>OY735204.1:35458170-35753170 GCA_963457665.1 Thysanoteuthis rhombus
TATATTTTTTTATGCTCTTTTATAGAAATGCAGGTTGGTAACTTTGATCCAAACTTGCTAGCCTAAAAAACAAAATTTGCAATAAAAATCAATTGAAATTTCAATTGAAATTATTCATGGAAAAAATAGTGTGGGAATTTGCATTCTGGTAGACATTTTGATATTCTTTCATGTAAAACCAAGATAAGCATGATCTGACTAAAACTGTGATTGTCACCTCTATTTCAGAATGGCTGCCATAAAAAATAAAAATTGTAATATCGGTCAATTGAATTTTCAACTGGAATTGTTCATAGAAATGTGAAAAAAAATGTTAGTACTTGCGTACCGGTAAGCATTTTGATTTTCTTTCATATAAAGTCAGGATACAAACGATCTGATGAAAAATTTGGCCATCAAATATTTTCATTTCAGTTCTGGTCAGATCATGTGTATCCCTATTTCATATGAAAGAGCATTAAGAAATCCTCCAGTATGCATGTCATCACATTTGATATTTTGATTCTGGTTAGAATTTGATGTTTTATGTTGTATTTTTTTTATTATGTCAGCCATGGAAAAATAAAGACAATGACTGCAGTTTTGTCTTTTTATGTTTATTACAAGTATTCAATAATTGTATAAATCAACAAATATGAGAAAGAATAATTTTCTTTCACCATAATAGGTGTAGCAACAGTTCTAAATTGATTGTTTTGTTATTATATTTCATTTAATTTGTTTCAAATATATTGGAAAGATTATTAATGCTGCCCAAATTTTTAAAAGGGTCTTTTTAAACATTAGGTCAAAGAAGAAGACAACGGCAATAATGACGACGACAACAATGTTGACGACAATGACAACAACAACAACGACGATGATGATGATGATGATCATGATGATGATGATGATGATCATCATCATCATCATCATGATTATAATGTTCATGATGATGATGATGATGATAAAAATAATGATGGCGATAATGATGGTGATAATGATGGTGATGATGTATTCAGGAAAAAACTCCTAATTCTTTCTTGTATTGTTATTGACTGGTGTTTAATTAAAAAAACAGAAAACAGAAATTTACAGAGAGAAGAAATTTTCAAACATTTTTTTGGTTTAGAGCACTAAATTTAGAACAAAAAAAAGTAAGGTTTTAACTTAAGACTTTGATGTTTTTATGTACTTGACTGATTCTAGGACAAGGCTACAGTAATCAAGTGCCAAGTGAAGAAATGATCAACTATGACAAACAGGACTGGACTAACCTGTTTGTGGTTGCTCAGTAACAGGTGCCTTTTCATATCCTATTGTATGCACACATTCAGATTTTTTTATAAAAAATATATATGTATGGAAGTGTTTTTCCCTTTCAGTCCTGGTTTTACATGTTCAAGTATTTACAAGGTGTGGTCAAATATTGACACACAATGGACAAGGCAAATAAATTCTGTAGCCAACATTTCTCAATTCAGACCATATTCTCTATTTTTTTCTGAATTCTTTTGATAAAAAATAAGTCTATAGAATTTCATGTCTGCCTCATTTGAATTTCCATTGAAGTAAACACGATATATTTGAATCCCCTCTCCCCCCCTCCAGGTTAAAGGTAATTATCTATTCATTCAGGTGTTTCAATTTTACATTTTTTCAACATTTTCGCTGCTTGAATGGTTCTTGTTGCTTGTGAACGACTTGCAAATCAAAGTAAAAATTCAAAGTTCATCTGCTGGTAACAACAGAGCAGGTTGAATTTCAACAAGCTGACCTCATGCAGCTTGGAACTTGGGCTCAGACCATGCAAATATTTTCCCACCCATTGAAATGTAAAGTGATGCATTGAAGCAAAAAGCAAAAAGCACTAATGCACCATTAAGACAGAAGGTGGGGCTTGCTGTACCCTAGATAACTCATGTAGAGTACAAAAAAGAGCCACAAACACCTACAATACTCAGAAAAGGCCAAGAGAGCTTGATCTGGAGGTACTATCTTAGAGTAGAACCTGTGCTGATCTACTAAAAATGTATAGGATAACCTCAGGTCAACACATCATCGACCACTGTAAGTGCAGAATTCGCCCAGACAAAATCATGCTAAAGCCATTCTAAAGCAGTGCAACCAGAGGTCATACCAAGAAGTTACAAATTCAAACAGCAAACAGGGTTGGAAAACACTTCTTCCTCGACAGATTTGCTCCTATCTGGAATAAGCTATCAGGTGCCGCTGACTCTCACCCATACATAAACATATTTGAATCAAATCTTTGAAAGAAAAAGATCTCAGGCACCAAATGTTCAAATATGAGCTTTTGAACTAAACAACAAAAATCAAGAAGAAGAGAAAATCAAAACCCCAGTGGGATTCCATAGATTGACCTTACTAAGCTGATGTTGTCCCACTAGAGATACACATAAATGTTACCGCATTGTGGAGTCAGAGATTTGCAAAAGTTATTGACCAAATATAGAAACATGGTTCACCCCAATTAAACATGTTTAAGCAGTAAGACGAACTTACACAAATTAGATTTTAAAAAACCCTCTGATTTTACCTTCCATTGACAAAAGTTTTGAATTCCATGTTTTGGTTATTACTACATTCATGCCTTGAGTATTTAAACACTGCATGAACATTGATTTCACTCATTTCACTTCAACCCTTGAGTTAGTGAGCTTCTAAGGTTGAAAAAACATGTCCTTTCCTTTTCTTGTGACACTTGGCTTCATTGAACATAAGTATTTCTGAACATTTGCCCTTTGGTAATTTTTTTCAAGTCAATAGGAATAATAAAACTTTCATACCTTTAAATGAGTGACTTTTTGAGAAACATATCACATGCACGCACACACATACACATACACACTCACACACAAACACACACACACACACACACACAGAGTCAGAAATTGGAGTACGTTCATGCATTCATATATATTCAAAGGATGAGAATGTAAATATACACATAGATATTGAATTCCTATGTCTTATATTTGTATGATGATATGCAGGTGTTATGAGTTAAAGTCACTTCATTGATCTTAATACAGGTGTGGTTAACCACTCAATAGAAACTGTCACTAGACCAATGTCTTTTGGCAGCATGCCATATTGTGGGGGGAGATCAACTAAAAAATAAGAAAAATGGGTGATCAATGGATAAGTCACTTCTCTCATCTTTGGTTGGATCACTAAAGAGTCTGAATTTGAAAAAAAAACAACAATTTAGCATGATCTTACATAATGAATGAACTAAAAATGTAATGTTTTTTTTTAGACATAATAAGGAGTAAATGCTTGAATTTTCAGTCCTCCTGCTCGAGTGGTGCAACTAGTGAATAAGATTGATGCCTATCACATTGCAGATTAATGGTCAATATTCACTAGGTAAACAAATGACATCCACTTCCAAATGATGTAGAATTACTGCTTCATGTTGTATGATATAACAAAGAAAAAAACATAAGAAGTCATCGATTTCAAAACTAACGATAAATGGAATGGGAGAAGAATGGAAAGGAGTTAAAGTCAGAAAAAAACACATTGAGCTAAAAAAAATAACAGAATATCAAGATATGAACAATGATGAAAAGAAAAATCAAGTGCGGGAAAAAAATTGTGTAAAAACGAACATGGGTGTTTCCATTTTTTTATGTCACATGACCAACAAATCAGAGGGGCTTATCGCATGAGTTTTTCTGGGAAAGGTTTTTTTCTTGAGAGCATTCCTTCATAGGTGCCATGAGAAAGTGTTGAAAGAGAAAAAACATGATACAAAAAAAAATATCACGTAAGCCTTTTGTTTAGAACTAGAGGAGAAAAATTGATTGAGACATTCGGAGGCATTGAGTTCATAGGCTGCCACATCTGGCAGTGTCTTTGGAAACAGTACCCCAAAATTGGGATTTCGGTTGGTTGAAGAAATGAGTAAAAACAGTTGTCTCCGATGTTGACAGTTGCCAGAGACCGCAAGATTGATAGCGTTTCCTGATTTGGGCCATTTTTCTCTGTCCAAAATCTTTCCTCAAACACCCAATTTCCGTAAACGCAGTTTGTCATTAAACTTTTCCCTGCAGCCTGATCAACACTTAATGTTCAACTGTTGCCAGTGTCCCTACTAATTATGAAAAAAACGCTGTTCGAAAAAAGGGATTTTCTCGGGTCTGTTTCGCTGAGATGTCAGAGATGTAGTAGGACAACAGCTAAATTATGAATGACAAACCACATTTCTTTTCACACAAATAACAGATTTGAAAAGAAAAGAAAAGAAATTGCATTCCTAGAATGGAGAAATGTTGGGTTAAGTACATTGACAAGGAAGGAGATTATGTTGAAAAGCTAATACTTGCTGTGTAAAATATATGCTTTTTTCATCATTTGACTACAGATTTCTTGAAGTACAAACTTAGAGAACTGTCTTTCATTAGGAGAATATACAGTAATTAAAAAAATACTGAACTCTGCAGTAAACTTAACTGTTCAAAATGTACTTTTTCTTAGAAATACATGAACAGCCTAATGCAGTATTCATTAATTTATAGGAAAAGAAAAGGATTTAATCATGAGATAATTTTTAATAAATCATCTTGTTTTAATATCAGGTGACAAATCAACTGGAAATCTCTGATTTACAAGACCACTGCTCCAACCAGTAAATCATGAGTTAATCAAATGAAATAAGTTATTGATCTGTCAAAATCAGTTTAATTGGTAGTGAGATCATCCTCTGTGCTTTTTCTGACTCTACAGTCATTGTATGTGCAGCCCCTCCTTCCACAATAGAGAGGGACCCCAAAAAGCTTCACCCACTGCATTTCTACTGACTTTCTACAATAACAAGGATAAATTTAGGAATTGCATTGTGATAGTGCATGTATAATGTTGTAACCCCAAGGTCATTTGGTCACTTTCATTTTGTCCTTGACCTTCATGCCCATGCTGTGATTTGAAGATCTACAGAAGCCAGTTGACAAAGGCTTTAATTAAAACATCTTCATGACACCCAAAGTGCTGTTTACAAATACAGAAACAATGAATGTTCCAAATAATGAGATAATGGCAGTCTAACAGTAACAAAATGGTTTATTGATGACAGGGTTACAGACTGAACTTGTCTTAATGCTATCTTGGGACTTTGGTCATCCGCTTCACGCTGGGATTTCTGACTTCAGCTTGACCATTCACCACGGATTTGGTCAACTTCAAGCCGGAATCTTCTATGACATGGTAGAGGCAGCATGTCCAAATAGCATCAAGTTGCAATCGACCAATGAAATGGTTAAGGGCCAATTTTTGGGTCTATTTATAGGGTACTTTTGAACAGGGGGAGTTGTAGTGAAGATAAATGATGTCCAGTGTGAGTAATTTATTAGCTCCTATAGAATTCTGCAGAATCGACATAACTACTTCTTTTTACTCCTATCACACAATCTGATTGGCTGACGACTTCACACCTTTACCAGAAAGGTGTTTCCATTTCTTCATGTCACACAATCAAAGAATCACTGGGGGCTTATCCCACACAGCTCCATAATAATAGGTTGTTTCATGGTTTCTTGTAAGGACCTTGGTCTGGGGTTTATCACCACAAAAAATGTTTACATTAGGCGGCTTTGAAATGATATTTTGTTTTGTTTTTAGAAAAATTTACTTATTTATTATCACTGCATGAGGAATTTCAATGGATAGAGCTTTGTTTGTTTGAAAACACACTTCAGCTGGACAGCTATGTTTATCATTTCATTTTTCATTATCTGATTAGAGAGCAACTCACGTTGTCTAATTTTCAATTCCAGACGGCCCATTCAATCGGAAATTTACCACATGACTAATTTGGACTTGTAGAAGTTCATGCCATACTTCTTCTCTTCCCAAATAAACTTTTGCCTGGCTTCCAGAATATGAGTTTAGAAAAATATCTGTCATTTTTGCAATGGCTAGCACCATACATCGATTTTTTTTCTAATGAGAAGAAAAACATTATTTGGTAAGAAAGGTTTGGTAAAATCCGAAATGCTTAAACTTTTCTGGTTTTTTTTACGTAGAATTAATTCTATTAAACCTCACCGAACCAATCATGGTATTATACATGTGTATTTATTGCAAATTTTCATTTTTCATCAAATCTTGCTAAATTTTAGAGGAGGCCCCTCAAAGAGCCAAGGCCCTGGAATATCTAGCTACGGCGCTGGTCATTGGCTACTTCTCCTAAACCGGAGGTTTTTTCCTTCTACGTCTATTACTTTGACCTTCTTCTGTTTTTCTAGCAGTCCAGGTTGTTTTTAGGCGTTCCTGCTGGTCTGCAGTCATATTCAGCTAAAGCTTGTCTGGCAGGTATCGCTGGTGGTAATCTTGGTTGGTATCTAGATGTTTCCGCTCAATAGTTTTTCTGTAAAGTGTTCCTTTAAGGCTAATGGTAAGAATGTATGGAGTGTCCCATGCATGGCCTCTCATGAAGCACATTTTAGGCCTGTCATTGGACTTGGTTATACATGAGTGCATTTGAGAATCAGAGCATTAAAGCTCAGTGGTCTATCACAATCCTCTCCAGATCATATCCATTAAAAGGAAGTTCATAAAAAAGCCAAAGATATTTCATAGAATTTTCATAAAATTAAATACACAACCATTCCTTCCCTAGGTCAAGCCTGCACACATCCTGGGCAGACTCATCAGCACCCTTGAGCATATCCATGAAGCCACCACTAAATCCTTAAAAAATCAATTTTTCTCAAAACTAAGAATTCATGTACTCACTTTTAGCATTAGTAGTTTGTACAGCAAAGTGGACCATTTGATTTAAATAGTGCCCATGTTTTTATGGTTGATTTGAGTTAAGGTTATGGTCAGGGTTTTTGCTCAAATACAAACATGTTCTATTGTCGGGTTGAGCTCAGATTTCTTTTTCAAAAAAATTCTGATAAACTGTTATAAGCTCCAAGAGAAAGACAAATTCACTTCTGCAGTTTCCTATGACAAATGGAAAATAAGGGTCCAGTTTAGCATTATAGTTACATTGTAAATAGGACCCCTCCATTAAAACCTTTGAAAAGATTTTCTTTCAAAACTCAAAAATTTCCAGAAGGTTTGAAGCACTAATACACCACTTGAAATAGAAATAAAATGAAAATCTTAATTTTCTCTGTCTGAGTTTGAACTCAGACTGCCAATTCCATTTTCCATCCTTCAAACCACTGAGCCATTGCTACTTCAACGTATATTAATCCCATGGTCAAGTAAGACTTGGAGATAAATTTGCAGCCCCTATGACACAGCTATTTAGGGATCTATAAGATGCTTACATGCAAGCAAGATAACAAACTTTTGTTGTCTTTATAGCAATAGATTTATATAATAATTCATTTATGAAATAAATAACTAGTACATCGATTGGAAAACCATAGTTTTCTAAAATAATATCCATCCTCTTTGATTGTTAGACTCATGGAAATAATCAGTAAATGTTCTCTTTGTAATAATAAACAAAAATTACAGGTCTTGATTGGATTCTGAAAAATCTTCTTCATCTAATTACTAGAATGTATATAAATACTATCATTTTTATCCACTGTTAACAATGGCACACTGAGTTTTAGCATTAAATTACTATTCATCTTATCTTAGATTACAAGAAATAGTTTTAATGAGTATCAGTAAAAAAAAAACAACTTTATTAGATAGAAAGTAGCAATACATCTTGCACATTTTTATATATATGTATATATATATATGTGTGTGTGTGTGTGTGTGTGTGTGCACGTGCATGCACGAAAGCATACCACATGCCACATGTACATAAGTATGTAATGGAGGAAATGCAACCAGTGGCATAGCAAGGCTTCCAAGCATCTGGGGGCAAAAATTGATTTTGACACTCACACCCTTAAAGTAAATTGTATTGTTATTGATTTGAATAAATCAAATTGTTCAATACTTTTTTTTTTTCACTGTTTTCAACATCAAGTGAGCAAGTGTGTGAAACTTTATTATTGCGTTAAGGTACCTATCTCACAGTATGTTCATAAATCTATAACGTATTCAAAACATTAAAAAAAAACATGTGATTAATCTAATTATTTTACATTTTAAATGTAAAATGGATCCAGAATGAAGTAATATGAAAAATGTATCATGCAGCTATAAGAGACTTTTGTGTAGGTTTTATTCTTGCAAAGTTATATATTTCCTAATAATATTCAATCTCAATTACCAACTGTCTTTCAATGGAGAGCAAAACCAACCTGAACAATCTATCCTTGCCCATGGCAGAACAAAGGTACGACTTAGTGTAACTGAACCAGTCAACAGATCATTCAACAATTGTTCTAGTTATAGGTAGCATCAGAAAAAAAAACAGACAGAGACAGGATGGTCAAACATGCCAAAGAACTCTACCAAGAACTTTATTCCTCCAAACAAGGACTACAAAACAACAAACAGGATACACAGGACGCAAGCTATCAGCTGGAAGGTTTTCCCAAAGTTACCCTGTGGGAGGTGAAACAAGCCATCAAACAAAGAAAGAAAGGAAAGACCCCTGGACCAGACAACATCATCATTGACCTACTTGAAAAAGCAGATAAGATCATCACTGGGAAACTGGCCATTCTATTCAACTTATGCCAAAAACAAAGTAAACCCCCAGAAGATTGGAACACTGCAATCATAATGCTTTTATACAAAAAAAGGAAACCCAAAAGACCTCAACAACTACAGACCTATGAGCCTATTCAACTGCATATACAAACTTTTCACAAAAATCATCACAAACCGATTCACAAAAATACTAGATGAAAACCAACCATGGGAACAGGCTGGCTTTAGAGGAAGCTGCTTGACCATGAACCACCTGCATTCAATAAATCAGCTGAAAGAGAAAACAGCAGAATACAAAATGCCACTCACTGTAGCATTTATCAACATCAAAAAGGCCTTTGACACAGTGGAAATCTGTACGGCCATCACTCTACAAGGTGTTGACCCAGGGATCAAAATAGACAGCAAATATCTGAGCAAACACAGATTTTGCAGATGACATTGTCCTTTTCGCAAAGAACCTATACAACCTTCAACTAATGCTAAATGAAAAATGAAGAAAGCAAGAAAGTTGGCCTACACATGAACTTCAGTAAAATAAAGATCATACGTCACAATCACATTGGAAATGAGAACACAAAGATCAAAATCGAAGACACCGAACTGAACAATATAGACCACTACATCTACCTGGAACAACAAATCTCCATGAGACCCTTAAGAAAAGAAGAAATCAATCAAAGAATCACTCTAGGATGGCAAGCCTTTGGTAGAGCATACTCAACCTTCAAAAAAAAGGAGATCCCATTAATCCTAAAAAGAAGAGTATACAACCAATGCATCCTCCCGATCATTATTTATAGAGCTGGAACATGAAACCTAATCAAGAGACAGACCCACACACTGAGAACCTTGTAACATGCCAACGAAAGAATTATGCTCAACCTCACATGGGAAGACCACCAGATGGCAAAATATATCTGGAAGAAAATAGGAGGCCAAGATATATCTATTGTCCTTCTATCAAAGATGCTCAAAATATTTTTTTCAGCTTTGGCTTTATTTACTCTTGTAAATATTTTTCCAGAAAAATATGACAGTGGATCAATACATTTATAGCCTGACACGCTTATTGTCTTTCCTGGCTATGCAACATTAATGATGATGATGATAACCTTATCCATTGTCCTTCTATCAAAGAAGCTCAATATATTCTTTCAGCTTAGGCTTTATTTACTCCGGTAAATATTTTTCCCATAAAAACATGAGGGTGGATCAATACATTTATAGCCTGACCCGTTTATTGTCTTTTCTGGCTACGCAACATTGATAAAATAAATTAGGGGTGGTACTAATTCAAGCAGAGTCAATTGACATTCAACATGGAAATTTGAAGGGCTAACAGTTAAGGAAATTCAGGTATTGAATCACCATATGTCCACAAATAACCTGCCTGATCAATAAGTCAAATAAGCTACAGATTCTTCTCTCTTTGCTCATCTGTGTGACTCTGGGCTGTCCTGGTCACATTTTTAGAACTAAAACCTTGAAAATTTGCATGAGTACACCACTAGGTACCAGCTGAAAAAAACACTTTTTGGCTTTTCAAAAAAATTGCCTATTTTGGTCTGTATGGTCATTTTTGACCAATGAACAACTTTTGAGATTTTTTTTATATAATTTCAAGATTTTTCTTTAAAGATGATTTCAGATAAAAGGTCTTTTTTTAGATGATTTTTCTTGGATAATCATTCTCGTATCCATGCTGGCTATGATGATTCACTTATGCATGGTTCAGATATTTAATGTCAATTTTGAACAAAAAATATTTGGTAGTCCACAAATTTCATAATAATGTACCATTGCTATCTTGAGTTATTTTTTTCCTGCGATTCTGCATTGGCAGTATCTATCTTCCTATACACAGATTAATGGAATCTTTTGACTCATTATTGGAGTACTGTTAATCAGTGTCCTGTAATAGTTAATGACAGATGACTGAAATTTCCAAAGCATCATTTTATTTGCTCTCAACTTTGCGGACGACATCGTCCTTTTCGCAGAGAACACATACTACCTCCAACTAATGCTAGATTAATTAAACGAAGAAAGCTGAAACATGGAACCCAACCAAGAGGCAGACCCACAAACTGAGAAGCCTGTAGCGTGTGCATGAAAGAATCATGCTCAATCTCACATAGAAAGATAGCAAGACAGCACAGTATATCAAGAAGAAAATGGAAGTCCGAGACATCATAGAATCTTCTAGAAAACTTAAATGGCCGGTCATATTGCAAGAATGACGGAAAACAGATGGACATCATGATTCACACCATGGATCCTCAGAGATCACATGCAAAACCGAGGCGGACAGAATACAGGATGGAGAGATGAACTAGACAAATTCAGAAAATACTGGCCTTGCAATGCCCATGATAGAGAATTGTGGCGGATCCTGGGGAATGTCTATGTCAAACGACAGATGATGAAAGACTGATGATGATGATGAGTATTAGAAGTAAGGGAAGAAGAGCTGTTTGTTGGAGACTTGAATTGTAAAAACTTCTTATCTTATTGTTTACAACTCAAGATTTGAACCTCATTCAGCTAGTAAGAAAAAGCCCAATAGGATTATTTTCAGATTTCGTTACTTGTAATCAATAGATTGATTTCCCAACATCAATTCTGTGACCCTTTGTCCAATAACAGCTGTCAATCCTGAGTCATCAAAGCCATTTGGGGTTTGTTGTATGGATAAATAAATAGAATGTGTTCTAGTTATTGATTTAAACCAATACAACAATGGGCATCCTGTTGAGGGAAGGACATATGTAATCCCCCAACCCCTTGGGTAAGGCTTTGTCACCTAAGGTAAGGGGATTTGAAGGTTGGAACCTTATAGTCGATGAAGGATAATTATTTTCAATTCAATGTCTGTTCATTAAAAATTGATACTTTTGTAAATGTTGCGACAAGGCCTTATTAATTTTATCTCTGAATTCATAACAATTATGAGTTTTTTCTAAATGTAAAAGATGAGTGCTAAGCAACAACTACTTTTTATAGTTTTGACTGGATCAAAATGGCTTGGGAGATCATCATTAAGCAATGCAGGGTGTTTTTTGTTTGATCCATTCTTAATAAAATAGAAAAAGAGGCTATGGAAGAGAAGAGACAAAATAAAGACAAACGAGACCTGTTTATCTAAACCTGAACTGAACTTTTTCTTCGGATGTAGATCATACATTTTATTCCAACTTTGAAATAGCAAGGTCAGCAAAATCATATATATTACAGCTTAAATTACCAAGTATGTGTGTGCATGTGTGTATGTACATATATATATATATATATATATATATATATATATATATATATATATGTATGTATGTATATACTATATACAAATATACCTCGTGGTTTAACTATGCATTTTTTGAGAATATACATATATTCATGCATCTAAACATATTTGTATGTCTTTATGAACATATATAAGTAAATAAGCTCCTGAGTTACATATGAATTGGACACTTGTGTATACGAAGATATAAAGATATTTTCATGTTTGTACGGATATTATGTATATGTTTGTAACCACAGACATACTCACGCACACATATATATATGGCAAATCATGAGTCTAGGATATATATTTGTGTATGTATGTATATATTCATTTGAATATTTGCATTCCCGTATGGAGAGTTGCATAAAAAATATATCTATGTCTGTTCGAAAGTACATACTTATAAATGTGCGTGTGTTCACCTATACATGTGTATACACGCACATCTATAAAAAACAATAGTGTAAGACAATCTTACATTGTGATATTTTTAAACTACACCCAAGGTTTGTGTTTTTATTTGAGTTTATGACAAATTTTTTGTTTCTTATTTCTATTTTTCCAAGTAGGGCAATAAGTTTTCTGTCTATTTGGCTGGTTATTTTTTTTTTTTTTTGGTGAGATCCACTCTGCATGTAACGCTTCCTTCTTAAAAGCTGAATTAGAATAGCATTAAACCAGCAAAACTTTGGAGAAGATTACATGTTAACCCTGATATGTTATTTTATTTTTTATATCTTTTGGATTCAGTACTGTAAAGTTTCTTCTTTGCAAGATTTTATTCTTTTTGAGTATGACATTCAGGACTACTAGCTTGTTTTGTTTTGTCTTGTTTTTTTTTGTTTGTTTTTTTCATCTTTCTCCCCCTGCTACAGGTCCCAAAGAGGAAAGGAAAATTTGCTTTCATCATCTATACTTTCTACTTCTCCACATAGAAGCCTAGTTGCATGTATAGAAAAAAAAGTCTCTCATGTAACTTGAATGTTGAAAGCAATTTTTTTACGTTTTTAGAGGCTTTAAGCTATGCTCAATCAGAGAAATTCAATCTTTCTAGACCCTGGGAAGATATAATTTTCAAGATTGCATCCAAGATGGCTACCAAATCCTTAAAGAAGCCCATTACTCATTAATGATTCGACCTAGACAAGTTTTTCCAACATGTTTCAGTAGTATAGAGTATGTTTAATAAATTATTGAAAGTCTACCACTGTCTGATCACTGGAGAGGTAGAATTTCCAAAATGGAATCCAAGATGGCCGTCAAATTAGTCAGATGAATTCATAAAGAAACCCAGCTTAGCCCCTCAAAAATTGCAACAGAATGTTCTTCAGTAAGTGAGCTCAATACCACACTAAAAGTCTACCACAGTCTGACTTTGGGAAAGGTATGATTCCAACATGGATACCAAATCATTAAAATGCTCACAACTCCTTTATTATTCAACTAAGCTAAGTATTTTCAATGATTTTTGTTGTTTCAGGTTTGCTCAAAATATAAATACTGGAGAGGTATATTTTCTAAGATGGCATCCAAGATGATTGTTAGATTATTGAAATACCTATTATTTGTTCATTATTCATTCCACTCAAGTTTTTCAAATGGATTTTCGTAGTATACAGTGTGTTTGATAACACATCAAAAGCTTACCATGGTCTGATCACTGAAATGGTGTAACCTCTAAGATGGCATCCAAGATTGTTGCTATATTAGTTCGCAACATTTATGAAAAAAAAAACACCTCGCCCTTTAAAGATAATGCAAAAGAGGGTTTCTCAACAGTTTTAAGTAGTATCAAGTGTTCTCAATAGCATACTAGAAATCTTCCATAGTCAACTGGAGAGATATTATTTCCAATAAGGTGACCAACATGCGAGCAAAATCATTGAAATGTTCACTACTTCATTATTCTTCTGAGACAAGTTTTCCCAACAGTTTTTGTAGTATCACATGTGTTTGATAACATACTAAAAGTCTATCAAAGACCAACCACAGGATAAGTATAATTTCCGAGATGGAGTCCAAAATGGCTGACAAATCATTAAATGCTCACAAATCCTTCATTATCCATCTTAGACAAGATGCCAATAAGCATTCAAGAGAAACTTCTGTAGATGTTCTTAAAATTTAGTGATGATACATAGCCCTCCATCCAAAACAGAAATGGCATTCTAGGTGTGTTCAAAAGAGCAGTGACAAAACTCAAGAACATCTGAAATGATGACGATGAGAGGTAATTCAAAGCTTAGTTAATTCCTAAACAATTACATGGGTAAGAAAAATTGCCTGTAGAGATTCATCAGAGCAATTTAGGGCAATTTCAGCTTGCAAGTGCAAAAGAGCTTATCGAGTATTTCTTTGCTCTTTCTTTACAAATACACTTGTTTGACATCCCACTATGTGGCAGATGTTTACAAACTGAAAATAGAAAACCTTTCAACATGAACAGCACTAAATAACGGAGATATGTCTGTATTCGAATATGATATACCATTTCATGGAAAATTAATCAATCATGTTCTAGAACAGGAAATCTGTCATTCAAAAGGTGTTGGTAGAGTTACTAGTACCTCTCAGAATAATGATGCATTCCTTTCATACCTTTTCGCTGCACCAAAAATTTCTCAAATGATCAACAAAATTTGGGGAAAGGACAGATCAAATCAAAAGAAACAACAGAAGCATTACCAGCTGTACGGCACTGTAGTGAATTGTCTTTGAAAAAAAATGGACAGAAAATGAAGAAAGGTATTGTGAATCATGCTAAAAATCCTGTAGTTTGACTAATATGTATTCTGTTGCTGTAATACAAGGTGATACTGAAGTTGACATACTTGGTTGTGATTCAGAAGGATGACAGATATTCAGAAATAATTGGGAGGTCAATCACAAATTCAGAAAAATTAATATGGGAAAAAAATGATGAAGATGAAATTAGAAACATTAGAAACAGCAAAGGTCAGTAAATGTGAACTTGGAAAGAAGATTTTTGAACTGAAAGAAGTAAGAGCTCTGCTTACTTGATTTCTCCTCATAGAGAACACTACCAGAATTAATGGAATAGGTGAATTCAAACTCACAGCTATTCCCAGATCTCTTTTTTCAACTGAAGGTATAATGCTTATTCCAGCAGACAAATCTACCTTGATGAATGAGACAGAGGTTATTGCTGATTATGTGAGTAGAAAAATGAAAATTTCTGGGCAAACTGCATTCATTATTGATGCTATATGAAGAAAGAAGAAAGTGAAGAACACATAGAGAGGTTGCTAAAAGATTTTATCAACAAGTTGAGAAGAAACTCAAAAAGGGCTAACAAAGGTAGAGTTCTGTCTGATTGTTACCAAAAGGATCAATTAAAAAGCAGACCCGGGAAAAGAAAGGTAAGGGCATTGATCCTATCAAGTTTCATCTGACAGATTCAATGTAGGAGGACTCTTCTATCAGAGAGCAATACTGAAGAGCAACTGACAATTTAAATTTGCTCTGTTGAAAAACTTTAGAGATAATGGAAAGAGAATAAAATGTGTGGCAGGCATTCTTGTTTTATCAAACCAACCAAGATTGTTAAGTGATGATGTGAGAAAACATGATCACAAAGATGCCAACACGCTAATATGCCTTCATTGTTTTGATGCGACTGGGTCCACCCTTGGTGGTGGTTCATTCCTTTGAGATAGAAGTTTACATTCTATTGTTTGAAATATATGATTTGCTGCATGTATCAAAGTTGCATATGATAGTAGTAAAAGGAAAAAATCAACATATTATCGTCATTGAGAATTGCTACAAAGCACTTGGTACTGCTGATCCGGCAGCCATTTTGGATGGCATCTTCAAAATTATTTCTTTCCAGTAGTCAGACTGTGGTAGATTCTTAGTATGCCACTGAACTACAAAAAAAATGTTGAGAAAACTGTTTTTTGCAATTTTTAATAGAAAAAACCCACCTTATCCCCATAAGATATCTTGAAAATTATATCTTTCTTTCAGAATGTGATAAGCATTTGATATGTCATCAGGCATACTTGGTACAACAAAAAGTCATTGGAAAAAACCTGCCTAGGAGTAATAATCAATGAATGATTGGTATTGTAAGGATTTGGTGGCCATTTTGAAAATAGAACCTTTACAGTTGATGAAGAATTTAGCAATAATTTCTCCTGATTAAACATACCATAACACTGCTAACGATGAATTAGATATAAATTTCTACATCCAAATCCAGCAAAAGGTGGGTTTGTTCTCATAAATGCATCCAACTAATTTAGCAGCCATTTCAGAAGTCACATTCAAAATTATACCTTTCCAGTGGTCAGATTGGGTTGGATTTTTAGTTTATTATTGAGCGCACCTGATACTACAAAAAACGTTAATGAATCTTCTGTTGCAATTGTTTGAGGTGTAAGCTGCTTTTTTTTCATAAATGCAGTTGACTAATTTGATGACCATTTTTGATGCTATCGTGAAAATCATACCTTTCAAGGGGTCAGACTGAGGTAAAGTTCCGATATGCTATGAACACACTCAATACTAGAAAAAATCAATGGAAAAACTTGATTAGGATCAGTAATTAACAAATAATAAGCTTTTAAAGGATTTGGTAACTATTTTGGATGCCATTTTGAAAATTATACCTTTTCAGGGGCTTAAAAAAAAAGTTTTCTAACTAAGCTTTGCTTTAAACCCCTTGAAATGAAAAATATCCTTTTTAACATCCAGATCCAGTAGAATTACATATACAACTGGACTGTAGTCCTTAGCTTCCATTTTCAACACCATATGATCACAATAGAGACCAGTTTGGTTTTAAGGTTCTGTTTCATTATCTATGAGAATGGTGCTAGGTTCAAAGATTAAATAACAAAACCAAATATTTAAAAAATGAATGGAATGAAAAAGGAGATACCTGTGTGTATGGAAATAAGGAATTAAAAAAACATACTCATAAGATACACGTCATGAAGAAATATAAACGCAATTTTGAAGGATTGGTCAAAGGATAATAAAAAATGTATTTGGTCAGTCACACAATAGAAACTGTCATGTGACCAATATCTTTTGACAGCATGTGTGGGGTGCGCAATTAAAAAAATTGGAAAAAGGGGTAATTAATGAGAAAGATATTTCTCTCATCTTTTGTTGGCACATTGATGCTGCAGAACACAAACTAAGGAGCCAATTTGGAAGATTAATTTACATTGCAAATTGAAAACCTCACTAAAAACTTATTTAGAGGGGAATTTAAAAAAAAATATATATATATTTTGCTAGACATAACATGGAATGAATGTTTAGAGTTTCAGCCCTTTACCTCCATTAGTGCAGCCTTGGCCCATGATACATACATAGCCAGCCAGCCAGACCAACTTAAAAACTAAAGAAACCTATGATCACAGTTCTAATGACAGTTTTGGTTGAAGGTTTCTAATATTGAATAAGAAAAGAATCACAGAAGATGTAATCAACGCCTTTTGAAAGCATGCTGTATGGGGATGATTATTTGAAAATTGGAAAAAGGGATGATCAATGAATAACTTACTTCTTCCACCTTTTGTTTGGCAGTGATCATCAAAAAATCTGAATTTTCAAAAAACAAGCTTGAATGCTGCCAGACACAAACTGAAGGACCACTTTAATTTAATTCAAACTTACACTGTGAATTGAACCCACCTACAAAAAACCTATTTTGGGGGGGAGGGGGAGATTTTCAAAAAAGAAAAAAAAATGTCTGTTTTTTTAATAATGTACTTAAAGGTACTTGAAATACGCTTTTTTTGACAGCAGTTGATTGTATCATTAAGCTAACTTCAGTTTAGTTTGGGTGGAATTGAAAAAATATGAAAGTTTGTGGTTAAATTTGGTATGACCAATATCAGAATTGGGATAATTTTGTAAAGTACTGATATTCTCGGATGTGACCATCTTTTCAGTGAGGCTGTTCCATGCGTTTGCTATTCTTGCCGAGAAGACATTTTTTCTAAAGCCAATGTAGGTCTGAATTAGTAATTTATGGCCGTGTCCTCTATTTTTTCTGTAGATAGATGAAGTCAGCATTTTCTTATGAGGGCATTTTGAGTAATAAATGTCAGTATCGACTATACGTATATAATTCCAAATTCTATGGACTTCCAGTAGACCAGAATGTTTTCTTCTGTATACTAGGGTTACTAGATTAAATCTTTTTAATCTTTCGGTGTAAAATATATTTTCCAATCTCAGTTTGATCTTGGTGGTTCTCCTGAACTCTTTCTATGGCATCTGAGTTGTATTTCATGTGAGGAGACCGTATGCAAGAAGTAAACTCCAGATTGAGTTGTACAAGAGATTTATAAAGTAGAAGTAGAAGCTCTCCTCATAGATGTACTTCATTGAGTGTCAGATGTTGCTAAACTTTTTGTTCACTGTATTCTCTCTGCTTTGTATGAGTTAGTTGTCAATATAAACACCAAGATCTTCCTCCACTGTAGTTTCCTCTCGTGTGTGTTATGTTCTGTCATCTTTAACGATGGTATAATTTCTTCTTGTGTTGTCTCTATCTAGGTGCATTACCTAGTAGTAAATGTTTAAGTTTTCAGCCCTCTACCTCCATTGGTGCAGCCTGTTAGTGGGATTCATACACAGTCATCCAGTTTGACTTGAAAACTGAAGAAACCTATTGGGGACAGTTTTGGTTGATGGTTTCTAAAAGTCGCTATTCTTAAGGAATGGTCAAAGAATAAAGAATGACACGAATAATAAGTTAAACCCAATAGAGAATATATTTCAGGATTACTCAACCAGCGAATACAATCTGTCCTTGGACAGTTTCATATTCACTTATTTAGCCAGTTTAATTTCAAGGGTTCAAATCAACTGACTGGGATTTTTGTAAGTTGATAAATATAATAGTATTCTTCCATGGGAAAAATAACTGTTCAATCTAAATTCAAATTTTAATCAATCAAAAAATAGCCCTTTTTCGCAAAAGAAGCAATGAAAAATGATTTTCCCATTAAACCTTTTTTATAGCATCAAGAGTTACCACAAATGTTAGTAATGTAACCCGATCAGGACCAAGGAACATGCTGAGTGAAACCTTGTAAGCATAAAAGAATTTGTGAAATCAACAAATAGGAAAGGCTACTTGCACTTTTCTTTAAACTATACTTAACAGATATAGACAAATAATGTCTATTTTTCTGAGTCATTTAGGACAACTCAACTATATAAGGTTATTTTTTAGGAAACCTATTCAAATCAACCCACATGGGTTTAACTATATAAATGTGAAAGTCAGTCTCATGATTGGTTGCCCTTCTGTAGGAGTTGAAAAACTGGTAGAGTATAAAATATAATCGTTTTTTTCTTTAGCTCAATAAATATGTCAGCAGTAAAATAGTTAGATTCCAAAAGGGCTTGAAATCATACAGACTAGTTCATTGTTGAGAGTTTACCTTACTTATTTACCACGACTAACAAAGTGGGAGAGGTATATGTATTCACTTCTGCCTGTCCACGGGGTAAAAAGTTTACTGAAAGTAAAATGGTAAATAGAATTTAAAACTATTTTGATTCATTTTTTTAAATTTTTGGATACCTAAGAATAAAGTTAAGCTTTAAAAATGTGTGATTACAAAATTTGATACCGTGTGGTCTTTTTTTTGTAATTTTTGGAATGAATGCTGAAAGTAAAGTTGATAATATATATTTAGATTATAAGACCTGTTAAAAATAATTTCTACGGTCACCAATTACTAAAATTTTTGTCATTTCAATCTAACTAAAGACTTTTTGTCCCAAATGACACTTTAAAGGGTGAAATTTTGTCCACAGCTTTTTTCATCTACACACTGCCTGTCCACATGATATCTCTAAAAGTTCTCGATGAATTTAAATGAAATTTTGTGGAAAAGTGGTTATGAAAGAAATGATTTTTTTGGAAAATACATTATCAATTTTCCATACATTTTTTCATAAAATAGAAAACAAATATTTCTATGAAGCTTGGGATTTTTTTCATTTAGGATAATTTACAACATTATTTCTTTGAAAGTTTAACTTATCCAACTTTGGAAATGATTGGAGAATGTTTTCAAGATGAGAGTTTAGAAATTGGAGAAAAATTACATAATTTGTCTGTGACTCAAAGGAAAGTTATTAAATAGTTTGTATCTTTCATTAATTGTTAATCTCAACAGAAAATTATTATTGCTATTTTTTTATTCTTTGCTTAATTCCTATTTGTGTTTTAAGGTATGACACATATTTACATATTTTTGATGGACAAGGTTTAAAAGCAATTTTGATCTATTTTGATTGATATAGAGCCAAGAGCCTTACTAGTATAAGTATGTTTGGACAAGATTTGATTGAGACAGTGACAAAATTTTATATTTCTCTACAGCTTTCGTGTTTAATTTTAGTTGACTCATTTTTAATAGTAAGAGATGACTTTCTTTAATAAGGAATGTAAAATTCAATTCATGCAAAAGAAGGTTTTATGAAATTATCATAAACTAGCATTCAAAGGAAAATCATGAATCACTGCAACAAATATATAGTTCTTTTTACCTCATAGATTAAACAGTGATGGTGGTAAAATTAAGTTACCTTGATGAAAATACCACCAGTATGGTTTAAACCATAAATTTATGATTTAAAGACATTTTTTGAAAATAGATCTGGTAAGTCACTGAATAGAAACTGTCATGTAGCCAGAATCTCTAGGCAGTATGCCATGTTGGGGGTGATCGCTGAATAAATTAATTGTTTCACCTTTTGTTGGGCGGTGATCATTAAAAAATGCAAATTTTCAAAAAATAAGCATGATCACTGCCAGACACAAACTAAGGGGACCAATTTAGCATAAATTACACTGTAAATTGAACCCTCCACTAAAAACCTATTTTAAGTGAGGAATTAAAAAAAACGAACGAATGATTGAAAGGAGTGTGTGTGTGTGTGTGTGTGTGTGTGTGTGTGTGTGTGTGTGTGTGTGTGTGTGTGTGTGTGTGTGTGTGTGTGTGTGTGTGTGTGTAATTTCAAGTTTCTACTATGAATGGTTAGGGCTGGGCAAAGTGCAGATACATAGATGCATACAAACATCAAAGCACATGAATAACCTAAACCTAGCAACAGTATGTAAACCGGTCTGTTGTAGGTAAAAGTGATTAATAAAATTCATCTGTGATTCTATTGTAACCAAATATGTTTAGCAAATGTTAATCAAGAAGAATAGGACCCTCAGTGATATTTCTCAAAAGTAGATATTTGTAAAATAAATCCCAAAAGAAAGAATCAATTCCAATTCCTTTTGTATTGGCCATGATATGAAAATTGATTAGACACTCAGTAGAAACCATCACATGATCAACTTCTTTTGGCAGCATGCTGTGTTGGGTGTGATCACTTGAAAAACCAGAAAAAGGATGATCCATGAACAAGTTACTTCTTTTGCCTTTTGTTGGTCACCACAAAAGTCTGAATTTAAAAAAAAAAAAACAAGGTTGAATGTTACCGGTCAAAATCAAGTGACCAATTTAGCATAAATTTATATTGTAAATTGAACCCTTTCCCCAACTAAAAACCTACATTAGAGGGGAATTTAAAAAAAATAGAAAATGTTTTTTTTTTCTAGACATAAAAAGGAATAAACACTTAAATTTTTAGTCCTGTAGCTCCTATGGTATAGCCTGTACACTCAACACATACACAGACAGACTGCCAAACCCACATAAAAGTTGGCTAGACCCGACTTCTTACTAATCAGTGGGTAAATCTGCAGTGAAAAAACTTTTCCACAAGTGTGTTAAATCATCTGGATCCACTCCCTATCGAATATTGCAGGCTGAGAAAAACTCTGCAAGAACTGCCAACCACATAGGGAGTCCCTAGTTGACCTGTATCACAGGTCCCCTATTAAGCCTAATCTGGCCCTGATGATTGTGTTTTGGTGGAAAACTTCAGTAACAATCGCACAGCAAGTATAATGCAACATTAGCATTAGGTTGTTGAGAGAGGAGAGGTCAAACTATGTACAGAATACCATTGATCAAAATCATTCTAGTGTGGGATATATTTTTTATAAAAAGACAGCTAATAGAAAAGCATTGAAAATTATACATACATACATATATATACATATATATATCTATATATATATATATATATATATATATATATATATATATATATATATATATATATATATATATATATATATATATATATATATATATACATTATACAGGTTTCCTTCCATCATTATTATTTTGAAACTTCCCGTGTAAAATATCTTCCCCATTTCAGAGAAAACCCAACAAAGCATAACATAACTAAACAAGAGAAATTTGATATTTTAAGTTGCATTCAAGATTTTTTTTTATATATTTTTAGCTCTTTCTTATTCCCTCAGTCACTGTCCCTCATACTCATTTTCTCGTACTCCTTTTGCTTCTCTTTTTTTGTTCTTTCTCAACGCTCTTTCTCTTACTCTATCCATCCCCATCATTTTCCTTCTCTCTGTAATAGTGCAGATGCAATAGAGAACAAAGTAGGTTAGCATGAATATTGTTCAACTCTCATTCCTGCTCATAGAACTAAAGGAAGGTCATCGGTCTGTCTGTCTGATTTAGAGCAACATAAATCGTCGCTGATACTAATGTTTCTGATGTTAAATCATAATCTGATACACATAAACAAAGTACAGAAGTAATCCTGAGAAACATTACATGCAATCACTAGTTGATTAACAAACAAGAAAATATAGCTGATTTTGCTAATGTTTCAATGTTTATCCACACTGTCCTCAGAAGAGAATCTTGTTGCTTGAGACAAATAAGTTTTTATATTCTATATAAGAAAGTTATCTCTTGTGTAACAATAGTTCACAGGATCATTGTCAATGTAATTTTATTCATGGATTATATAGATGGATGGATGGTTTGATTCAACAGCATATCAACCACTAACAGGTTATTCAATAGTGGAACTGATTAAAATCAGAAGTCGAGAATCAGAAAATGATCAAGTTAGATTTTTATTTGGTTCAGAAGAGGACAGAAATTTTGTTTTTGCTATGGATTTCAGCTTGTTTTTTATGGGTAGGGGTAAAATATAAGTGTGTATGGATATAGTATATAGCATGTGTTTGACTGTCTATTGTTTTTGGCATGCTGCACATATTGGTGATTCTCGTTTTTTTTGGAGGGGGGTAATCATGCCTGATTTGAGTATGTCCTATGTGGGGTCTGGCTAACAGCAACCTCTCCTTTCTTATCTCTCCGTAGCCAGATTGCCTCTGTCCAGTAGTGGGTATAATGTTAGGTAGTCTATTGTTTGATGACTAAAAACTACATAAGAATAACACATTTATCAAAAAGAGAGAGAGAGAGAAAGCTCTAACTATTTGATTTTATTATCTAAATTGTCCTGTTCAGAATTTTTTCCCTGATTTAAAAAAAAAAACAGTGTTTGCCTAAGATCAAAGTGTATTGTTTGCTTTTTTTGTTTCAATGGCATACTTACTTGATTAGGAAATGCAGGGTGACATATCAGTTATCAACGTCAAAAACAAAATCGGCAAACCAACCTCAAATTCTGGCTCAGGCTGTTTATGTTTACTTTGCACTAGTGCCCTTAGGAAAGGCATGTCTTCACTTCATCTTGCACTCTGTCCTCCAACTGTCAGGTATCTTGAAAAAAATGTCTTTCCAATGCCATGGTTGACTGAAAGACAATTGGTAAGTGAGTGCATGGGCAAACAACTGTCGTATAACTACTTTACATACCGTGGTACTAGTATCAAAAAGCTGCTACCTCCATAATCAACCATGACAGGGTCCAATCATAACCCCTTGAATCTAAACTTAGAACTTTCTCCAATGATTAGCTAGCAGACCTTATTCCACTATCTGGGGTATTTTTTTCTCTGATATTGACAATATTTTATTTTCATGTAAAACCAAAATAGGTCCTTTCTCCTTCCTAAATGATAAAAAATGGAGTAGTATCAATATAAGCATTAGTTATTTATCAAACCATATTTTAGTAATTAGTTTAACTAATGACTAACAGGCAATACAAATAGATAGATAGAAATCAGATAGAGTTCAATTCAATATCACTTTTTACACTGTTAAGTTCGGAAGCAAAGTTGAAAAATGTAATGTGCTAATGTAAAATATGATGTTGGCATATATGAAAAAAGGTCTGGCCAATGTAAAAGGGGGTACTAAAAATCTCAAATGGCGGTGGGCTGGCGATGTTGCAAGAATGGCAGACAACCGATGGACAACACGACTCACAACATGGATCCCCCCAAACCACATGCGCAACCGAGGCCGACAAAATGTTAGATGGAGAGACGAGCTAGACAAGTTCAGGAAGTACTGGCTCTGTGACACCCATGATAGGGAAGTGTGGCAAATCCTAGGGAAGGTCTATGTCCAACGACGGACGTTAAAAGACTGATGATGATGATGATGATGATGAAAGTAAAAAAGAGGTTAGTATCAAAAAAGGTGTCATGGGAGGTAAAGTTAGAAATAGGAGTTAATGATAGATAGTAAAAAAAATTTCCCATAGATTTTGATCTCAAAAGTGAAAAAAATAATCCTCCTTCAATTTTGATCCCTAAAAGAAAAAAAAATCCCTTGGATTTTGAGACCTGATATTGAAAAAAAAATCTTCCAATGCAATTTCAGCCAATAAAAGTAAAATAAATATTTCACTTGGATTTCAACTCCAAAAAAAAAAATTACCCCTTGATTTTTGCCCTTCAAAGTAAAAAAAATCTTCCCCCTGGAACTTGACCCTAAAAAATAAAAAATAAAAGTAGTCCTTTGATTTCTTACCCCAAAATAAAAAAAAAATAAAAACATTCTCCGAGATTTCGACCCCTGAAAGTGGAAAAAAGTCTTCCTTCAATTTTGAGTGCTTGAAGTGAAAAAAAAAATCACTATTCTTTGACCCCAAAAAGTAAAAAAAATTCCCCTTTACTTTGACCCATGAAAAAAAAAAAATCCCGTCACATCTCAACCCCTAAAGGTGGAAAAAAATTACTTCTCAATTTGGACCCCTAATAGTGAAAAACAAAATATCCCCAGTTTTGAACCATAAAAATGAAAAAATTCCTTAGGATTTCAACCCCTAAAAAGTGAAAAAAAAATTATCCCTTGATTTTGACCTCTAAAAGTGGAAAAAGAAAAAGAAGAAAAAAATCTCCATCTCTAATTTCGACCTCCAAAAAAAAAGAAAAAAGAGATTTGGCCCAGATTTTGAGCCTCAAGTATGAAAAATGAAAGTTCCTTATTGATTTCAACCTCTACCAGTGAAAAATAGAAATTCCGTCCATATTAATAATTTAGCCTCTGATCCCCAAATTTTGTGTTTTCGAAAAATGTAACTGAACCATCCTACATCGAAATATTCACAAATCAAAACACTTCTATTCAACCAATAAACATTATGATATGAGATATTTTTAAAGAGCAATTTTGGTTCTTTCTGGATATTGAATGCAACAATGTCAAATTTTTATATCAGAAAATTGACGAGAAAAACACAGAAAATTTCATGGAGTTAAATAAAGTTGTTTTCAAAGTGGCTTGTACGTACAGATAGACAGATGGACTTTTGACAAATTATAATATAAGATAATTATTTATTATGAATAACATGATACGATATAAGTAATACAAGTTGAATGATAATATATGATGGCTTACTTGGTGATTGAAATAGATGCATATCTCTTATATGTGCCAGTGATCAGTGTTTGAATCATATGTAAAAACTAAGATTTTGAAAGATAATTTATCAGACAGGTAGGCTCTTCCAATTTACAAGATTGCTGTTATACAAACAAACTACTCTGTTTCCCTATTTGTGACGCTGGATAGTGGAATAACTAGACTAGTCGAATCTTATATCTTAAGCCCTCAAATTTGCTTTCCCCAAGTGATTTTCTCCTGTCAATATATGTATGTAAAAGATAGACACACAAACATTATTTCAACAGACTTTATTCAAGAGTGAAATTAACTTAGAAAATAACTGAAAGAAGGAGAGAAACAATATTTTTCACTTCTTTTTTAGAAAACAAGACAATTACTCATCTATGAATTTTTCTGTCTTTTATTAATATTTTTGGAAAGCATGTGGAATTGAGTTCGGAAAACTGACCTTTTGATATGAAAGGAGAGTTACTAAATTTAAAAATTTTTTTTTTTCCTATCTTCCATTCACTTCCTTTATCTTGCAAACATTAGAGGTGATAACAATGGCTTTGGTTTAATAATGTGAGGAGAGTAGAGAGGGTTGTTTAGAAAGGTCAAATATGAGTATTATTTGAGAGTGAGAAAAAAAGCTGGGAGAACATTTTGTGTGAGTTAGCAATGGCTGGTGGCCTTTCTGTTAGAAAAAAAAAAAATTGTGCCCAGCGTATTAATGCTGAAGCAATTTTGCCTTCTAGTCTAATGGCTGGAACCAACATAGTGTTTTATAGACACTTTGTTGGTTTATTTTTTTTTATTTCTCCAAGGTTTGAAATAAGGCATAAAGGCATCCTGAGAAGTCTAAATTGAAAAAAAGTTATCATAAACAAAAGAAGGGAAACTGTCAAGGAAATTAGAAATAGCTCTTTTATAAGAGGTGAGAAAAAAAAAGGAAGAATTCAAAAGAAGAAAGGATATTTACAAAAGAAAAAAAATGGATGGAAGTAAGAGTTACGAAAGAAATGAATAAGAAAAATGCAAAATGAAAAGAAGAAGAGAAAAAAAAAATGACAGGTCTGGTTAGTGACTAAATAGAAACCATCATATAACCAGCCAAACCAACTTGAAAACTAAAGAAACCCATGTTGACAGTGTTAATGACAGTTTTGGTTAATGGTCTCTAATGTGGAATAAGAAAAGAATCGCAGAACATGTGATCAACATCTTTGGCAACATGGGTTGGGGGTGATCAATTGGAAAATAAGAAAATAGGGGTGATCAATGAATAAAATACTTCACTCCCCTATTGTTGGGTTGTGATCACTAAAAAAGTTTTAATTTAAAAAAATAACCAAAAAACAAGTGTAAATACTGAACTCAAACTAAAGGATACATTTTAGCATAAATTGACAGTGTAAATTGACCCCCCCCCCACTAAAAACCTATTGATTGAAAAAACAAAAACGTTAAATGAACATTTTTTCTACACATAAGAGAGAATAAGTTAAATTTTCAGCCCACAGCTCCGTTGGCGTGACCTGTTTTAAGCGATAGATATATAGCCAGACCTCCCTAAAAACTGAAGAAACCTATGTTAATGTTGACTGTTTTGGTTGATACTTTCTGATAGTAAACAACATAGGCAGCTGCAGGGTCAAATGCTAAACCAACTTCTATTTTGACTGTGGATGATTACAATAACTTTTGTATTGTACATATATGAAAAAAAATCATAAAAATGTACATATTATTTGCATAAATGTATCCATTTATTGGAATGAAATAAGCCCTTGTGTTTCTGTATGATGAATTTTTGGTAATATCAAAGACCTTTCAATTCAGCTCAGTCAGAAAGAGAGCCTCCTGGCAATCAGTTAGTCATAAGTTCAATTTACAAAAGAGGATACAAATTTTTCATATTGGTTAATACCCAAAATTTCGGTGCGGATTGTTCTTGTGATTTTTGTTCTTGCTGCAGTAGAAAAATAGACTCCAGTTTTTGAGCTTGACAGGAGTGTAAAAAAATAAGAGGAATATTGCAAATAGGCCCCAAAAAGTAGAGAAAGCTGTAGGTAAGAAAAAACAATGAAGTATAAGCCTAGTTACTGGTAGACTCCAGGCAGCACCTTCTCATTGCATTGAAAGGGGTAGGATCAAGGTTATTCCCTGACGTCTTCAACAGCAAGCTGATTGAATTGGGCAATTTTTGTACCTACCCATGCACATTTGTCAAGTGAGTTCCCAGGTTGAAAAAGGTCATGCACCACATTCCATGTTAGTAGGAGAATGAATAAATTTCTATTGACCTTTGCCTTCCACTACACCAACGATTCTGTACTGATTGAAACCACTTCTTGTCCCCTACTCACAACTGCTCACTTCCTTCTCTTGCCTTTCTAGATTATTCGGTCCCTAACCCTCTCCTGAAAGAAACACTAGAAGTTAACTTCACAAGGATTGGGGATATCAGGAAGTAACTCAGCAGAAGATCAATATTTCAACCAGGAAGCCCTTTTAATAATTTGCAAATGTCTGTAGTTCTTCACCTTCCAAGCATTGCCTGTGCAGCTTTTGCTTCCTTGACACATTATTTTATTTATTTGTTGATTTATTCTCTATTACTCCTTTTCCTATAGAGCATTTATTGGATTGATTTTTATATACTCTCTTTTTTTCCATTTTTTTCACTTCCAATCTTAAATGGCAGCGGGAGGAGGCACTTATTTTTACTGTTTTCATAAACTGAAAGCCCTTCACTGTTCGTAAGTACAAGTATCACCTAATTTTTTCGAGTTAGCTTCATGCCATTCTTCCGCTTTTACGAAGATATGTGAAGAGCAAAATAGTGTTCACTGTTTGTTCCGCGATGAGCCAGTAAAGAGGCAGCCTGCACCCTCTTTCTCTCTTCCACACCCAAGTCTCCAGCATCTCCCATCATTCCGACCACTGACGGCTCAGCCTAGCATACGACATCACCATTCCTTTAGGTCTGGAAATGCTAAAAAAATCTTCAATTAATTGTAATTGCTTTTTCATGCTATTTCAATTCATGGAAAGTTTTTAGAGAAATGCTCTACATTCAATTAGAGGAAACCTGAATATGCTATCTAAATGGCACAGTTTAAAATATCGTACCTTGTCCTGCCTGATTTAAAAATGTACAGCCTTGATATCCGTGATGTTATGCTTTACCCTTGAGCTGCACTTACAAGTACTTAATGCAGCACAGGTTTAAGTACTTCCAGTTTTAATGTCAAGATGGGAGAATGTCAAACTGAAGAAAGAAGCTGGTAAATTTCAAATAAAATTTCCATATGTCTTTATGGAAATATTGCTTTTTTTCAGAGTTTCAGGAATTTCAGATGCATAGACCAAGATACATAAGTCACTATACATTCATATAGATATATGCACACACATACACACACACATATATATATATACACACATATACACATATACATACATATATACTTATATATATATATATATATATATATATATATATATATATATATATGCACATATACATACATGTATATATGCACATATACATACATGTATATATGCACATATAGATACATATATATAAACACATATACATACTTATATGTATATATATATATATATACATTCATATACATATATATATATGCATACATGTATATAGAAATACATGTATATATACATACATACATATATATACACACATGTATATATATGTATACATATATATATATATATACACATATACATACATATATATACATATACATGCATATATGTATATACATATACACATATATGTACATATAAATACATATACATGCATATAAATATATATATATACATATACACATATATATATACATAAATATACATATACATACATATATATATACATTTATATATATATACATATATATACATATACATATATATATATATATATACTTATGCATATATATATATACATATACGTATATAATTATGCATATATATATATACATATATATATACATACATACATATATATACACACATATATATTCATATAAATATACATATATATATAAACATACATATATATACATATATATATATACATATATATACATATAAATATATACATATATATACGTATATATATATATATACATATATGTATATACATATACATATACATATATATATATATGTATATAGGCATATACATATATGTATACATACATATATACATATACATATACGTATATATATATACATGTACATATATGTATATATATACATATACATACATAAATACATGTACATACAAATATACATATACATACCTACATATATGCATATTCATACATATATGTATATACATATACATATACACATATATATACATATACATACATATATATATACATTCATATACATATACATATATATACATATACATATATATATATACTTATGCATATACATATACATATATACTTATGCATAAATATATACATATACATATACATTTAAATGTACATATATATATATATATATACATATATATATACATACATACATACATATATATATATATATACATATATATATACATATATATATATATATTCATACATATATATTCATATATATATACATATATATATATACATATATTCATACATATATATTCATATATATATACATATATACACATACATATATGCATACATATATATATGCATATACGTATATATATACATGTACATAAATGTATAAATATACATATACATACATAAATACATGTACATACATATATACATATACATACATATATGCATATATATATATATATATATATATATATGCACACATATTCACACATTCATATAAACCTAATAGATCATCCTAAGGTGAGTTAGGGTCATTTTAGTTCCCATATCCTCTTTCTAATTACAACACATGCATTCAGGTTTGAAACATTACTAAATACCGAATAGGTTGCATACCAGAGAATGGTTTCGAATTCTATATGTAGACTATGCTAATGCCCGTGGAAATGAAATGACTGCCAGAATGCCAATTTCTGGTACCATCTTCTTGTTATGTAAAGTACCAAATGCTCCTCTTTTTAGTAATCAGTCTAATGCTTGTAAAATCTAGAATGCCAGCTTTGTATGAATGAGAGTGTTTCTGCTCCATTACTTGCTTGAATTTTTTTTCCTGAATTTTGATCATACTCCTGATTAATGTGCTTTTCATTGAATAGAAAATATTTTTAAAAAAAGGAATTTTTAAAATATTTTTTCTGAAGATTGTAAAAACTTTCGGAATGAAGACTTTTTTTCCTTTATCTCTCTCAATGGCACTGAGTATATAATGAACCAAAGAATTTCCAAGAGAGTGTATTAATAAAGTAAATACTGTATATGTGGCTGATTCCAGCAGCAGCCAAGATTCTGACTCTATTGCAACAGGTGCAGGGGTGTCCCATATAAGCCATTCTTTCTTTGTCTGGTTGACTTGAAACGATGAAATTGGTGCCTGCCTATGACCTGTTTATTTCGAGCTTTCAAAATGGGTCAAGGCAGTGAGGAACTGGATTCTGAGCTGCCAAACGTTTTCCCAGATTACTCGTCAAGGTTACAAGAAATAATCATATTGATTCATCATTGGTTGAGATCGAAAGGCAAAAAGTAAGTAAAAGATGTGAGGTTTCATCACAACTTCAATTCATTGGAATTATCAACCACTTCATTTCTTAAGTTTGTCAGTTTCCTGTTCTTTTTTTAATTTTATTCTGGCATTAATTGAAAGTTGTTGTGTCTTATGGAGTAATATATAGGCGTTATCTTCTGGAAAATAGCTTATTTGGATATCTGCAGTATATTCACAGGTTGGGTTTTGGGTAGTAAAATGAAATGTAACAAAAAAGTTTAATTCACAAAATTTTATAGATCTGTCTCAGAAAACTGTGTTCATGATTTTTAGATTTTGAATGGATTTTGGAATCAAGGAAAAATGTAAAGATTTTATGAAACAGGCATTAAGAATTATTAGTGATTTTTTAGATAAATCCTAATGCAGTTTTGGTGCTGAAGGACACTTATTCAATGTTTCAAAGCAAATCTTTGATTAGAGAGACAGCCCCAATATACTCCTATTGAACCAGTCTATTTACATGTCTTTTGTCTTACGCTGAATAATTGATTAATAACTGTATAGAACGTACAGTTACAGGTTTGTGGTGTATGAGAGAGAGTACTAATGGTAGTTGGTTCAGTGTAGTGACAAGATGGTTGCAGTTGCTGGGGACAAAGGAATTAGTCTCCATATGCTTTGTTTTTACCGTCACATGCTGATGCCACTAGGTGTTAATTGAGGAAAGGAGTTGATAAATTCTATGACAGAAGGGAGAATATGCGTGCAATGTATGTATATGGACATGGGTATTAAGCAGAGTCTGTAATCATAATAAAGACACATGCAAATTTTCAGGCAAAGAATAGGATGTACGTTTAATGATGAAACATTTATAACAATACATATAAAGCTGAAAGGAAAATACATGTAAACATGTAAGATTGATCGTGATAGAAGAGGTCAGTTTAGATGTGATCACCAGTAACTAAAAAAGGAGATAGGATCCATGATAGAAAAGGTATATAGTATAAGCTTTTGGGCAGGTAGAAAAAAAGATAGAAGATATCGTCCAAGTGAAAGGTAGGAGCTCTGTGCGAAATAGTCATAGTAGCTGTGTGTTAATGATGCAGAGGTGACTGAAATGCTCTGAATCCATAAGGTTTAGTATTTTGAAGACTAAGGAATAATTATGGAGACTGACTTATAAATAGTATGCCTAACAGGCAAGCTCGATGCAATGTAAGACAGCTGGATTTGTGACTGCCGATTAGCAACTTGGGGTTCATTCTCAGACGCTGAAAAACACATGACAGAAAGATAATTCAAGTCACAAAAAATACATGAGCTAAAACCCATGTGCATTTCCTGAAGTAAGGAGAATTAGGAAGAAGATAATCATGACTGTTGTGTAGCAAATGCATTGTCATTTAATTCACAGGAGATGGAGATATGAATACGCATTTTTGAGTAGCAGAGCATATAAGAGATACCCCAACATCTGTGAAATGAAATTGGAAATGTTCAAAACAGTGATTGGTCATAGTGGAAAATGGTGGAATTTGAATTGGCTCTGAGGCCGGTGAAATGGTACTAATCTTAAAGAGGAAGAAAGGATGAGAGAGAAAGAAAGAAGTAACCGACTGAGAAAGTCAGTGCTCCAAATGAGCGAGTGAACACGTGTGTTCAGAGCTTTTATACACAGTAGTTGAAGGGAGTGATGTTTTGCATATGAGGCTAGATTTAAGATTTATTATCTAAAGCTAATACTTACTTATTTTCATATTTAATTTTAACTAAAAATAAAGGAGTCGTTATACATACAATGATCGATTGATTTAAGAAGTATCCTCCCAATGGCAATAATATATGGGAGAAGAGAAAGCCAAATGATCTGAGATTTCCAGCACATTTTAAGGTTATAAATATATACTTTATATTTTTTTGAAGATAAGATGACTTTCAGGTAAGCTGAAACCCAAATTTCAGTTGAAATTTCATGTTTTTAACTCACTGTTAAGCTCACTGTTCAGTGAATGTTATTGTATCTGGCTTATAGGACAATCTCATATTTTTGTAGCATTTTTTGGATACTTCAAGTGTCATCCTATCCATTGAAATATTTGATAATTCATTTTATTCCAAATGATTCAAAAACATGTTGTTTGATAAGTCAAGATTGAGTAAGGAGCTCTTATCATCAAAATTGAACATAAAGAAGAAATGTACAGGTATTGAAAACCATTTGCTTAGAAATAATAACCCTTGAAAATCATCACAGTCAAGATCAGAAAGTACGAAAATGTTGAAACTTTTACTCTTTACAATTATAGATTTGTATTTATAGATTTAGATAGACTTTGGTCACATGATCTACTCTTATTATAATACTTAGAAATCAATGTTTGGATGTCTTACATTGAGTTACAGTTACTAAGCTAGTTTCTGGTTTTAATGCGTATATTTAGAAAAGTCAACCTAGGTACAGTCATGTTTGCAATAAAACCATGATTCATTAATACTTACTTAAAAATTCTAATTGTACTAAGAGCATTTTATTATCACCCGAGGAAATAATACTTGGCACTACATTACATGAATAATCAAAATTACCCAATCATTTATTGGATAATTATTTTTAGTGTATGTACATAAACATTATACAGTGAAAATTTTTGATAAAGATTCAGCTGATAACTATGTCTGGCTGTGGACTTATTGATCCACTTCTGTAAAAATAAATTTGTGATAACAATCCATTTTTCGGTGAAAGTTATTCCAATATCGTGTCTCCTTTAAGATATAATTATTCTTTTATTTTCTCTGTAATGAAGTTTTAGTAACTCAAATTTGAATTAATACAATCAGAATTTTTGAAAAAAATGATTAAACAATTTTGAAGATTCAAACATGATAAAAAGATTGTTCGTTAGCAGGTAGGCTGGCTCAAACCATTAATATTCATGCTACAACCATTGAACTTTAAGCCAGTTTTCCTATGTTATTCAGTTTCATCATCATCTCTTATTCTGATAATGATGATGAAGATGATGAAAGGGAAAAAAAATGAGTAAATTTCAGACACACTCTCAAAATTGGCAAATAAAACCCTTTGGGTTTCGAGATTATCTCCTCATTAATGACCGCTACCAACATTCATATCTTTCTACGTATCCAGACTACACCCAGGCCTAATCATTCTTAGCAATAACTTGAAGTGTTGCAGTGAGTTGGAAAAACATTTCAATTGGTTTTTTCTCAAGATTTCTCCTCCACCAGGAAAAGAATAGGTTTTTAGTGGGTGGGTTCAACTCACAATCCAAGTTTATGCCGAATCGATCCCTTAGTATTCACACTTGTTTTTTGAAAATTCAAACTTTTTAGTCATCCCAGTGAAAAAAAAAAGGGCAAGAGAAGTATCCACTTCATTGATCATCCCCTTTTTCAATTTTCAGTTGATCATCCCCAACACAGTATGCTGACTTAAGACATTGGTCACATGATGGTTTCTATTGAGTGACTAACCAGACCTTTTTTTGAAAATTTAAAAAATTCATAAATTCATAGTTCGAAACATTCTGATTGTATTTTCATCGAGGTGACTTAATTTTGCCACCACCACTGCTCAATTTCCAACCAGGAAAATGGTTGGTGGTGATTAATAATTTCCCTTGGAAAGCAAGTTATTTTTCTTTTCAGATTTATTAAACCAGGGAGATAAAGCAAAGGAACAGACTAAAAATGAAAAACACTGAAGAGAATTAACAGTAACTTCTGTCAGAGTCTTTTAGATGAAATTTTGTTATTGATATTCACCAAGCTTAGTCTAACACAAGACCACAAGATTACAATAGTCAGTCTCTGAGATTAGTTGGCTAACCACTGCTCCATGGCAAGGAACCCTAGTTCATGTTTTTTTCATAATGAATCTTTTAGACAAGAAGCCTAATAATGAGTCTATGAGTCTGAAAGATCATTGTATAAGAATTAAGATTTTTCTATTCATCTATCTTGTCTTTTCTCGGATGTACTGTGCTGTCTTGTGGTCTCTCCATGTGAGGCCCAGCATTATTCTTTCATGTGCACGTTGCATGGTTCTCAATTTACGGGTCTGTCTCTTTGATAGGTTCCATGTTTCAGCTCCATAAGTGACTTTTGGGAGGATCTCAAATGGCGTTGGGCTGGCCATGTTGCAAGAATGGCAGACAACCGATGGACATCATGACTCATGACATGGATCCCCTGAGATCACATGCGCAACCGAGGCCGGCAGAATATTAGATGGAGAGACAAACTAGACAAGTTCAGGAAGTACTGGCTCTGTGACACCCATGATAGAGAAGTGTGGCAAATCCTGGGGAAGATCTATTTCCAACGAAGGAGGTTAAAAGACTGATGATGATGATGATGATGATGATGATCCATCTATCCCTCCCTCCCTCCCTCCATGTCTATTATTTTTGTCTCTGCATCCTTTATTCCATCAAATAAGATAAATAATTTCATCTGTGATAGTGATATCATTGCCACTTCAACTATAGCTACGACTGAAAATAATGCATCATATTAATCATGTTACTTAGAAATGACATTTCTATCTTTTTTTTCAGAAGATTTCTCATCTTTATAAAACACACATCTATCAATCTACTCACACCTTTCAAACATGTTTTTTTTCTGACAGCTTTTGTAGATCAATCCTTTCTACTAACAATGACCAATTTATAAGGCCTGTATGGAGAGTATCCAGCCATTTGATATTAACAAAAAAAATAGCCTCCCCTGAGCAATACCGCCTTAGTCTCATCAATATCCCAGCATCAATTCTACTTTTCACCCATGTACAGTAAGGTCCTCTCAGATTGGTTGCCAAGTTACATCAAAGCCATGCAATCGAGATATTCGAAATGGATGGATATTTTCCGAATAGACCTCCTATCTTATTATCCTTGAGTAAATCAACATATTTCTCATGTTGAAGAAGAATAAGATCAGTTCTGCAATCAATAGTACTCCCCTAGCTGAACTTGTTGAGCAGATCAATACTCCTGAATGTAAATGCATCCAATTGATTATCTCTGAAGGGTGATTGATTTGGAAAAGCGGTCCCAGGCTTATAGATTTGTAGATTCAATTACGTGTGTGATTCATCATAATAATGTTGAGGATCTCAATACGGTCCTTGTTTTGTTTTTATCCTCTTCTGGTCTTAAACTGATTTTAGAATTAAAATTTATAATGCCTTTTTTCTCAAACACAGGGAATTTGCAGCAAAGGCTTTCTATTCATCATGACGATCCCATTGACACTGTCCATCATATATAGAGATTATTTATTTTCTTTCAATCAAAATTGATCGAGTAAAAAGATAGAATTAATGTGAAATTTGACACATTTTGTCTGTTGCAAGTTAATCAATCTTTGGTGCTTGATAAAAGAGGATGAGCTTCAGAATAAAACAGAAATCAGTAAAGGCAATTTCAATTTTTTGTTTTTTCAATATGCAAGTATCAAGGATTCTGACTCATAGAGAAAAGGGGTTGTGAAAGGTAGCAGAAATTTGATTATGCTCTCAATGATTTCTGGACATTGTTTGGATTTATTCAGCCAGAACTTTGCTATTTCTAATTTCCTGAATAAATTTGTCAAAGTGCCATCTTCAAATATGTCTACCAGCAAAATTTTAAGGGAAAATTATGTAGGGTAAAAGACGAAATCATATAGAAAGATGAAGAGAAAGTGTCCACTTCATGAACTCGGGCCATACTCAATGTTGTTGAATATAATCAAAATTCCCTGGATTTTATTATTAAATATATCAATTGGCAAAAACAGCAGTAAATTACATCCAACCACACAAATTTCGTTTTAACAAAAATCACTCATTTTTTGAAAAGAAAGAAAAATTTGAGATTATAAATTTTCTTGCAATCCAAAATTGGGGTTCAGACCCTTGGGTTGAGAAACTCTGTCCAAAAGGACGAGCTTCTTCCTCAATTCTGTATTTTTCTGCTTTCCTTTATATATATATATACATGTATATATATATATATTCCATAGTTTAAATGAATACATATATATATAAATTATGAATTGCGTTATATTATATGGAAACTTATTTGAAATGATCTCCCATCATTACACGGTTAATATGACACTCAATTAAGACAACGTTTATAGAATAATAATATAATATAGCACAATTAATAATTCATCCTCTCAGACCAAATATGTCCATTTCTCAATACATAACAGTCGTATTGAAAGAGATGAATAGGCCTAGAATAAACAAGATGAGAATTTAGGTTGAAAGCAGTTATTTAGTCCTTTGAATTACCGGCAACTATTCAGTTCAATGATAGGAGCATCGCTACATTGAAGTGGCTACTCTATCGGTGACAGGTTTTGATGCGTGCAACTGCTCCATTTTCTTTAATTGTTTATTCTATTTATGCTATTTAGACCGAGTGATGCATTAACCATGTAATGACAAGAGTTCATTTCATATAAGTTTCTATTCAATATGATGCAACTTAAAATTAATTCAGCCAGACCAAATATGATACATATATACATATATATATATATATGTGTGTGTGTGTGTGTTCCTATTCAATGCTAGTGGTTTCTGCTTCTGTGTGGATTGATATTTGAAGATCAGTGATTGGTGAAGTTCACATCCACTTCCTGTGTTCCGCCATATTTAAACTGTTGTAAGTTGAAAGCAGAAAACAAATGACCCAATTCTATTTCTTAGCATTTAAATAAATTTAGAGAAATAGAATGATTATGGAATGCTGACTGGGTCATATGAAGCAACATTTATTAAGCGCAATAGAATAGATCTCTTTCATGACTACCTCTAGTCATTCAGTTGTTGTCCAACTGTCATAACTTTTGTAAAACTCTAAATATATAAAATTCACATTCCATATTGAACTTATGACCAACTGATTGCCAGCAGGCTGTCTTACTGACTGAGCTAATTGATAAGTCTCAGATATTAACAAAAACTCATCATACACATACATGCAGACTTATTTCATTCTAATAAATAGATATATTTGTACAAAAAAAAATATTTGTATAGATTTTTTTAATTTTAGTCCTGTATCTAGCTGAGGTACCAGAGGAGAGTGAGTATGGACAATTTTTTGTAAGAAATGTATAGGAGGTGGTTTAATGAGCATTTTTGCCTTGGGTTAAATCTGCAACAATTTCCAGCAATGGCATCATCAAATATGGCGGCTATTCGATCACAAAACTAGTCATATCTCAGTTAATATTGGCCAAATTTTCATGAAACTTCCACTGTTTCTTCTAATTTGATTCCCGTGAAGATAATAGGCAAGGTAAAAGCGAAAAACTTCTTTGAAAATGTTTGGAATTACTAATTTTCAGGTGTTCATAATCAGTGCTTATATGAGAGCTGATCTATCACAAAACCTATTATATCTCTATTAATGAGGGCCAATTTGAATGGAAATTGAGTCAATATGTTGTTATACTATTCTCTGGTATGTAAAATTATGATCATATAAGATGCCCCACAACTTTGCAGACATAATTCTTAGTGTTAGGCAAACCAATAATGTTTATGGTATATTCAACCCTTTCCAAACCCACATTAATTTTTTTTACACCATATCTATCGAAGCGGAAGAAGAAGCAGGCTTACCACAAACCATTTAATATATATGTTCTATTGATTAGCTGGATTCCCCTACCTAGGACAACCTCATGCAAGATGTACTAACAATAATCTCCTCTCTAGCATGTGAGAGGGTTACAAAAATAAGAAAACTCAAACATTAAAACAGTTTGTTTGAAAACATTATTTGACACCGAATGATCATAAAGAGTCACAACAAATTTATTCATTGTGTATGATATGGTTGGACTATTTCTCTCATTTATACGCCCTTTTGTTCTCATTCCAGCTGTGTACCTTCCTGCCTTCATTGGATGTTCATAGTTTCAGAATGTGGAATCACCTCCCAGACAGTAAGGTCATATCAGACTATACATCTGTATATAAACTAAAAAAAATTTCATTAATTGCATTGACAGATCTGGAGAAATAGGTGACTGAAGTGACACAAATCTTTTGAAAAAGTTTGTTTAATGTTCAGTGTTTAAGGCATAAAGCTGTTTGCACTATATATATCTTTCTTTTCATTGGTATTTTGTTTCAGTGTCAAATTAAAAGTTGCCTTTTTTTCTTACAACAGATCAAAAATTTTTCAATAAGTCGACTCTGAACAATATTGTAACTTTTTTGATGTGTCTGAAATTTTATGTATGAGGTTGTATTCGATGTAAATAAAACAAACCTGAGAAATCATGTTTATCAGTTCAGGCATGCATTGGCGAATTATGTTGGTCACATTTTTAGACGGATGCGTCATTGTAAAACATTAACAAAAATTAATCTGTCATGGATTATTTTGCTCTGATTGCACGGCCTACCTTCACTTGTTGACTACTTACTTCATTTTTTGTTGTTCGCAGTAATGTTATTTACATATCACAGACATCTTCAATGTTCAATATGCATGAAAATTTTTTCACAAGAAGCCGCTTTTTTCTTGGAAAGGACATTTAAAGAAGAAACATTTCATGTTTGATAGCAAAACTAAAAAGTACCAAGAGAGTAAATAACTCTGCCATTGCATACAACAACAAAAAACTGAAGGAAAATCAGTTCATATATATATATATATATATATATATATATGTATGACTGTAAAAATTTGGGATCCTCCCTGGCATTTAATTAGTTTTTCCTAAGCCTATGACCAATCTTTCTACATTGTCGTTGAAATTCATTGAGAACTTTTGGAGATATTGTGAGAACAGACAGACAGAATGGGGGGATACAATTTAGTGCTCAGTGTCCACTCTATGCACTAGAATAAATTATGCCGCACAGTAAAATTACAATGCCACACTCAAAAGAGTATCTATTAATAATGAATAAATAATACAGGAAAACCAATTCACCGAACAAATCATTTCTTTTATTATACACTTTTTGTTAAAAGTAACTAACCTTTGTTTCTCAAACTTTAGATATCATACCTGAAGAGGGCTGTAGAATGAATCAGCTGAAACATTGTATTTATCACAAAAACAACAAGAAAGGAATTCAAATAGTCTGAAAAACTCTTTGAATGTTAATGACCTTTCTTGCAAGTACAGACTGTATCTAAATCATTTCTTTTATTGTGTATAATATTCTTGATAAAAGTAACTAACCTTTGTTTCTCCAACTTAGAACAAAAAAATCAGTTATTGTCACAAAAGTGAAATATTTTCTGCTCACTGCACTCTTTCTACTTGCTCACAGGCTTTTTGGTCTTGCACAGGCCATAAAAAATTATAGTCATCATTCATCATAGAAAATAGTGATAAAAGAGGAAGATTTACTTATATTTTTTGTGTATTGAATAGAGATAAGATCTATGATATCAACTTAGGTGTTCCTACCGGCTTTCAAATCTTACGCTTCCAGTAATAACATAACGAGACGTTTAGGTAGTTAAATAAAAGGATAAGAAGAGAGAGATCAGAAAATAAAGTTGAGCAGTTTGATAAGAAGATAGGAAGAGAGAGAGTGGAAAGAATAAAAAAAATTAGGCAGTTCATTGAGAAGTTAAGAATATTTTTGCTTATAAAACTAAGACCATGTTGGTACAATATTTAAATAAAAATCTATTAGTAATAAAGATTGGAAGAGATAAAGGAGAAAATGAGAAGATACAGGCAATTAGTGAGAGACATGAGTGAAGACTGAATATTTCTAGTTACCAAGTATGATATTTTATCAAGATTTCAAGAAATTTAATAAAGGGTGTATGATTGACTTTGGAAATATTTCTGAATTTTAATTTCAAACTACACTTTTCATAAATAAATATATTCAAAAATTAAGGAAAACTGGAGATTTTTATACAAATCTGATTATTCATTTCTGGTATGATTTTAAAATCTAGCTCTCTTTCAAATAAAAATTTTCTTATGCAAATTATTACGTCCCATTGTTTATGCAATTTGAACAAAAACTCTAGTTCTAAATATTGGAAATAAATAATGTTTATACCAGAATGTTCTCAAATCATTCTTCTCATGAATGGGACAAAGATGTTTTACAATAAAAATGAATATATCAGTTGCGGACAATTTTTTTCATCGCTAGCCCTTTTTCATCAAAAGTGTGTCTGCTGATTTTATTCTCTTAGAAAAAACAACAGAATAGTTAATGCAAAAGAAAATTGAAAGAATCTCACTCATATTGGTACGAGTTCAGTGGGCAGATGCAATACTTGTACTGGATATGTTCTGGGCTTGAAATAAATTTTTGTGTATTTGGAGAAATTTATGCAGCACACTTACAAGATAGTTGCAGCACATTATTGTGTCACAGTACACAGTTTGAGAACCACAGGCCTACTGACTGGGTGCTGAGCAGCACTGGCCCACAGACTGACCATCCTATCAGGGTTTTGCCCGCTTGTCCGAAGGACCCTGAGCATTGATGTATGGGAGAATGACTGTGCTGTTTGGTTTTGTTGTGCTGGACTGTTGTCTGAATTTTGTTAAATGGGCTGTTGCTGCAATCAGATTAGCAGGGTAGTTGTTTCTAATGATTAATACACCCCATTTAACAAAATTCAGGCAAGAAAAATTCATTCATTTATTTCTTAAAACAATACACTTGACTTATATCTTTGGTCAACAGCTAGACTCTTTTCCACAAGAGGGAAGGTGTTAATGTTGGGGTTTAGCTAAATACGTTACCCACCCTTACATTCTACTCTCTACACTGGAAGAACTGTCATCATTATCCCTTGAACTTGTTATCAGTTGGTAAACATAAACTGGGAAACAGTCTCTGTTTAAATACTAAAATAAGCCTGACAACTATGCCTGTTAGGATTTTGTCCTCTCCATGTACATGAAATATTATTTTAAAAAATCTGGGGCATTTATACAAAAACTAAGCTGAATTCTGGCTACAAAACATTGGCATTCGTTCAAGGCACTGACGAACTGTACAGGTACATCAATGTATTTCTGTTCTGCAGGTAAAATATTGGATTTCAAGTCAAGTCTTTAACAAAAACAGTAAATTAACTCAGACAGGTGTCTTACTTAATTAAACTAGACAGGTGTTTTTTCTTAATAAAATGCTATCTAATCGAGGCTCTAACTCATTGCCCAAATAAATCAATGTCTGTTTTGTGCTTAGCAGGAAGAACATTGGATTTTGAGTCTGCCTTGTATTTATCATAACTATCTCGAGAAATAAGTAAGTGAATACTTTCAATCATGTTAGAATTGTTCAACAGTCGTCAGGTAATTACAAGAGAGTTCTTAAGTACTTCTTCATGACTCACAGGTTAGAACAAAGAGAGAAATATATGTAGTTCCTTTTTGTGAGTAAAATTTTTTCATCTCATACTCATATTTCCCCCAGAGTAGGAGAACTATGAAAACTTTGAAACTGAAATGTTGTACCTTACCGATTTTAATACTATCTATAAGACATATAAACATCTACCACATAAAATTAATTTACCTGCTGTTGTTTTTAAGGTAATATTATCAACCAAAATGTCTGATGGTCAAGTTCAGAGGCTAATTGTCTCACCTTTGAGAGGAAAGATAATTTTAAACCTGACATAAAATGATAATAAACAAATATTGTAGCATATGGGAGGAGAATAGAACTATCAAGAATATCAATTGCCTAAATTCTTTTTAAAATATACTATGTGCATGTAGATAAATGTTTGCTCAGCTTAGTCTGTGGCACCTAGCTGAGATTTAGCTCAATACACTAACAATGCAAGACTAATCCCTTAAACTTTGTTCTCTTGTAACCACACGCATATACCTGTATAAATATTTCTCTCACACTCTCTATCTCTTTCTCACTCTCCTACTCTCTCTATATGTATGCATGTATGTACTATATAAATATAATAGAGAAAAGGTTCGCTACACAAACATATTTATGTTTCTCCCCTGTTTGGGTTGCCGGTAAAGCAGTTACCCCCATCAGTGGTAGATTTGATTCCTGTTGTAGCCCCATTTTCTTTGATTGCTTATTTGATTTAAGTTGTCTAAATTGAGTGGTATATAATAACCGTGTAATGACGGGAGATCATTTCAATGAAGTTTCTATATGATATATCGCAATTTATAATACATATATATATATATATGTATATATATATATATATATATATATATATATATATATATATATATATATATATATATATATATATACATGTATATATGTATGTGTGTGTGTGTATGTGTACATATATATACTCAAAAACACAACGTTCTATTCTCTCCACAATTCTTTAATCTATTTTCATCTGATCTATTAGTATAATAACTTTTACAAGCACCTGATTTATTGTCTAATAAATCTTTTACCAGTAATATTGAGTAGGTTTTGATAAGAGAAATGAGAATATGTCTGTTTATTCATTCAACCAAATGTTCATTTATTGTACTCCAAAACTTGAGTAAGATAAAATTAGGGTTGATTGACTACATAAGTCTAGCAAAAAAATTATATGAAAACTAGAATATATATAAAGACTTTGTTGGAAGCATTATTGCAGATACATTCCAGCAGTTTATATATATATATATATATATATATATATATATATATATATATGTATATATATATACATATATATATATATATATATATATATATATATATATATATATATATATATATATATATTGTATATATATATACATATATATATATATATATATATATATATATATATATATATATATATATGTATATATATATACATATATATATATATATATATATATATATATATATATATATATGTATATATATATACATATATATATATATATATATATATATGTATATATATATACATATATATATATATATATATATATACATATATATATATATATATATATATATTATATATATGTGTATATATATATATATATTAAGAAATGGATATATATGATCCGTCTGAATGATTTTAAAATGATTAAAAATTGCATTTGAAAAGATCTCCCCTCGTTCAGCTTCGTTTATTCTAGTTTATTCAGTTCATTCTATTTACGTTGTCTAGGCTGAGTGACACATGAACTTTGCAAATGGGAGATCATTTCAAATGAGAGTTTCTATATAACAAAATCAATTTATAATCATGTATGTACATATATGCCTATATAATTATTTATACCGAAGTAAAAATCAGTAATACAATATCCAATGTGTGATGGGTTCATTTCATAAAGTGCTCGATACATTCAACATTTCTATCAAGTCAAGTTAAAGTAGAGTTTGAAATATGATGAAATAAATGATCCACCACATAAACATATTCATATTTCTGCCCTGTCAGGGCTCCTTCAGGCAAATTCATTTGGATCCCTATTTAGGACGTTATTGGGATGTGTCAATTTTTGTAGGTGGAGAACCTTCCACTTGTTCTATTTATATATCTTTTCTTTTTTCTTTTCCTTGTTTAGTTGTTGGTCACTGCTTGTTTTATTTTACAAAGAGGAGATAGATTACTGTCTGGTTGTTATAAATCAACATGAAATGCTATAGACACTTTCTTCATCAGTGTGTTGTTAATCTATCAACTCTTTGTGGTATGTCTCCTCTCAGGAAGTATTCTATTCTTACTTATATCAGCTTCCCAGTGTTAGGGTTCACTTTAACATGACCCTAGTTGTTTATGTTTAATTCTTTTTATTATATTCAAGGTTGGGTTTACTTCTATGTATCTAAGATAATTATGGAAGGGTGATTAGGTTGTCCTTATAGCAAGGTGGTGGTGATGATGATGATGATGATGATGATGATGATGATATTATTGATAATAACGAAAAGAATAAGATAGCTATGGCAGTTGATTTTCAGTTACCACTGTATGGGCAGTAAAATTATGTTTTTTGATAAAAATTTTGAGTGGTGCTGACATTTTAAAGCTAGTTTTTTTTTTATTCATAATTCTGTTTTTCGTTTTTTTTTTGCTTCATTGGTAAAGGTGAGGATTTCAAATTTCTCATTTAGACATAGGTAACATGGGATTTTGATGTTCTGGCATATGTATGATTGTTTTAACATTTTCCATTTTACTGTAGATGTTAGGTTGCTGTTTGTTAGTTTCCAGTAATGTGTTGATAGTGATGTATTGTTTTTGTATTTGTCGTTTGTAAAGGATGATGTATGGTTGGTTAATCTCAACTGAAAAGATGTTTTAGATATTCCTACATAATATTTCGCTTCTGACGGTTTCTCTTGGGTTGAAATTTCAACTTGATGTAGAATATTCGATATAAGACATTTGTTTTGGAAAGGGTACCTGTTGCTGTTGCTGTTTGTATGATCAGTTTATATATATTTTCTTCACAAGTATTATTTCTCATTACTCTATAGTTATAAATCTATGAAAGTTATCCACATAACTATAACTAATATTCAGTTTGTTCTTGTTATATATTTTACACAGTGGGTTGCTTAGGGGAAGTGTTTTTCTGTGAGTAGGAGCAATATTTTCCTTATGCTGGTTTGTACTTGTAGCTTGAATGGAGGTGTGTAAGTTATTGTTGTACCAAGTCATGTGTGCCCTTTTTCTCAAACCAAACACGTATTCACTTCTCCATCCCATGTGAATGAACTTACAATGGATTTATACATAACAGTTTATTGTTCATCTAAAAAAAATCTGCATCTGTTTTTATTTCTTGCTTTACAAGCTGCTTTGATTTAATCTTTTGTGTCCATTTATTTGAAAATGGAAGAAGAACTTCTACTTCTAACAAAGGAAATATCACAACTGATTATCATGGCAGACTATCGACTTCCATCTTCTTCCTCAAATCCTGTACCATAATGCATGTGGTGGCATACTCAACACACATGGTCACTCCTTTGTTCTCTGATGACTACTAATAATTCTTTTGCTATACTGGACTACTACAACTATAATTATTATTACTTCCCACCTCTTGTATAACACTATAAACAACATATATACATGTGTGTGTGTGTGTGCGTGTGTGTGTGAAAGTGGAGATTTGAGAAGAAATGCGTTACATTTGTTGAAAGATAGGCTTGATGCATTTTGCTGAACTTTTGTTGCCATCTTCGAAGAAGCACTTAGTGCTGAAGAAAAACTGTAGGGAAAACTGGGGAAAGATCTTTTGGCTCTAAGGAAGTGTGGATTGATATGTTAGTGGCTGTCTGTTGTTCCTTAGAGCCAAAGCATATCATCTTTCCCCACCTCACCACTGCTGTGATAAAAAGAAACATCTCAAGTTTGACACCTTCTTACTCACACCCAGTATAACTCCATCCCCTTTCTCTTCCTCAACACCCAACACCAGAAATGTTATATAATCTTTTTCTCCAGTTTAGTATTAGTACCATATCCAGACATGTGAACACTAGCATTTTCGCTATAGTCTTTCTGTATCACGAAGTTTATGATAATAAAATATTTTGAGCTGTAAAACACTTGTTCTCAAATCTTTCACTTCCACATCATCAAATTACTACCACCATTCTGTCAGATTACCCTACATCCACACAACATATATATATATATATATATATATATGTATATATATATATATATATATATATATATATCTATATATATAGATATATATATACAAATATATATATATATATATATGTACACACACACGCACACACACACACACGCACACACGCACACACGCACACACACATAGTTGCATTTCTAAGTTCATGGCCTAATAATGTAAAAAGTATTCATTTTATACAGCAAATATTTTCAACATAATCTCTTTCTTTGTCAATGCACTTAACTCAGAAGTGAATATTAGTCAATAAGATCAAACATCATATAGTGAAAATTTCAGATCAAAATTATGCTAGTAACTACATTAAAGGCTACAGACCACTTGTTCCCCCTCATATATATATATATATATATATATATATATATATTGGGGGGTAGCAACCTTGAATATTTGTATGAGTGCACTGGCACCATTCTCTATGGTCGTTTTGGACCTATAATGCCCAAATTTTGTGCTGGTATTTTTTAGATGATTTTAGATAAAAGATCTATTTTCTAGAAATAGTTTTAGATGATTAGTTTTGGTACATGCACAGGCTATGTTGATTCATTTATGTGAGTATTGATGTATGTATTATTTTTTACAACATATGATAGACGCCCATGATTTGCCACAGGATATCTAAAAGAGAAAAATTCAATTTCCGTCCATTTTGTAAGTGTATAACTTCAACAAAATTTTGTCCAGAGCTTTTAGAGTAAGAATAGCTTATTGACCTGATGCATAGAATAAAACTGAGGTGTCCTTCATCAAGAAATATCCCAATGGAACAGGAGTGAAAGGGTCTACTTCAAACATCATGGCATTCATGATATAAAGAACAATTTTGGAGGGAGGAAGAATTCAGTAAATAGTGGGAAATACGGTGTCTTACTTTCTTTCCTCTAATACCATAATGATATATATGTATTGGATCAAGATAGTTTTAGTAGACCATTAGCTTAGGAGAGGTTCCCCGTGTGCATAAAAGAGGCCCAGATTTTCTCTTTATTTTCATGAACTAGAAGACCATGTGGCATAACAAAAAAAAGGAATTAAGAATTTGATATCATTACACTAACCCCAGTAATGACATTATAAGCCATGCCCCTTACCACCGGGAGAGTACCAGAATTTAGGAATAGGGGAGACAGAAAATTCAATATCTTCAGGACTATATGACTACAACATAACATAGATTGTTTGTATTAAAGGAACTCCAGTAATTACAATAGTTTTTATACTAATTGATATACTAATTAGGTTACCAAAGGTCAAAAGCCATGGAACTCAGCTACAACTGAAAATTTCATCTCTCTTGGGGAAAAAAAAACCCTTAATGTTTGGTAATTGAAGTTTTTTACATTATTGATATATGGAATAATTAGTAAATATCCTATTGAGGACATTTATATGGTTTTAGAGCCTCTTCTTGCCAAAAATTTGTATACATGATTTGTTGAGAAATGGTATAGTTTTAAAATTTGTATTTTTACTGGGCAATTGCAATAAAGTTCATATTGTACAGGGAAAAACCATAATTGTTATCAATTCAAGCAGGAGTTATAGATTTTACAGAATTTCTGTTCATGAATGTAGTTAACCCATATAGCTTTTTGCAACTAGGTCACCGAGAATCAAAAGATCAGATTCTGCCGAGAGCTAACATATAACAGTGTCATAAGGAAATGGACTGTGAATGTTTATTTGTTAACTCTTTTGTCTTATATATAGGTGGGAGTGTAACGTAAATAAGCTCGGGTTCTCTTTCTTATATATATATATATGAAGTGAGGATTAACAACACTACCATCAATTTTTCTGTCCTGTTTGGGCTTCTTCTGGCTAAAGTTTTAGTTTATTTTAGATTCCTAAATAGAACATTTGGGGGGGGGGGTCTATTTTTCTATGTTGTAGGATCTTCCTTTTATTCTGTTTGTATATTTTTTCAGTATTCTGGCATTCTGAAACCCCACGTTACCTCTGCCTAAATGAGAAATTTGAAATCCTCAGTTCTGCCAATATAACAAAAAAACAAAAAAAAAAAATTGTTAAACAGAAAAAAAAGAAGCAGCATTAAAATGCCAACCCCGCTCAAAATTTCTATTAACAAACATGACTTGATAATCCACAAACAGATATTATACAAGAAATTAACTACCATTGATATCTTATTTCCTTCATTATTACTATGAACTATTATTACTATCATCATTTTATACCTCCAGCCAATTCAAAGAACAACCCAATCACCATAATTATCTTAGACATGTAGAAAGAAACCAAACCCAAAATAATTAAATCAATTAAGGTCATGTAAAAGGAAACCCTAACACTTGGAAACAGATTCAAGTGAGGATAAAACACCCTCAGAGTGGAAACATGACACCAAGAACTGATGGTTTAACTACATACTGATAAAGAAAATGCCAACACCACAACATTCCCACTAAATTGAGCGAAAAAGCATAACAAGCGATGACCAATAACTAAACAGAATATATATATATATATATATATATATATATATATATATATATATAATAAAAGATGACAACCTGAAAAATAGACCCCCCCCCCAAAAAAAATGTTTAAAATAGAAATCTAAAATACACAGAATCATCCACAAGGAGAATCACAAAAAAGGCAGAAACATAAACCGGTTTATGTAGCAAATCCTTACTTCACCATATTTCAAACTCTACTCTAAATCAACTCAATGTTTAATGTTGAATGTATAGAACACTTTATGATATAAACCAATCACACATCAGACACTGCAGTATATTATACTATATCATATTGTATTCCTGATTTAAATTGTGTGATATATATATATATATATATATATATGTATGTATGTAGATGAAAAGGACAATTGGAAGATAAAGTGAAAAACCCAAGAGATAGGTGTTACATCTCAAAATTTTTTATTATTATTCCATGGGGGCTGTTCAATCCATTTCAACAGGGGCCAGCCATCTTTTCCAGAGAAAAGATGTTTGCAGTAGTTTCATGGAGAAAAAATATGCTGTTTACATTTCAATGCTGAATTTCTGTTTGGTCATTTGGTAGGAGTGACAGGGGAGGTGTTGGTATCTGTGTAATTGGGGGTCTATGAGAGGTAGGTTCAGGGGATGTATGTATCCTGTCTCTGTGGGTGTTTGGCTTGTCTCAGGTAGGAGAGGCAGTGATGGGCTAAAACTGGTCATTTCTCAGGGAAAGATGGATTTTGTTATTTCTATTTTAAGATGGAGAGGAATGTTTTATTTTTCACTTAGATATCTAAGATTTATTTCCCATGTTGGGATCCTTTCAGATCATAGTGGGTTGCATGGCTTTCTTAATCTAGTTGTATATATATATATATATATATATATATACACATATATATATATATATACACACACATATATATATATATATATATATATACATATATATATATGTATATATATATATATATATATATATAGAGAGAGAGAGAGATACATATATAGATACATATGTTTATATAGATATATAAAAATAGATATATCATGAAATTTATATATATATATATATATATGTATAGATATATAATTTCATGTATATACATTGATATATGTATATGATATATAGGTAGATGGATATACATGTATATAGATATATATCTATAGAGATAGATACATATAGCTACATATAGAGAGATTCTTATCTATACATAGATATATATCTCTCTCTATATATAGATATCTATATAGATATATATATATATATATATATGTATAGATAAATAGATATAGATGTATACATATATATAGGTATACATTGCTCAACTACTCAGTGATTTTGACCATTTCAGATGTGATGTATGGAAGTGTTGGGAAACTTCCATTGATTTGATGTTCCAAGTGGAGAACTTTATCGCAGTGACTATGAGGGAAATTTGGATTTGCATCTCCAAACAGTTTAGGCCTTGCTTCAAGTTTTTGCAGCATTTGATTCTACCAGTTATCTGTAATGGCACAGCTTGTATTTAAAGGATATTTGCAAATGGCCAGACACTGCATTAGAAATATACCAAGCATTCCAGAAAGGCAAGTTTGTGGTGAAAAGAATACCAGGGCATTTCAAGTCAGTTGGACCTTATATAGCCTTGGTACAAACCATTGATAGGTCACAGGAGAGTTTTTCTGGCATGACCTGAAGCACTAGAAAGAAGATTTTTGTGGCCATATTGGAACAGATCTAGAATGGGATGCTCACCATCAGTAATCTATGTCGGGAACTAAGTGGAATACACAGTAGTGCCTATTGACTCGCTGTAGAAAATACCCTTAGTATGCCAGACAGCCACAGGAGAACAAAAGATTCAGGCTATCCAAGCAGTTGTAGAGAGGAATGAGAATCCATTTCAACTGTCCCCTGTTGAACTAAAACTTCACAACATTCTCACTCAGGAAGTGATGATAGGTCAAATACTTATTGTAATTGAAGTATGAAACACAGCATACCATCAACTAAGAGCAGAATGCTTCATGGAGAAATCATTACAGTTCTTCTCTTCAATCCATTAGAGAAACTTGAATATATCTTTTAGTTTACATAAGCCTACAAAATAAACCAAAGGGATGTCTATTAGAAAGATAGAAAGAACTGAGCCAAACAGAGAGAGCAATCAATATTGCACAGGCTTCGGGAATGACCATGGAAGAGTTATTACCGTATGATGTGTCAATAACCTGTTCGATCAGGAAGGACTACTGACCACCAAAACTACTAAAAGTAGGGGATAGCTGAACAAAGATGAGATCTCAACCCTGACAAAGTCAAGTGATCTCAAGACAGCACATTTAATTGATGTAATGGCTAATATGAGAAAAATCAAAACTAAAGAGCTCAAGAACTTTGGTCACTTCCTTGAAAACTTGTTAAACTACATCTTCAAGATTGAACAGAGAACTGATTGGCTGGACTTGGTCTTTGACTCATAGGTTGGGAAATCCATCAAGGATTCTGAGAGAAGGCATGGTCAAGCGGACTGAATTGAATAATACTGAAAACTACATTCTACTACCAGCAATAACAAACCGAAACTGTAGTTGCTTCTTCACACACAAGTCTTTACCAACCAGAGCCTCTACAGTTCAAATCATTACAAGTTGCTTTTCTGGCACATCTGCAATGGTTTCTTGTCATTTTGTCCAGGATGGTTGTACAACAGAAATACCATACCTTGCCCTTGATGTGTAAGAAGCTGATGCTCGCATTATTCCTCATGCAATGCATGCGGTGAAAAGTGGAATAGAATGCATTGTTGTATTGTTTTCTGATACAGATGTATTTCTATTACTAATGTACTACTGGGACGTCCTTCATTCCAATGGTCTTTTGGAACTTTGGTTAAGCAAATGTGTTGGGGATACTACAAGATTCAATTACATAATAGCATCTACTGTGTACTACCTGTTGTTCGTACACTGACTGATTACGATTACATCAGCAGGGCGGGGACTAAACATGCAGCCTTGAAGGCAAATCTAGTCAAATGCTGAAAGAACACCATGTGGTAGATAGACAACATCCTGCCGGCTAGCAAAGCATAAGAACAAGTACTGAAGAACTAAAATACACAACAATGGATACATCTGTAGTGAATATTTTGCCACGTACCAGATGCTATCTTTATTCCACCCTCAGTACATAGCGATGAATACAACTGTCCATAGATTTGGAGAAGCAGAAGAACTACTGATGCCAACAAGAGCAGTAAGATCGATTCCAAAAGAGTTCGCAATCCTGTGCAACTGCACAGAATGTAACAGTGACTAATGTCTCCGCCGTGAGCATCGAATCCCTTGCTAGAAGTTTTGCAAATGTCAAAGTCGGCAGGATGGGAAAGATGTGTCACAATTCAAGAACCCCTTTGGTTTGTTTGAGTGTCACAGTAACAATAAGATATACAGGAATAAATTTAGTAGTTTTCTGTGTATAACTGTCACTATATGTAGGACCTCAGTTTACAAACAAACAAAAGTAGTAGTTTTAAAACTGCACCATGTATTGACAAATTATTTGGGCTGAAGTTTGGGTAGAAGAAGCTTAAAACAATATAAATATCTTCAATTGAATTTCTTCTGATTATTCCATGCATCAGTAATGTAAAAACTTTAATTTGCAAACATTGAGAGGATTTCTTCCAAGAGAGATGAAATTTTCAGTTAGGGCTGAGTTCCATGACCTTTTGATCTCTGGTGATCTAATTAGCGTGTCAAAACCTGTTTCAATTAATACCTTCCTTTGGTACAATAATTTCAAAGTATTATTTATTGTTCTGTGTCATATACTTCTCAAGATAATGAATTTTATATTTCTCCTATCCATAAATTCTGTAATGATACCAAAAGTCTACCCTCACTTCTTTGTTATGCCACATAGTCTAGTTCATGAATATACAGGGAAAGTCCAGGCGTCTCTTATGCACACGGACCACCACCCAACCACAGCGAATGTGTTCTGAGATTGAATGAAGGTGGAACAGCATACAAAAAAATTTGTGTCTATACTTTTTTTTTAATGACAAACTTATTAAGCATTGTTTTAGGAGTTTTACTTCAGGGCAGGCTGATCCTCCCAGCTATTGGTAGCAGACTGTCCAAGAGACTGTCAATTCTGATTCCCAAAACAGCCTGAAGGAGGATGGGTTCCATCAGGCTATTTTGCCCTTGACACACACATGATAAAATCATCTCTGGCACCCCAATGATCGTGCACAAGGTTATGAAGCGAAAATACATTATTACAAGAAAGAATCTGTGATTATGGTGAGGTAGAAGCAGATTGAATTTTTTCTCTCTCTAATTTTATGTCTATTATTTTATTTTCATAAATGAAGGATTTTTTTAAAGAAATGCATGTAAAGAGAAATTCCAAGAGTAGAAAATATATAGATTTTCTTGTGGACAGCAGCATACTATCTTCATTGCCCTCTGGCTATAGTTTACCTTGTGTAAAATTAGATGTTTTTCTAAGCTGGTTGAATGGTGCAGGTTTGCTGTTCTCCAGAGATTAATGATCCAGGTAACATTCTAATCTCTAAGCTTAAAAACATTAATTTGCGTTGAGAGATTCAAGAGTTCCAAACACAACAACCAGTCGAATAATTTGAAATAATAGAAGCAAATAACTCAAAAAATAATTGGATGGGCTAATCTGCTAGACCACTAGGAGCATCAGCTCACCCCATCCCAAAATATACCATTATAACTGTTTATATTGTTAGAAACCCATTCTCATTCCAAGAATTATTAAAACTAAAATTCCCAGCTTTATTGGTTTATTACGTTTTAGCCTGTGTGTTCTTTGGACTTCCTCAGGTACATGTTAGATGGGATCTCTTTTTTTTGGGGGGGGGGGTATCAAGCAATCCACAAAATAGAGCTAACAAAAAAATAGTGGCAAATATGTTAATTAAACCAATAAATAATGAGTTTTATGAGGATCTGAGTCAATCATATAACAAGTTTCTTCTGCATCAAATTTCATTTTGTTATCAACAAACAAATAACAGATCCTATTGGGGAAAAATGTCTGTAAGACTCCAAAAACCTCTAGAGTTGCTTTATTAATTATTCATCCTCTTTCCATTGTCATGGGTCCAAATTTCCCTTTTGTACTGAGTAACCCCTTTTCCTTCATCACCTTCAAACTTTCAATGGGATTTGGTTAATTGAGAAAATGGTAATCTAGTACATGACCGAATGTAAATAGAAGTTAAACAATATTATCATGAAGATAAAGGCACATCAACGAAAGTCCCATACTTGCAGAATAATTTGTTTTGGAGTTTCAGTGATAAAAGAGATGAAAACTTTGGAAATAGAATTGACAAACCAATTTTTGCTGATGCCACTCTTGTACTGAGGTTCCTAACCATTTTTACTATAATGGAATTCACATTTTTTTCCATGCATCAAGTGTATCTATGTGTGTGTGTGTAGATAAGTCAATAAGTCCATAGCTTAATGATGAAAACAGCAATCATTTTATACAGAATTTTATTTTTCAACATAATTGCCTTCCTTGCCAATTCACTCAACCCAACACTTCTCCATTAATCACACATACTGAAGATTATACAATGAAAATTCCGGATCAAAATTCAGCTGATAACTGGGTCAGGCATGTGTGTGTGAGTGTGTGTGTATTTTATATACAAAGAGAGAGGGATGGAGAGATTCTACAATCTTACTTTAGCCAACTGTGAATATCAATTGAAATAAAACTTAAATATAGTCAGCTCACTCTGACTTTTTGTTGAAAAAAAATCTGTGTAATGCACATGTGGTACTCATGCATCACCCCAGTGTCGTAATGGCTTAATAAATAAGCTCCACCCATCCAACCATTCACACATTGCACTCTAACGTAACCCAGGGTTAGAATTACACAGAGTGATTTTTCTTGAAAGTCAGCAGAATTTCAATTTTTCACCAAATCTTGTAATGTCTCAATACAGAATATCTCTCATTGCATGAAATACTTCATTAGTCTCTTTTATAAATCGTTATGCAGGATCACCAAAGGTTTAAGGGACCGTAGGTTTCTGTGGAGTAGATATTAGGAATCCTGAAGAAAAAAAGGAGACAATATCTCCAGACTCTATGTATCATTCATTGTGAGTATATCATTGCATTTTGTTAAACTGATCTGAGACACTTTAGTAGAAGAGATGGAACTTTAATTAGAACCATTCAGGATTGGATGAAACATAACAACTTTTATCAGAAGTTACAATTCATGTATGATCTACATATAACAGAGACAATTTAAGACGTTGCAACAATGTGAATAAATTAGGGTTGAATATTGTGATGTGGTGTGTTGGTGTCTGGTATTGGTACAGTACTAAAGCCATAAGGCAGGGATGAGAATGCTATGAATAAATTGGAAAAAAGAAAAAACTCTAGAATATAAATTTAGAAACATGATATGTCTTGTAGTCACTACACACAATTACACATTATATATATATATATATATATATATATATATATATATATATATATATATATATATATATATATATATATATATATATATATATATATATATATATATGTATATATATATATATATATATATATATATATATATATATATTGTCTAGGAAGCCTTACAGCTTTAAACACCAAACATATTAAATAAATTTTTCAAAAACTCTCTTTGTGTTACTTCAGTCACTTATTTTCCAATATTTGCTAATGTAATTTATGTAATTTTCTTCAGTGTTTTTTTTCTGTTTTACACATTCTCTGTTATTATGGTACTATGTGTAAATTTTTTCTCCTGTTGGGATCATCAATTGTATACCATGTAACTGTTTCAAGGATTTTAAAAACAAAACAGTTATATTAATATGGCACCTCAGCTATGTTGATCAAACACCACCTCCCTTTCAACTATGATTTTAATACATAGCTCATGGCATACATGTAGTTTGTTATTTTATATAGGGTATTATCATAATGTATTGTATATGGATGTTATTTTATACTACACATCATTCAATTTTTTTAATCAAGGCTTACTTACCTAGGTTATCCCAAAACATACATATATATACACACACACACACACATACAGTAAACCCTCTCTATAACGAACCTCAATATAACGAATTTCCACCTCAACAAAGATTTAACATGGATCTAACAGAACTAACTTCGAATTAACCTATTAAAGTTCAATAAATGCAGCGAACATGTGAAGCATAATGAACTTCCAGCACAAAAACGTTTCGGGGAGCCAAATTTGATTCATCTGAAAGATTCATCGTGAATCTGGATGTGAGTTTAAAGTGATATGTGCTACATTGTTCATCTTCCAATGAGGAGACTGCATCACTCTAGCAGGGTGTAGTGGCTGGGTATCCAGGCACAACCAGGACCTTGCTGTTGAGAACTATGCTTACTTAATCATATACTGTTGGCCAACAAGAATCTTTTTTCAGAATTGTTCTACTTTTTTCCAACTGTAAAATACAGTAATACCCTGCCTAGCGCTTATTTGCTATGGGGCTCTTTTGAAAAATTTTTTTTCGAAATGTTAAATTTCTGAAATAAATGATAAGAGAGAGTATCACTAACAGTCTCTGAAGGGAGTGTTTACTATACACTTTGGTTAATGTACCACTTGTATGAGAATGAGCATCTAGAAATATTCAATAATTATCATGTAGCAATCTATATCAACATCTAGTATTATTTCATCAGCTCAAGAAAGTAGATACCAAATGATATAAACAGCACTAATTCATCTTGTTGAAACCCAACATCATATATTCAAAAAATGATTACAGACACAATCTCAATTTATGTTATGTTATAATGATCTTTTTTTTTTGTTTAACACTGCATTTCTTAGAGACTTATCTAGAACACTGTCAATTACTATTTTTTTTGTTTTTTTTAAACCAAGATTATTAATTTTCAACAAGTTGACTGAATAATATTAATTTTAGGTGCAACTTCGAAGCTTCATGATTGCGGTTCTTTTTGACACAATTAAAATGTGCCTGGGAAATAAGAAAATTATGTTCATCAATCCCAGCATGAGCTGAGATATCATCTTGATTCTGTTTCTAATTGGATACGGCAGTGTCAACCATGAACAAAAATTAATGAATCATTTTGCTTTCTACAGTCTACCTTCGTGGAATGCTCTGTTTGCCTTAAACTTGTTTTTTTTACTAATTCCTGTTCACAGTAATGTAACAAACATATTGCAAACATCTTCAATCTTTGATATGCATAAAAAGTTTCTCTTTTGATATATTTGTAAGAAGAAGTGGCTTCATTTTTTTTTTCTTGAAAAGGACAGACTGACAATAGAGAATAAGGGAATACATATACCATATTAAAAGACATAACATGTTTGCAACCAGTGTTTACTCTACAGTGCACTGCCTTGACCAGAACAAATTATGAGCGCATTGAAATTTTAATGCCATGCCTGATTCACTGAATAAATCATTTCTTCAAACAGTTTTTTCTGACAATTGAACTCTTACTTGTTGTTTGTGTTATAAACACAATGTTTCGGCTGATTCATACTATTCATTGGCCTTTTTCTCTCCAAATATGGTCAGCCATTCCAGATCTTTCTTTCTCTCCATTGATTACTGCTTTTTTATGTTTGTCAAGTCAAACCTTGAGAGGCCTGCCCATTTCTCCAGTGTAAACCTTTCCACATTTTATACATAAATGCAGTTACTTGTCAGATTTTTTTCTTGTGGAGGATTCACTTTAGTGAGTAAAATGTGAAGAGAGTTGGAACCGCTGAACAAGGGAGAGTTAGAAAGATCTGGAATGGCTGACCATATTTGGAGAGAAAAAAATCAAACACTTGCCTCTCTGGGAAGAAGTAAATATCATTATTTGTAAAGGGAACACCATTGGAAACTGGGAAAAGAGTTCAACCCAATGTGGCTTCAATTGTTCAATAGGGATAAGGTATGGAAATCCAGGCCTAACAATGAAAGAGGAACAACTCAACATTATCTGAATCTTTTGTTGTAATGTAGCTACTATTAGAATATTTTGTGTACTTACATCATTGAAAAATTCTGTTTACCACCATCACATTTGGATATTACACCTCAAGAAGGCTGTGGAATGAATCAGCCATAACGTCATGTTTATAACACTAACAACAAGAAAGGAGTTTAATCGTCGAAAAAATCTTCAGTGTTAATGACCTGTCTTGAAAGTGTGGACAGTATCTAAATCATTTCTTTTTCTATACACTTTTTGTTAAAAGTGACTGACCTTAGTTTTTCCAACTATAGACAAAAAAAAAAAAGAAAGAATAATCATCTCAAAAGTAGAATATTTCCAGCACACCGCTCGCTTCTAAGTTGCTTGCATGCTTTTAGGTCAGGCATAGGCCATGGAATATTATTGGCAACATTGATCATACAAAATAATTATCCAAATAAAAAGATTCACTGATGTAATGGCATTTTTGTAGATTTAATGCCAATAAAGATATAATCTATAGTATTATTCTGCTTGTTCCTACCTGCGTTTGAATCTTATGCTTTCAGTAACAACATAGGGAGAAAGTTAGCTAGTTGAATAAGAGGGTAGGAAGAGAGAAGATGGAAAAGAAACTTGGGTACATCACTGAAAAGTTAGGAATATTTCCAATCAATCACATGTTTGTATAACATTTTGATAAAATTATAAGTTGGTGATGAGCATTGACATAGATGAGGGAGAGAATGAGAAGATAAAGGTGAAGAGCAAGAAATGAGCTGAGGCATGAAACAATGGGATCTTAGTTGTCAACACCCGTGGAATTTCCATAGCTTCATCTAGTAATTTATTATCAGCATTCACTTAATCATGGATCATTATTACTATCTGAGAACCTACCCTAAGGGTGGGTTTTTGAGTAGGTTATCACGGAAGGCTTAAATGGGACCTTCGGCCCTGATAAGAAATCAAGATTCAAATCAAGAATCAGAATTAGACTTTTAGTTTTAAATAGATAGATACATGGAAATCAGATTATTATTATTATCGGGGAGAGTATGAACTCCACATTACCCCTTATTATCATTCTATTCAGCAGCACCTATGACAGATTGTATGGATGACCAAAATGACAAACAGGAAGAGATATGTTTTCCTAGTCAGTACGACCTATCATCAAAATGAACAAGCGAAAAAAGATTTGTTGAAAAAGACACCTTATACTCCAACAATGATAATATTTTTGTTGTTGTACAACATCAGAGTTAGAGGCACACTTAGGGGTGGGGCTAGGTGATTCGGATCACAGTTCTTGGAGTATGAAATGAGAAAATAAAGAAATTCTACAAGCTGTGAAGGAAGGACTGCATTTTTTTTTATGGACTGCACTTCCTAACTTGTACTCATATGTTTTTTTCCAGGCAGAAACTTATTAGGGCTCTGACCTACAGGGCCTTGGGAGTAGAGCCTTTCCTTTCACCATAAGATTGCATATGCTGACACCTACAACAAATGTAGAGTGCAGTAGATTGCTCAGCAGCCAGGGCCATCCTCAAGGTAATGGAAACAGTGCTGCCGCACAGAGTCCCAAAGATTTTAGGGCCCTCACAATATATCTTTAAAATACTTCAGTATTTTTATTTTTTGCAGGTAAAACAGTGATATGTCCCGACTAAACTTCATTATAGGATTTATTATCTCACATAGAGATAGATTATTGATCCCTAAAGGATTTTGTGCTTAATTAAACATCATGATTTAATGAATATTCCAGTTTTGTTTTTATTTGTTTTAAAGTAATAGCTGAATATAAAAATTGAAGAAACATTATGCACTCGCACCCATCATTGGTATATCCTGTCCTGTCAGTAGCATAAAAGTATTGAAACTAGTGGAGCCAATGAGATTATCAGCTCAGTGTAGTTGTTCTTGAACTTTATTGTATGATATGATGGCAAACTGAAAATAAATTTGACTTATCTGGCACACGAATTGTAAAAATGAAGTGAATCATACAAAACTATCATATCAGTATACTGATATTTGTACTTTTCCCCTGGGTTGCCTGGCAGCCCACACATCCCTATGCACAATCCTTGTTTTGATTAAAGTTTTCTAATTTTGTGAAAATATTTCATGATATTCTTTTCAAGTAGTTAAAAGGGTCTGAATTATACATTTCATCCCTGTATTGATTGGATCAAAGGGTCTGGAAGTAAGTAAAGTTTCGAAAGAGGGCTGAGGATTTATCTAATTATATAATCCTTGTTTTGATTGAATTTTGAAAAGATTTTGTGATTCTATTTCTTCACAATATTCTTTTCATATAATTGAAGGAGTTTGAATTCTGCATTTCATCTGTTTAGATAAAATTTAATGAATTTTTGATAAGAGATTATCATTGTAAATTCACAATTTGATATCTGCTTGAACAGTGTAAATAGTTTTTAGTGCATCTGAAAACCAAAAAATTTCAATTTACTTCTTGATTTTGATATCAATAGACTCAACTAACCTCTCATTCCTGATCATGTAATATGATTTCTAATTTATTTTTTATTTTGAAATATTTGTACGGAAATAGATCTATTACAATTTTGATCGTAAACTTTCATCTTCCAACAATAATTTTGTTCAGATACAATCTGACAAGTAGGAGACCTACTTACTTGATTCACCTACTTTAATTCCCTGAAACTTCTTACACTAAATGAAAATATCCCTAGTCCTTTCTTCAAAACTAGGTACACTTAGTTCAGGCTCTTTATCTTTATTTTCAAATTTATTTACTTATTCTGAGCATACCTAAAACAATTGGATACTCAAACAAATCTATTTGTGTTGAAATGTTCAAATATACTGTTTTTCATGGTCAAAATGATTTAAAATGCTACACTATATGATGTATACACAGGAACCTAATTTATGCCACTTTTCTAGGATTTCTAAAATTTGTGACATCCTTGTTTTGATTAAATTTGATTTTGACTAAATTAAAACTTTATATTTATTTATTTTGTGTAATAAAAAAGAAGAAGCCAAACTCTGTTGAAAGATCAACCATATTGCACGACACATTATACCCACAGCCAGAGAAGACCCAAAAATGAATCTTTTGGATGAATCAAATTTGGGTCCCAAAAATCATTATTGTGCCTAATTCTCATTTCAAAAATAGAATGAGGGATAACTTAACAGCCTTTGGATTTACAAACAATGTTCATTGGATGTGGCGAACTACCAAACTTACTTCTTTTATACCAAATATGTATGTGTGTGTGTGTGTGTGTGTGTGTGTGCGTATGCGTGTGTGTCTATTTATACATATATACGTCCAAAATATCTCAAATGTTCATTACGATCATAACCCTCAATCTGCCCATCCTAAATCACACATCTCTCTTGGGATGCACGTAAAAAACGGTCTGGTGTGTTTCTGAAAAAGTAAATTCTCAGAAATGAGGGACTCCAAGGTGCTATTAGCTGCTACAACCGCCTGAGAAAATCTCTGCACGGTGCTAAGCTTTAAACAGATTGAAAAATATGCCTTAGTTTCAAGAACCTGAACCATTCATAAGACCTTGCTATAAGATTTCTTGACTTTCAATAAATGATATAACTTCTGGTTGAAACAAATATTTATTGAAGTATATCAGCTCTAGTGCAAGGGCACTTAGTGGTTATAGGGCCTTGGCCAGGTTGTAAAGTTAAGGGGAGTCAGCACATAAAAAATGCACCTGAACAATAAAAAATACAGTAGAGTAAATACATAAGCTAGTAATATATATGTTTAATATGTTATCAAGTATCAAGTGCAGTATACACATGTACTGTGTCATTATACGTCTGGCTGCACAATGGCTTTGTTTACGTTTTAAAAGCCGCTACATTTGCTTGACATCCAGTACACACTGTTTGCCAATCAAAGATTCTAACTCTTATAGGAAGATTAAAGGAAAAAGTAATGGATATTTTGTGATAATTTGTTAATAGACAAAGAGTACAATATAAATGAGGTCTCTGAAAGTAGTGAAATGTCATCAGATCTAACAGACATTATGAATGTATGATGATAAGTATTGTGTGAAAATTCACCTTTTGATGTTAGATACGATATACTTGAGAGCAACTAATGAGATTTTTCAAAGTTAAAGGCTTAAAGACTTTTAAAAGATGATTCATTTTCAAAAATGACCACACCTATTTGGATTGGTTCCCCTTAGCTGGTTATACTAAGAAAATATGGATTTCAGGTATATTATTATGAAGAAACACAAGCAAGTTAAATAAGGATACATTCTATTTCCTTTATCCATGTAAACAAGAGAACAGATTGTCTATGTCCAACTCCAGTCCAAATCAGACCCTGGGGTTGATTTTGTTTTTCTACCATAACAAAAACAATCCTCACCTAGTTTGAGGGAGTAAACTCTTCATGGACTGTCTGTCCTGTCAGGTTAAACCAGCCAGATTTATATAATGAACATTATCCTTCAGTGATTTGAAATCATGACCAAGTGATCTGTAGGCAGCTCTCTTAGTGACTGAGCCAATTTGACAAGCCTTACATTCCTACGAAAAATATTACAAAAACTCGAGGGCTTATTCCACTCTAATAGATGAATGCATTTAAGCTTCAGTCAGAGCAGAGTTTGACTTTGTAGCAGCCTGTCTTGTTCAGTTTTGTTTTTTTACTTATAAATTTTCATGTAGTAATAGCTGAGTGAGAAGCAGACCTACTGTTGTAGTTGGAGATAATCGTGTTGACTACCAATTTAAGTTTGCTCAAGAGGATAGAATTTACTCCCAATACACACATGTGTGTGCGTGTGTGCAGACACATACATATATACATGCACACTCATGTGATCAGCCAGTTTAACATGCATAATGTCGGTATAAAATACATTAGTTTCAGAATATTGACATGCATGTGTGTAAGTAGTATGCATGAGTGTGAATATGTATATGTATGCATAAAAGTATATGTATTTGTATGAATATGTATATGTTTGCATAAGCGTATGTGTACATGTAAGAAGTGTGTACGTGCGTGAATACGTAAATGTATGCATAAGAGAATGTGTATGTATGGGTAGTGTGCATGTGAGCGAATATGTATGTGCATGTGTATGTGTGATTAGTATGCTTGTATGTGAATATATTTACGTATGTATAAGAGTATATGTATGAGTGTGAATATGTATATGTATGCAATACAGTATGTGTATGTGTAAGTAGCGTGTATGTGAGTGAATATGTATACGTATGCATAAGAGTAAGCATAGGAGTATGTATATGTGTGAGTAATGTGCATGTGTGAGAATATGTATATGTTTGAATAAGAGTATGTGTATGTGTGATTAGTGTGTATGAGTGTGAATATGTTTATTTTGTATACGAGTAAGTGTGAACATGTACATGTATGCATAAGAGTATGTGAGAATATGTGTGTATGGATACATCAATAAGTCTGTAGCCTGATGATGCAAAAGAAAATCATTTTACACTACAATATCTCCTCCTTTGTCAATGCACTTAATTCAGTGGTGAAATCACATAGATCAAACATCATAATGAAAATTTCAGATCAAGTGTGTATGTATATGTGCTCATGAATGTGTGCCTGTACGTGTGTAAGTATGTGGACCTGTATGCGTGTGTATTTTGACACTATCCATTTCTTAATGGACAAATGATTTACCACTCTGTATATACAGGTTCTGATGTAAATAAATTATGTAATAAAAAGAAAACTTTCATAATAAAAATACATAATGAAAATAAATTATACAATTGTGTGTATAAACAATAACTGAAATAATTTTTTTAAGAGCTGTTTTTTTTTTCCAACTAAGAAATAGACGAGAATAATAAATATCCGATGGATATCCGATGGATATCCGATGAACACACGTTCGGCATTTTTCTAAAATCCCAAATACCATTTTTTAAAATTCGGAAATGAGTTCAGTCGCTTTTAAAAGGATTAAAAGTCAAATCTCGATTTATTCTTTACTTGTTGAAAACGCATTATCAAGCAGTTTCGAAACTAGTATGTATACGTAATGAACGGAAAATAAGGGTTCAGATTAACATTATATAGTAACGATGTAGATAATCCCTTGCTACAAAACCCCTGAAAAAAAAAATTCCCAAAACCTCTAATATCTGAAAACATAGCTCCATGTCAGTTGTTGTTTCAAAGAATTTCCGATTTTGTGCTGCTTCGTCGGCTCCGTGACGCCCACGATAGAGAGGTGTGGCGAATCCTGGGGAAGGTCTATGTCCAACGACAGACGATAAAAGACTGGTGGTGGTGGTGATGATGATGATGATGATGACTTTAACAGTCGAAGAGTGTATCGACCCAGTGTTGTTAATTCGTTATGCAATGATAAGCTACAGTTAAATGGAGAAATGCTACGAATAGAATAATAAATGAAATACTGCCTCATCTCGGAAATTTTCTATCAAATCAATTTTTCAATTCCTTCGAAACTTTTAGAAATTGTTCGACGTTAATGGCAATAATTCTAATAATACAGCACGAATCTCAATCATTAAAAAAAATTGGTGTGTAATGGAAACTCACTCACACTTAGACACATATGTCAGTGCGTACATCCTGAAATTTTTCAAAAGGGTGACACGTATTTTTGCCCACACCCTGTTTTAGTATATATAAAATGTAGTATACGCGTCCTACTCTCTTGCTTTCAAGCTTCTCAGTAGTCAAGACGCCTCCTTTCTTATAGTCCCTCTTTCTTACAGACCCTAACCTCCTTCCTTATTCACTGTTTTTTCAGTCAAGCAGAGAAAATCACCTCAACTGCTTGCTCCGTATTCCTCTGACCCACCCGCACACGGGGTATACACTGTCACTGCAACCAGCTTCAGTAAGAGAGGTTAGTCCCACCGGCGGGTGTTGTCGGTGGTACTACCTTACCTACTTACTATTTAAGTACTAGGACTTTTACTGCTAAAAGTGCTAGTGTCATCTTAGTCAATATCGCCATCTCATTTTACCCTTAAAAAAAAAAAATCTCTCTTCATTTGTATCTTTCACGCTTTCTCAAGAAACGCCTTGATAGACATTCATCTCCGATATTGTAATGTCAATTTGTTTTATTTTTTTTTTTATTAGTCACCGCTGGTAGTGCAAGGAAATCGTACAAACTGTGTCACTATCTATCTGTCTCTCTCTGGTTAGAATGATAACAAAAACAATCGTTATCACTGTGTAAAAGCATTTCACTCATACATGTTGTGCATAGATCAGCGTAATAGGATTCAACTGATTCAATCACCAATCCATTAAAACACTCTTCTTCAGTCCGGGTCAAGTAAAGTGGAAATACCCCCAAAAAGAGATTGAAACTTTCAGTTCTACGGTGAAAGGTCTCGGAACAATTCGAATTAACCTACGGAATATTCAATTTACCGAGCTGAATTTTAATTTATCGAACTTGATTAATCTATCGATCTTTTAGGAGAATTAGCTAAATTAGATCTCTTCTTGTGTTCTTCGTCTGTAAACACTATACATACACGCAGTAAAATAGGGGACTGTAAATGAAAGCCGAGTTTATTAGCCAAGACAGAAGTACTTGCCCAGTTACTTGGTGCAATTTCCTATCTTTCTCCTATTGTTATGATACTGGAATCGCCCGTGCCAGCAGCACTACCAACCGGCACGTCATCATCATCAACCAACAGTTCCAGCCAGAATCCACTCACCGTTAGACCATGTGAGAAACAACAAGAGCATAATAATCACCAAGAGCAACAACCACAACAGCAACATGTTGAATCAGCATCATCGTCAACACCAGTTCCAGCAGTCGACCAAACCAATGTGTATCCGAACATCCCGAATAACCCTTTATCGGCGTCCCAGCCCGGCCCTGGATCGAACCCGGACTCGGGGCCTCACAACACTTCAAATACCGACAGGTGGCTTTCTAAGTGTGCTCTCCTGCCCAGCAAACTCAGCAACGGAATAGTTAGACTAGTGGAGTCATACTTTTACAGGTGAGTTGTTATTATAATATTGATGACATTTTCTAAAAATAAAAAAAAAAATAAACAACTTGGAATCTGTGATCTTATCTCATTCTATTTTTTTTTTTTTAAAGAGACCCTTTTTTCAAGACCTTTGAATAATTTAATTATAAAATGATATTGTTAGTTACCTGTGTATGTCAGTCTTTTGTCGTGTGTGTACCGTACTCAAAAACATACTTGTAACGAAAAATACTACGAATTATTACACAATAAACTTCTTTAAAAAAAATGTTTTAAAAGAATTTTTAATTTTCATTCTAAGTATGTATCGGTTTAAGATTGACACATAGTCCCAAGAACTCAGAGTTAATTTAAAGCACTAATACAATGTTAATGTATGTTTTTAAAACGAAATTACATAAATATTCACAGGTACAAAACTATAAGTGAATATAGCTTACAGAAGTCCGACTTGGTTGTCCTATTATAGTCAATTCAAGTCTGATGCCGGAGTTGCCACTCAATTTCACAGACAATACACGTCCAGGAATCCGGATCCATAGATCTGGCAGAGTACAACCAAATTTTTTTCCAGAATATCCAGATAAATACATTTTTCAAGTTTTAAAACCCAAACAACCATAAATTAACCTCTAAAACACATTTATCATCCACTATTTTCCAATTAAACTGATGTGGAAAAAAAAGGAAACCCCTCTCGTTCGAAATCCTGGATCCGCATCACGTTGGAATGGAAACAGAAAAAGAGCAATAACACATATGTTCTGTAGCATCTTTCAAATTACCACAGACATTTTTGGTCATTAGGTTTTTTTCTTCAATAGACAGCATTAGTGCAGACTATACAAGTAATTGACTATATTATTGATGGAAAAAAAATTATTTTATACCAGAACAGAATTTCCTGCTTATAATTTAATCTATGATCAACTCTTATCCGGCACGTATTGGAGTGTCAAAAATCTTGTCATTTTTTTCCTCATTCTAGTCAAGAATAAGGCCTTGGGTATCTTATTACTTCGTTGATCCAAAATAAATTACACTTCAACGCAAAGAACCAGAATCCAGGAAAGAACATTCTTTTTCTATATATATATATATATATTAAAAAACCCCAAAAAACTGACAGTCTGTATTTTGTTTCTAATTCCCTACGCAATAAAAGTCCAACCTTTCTTTTCTCAGGGTCGTGAAAACAATTGGAAAATTTAGATGTTTATAAAGTTAAAAAACTTTTTAGAAAACTGATTTGGGACGCTGATTTTGAGTTCAAGGTTCGTTTACAAGAATCTATTCCGCATGGAATTGGATGAATAATGATAATTTCTACAATCTTTTATATGAGCACTAACAGACTAGTGTTGCTAGCTTTTTTCAATAATTCTAAAAGATTTGATTTATCCATCCCGGACCACGATTTTCATCATTGAACAAAACTATAAATTTACTCGTTTCGCCTCATCATTCAATTTAAAAAAATCTTAGTTCAGTAAACACACAACAAACCGAATTAAAAAAAAAGTATCGTTATCTTTATTCTAAATTAGAATTATTAAATTATACATGAACTCTATCATTGTGTTCCAGATCATTCTTATACCTGGTGCATGATTTAAATACCCAATTTCAGAAAGAAACCCTAAAACAATCCCACTAATGAACCATTAGCCAACAACAACCATTCAATCGCCAACTGTAAAACCACGGCTGGCCGGTGTCAATTGCTAAGTGATACTTTGAGGATCACAAAAAAAAAATTATTATCGACACAGAGGATTACTAGCTGGGAACAATAACTACAAATACAATATCACAGGATAATAATGATATTCTATAGAGACTTGATAAAGGAGGGGGGTGTTTGATTGACTTGAAATGTTAGTTGATTTACACCAACAATAGGGAAAAAAATATTTCCACAACATTCTTTTTACAATATACGTTTTTCATAAATGAATTCTGAAATCCGATGATAACTTTTTTTTTTTTAAGATCCCGTTGCTGGGGTAGAAATTAAGCTAGTGAAAAGTGCACACACACGCACCATAAAAACAAACGTTTAGGGGGAAAAAATTGAGTACAATAGTAAGTTTATTTTGTCGCAAACTATATCAATTTGAATCGACGCGCTAATCGAATTTTTCGGGGCCTCGCGAATTCGTTTTTTGACATACAACCATTAAGTTCCATTTTATTGTAGGGTCTGAAGCAGGAGAATCAATAATTTAATTTTAAGTATGTTTTGTTTTCTTATTAAGGATTTCCCTTTTGCTAGCAGAAGACTAAAAGACTGACTAGACCACGAAGAGGATGAGCCTTTAACTTGCTGGAAATCAGTTTCTTCTTTCTTTTTTTTTTCTAAGTTGAATATTTGTGGTAACACTAACAATCATCGCAAACGCGTGGCTCATTCGTTGTTTTTACCGCTGAGCCAAATGTTTTAACTTACTGACAAGTTAATTGGATCTATATGATGAGCATTGACAAAATGACATTGAGTGCTTGTACAAAGTAAAAATAAAACGATGTTCTGTCTGTACACATACTAATCACTTTATTTTTTGTTTAGACCTGCAAATCATTTTTCGTAGACGATTTGCACATTACTTAATTTATCTTCTTTAAACTTTTTGATAAGTGTTATGGGGAAAATATCGATTTTGAGTCGTAGTAACGTATGTCATCGTCTAAAGACAACTGATTTGGCCTGAAAAGTGGAGACGGCGGTCTTCCAGCAGTTTTCAGTTATTCAAGCCATTGGCGATATTTGCCTCCACGTAAGCATAGATACACATACATTTGTTTTGCCTTCGAAATATTTTTTTTTCTATTCTGCTTATCTATGCTCCTGTCGCAAATATCATCAATGGTTTAGATTGTTGAAAACTGATTGAGACCTCTACCGAAAGATTGTTGTAGTACTTGAAACCGGTAGGAAAACGTGTTGTTTGAGGAGATGAGCGTTTGAAAGTTCATGGTTCAGTGCAGTTGTTTGAAGTCAGACGATCTAGATGTTAATCATTCATGGAGAAAATATTTGCATAATTTGAAGGATTTCGTCAATTACAATGACAAATCTTGACCCAATACACGAAATCGTTGACAAAATCAGATTTAGTGTTTGAAATAGTTTCGTCAATCTGGTGTAAGACAAAGTGAACCATCACCTTTTTCAAGTCCGTCCTATATTTCAGCCCCAAACATCTAAAATACAAATAAAAAATCGCTTTAGTTCGTTCTCTGATAACCTTTCGCTTCTGCCAAAATCCTTTGTGGTTAAAACAAATGAGTCAACGAAGGAAGCAACAAAAGAGACTGTAATAATAAAGTTATAAGATTTACGAGCTGAAGATACATCAGATATATGCAATAGGGGTTTGCTTTAATGGAGAAGAAAATGCCACCATGTCAGGTTTTAGAAAATAATTTCTGTGTTAAGTTGATTTAAAAAAACAACAAAGTGCGAATCGGATAAAAAAATCAAGAGCAACCTTAACCATCTTGTCTCTTTGGGTGTTCCCCCCCAAATCTCCTGTTGCTCGATTTCTGAAAAGGAAAAAAATGTTGGACACCAAAAAAAAAAAAAAAAAAAAAAAAGGTTTAAAACTAAGAATATAAAACTCTTGACTCAATTTTATCGACGAGAAGAAAAATTCTGATTTCAACAAAAAAGACAATGGTCAGGATAGCACATCTTTGGAAAGAACAAAACGAATATTTTCAATGACATAAAAACCCGAGTAAACTTTCATTGAAGTCCTAAAGAAACTTTTGAAAATGATTGTAGTTGCTCTTTTTTATGATATTGAGATCGAGTTACGTCTCCGTTTCAACAAAAGCTTAACCCAGACAACTCGAACAATCCTATAGAGTTCGGTCGGATTTTGCATAAATTTTACATAAAACTAAAACCAAAAAAAAAAACACTGATTTCCTTTAGAAATGTGAGAGCTTGTGTGTGAGAGCACGTGGAATGTCTCATTTCACTTCTCATATTTCTCTCTTGCGCTGTTACGATTTTTGCATCAACTTGCTCTACAGTCATCACTTTTGTGAATGCTTTAAACCGTGACTGAATTCGAATTCCATTGTTCAGTTTATGCGTCTGTTAACAGGAAAGCACCCAGTCCATACTATGATAAAATGATGGACGTGCTTATGGTTGGTGTCACCCCCCCACAGAAGTTGCTCTCTTATCTTTTTCTTTATCCCACATGATTTTCTAATATTATTCAACTTGATGGCATAAGCCTACATTTATTAACGATTCTGTCCATCTTTAGTTTCTCAATTTTTCAGATCTGACTTAGTGAAATAATACGTAGAAAATATGTGTGGGTACTATGAAAAATTTTGATTCAAATTTCTTCTGTAGCCTATATAATGTAGACGAATAATGAGCATATACAAAAATGTATGGGGAAAAAAAACAGGAATATCTCTCAAAGAAAAATTTCTGGATCCGCCCCCAAATTCCACCAACTTTTTCTTACACCATACTTCTTCAAATTTTCCTTTAGAAATTTGGAGCTATCATATGGATAGATAACTGTTTCTTTAGAAAATAGCATTATCAAGAAACTATATGGAAAAATTTTCAGGCAGTCCACTTTCTGTCACCCCCTCGGTTGGTGTCTACTTGGTTAGATCCCTCCTCCCCAGGTCTGCTACTGAGAAATAGTTATCATACAGAGTACTAACCAAAGATATATCAAACAAATCTAATAGTGTAAGGTGTGAATATAGTGAACCCTTGGTGTACCAGACTAATAGAGGCAGGCCATTGCGAAAGTTTGTTTAATCAAATGTTACTTTTTTTACTCTTTTCAAATTGAAATATTTTAATGTAAATGTAGCTTTCATACTATATAAATCTATTGAACTATAATTCAGAACATTAACAAATCCATAAAATTTGCAAAAAGTAATGATAATCATTCAGTTTTAGTTCTGAGCTGCCAAAAATGTTCATAGAGATAATTTTTCAATTGACTTAAATTTCTGTGCCACATTCAAGATCACACGCTTTCTTTTAACTTCACTTGATGTTATTCTGAGTTGTAAGGATTGCAAAATTGTTTAATTAATAATAGTAAACATTCCCAAATAGCTGATGATGACAGGATGACTAAACAGAACCAGAAGAAATACCAAAATATCTAGTTGTCGCCGAAAACATCCTTAAAATTTTATCCAAAATTGAGCCAAAAAATATTCCAACATATGTAGATGTTCCAGGAAAATAAATAGAAATAAGCCTTCCTTCACTGCATTCTTTATCAAAATATGGAAAAAAATAACACCACTGAAAATATTGGGAAATTTTTCACTAAGAAATATTAAGTTTTGAATTCGTATCACAAAATGGTTATTTAAAATAAACTGAGGATAATTCATCAAAACACCCATAAAAATGGCGAATGTAAATGTCTAGTTTGGTCTTGTTTTAGTTATATTGTAAATAGACAAACTTCACTGTCAAAACCTTAAAAAAGACTCTTTTTTTTTTTCCCCATAAAAAGTAACTAAAAGTTCCAGGGTGTATTGGATTGAAAGCATCTAAAACTGTAAGAGAAAACAATTCTCACATGAGAGCTACAAAGTTCAAAGAGACTTATCTTGACTAAAAATTTTAACATTACACTGGAAAATGTTACATGGACCGTATCAAAAAATACTCGTTTTTGCTACACCTAAATTTATTAGTTTGTCTCTAAGTATATTTATGGGCAAAATATACGTAGAGACAAACTTATAAATTTAGGTGTAAGAAATTTGAGTAATTTTCCAAGTTAGTCTACATAACATTTTCTCTGTGTAACCCGTTACATTTGGTACAGATTTAAAATTGTAGATGGAAATGGAAAAATGAAAATTGATATAAGACTGATATTTTTTCTCTCACTATTTTTCTTGTAAGTTGTTAAAAGTAGAGAAACAACTAACAGCAGCACAACAAGCAAGTGCCACACAGGGGACTTAGCGAAATTTTGATAGTTTGGATGATTGGTAAAAGTTTAGGGCCTGAACTTAATCACGTAAATATCTAAAAATATCAAGATTTTGCCCCCATATATGAACATATCAAGTAAACTAAATACAAAGTCATTTCTCTGTACAGTATTATTCCCAAACTATGTGTTTCATTTCAACTCCTTTATTAGTAACTCCTATAAATAAGATTTGAAAACTTTAGCAAAACCAGTTGACACGAGTTGGGCTTTAGAAGTGGGAGTGAATTAGTCATCAGTTTTCGTGTGTGCCATTGTGTCGCTGGCTTTTGGGCCATGTCATTGTTACAAACGAAAATGAAGACAATTTTGATTGTTCGACTTTGATAAAAGAAAGAAAGGAAAAGCCTACTCAGCCTAATAGCTGATCCACTTTTTGCCTTTGAAAAAAAAGAAAGGGAAAGGCCCACTTAATCTAATGATTTACCCGGCACTGAAAGTGAAAAATATGTTGCCTTCTGTTGAATTCTATCCCAAGATCTACTGGCGTCTAGCAGAACATTTTAGACCACTCAGCCACAGAAACACTAAGAAAAATTTGTGATCATAAATAGTAAATCTTGGTTGGATGGATAGCTAAAAATCATGAATGAATAAACAACCTCTTTTGAATTATGATTTTATTTTGTTTAATGGTTCTGTTTTTACATAAATTGTTTTTAATGACATCCTTAGCATGGTTGTTTCACTGAAAAGAAAATAACAAATATATATACTTGTTATCTTATTAAAATGCTATTCTTCAAAATAGAAATTCTAAGCTTTCATGAAAATACAGAACTCACAAACACAATTTGACACAGCACGACATCATTCTTCCTGTTTTCCTCTCTCTCTTATTTGTGTCTTAAATTTAAAAAAGAAACAAAAACTCTTGTATTCTGAGATCTGAAAATCTAAGGTCTGATGAATTTAAAATAACAGTCAAATCTGAGAGTTAACTGATATCCAATATCTAAAAACAATTTCTTACATCTAAATGTTACAAAAATATCTATTTTGATATTTTAAAATTGGCAACGCTGAAAGCAAATTTCTTGCGTGTATGCACAATACATGCTTGGTTAAAGTATCCATTAAATCGTAAAACCATTATATTGGGGTCCGTTAAACCAAGGGTATACTTTATTTTAGAAATTTTTGTATTTGTATGGTAAGCTAGCTTCTTTTGATAGGTTGTTTTTGAACACGTTAATAGAAATGGTTTACTATCTGATAAGTCGTTCCAGTATGTGAGGGATCTTGATGTCATGAATCTGTCTCTGATACCATGATGGTGATGTATTTGGCATTTGTGACTCTGACTCCATTTGCATATCTTGCAGTGAGTATCTATGTTCATTTCTACGTTGCTGTGTGTTATTTTGTAAAAGTGTATCAGGTCACTTTTCAACCTTCTGTACTGTTGAGTGGCAAGCTTCATTACATTATGAATATTAAAAAGCTGGGATTTTCAAAGTGTTTATAGTTGATTCAAGCAAAACACAAAATAGGCAGATTTGTTCGTAGGGGCTGTGCTTAATTTATTTTTAGGCCTATGCATGGACATTGAATAGAAGAGGCTTATAAAAAGACATTGAGATAACTTTTCCTTCAAAGCTTCAACCAGAAAACAACTGAAGATCCATTATTCTTCTGATTGTTTAAGAATAGCAAAAGATTAGAATGTTTGCAGAAATATAATCCAATCTTTTGACAATTTACTATTGAGTATTGTGTTAGATTTTCATAGTATACCCCGTGTTTGTATCCAAATCCCAGCTATCCCAAACTGTCTTTATGGTCCAGCATAAAGTAGAAATTTTATACTGTGCATAACATTTTTCACGTATTTATTCATTGATTTATTTTTTGCTGCATTTTTTGGTACTTCCTCTCTCTCTATGTAGTATGGGATTGCAGATCACTTGGGTGAAAGTTTGATACTGAAGGTTCCAATCAAGAGGAAAATCAGTTTTAAACTTAGACTGTTTTTAGTCATGAATGTTGAAATCCTTAAGTAACTAATATATAGAATAGACAAACTTTTGAAACTAACTATAGTTATAGATCTTTCAAGGTTACATACTACAAGTACTACTGGATATGCATTCATTCATTGTGTTATCTCCTCATCATCAACCTTTAGCATCGATCATTAGACACAGACCTTCTGCAGGATTCGCCAGACCTTTCCGTTATGGGCATCATGGAGCTAATACTCTCTGAAATTGTCTAGTCCGTTTCACCCTTGTGAATTTGTCACCCTACATAGGCAAAATGTGACAGATAGTCAGTTTTTCAGTGTTGGGGAAATCCATATACTCACAGGAAACAATGCATGAGATGGTAAGTTGCATATTATGATGGATCCTCGAAAACATTGCCCAGTTCTTTGACCATTGTCACTGGCATAACGTGTACTTAAGCTTAATACAATTAGTTAGCGAGGTAGGCACAACTGAATGAGAGAAATCATCATTCTCATCAGTCTTTTATCATCCATCGTCTGACACGGACCTTCCCCAGGATTTGCTACACCTCTCTATCAAAGATGTTGCAGAAATAATTCTTTCTTTCTCTTGTTTGTCGCTCCATTTTGTATTCTGCTGGCCTCGGTTTGGCATTTAATCTCTGGGGATCCATGTTGTGATTTGTGATGTCCATCAGTTGTCTGCCATTCTTGCAACATGACCAGCTCCTTGCCATCTGTTTTTAAATGAATTCTATAATGTCTTGTTTTGCTTTTTTTCCTTAATATATTGTGCTGTCTTGTGATCTCTTCATGTGATGTTGAGCGTGACTCTTTCATGTGCACATTGCTGGGTTCTCGGTTTGAGGGTCAGTCTCTTGATAAGGTTCTATGTTTCAGCTCCATAGGTGACTATTGGGAGGATACATTGGTTGTATACTCTTCTTATTAGGACCAATGAGATTTTCTTGTTCTTGAAGGTTGAGCTTGCTCTACCAAAGGCTTGCCATCTTGGATTGATTCTTCATTTGTTTCCTTCTCCTTTTGAGGGTCTCCTGAAGATTCGTTGTCATAGGTAGATGTTGTGGTCTACTTTCTTCAGTTTTGCATTTTTGATTTTGATCATTGTGTGTTTATTTCCAATGTGATAGTTGCACATGACTTTTGTTTTACTGAAGTCCATGCGAAGGCCAACTTTCTTGCTTTTTTCAATCAGTTCACCAAGCATTAGTTGTAGATCATGAGGGTTATCTGTCATCTACAAATCTAAAGTTGTTTAGATATTCGCTGTCCATTCTGATTCCTTCATTTTCCAAGTTTAGGTTTGGAAGATCATCTCTAGGCAGGCTGTGAAGAGTTTGGGTCAGCTGGTATCACCTTGTCTTATCGTTTTTTTTAACTGATAGGGCTCTTGAGCTTTATGTAGCCTGATAAAAGAGCTACTGTGGTGGTATATATGTCGCATTACTCTGATGTATACAGGGTCTGCACCTTGTAGAGTGATAGCCTCAATGATCTTGGAAATTTCCACTAATTTCAAGGATTTCTTGAAGTCAATGAATGCTACAGTGAGTGGCATTTTGTATTCTACTGCTTTCTTTTAGTTGATTTATCAAATTGAAATGGTCCATGGTTAAGTAGCTTCTTCTGAAGCCAACTTACTCCTTGGTTGGTTTTCATCTTGTGTTTTAATGATTTGGTTGTTGATAACTTTGGTAAAAAGTTTGTAGATGCAATCGAGTGGACTTATTGGTCTGCAGCTGTTGAGCTCTTTTGAGTTTCCTTTTCCCATGACAGCATTATGATTGCAGTGTTCCAATCTTCTGGAACTTTACTTTGTTTGAGGCATAAGTTAATAGAATAGCCAGTTTCCTAGAGATGATTTTACCAGCTTTTTAGGTCATCAGTGATGTTATCTGGTTTGGGGAGCCTTTCATTTCTTTGTTTGTATGATGGCTTGTTTTGGGAAATCCTCGAACAGATTGTTCAGTTCTTTCACATCCTGTTTGTTGTTTTGTGGTCTCTGTTGGAGGAGTGGAGTTTTTGGTAGAATTCTTGGGCATGTTTGACAATCCAGTCTCTGTCTATTGTTAGGTCCGTGTTCTCCTTGAGTATACTTGTTATTTGAGACCGTCCTTCATTGAGAGTTTTGTTAAGACTTGAAACCTCAACCTTTTTTGAGAATCATTTCCATGATTGCCGTTGTGCATCTTCTTTTGGATAGTTTTATTTAGTTCAGTTGCTCCTATATTCTCTTTTGTTATTGGTGGCCTCTTGAAAATTGGAAGAAAAAAATTCACAAGTTTTTTTGCAAAAAGTCAATTTTTTCAAGGTTTTAATGAGGGGGGGGGCTATTTACATGATGCTAAACTTGACCCTTTCTGCCATTCATAAGAAAGTTTAGCTTTCAGGAATGATCTTGAGTTTCTAACTGTCAAAATTGAATTGTTTGAATGGAATTGATTTTGACATTTCATTGTCTTTTTTGAATACTGGGATGTTCAGTTTTTCTTTATGAATTCTCTTATTTCTTTTTATTCAAGAAAATTCCACTTGTGCATACACCTGATCTTAAAGATAGCACATGTATAAAAAGAAATAGGATATTCCATGACAGCAAAACAGAATATTTCAGCGTTGGAAAAATTTTGACGGTTAGAAACTCCATAATTGCCCTCTTTATTCATCCTTATTGAGCATCGTTTAAAAATTGGGGAGGGGCTTGATTTTTAAAACTTAGCAAAGGTGGACCCGTTTGAAATTCTGCTGATGTCACGCTTGTGCACATTTCAATGTTAAAAATGACACTCGAGTAAAGAGAATTCGATGTTAAAAATGACATGAATAAAAAGAATTCAATGCTAAAAATGACGCTCAAATAAAGAGAAATAAGAAAATTCATGAAAGAAAATTTAGCAAATTTTTATTGTTACTGCTACACTTCATAAAATGTCAACAGATTACATACCAGTAAGTTGTATCCCTAATGAAAGTTTAGTTTACCAAGAAAATAGAGGTAAAATTATGCGCCCGATAAGAAGATCCAACATTTCTTTCTGCGATTCAGTCGATTGTTACCTTTTCGGCGTTCAATTCAAAACATTTCCTCGTTAGATTTCGTTGCTGCTCTCAGGGAACCTCGGGGCGGCAAATTTTTCTCTGATCACTGTTTTTTCACGTTTAAACTTATTTGTAAATCTATTTTTTTTCTTTTTAAATGGAAGCAAAAAACCAAACTTTGATCCATTCAGAACTATTTTAGATTCAACGAAAAGGGTTTTATTAGTCTATTACGGAACAAATGAACTTGCCATTATTGTGACGGTAGTTGTTACGCCACTGAGAAAATAGCTTACGCCGTCATGTTTTGAATTTATAACAAATGTATATGCCACCTTTCAAAATAAAATGCATTTGTCTAATTACTTTCTGTCTTGCAAAAGAAAAAACGAAGTATGTTGGTTTTGGGTACTGTCATGTACAAGTAGGTGGGTGAATCGGACTTAGGTGCAACATGTATTTCAAAAACATAATTACTAGGTTTTATTATCTTAACACTTGTTATTTCAAAGCCAATCAGTTGTTCTCCATTGTTGATCACAGCCAGAAAAGCTTGCCATTGAGGTCACGCGTGTCCTAAGACTATCACACATCCGGCTTCTCACATAACACGATCAGGCTGGCCACGTGTCTCTTTGCAGTCGTTCTTATTACCATCACTCGCCTCAAATTAAGGAGTCATTTGCAGGGATTTAGGGAAGAAAGAGACGGCCTCTGTCTGTCTGTCTGTCTGTCTGTCCTTAACCCTCACCTCATTCTTCTCTTTCTTCTATTTTTTGAAAAGACCTGGCTTCACCAGATTAACATCAGCCTGTATCCTTGAAATATTTTAACGCTCTCGTTTTTTTTTCCCCGTCAACTATTGATATTGTTTCTGTTTCACTCCAGGAATCAGTTTCCTTGAGAAAAAAAATGCTATTGATGGAAATGTAGTGGGCGGTTAGATGAATTCTGTCTATTTGTTGGAAACGGGCTCATCATTGGTCAAATTGAATTTATTTTTCTTACTCTCGTTATTATCATTATCGTTGTCAGTGGTAGTAAAAACTACTGTTTATTTGTACTTCTAACTAAGCCATAGAATGGGGCGAAAACAGCTTTGCACCATCGTATGATATTCCTCTCAGAGGTCCTGGTGAAATGTATCAACTTCATATGTGTAGCTAAGGCATAATTATACCAGTTCCGGCCCTATATCCGTGGAATCGGGGATTATTCAGGAGGCATTGTGTAAATCTTTCTTCTCTATTTATATAATGCAAAAAACAAAGTGTGAAAACTTACATATTAGTAGGTTTTTTTATACTTATTGATATAAAAACAAGACCCCCATGATCTGACCAAAACTGTAGCAGACAACTTGGTTTTAATATGGCCGCCATAAAATAAAAATAGCAATGTAGATTCATTGAAATAACAGCCAGAATTGTTGGAATTTCAAACATTTTGTTTGCAATGTGAAGAAAAATTGTGAAAATTTGCATAATGGTAAATTTTTTGTATGCTCTTCTGTATAAAAAGAGAATGCACCTGGTTTAACAAAAATTGCGACTGCTATCTTAACTCCAAAATAGCTGATAAAAAAAATCAAAATTTTCCATATAAATGTATTGTAATTTAAGCCAGAATTTTTCAAAATATGAAAAAGACTTGAAAACTTCTGTACTCATAGATTTTTCAATGCTCTTTCATATAAAAACAAAATACAAATTTTTGGCCATCTTAATTGCAAAATGGCCACCTCGAAAAAAAATTGAAATTTTCAAATAGTACTGTAGAATACTTGAAGTTTCAAATAGAGGAGTTCAAAATGGGGAAAAGGTGAAACTTTGCGTACTGATAGATTCTTCAATGCCTTTTCATATGAAAAGAGAACTCACTTGATCTGACAAAAATTGTGGCCATCATCTTCATCTCTAAACTTCCACCATTGAGAAAGAAAATTTGCAATATAGAATAATTGAAATATATGCCAGAATTGTTCAAGATATGAAAATTTGGATACATCTTCTGTATACACGCGATCTGACCAATATTGTAGCCACCATCTCAATTTTGAAATTGCTGCCATGTAAAAAAAAAAAAAAAAAAATCACTATATAGTACAGTACAGAATACAGAATACTTGAAATTTGAACCAGGAAGTTAATAAATGGGAAAAATGTGTGAAACCTTGCATACTAGTAAATTTTTCAATGCTCTATCATAAGAATATAACACACATGATCTGACAAAAATTGAAGGTGTCATCTTCATTTCAAAATGGCCACCATAAACGTAATTTGTAGTATACATTAATTCAAATTTCAACTAGGCAGGAAATCTTACATTCTGATAGATTTTTTCTTTCATACTCCCCTGTATAAAGAAAAGATATGCATGATCTAAACCTGGTTGTGGCCAAATTAATTTCAAATTAGCTGCAAAAAAATTTGCAATATAGATCAGTTGAAAGTGTGGGAACCTGCAAACTGGTAGATTTTTTCTATGCTCTTTCATATAAAAACAGGACAGACGCTATCTGACCAAAACTCCTGGTGCTATTTTGATTCCAAAATGGCTACCATGAAAACAAAATTTGCAATATTGATTGTAATTTCAACCAGATTTGTTCAAAATAGGGAAAATTTGATAAAATAGAATTTTCTTGCTGTATAAACAGTAATACTTTGATACTTCATGTTAGTCAATTCAAGCAAAATTTGTCTATTTTAATGGGCATGTTTTTTTAAGAAACTAACAAAATTACAGAAAAAAACATTGAGCATAAGAATTCAAAATCCAAGAAAATCATTGTCCATGAGGTCCTAACTTATATCATTGTCAATTTCAAGATGAAAACACCCATGTCATCAGTCAGCATTATTTATGAAATGTTTTCCCAATAATCTATGATGAGTACACCAGCAACTCACATTTTACATAAACTGGAAATAAGAACTATTATTCCATCTGGACCATGTTTACATGTCACCTAAAGAATGTCTAGCTGGCCATCATTGATTGTCCATCTGGAGCAGGAGCCTTCTTGAAATTCTTAAGTGCTTTGAGCCAAATTCCACCTTGATAGTTGGCTCTAGAACTATGTTGATGCAAAACATTTCAGTATGGTGGAAATGTCTCAGAGGAAGTCTTCCCTTGTCTTTGACAGCACAAACTTTATCTGACATCTACAGAGAGTTGTGAGTTGAATTGAGATTTCTCCTCATGAATATTAAAGACAAATATTTCAAGAACTGAAAACAAATTACTGTCAATGTGGAACATGTTACCAAGATGGGCAAATGCTTTTACATTACTTGAACCTAAGCTCATGATAGAAAATGGTTTTATCTTTCCTTTGCCATCAAGTGAACTGATAATGTTACACTCAGAAAAAAACTATCCAAACCAATGAGAGATTTAAGGAACATTTCCTTTGAATAACCAGATTTATTGTGCTTTTCATTAATACAAGTTGCAACAGAAGAGATGTTGACAATCCTCTTCAGGTGTCTTGTACAAGTCATAAATAGCAAATCTGAATCTACAGCTGTGGAATAAACCAATGCTATGATGAAAATATTTGTGTCTGGGGTGAACAAAACTACCTTCTGGGGGCTAAAACTTGCCTGTTTTGCATGAAGTAAAAATTCTAGTCTCTGCCTCTTCGTGATCTAAATAGAGCTCAGGAAAATCAGTAACATTTTATTTCTTGCATTTGAAGGCTTTTTCCTTACAGGTGACAACTAGTATCCCCCCTTTGTAAGATTAGGATGCTTTCTCCACTAATCCTCAATAAACATGACCATCTTGTTTTTGTTGTCATTGTGAGAAAGTAATAAATTCCATTGTTTGATTTCTGCTGCCAGAATAATCTTTTCAGGGTAAGTTTACCAGATTATCTGCATACTTACTCATTCAATATATTTAATAGAATTTCGAACATATACATTGAACGCCCCATTGATATAGTTGGCTTTCATTGCCTACGACAAGATAAAATTCGATCAATGCATAGCCATCAATAATGGTTTTCACCAGATTTGATTTGAATCTTCGTCAAACTTGTTTATCGAAAAGGATTTAAATGTTTTCTAAAGTATACTGACAGCTTCTGCCAGAGCTAATGATAGATATTTGAAGAGCTCTTTTAGATCTACAGATCTGTGCTGAACAATTATTGTAAGCTTCAAAAAATCTTTGTTTGCTTGTAATGTGTCCATATAGCTGCACTTGGATTGTTTAGACTTGTTCATGGCCATGAAAATTTCAAGTTTCATTTTCTTTATAGGGTTATGAAAAGATTTCTCTTTTGTCTGAAAGGCTCTCAGCAATAGATTTCTCCATAGCCTTTTTACCTTTTTTCTTTTGCATTCAGTACCCATTGCAGTTATACTAGTGGATATGCATACCTTAGAGCAGCTATTGAAGGAGAGAAAATTCAAGTCCAACAGATCAACGGATTCTATAGCTTCAACATTTCCATACCACTAAAGTTGTCTATCCCCCTGAAAAGATAGGAACAGTTAGCTGGGAGTGAAATGACCTGTGAATGACTCTGTTCTATTAGTTTATGTCATATAAATTAAATATCTGTGTAAAAACAAACCTCATTATTGTAGAATAGATTGAAAAAATTGAGATTATTAAGCATTGCTCTTACCTTGATTCGTGACAAGTTTAAATCTCTGACAAAACTTGAATCTCAGTAATTGCAGATTTCTGGATATAAAGGAAATGAAAGAAAACTTTAATTTCCAGTTGATTATTTCTTGTTTCTTCGTACAGAAAATGAGTATCCCTATATTTTCTATACAGGAAGTGATCATTGTGCCAAAAAATAGTATTTTCATACCAGAGTCATTCTCTTTACTTTATCAACTTTTAAAATCACAGTTCATTTGATTTCTTGAAGTCATTTGGATCAAGCTTTGAGCACAAATGATGCAAATAGTGTTGATTTTATGACCATGGTCTATTTGAATATTATTCGGCACTTACAGAACTTTCCGATGACATATAACGCCCATACTTTGAGACATCGAAATTTCAGCCTATGGAGCCTGGTCTTAAATTCCGCCATTTTGAATTTGTTCCAGTTTGGAATGTATTGAGCTATTGTAACAAACTTTGTCGTCTTTGTGATCCTGCCATAGAATGGCAACTTTTTGACTGGTTGAAATCAATATTATTCCTAACATAGTACTATGCTATTCCCATCATAATTTATGGTAGCCATTCTGGAATAAGTAGATGGTTATAATTATGGTCAAATTGTATGTATTTTGTTTTTATATCAAGGTGCATCAAAAAATCTTCCAGTATGTAAGTTTCCAAGTCTTTTTTATATCTAAAAAAATTCTGTCTGAAATTTCAATTCATCTATATTGAAAATTTTTCTTTATTTACATCAGTTACTTTGAAATTGTTCTCTTCTTATATGGAAGGGCATACAAAAAATCTACCAGTATGCAAGCCCCCCCCTTTTTTTCACATTTTAAATGATTTGTTTGAAATTCCAACAAAAAATATACTTTCCGCTTTTTGGACAATTCTAGCTGTAATTTCAATTTATCTATACAACCATTTTTGTTTTTTTCCGGCAGCCGTAATAAAATCAAGATGGCAGCTGCAGTTTTGGTCAGATCCTGTGTATTTTGTTTTTATATTAAAGAGCATAAATAAATCTACCAAATTGCAAGTTTTCACACTTTGTTTTTGCATTTTGAACGATTTGCCTTGAAATTTCACCATAGCTACTGTACTAGTATTAAAAACTTAATTAAATAGAGAAAAAAGATTTACACAGTATCCTCTGGATTATCCTCAATTCCATGGATATATGGCCAGAAAGGTCTTGTTGACATTTAGATTCAGATTCTATATAAAATTACCTCTCTTTTGATGTATAATCTTTTATAGTTTGGTTCGTAATTTGATACTTGATCTTCAATTTTTGCCCCCTATTTCATGGACTGATATGATTAGCTACCTCAAAACTAAATGACTAATAAAGACTTGATTATTTACTGGGGTTGCACCAATGCACCTACCCCATTCTGTCATTCAATTTTTTTTGTTGTTTTGTTTATCCAAAGACTATTTTTGAATAACTGCAAATTTCTAATTACAACAGATTTTTGTTAGATTCTTTAATAATCTTCTGTTTTTCACCTCTGAAAATTGAACAATTGCCTTTGTTACCTCCTGTCTAATGCTGTCACCAATTAACTACCTCATGATACAAAATTTGTTGTACCTGCCTTGAATGTACAGTGCATTTATCCATTGATTCTTCTATGACAGAAAGGTTACATTAATAAATTCCTATTTTTATTTTTCCATATGTGATATTGGTGATTGTTATACAAATGGGCACTGTGGTTGTTTGATATGTCAAAGGACTTTTCATTTCATGGTTAGTAGTTTTTACCACTTTTACTTTAGTGTTTTACTTATCTTGTACCAAGGGACTGCTAGCCTCTCGGAGTGAAATCAATATTGAATAGTTTGGATGTACAAAACTAATCTAGAGAAAACTGATGTCACTTACTAACTTTAACTAACCTAAAGAAATGGATAATGTTATGTCTCAGTAGATATGGTTTGCAGAAGGATGTTAAAATAAAAACTTATGCATATGCTCTTAATTAATCACCCACAACACTGGTTTAAATACTGTTTTGGGGTTCGGGTAACTCCTGTGTTCAGACATTCATATATATGTATATATGTGGACTTTGCCCAGCCCTAACTGTTCATAATAGAAACTTGAAATCTTGCACACACGCATTCCCTTTAATGAGAAGGGAAAATGTTGTTTTTTTGTTTTAAAATTCCCTTCCAAAATGTAGTTTTAGTTGGGGGTTCAATCTTCAGTGTAAGTTTATGCTAAATTGGTCCCTTAGTTTGTGTCCCCACAATATGCTACCAAGAGATATTGGTCACCGGATAGTTAAGGAAAAAAAAATGTACCTTTCCACATATATGTCACCTATTATGCTTGTAACTGTTATTCTTGTTACTGTTAATAATCACCATTACCCACAACAAACCGATTTAAACACTTTTGCTTGTGGGTTCTAGCAATTATATACGCTAGCTATACCCAAGGGGAAATTCCTTGGTTGTTAACACCTAAACTAAAACTAAACCTAAATATCATCTCATACCTTTGTATTTTACTCAACCTATGCCGGTATCTTCTCATTGTCTCCCTTATCCCTTCCAATCTTTGTTGCCGGTCTATGATTTCATCTAATTGTTATACAAACAAGGATAAGATTCATATGCCCAAATTTATCTACCACCTCAGTAAACTACCTAACATGCTGCTAAAAGATGTTGGTCACCTGTGGGTTGAGAAAAAAACAACTTTTTTTTCTCATCTGTTGTGCTGGTAATTGTTATTGTTTTTGTTGTTATTAATCATCACTACCCACAACAAACCAGTTGAAACACTTTTGTTAAAGTTATTTATTTGTTCTGACACTTATATATACATATTTATCTATGTATGTATCTAGACTTAACCTAGTTTTAACCATTTAGAGTAGTGAAATTGGTTATTTTTTACCCCCCCCCCAAGTTTTGAGAGGTAGAATTCAGTGTTTTCTATCTGGAGTTCCATCATTCATACTAGAATGTTCACTCACCATTGCATATTTATCTCAAATTTAAAACTATCAATTCAGTCCTGGCATGAGAGTTTCTATTCTTAGTCATCAGTCTGGCGCTTTATTTATCCTTCACATGGAGGGAATTTTTAAGAATATGCGATTTGGAATTGAACCTCTCTCACACCAGCCTAATGCTCTGATAACTTGGCTAATATCTCAAACATGAAAAGTTTTTAAAAATAAGTGATTGGATTTTTTCAATTTTGATATACGGAAACTGCTGATAGTTTTTTGGGTTTTTTTCTCACTAGTTTAATTTTTTGGAGTCTCCATAAGCAAAACTGTCAAACATGATGAAGAAAAGAGATAATGAAAAATAAACAGATTGAAAAGAAAGTTGTTGAATGTTTTTTACTAATAAATAACGACTGACAGAAAAAAGAATTATGATTTGTTCATAAAATGAAACCAGAGCAAATTAGTTTCATTGTGATTTGTCCTTTTTTTTTACCTAGAGTTTCATGACCTTCAATTCATTCATTTGCAATCTAAATTACCTAGGAAGAAAAACCATCTTGTTTATCAATTGTCATCAACTGAACTCTTCTTGTAATAATTTGAGACAATGTGAATATTCTACTTTCAAAACTTGTAATCAAGTGTAGGTTTGTAAGTCAGCCATGTTACCAATTTCAAGGAATGTTAGCCCTTTGGATAGTAATGCTTCGTGTTAGTGACAACCACATTGAATGTCACCTAATGCTTTTTACTGCCTCCATATCCACAACCAAATGTCAATATTCTATATACACATTTACTTACAAGCACAGTGACCTCTTCATAGTCATTATCTTTACTAAATATGAATTTCTATTTGAGGTTTTGTGACAAAAATTTTTGCAATCTATTTTACTCCCACACTGCTACATATACTTGAGTGAAAGCCTATATTTTTTTTTTTTTTTTTCATATTATCGTGATGTATTTTTAAAACTTGCTTATCGTTTGATCTTTGCAGATAAACAATGGTTAGTACTTAGTATATAAACCTTAGAAAATTCAAGTTGTTATTAGTCTAATCCAACATCTTATTCAAGTTCCATTTTCTATCTAACATACTTTCATCATCAGTCTTTTATCGTCCGTTGTTGGACATAGACCTTCCCCAGGATTTGCCACAAGTGTTGCAGAGCCAGTACTTTCTGAATTCATCTAGTTTGTCTCTCCATCTTGTATTCCACAGGCTTCAGTTGTGCATGTGATTTCTGGGGATCCATGTGGTGAGTCATGATGTCCAGCAGTTGTCTACCATTCTTGCAACATGACCAGACCATTGCCATTTGAGTTTACTAATAATTTCTATGATGTCTCGGTTTTCTCCCCGATATAATGTCTTCTTGTGATCTCTCCATGTGAGGTTAAGCATGATTCTCTCATGCGCACGTTGCATGCTTCTCAGTTTGCGGGTCTGTCTCTTAGTTAGGTTCCATGTTTCAGCTCCATAAGTGACTACCGGGAGGATGCATTGGTTGTATACACTTCTTTTTAGGATTGATGAGCTTGCTCTGCTGAAGTCTTGCCATCCTAGAGTGATTCTTCACCTGTTTGTTAGTTGCTAAATATGAAGAGATGACAAGTCAAAATTGTTGGATTATTATTTTGCAATGCTTGCTAACATTGAACTTGAATATACTGGGTGTGAAAAATTCTGGGTATTTTTTTTTTTTGTTGAAATTCCTTAAATTATCAAGCATAAGTAGAAAACGCAGTAATATTCTTATCATATATTGATTAAATCATTGAATAGCACGCATTTAGGTTTTCAGAAAGTTTGAACAAGCTATAAAAACTCATAAGCAAGAGATACTGGAACCTATAAATGAACAGCATGCAATTTTGGAAACAAAAACTCCTATACAAATCATTTACATTGAAATGTTAGATCTTTGCCCTTGAATCAGAGATATTAGTCAAAGATCAATAGATTTTGTTGAATTTTGAATTTCGTTGGTCTGTTTTGTTTTGTTTTGTTTTTTTGCCTTTCTTTTTTTTTTTCCTGACTATATGCTCAATTCGGGAAACCTCCCCGTTTCTTTTATTACCCTAGATTTGTCCTTAATTGATGTACTACGTGATGTATCAGGGTCTTCAATATATTTCTTCCCTGTTCGATGGTTCCTGTTGAATAGTTTTGCTATTTCAAGGGTTGTACTGCCCTTTTTAAGCTGTGTGATAATAGATTTCTTCTCAGCTTGTGATAAATAACTTTTATGCAGTAGTTACCTAGTAATTTAGTACTCTTAAAATGCAAGGTCATAACAAAAATGACTTCCGTTTGTTTACCACGTTGGCGCAGGTTGGTCTTGCCAATATTTGTCAAATTACTCTTCTCTACTTTTTTATGTGGATTCAAATTTACAATAATATAACCCTTTTGCATAATAATTTGACACACACTGTAGATTTAATGTTATTTGTGGTCCTGGCAATAATTGAAATTTTTTCACAAGGACAATTTCCTGTTTTGGCAAAGTGCCATATTTCAGCTTGCAGGACAGACATATTGTCTATTTTCCTCTTTCCTTTTTTTAATTTTTATTTGTGCAACTGTTTCTTTATTAAGTTGTTGTTTTCATTTAAAAACTAGTTTACCTTGATTATAGGACATGCAAAAAGGACAGTTTGTGTACCTAGACACAAGAGGGATGTTGCGTCTGAAAAGGGTGGGTCAAATGGATAGGTCACTGAGAGATTTTTCTGTTATCACCAAGTAAGCAATTCTTTCCCTTTATAACATAAATGATTACTGTAAATATGGATAGGAATCAACATGAATCCAGAGGTGGCCCCCCCATCTCTTCTTTTTATTCATTCAAGGTTTTCAAAGACTCAACTTGAAATCACAAGGTTCGGATCTGATGTTTGGTTAATGGTTTTCACCTTGGAGAAGAAAGAGAAGCAACTTTGAATTTTAGCAAAGAAAATCAATTCTCTCATAAAACTATTAATACATTCGTGGTATTAATATTAACCAATCCCATTTGAACAGCAAGATGAGTCTCAACGCCCACCTCAGTCTGGTCATGTTTGTAAATATTTAAACATTTCAAGATATTGATCTTACTAGTAGACAAATGGACTGCTCTGTGTGGGTAGGCGTGGATTCTTGCCCAAAATATGGATTCCAACTCATGTTTATGAGATCATAGCTGATTCTTTGAAGGAATAACCAGCTCATCTGATGAGCCATGTTACTCACAATACTGTACAGATGCATTGAAACCTTGAATATTGATGGAATGTTTTAGTAGGGAGGAAAGCTATTGTTAAATCCCTGTAAAGTCTTGACTACAAAACCCATATCAAATTAAGCCACTTGGTCACATGCACTTATTATTTCCTCATCAAAAGCAAACAGATTTAGGTGCTTTAATTAGATTGAGGGTATCAGAGTGGGTAGGAGAACTATGTTAAGATAAACAAGTATTTCCCAGTGGTAGGAAGTTGTATTAATGCAATAACACTGACATTGAGCTTCATCTTAATGATTTAATATTTCAAATTTATGATCAAGCAAAGTTACAAAGCAATTATGAACATACAGAGGTACATTATGGGAATAATTAAGTATGACAAATGGATTTATTTTTCCATCGTTTCCTACCTGTCATGCTGATGAAAAGGTAAAAGATTAAATGATGCTTGTCCAATAAAGAGAGCGAGTGGAACGTGTACTTGTGGTATCTAAGTATTATAGTTTCTCTCAAGTGTTGTGGCATAATTGAGGTCAGTTAAGGCCTAGTAATCTACCCCTTCCTAGTAATCTACCACTTGTAAAATCATAAGCTATGCAAGAAGCAGTTATTTGAATAACTATTATATTGAGGCAGATTTTACTAGTATACAAATGCACTGACTGTATTTAACATGCCTATTGTTTGACTCACGGTATCTATCTATCTATCTTATGTTATACAAATATGACTATGGACTGGTGTTGAATGTCAGACTTATATTGACCTTCAAGCTTGAGGAGTCATATTATATAGAAAATAACTTTTTTCAGTCACTGATCAAATCTCAATCAATCGATTACCTTATAAAGGTGTGTAATATGCATTAAACTTTATTGCTGCAATTAATTTAATTGAAATTAATTTGTCCCTTATCAGATTTTTAGTTGTTCCACCTGATGATGGATTTAGGCACTTCCAGTATTATTTTTTTTCTCTGTTCTTATCCGAGAGCAGAAAGGACTTCACATTTTTTGCAATGTCTTATTTGATGAAGCATTTTTATATTTAATGACGTTTATTCTCTGTGTCTGTTTGAAATGCTAAAAAGATTTTAAACTACTGGAATATTTCTTGCTGAATTTTACACTAAGGCATTTTAATTAAATAGGACTAATTTCTTCGGGGTTTTTTTCTTTTAATTTAAAGATTTGAAGATTTGAAATCATTGTTGCATATTAAAGTAATTAGTAATTCTATGATAGAATTCAACCAACCATTTTAATCCTCTCTATTCCTTTGAGAAGAGAGAAAAGGCTATTAAAGCAAATGTTAAAAACTGGAGATTTCAGGGCACACAGTGGAGAAAGAAAACTGAAATTTTGTTTCTTTACTCATTTTATTATTAAATGATGATCTTGAAGGTGGTATTATCTTGTTATTCTTTCACTTGTGAGAAATATTTCATAGTTGCACTATTTTATAGTGTTTTAATTTTGGTATATTACACCTACAATTAAACAGAAATTACCAAGTTGAGATTAAAAACATGAATTAAATATTTTCAGTTGTTCTGTGCTATTAAATATGAAAAAGAAATCTTTTGCACTGGTTTGAAGTTGTTTTTTTTTCTTAGTTAAACGTAGAGTAACAAATATAAAAATCTGATAAATTTTGGTCATTAGTCTGTTACTGAAGTAGTTGAATCAAATAGGAGAAACTGACAGGTGCCTTTTTTGAAAGATGTATGCTATAAAAATATGATACTTATCCCTTTCCATGTTTAAATACTGACTGGTTTCTACACGGGCACACACACTCACAAACACAAACACACACACACACACACACACAAACACTTCTTAATCCAAAGAAAACAAGAGAGAACAATTTGTTATTTGATTAAATCTTATGACAAGCAGCATTAAGGTCAATATCTCAACTGATCATAATATAATTTTGTCTGCCTTACTCTGTAGGAGGGAGGAACTTGAATGTTTTGCAAACATTTTCCCAATACATCCTGCAGGGGATCATACAAACAACCTGCTTTTGAACATGATGTCCTCCTAAGCCATAGAGGCTGTGGTTTTAGCTATTGTGTGTATAGAAAGCCAGTAGTAGAGAAAATAACCAAGTTGATTGTGCACTTTTTGAAAAAACCCTGAAATTGTTTAGTGCTGATAGTATGTACCATAACATTGATTTTTCAGGTATGGAAGTTAATCAGATTTGACCTCTGAGAACTGAGAGGTAAAAATCAAGATGTCTGATCAGTCAACTGGGTCTTATGTTGAAACATGTTGAACTTTGGGGTTAAACAGCATGGAAAAACATTTCCGGTGACATTTCCGACTAAGTTGGGAAGGCCCATCCATTTGGTGATACTTTTGAGATCACCTGAAGCCAAGAAAATTCATTAGGTCAAGGTGATAGTAAAAGAAAATGCTAAAGACATTTTTATGCATTTACTACTGGGCAGTATGTTGATAATTTTGTACGCAATATCTTGCTGAAATATCAAATGGCTGCCAGTCGCTGAAATATCAAAGTAAATATACAGCAGATATGAAAAAAATGTGTTGCCATGTTTTTCAGCTATTTATAGATCAGAATTTCGAATGATTTCTCATTTATCAAATAGTCAGGTGCATTTATGACAAAAAACACCTTATTCCATGAAAAATTGGCTTCTCAACAGTTTTTCTGAAGTATCTGGTATTATCAATAACATAGTAAAAGTTTATCACAGCCTGACCCCTGGAAAGATATGTTTTTCACAAAATATACTGTCAAGTGTGCATGATAACATGAAAATTTGACTTTGGTCTGACCACAAGATTATGAGCAACAACTACATTGGAGATAAAAACACTAAGATCAAAATCGAGGACACAGAACTGGAGAAAGTAGATCACTACATCTACCTAGGACAACGAATCTCCAAGAGACCCTCAAAAGAAGAAGAAATCAAGTGAAGAATTACACTTGGATGGCAAGCCTTTGGTAGAGCAAGCGCAACCTTCAAAAATAAGAAGATCCCATTAATACTAAAAAGAAGGGTGTATAACCAATGCATCCTCCCAATAGTCACTTATGGAGCTGAAACATGGAACCTAACCAAGAGACAGATCCGCAAATTGTGAATCATGCAATATGCACTTGAAAGAATTATGCTGGGCTTCACATGGAGAGACCATAAGACAACACAGTTCATTTGGGAAAAGACAAGAGTCAGTGACATCATAGAATCCATAAAAAATCTCGAAAGGCAGTGGGCTGGCTATGTTGCAAGAATGGCGGACAATTGATGGACATCGCGACTCACGACATGTATCCCCCAAGATCACATATGCAACTGAGGCCGGCAGAATATAAGAGGGAGAGACGAACTAGACAAATTCAGAAAGTACTGGCTCTGTGACGCCCATGATAGAGAATTCTGGTGAATTCTGGGGAAGGTCTATGTCCAACGATGGACGTTAAAAGACTGATGATGATGATGATGACCAATAGAAAGATATAATTTTCAAGATGGCATCCAAATTGACATATTATTTGGCTTTTTCAGAAAAATTCACCCAACCTAGAAAATCATAGCAAAAGGTATCTCAATGGTCTTGTAGTTGTAGAATCAGGTGTACTCCTTGAGTCCACAACAGTCATGACCACTGGAAATGTACAATTTCCGAGATGGCACCCAAGACAAATTTCATCAATGGTTTCTTGTAGTATGAAGTGTGCTCAATAGTGCATCAAAATTCTACTACAGTCTGACCACTGGAAAAATAGAAGGCACCTACCTAGTGATTGTTTTTGGCTTGTTGCCTCACAGTTTGAATGTCAACATCTAGATTTGTTGCTTTTCAAATATATACAACTGTAGTGTGTCAATTTCTTTGTAGTTTGTTTTCATGGTTATTAGATACAGTAGCAAAGAAAGAGAATTATCACAGATGGAAAAGGCCTTTGTTGCATTATTTGTGGTATGTTTTGAAGTGAAGTCAAAGAAGAAAAATCGAAAATGTCAAACTCTTTGGTCAGTTTCCCAGTTAGGAAGAACAAAGTTTTGTAACTACTACCAAATTTTTTGTGGTCTACTTGCTTGAAGATCTAAACCTCATTTTATTGGTATCTGTTGACTGATCAGATTACATTCTCACGAACGCATATAAAAAAATGGGGAGGAGTTAAGGCATAAATATCTATATTAGTTTTGGTTACATTTGCTAGATGGAGTGTGATCTTTGTATGTAAACACGCAAAAATTCTCTGACTTGGAATGAAGAGATTTGATTTATCGCCACTATGTGAGAAAATGTACATGCGCAAAACGATCTGGATAATAGGTACAAAATATCAACAGCTGATCTGTGCATACATGCTAAACTGGTTTTCAAACATAATTTTCCCACAGGAAATTATAAGAAACCAGATTTTTATTCAATACAAACAGTAAAAAAAATAAAGTTGAATTCAACCCTGACTATGACTTTGTAGACAACAGAAGCATTTATCAATGTACTTCTTATTTATACAAAAAACATTGAAAAAACTTTTCTTGCAATTTCTTTGGGGTAAGGTTTTTTTTTTATCATAAATGCATTCAGTCATAACATAATCAAACTTTTTGAACTTTTCTTATTCCTGCAACCTCTCGTCGTGTATTGTTAACAACTAAAAAAAAAAAAAAGTCAACAATGTCTGCAGGGTGTCAGAAACAAGATAAAGAGCAAAATTAAGCTTCAGCAACTTTTTATTTTAGATAGAGATTGCACTTGATATCACTTAAAATGAGTTGCACCACTTTTTCAATGATCACCTGGGGATTTGATCCATCGACTTTTGCTTGTGTGTTGAAATTATATCTCAGTATATGTAATGTCTTTTACCCTCATTGTTACAAAATGAAAATTGTCCTCCTAATGTTCCATCAATTTTCCACAGAGGTACTGATATCCAAATGGTACAGAATCTGTATTTGTTAGAAATTCCTTCATTTTATTTTGCAAATATGAAATTGTCAACTTTTCTTACAATTGTAATCACTTCATTATAATTTACTTAGGTTGATTAGATTTTTACACCCCTCAAACATTGGATTTGGCACTAAAATTACCTTTTATTTTTTTTTTTGGAATGAATAACAAACAAGTAGTAGGCATTATAAAAATCTGGCAGCCATCTTTGATGCATCCTGAAGATTACACATTTCCTGTGGTCAGACTGTGGTAGAACCTTGATATAGTATTAATCACACCTGACACTACAAGGAACTGTTGAGAACACTTGTGTACATATTGGATGCCATTTTGAAAATCATATCAGTTTTGTTTTTCATAAATTTTGTAGATTTGTCATTGGGTACACATGATACTGCAACTATAAGACTGTTGAGATAACTTCTGTAGTGAGTTCCTAGGAGGCAGGGTGGATTTTTTTTATAAAACCGAATAATGTATATGTCAACTTGGATACCATCTTGGAAATCATATCTTTCTAGACTGTCATAGAATTTTGATACATTATAAGAAACCATTGGGAAAACTTGTCTTTGGTGAATACTGAATGAGTAATGTGCATTTTACAAATTTGGTAGCCATCTTGAAAAATATACATTCCCAGTGGTCAGGCTGTGATTATCTTTTAGCATGTTATTGAGTAGACCGAATACCTCAGAAAAACTGTTGAGAAATACTTTTTTCATGGGATAAGGGGTTTTTTCTTTCCCATAAGTGCAGCCGACTATTTGATAAATATGAGAAATTATTCCGAATGATGGCATCATAAATTCTAGTCTGAAATTTGCTGAAAAAATTGGCGACATATTTTCTTCATGTACTCTAAAATTTCTGTGACTAGAGGCCATCTTGAAATTGACCTCTCGCGATTCTAAGATCAAATCTGATTTCCCTCCACATCTGAAAATTAGTGTCATGGTATGTACTAAGTATGTTAGTAATTTCATGCTCTTTTCAAAAAGTGCACCATCTGCCATAATTTGAGAGCTTGTGAGCTGAACTGCAATACAACACTGAATTTTAGCAGACCTGCTAAGTCTCCTGCATTTTTGTTTGAGAAAAAGATTTAAGATAGCTGGTCACCCTCCCCCACTCTTTCAATGTTGTGAACTACGTACTTGCCTGTGCGCCCCCAAGATACTGTAATTTTCAGCGTTGTTCTGATATTTTTCACTTTCACTTCAATATGCTGACCTTAGTTAAAAGCTGATTTACACGTATACTACACACACACACACACACGGTATCTCCTGCATCTTATTTAACTAACCTTGGTAGGTCTGCTGGAGATATCCATTATGGAGCTTCCATATGTAAGAGGAGTGGCTAAATGAATAACAAGGATTTTTAGACATTGCGAAATCAGGGTACTTTTCAATTGCGCAACCACTGTTTGCATTCTCCTTTCTGAAGTTGGTCCCTCACGAGAGAAGTAGATGAGAGATTGTGTATATAACACTCCATTCAAATGTGGAATGACAGAGAAACCAGTTGACTGTTAAGAGGCAGACTCAAAAAATGTAGGAAAGCTACATCCAAAGGTAAAATAGAAAAGACAGATATGGTAAACCAATGCTTCTTAAAGGGTTGGATGAAACTAGAAGGTCGAACAAAACAGGAAGAGTGAATGACTTTATTTACTCAGAGTATTTCTAATTATTTTTTTTAATTCTCTTAGCAAGTGTTTGCATTGTAAAACAAGATCATGTTGTTCATACAATTTTTGACAACGTTTGGTTCTTTAATAAAACTATTTGTTCCAATTGATTTTTCAAGTTAATCTCCTTTAAAATACCCAAAACAAAATAATTAATCGTTGCATCAAAAATGAAACAAAAAATGCAATAGGATTCATCACAAAATGAAAAAGATGAAGTGTATGCATTAGTTATCAACTGTATGATTAGCTTCCTTTTTCTTTCATCATTGTACTTTCTGTTTTTTATCTCAAGAATTTATTTAAAAATAAAGGAATTTTAATGATGTGTCTACATACCACTGAAAAGGAAAATGCGGTTGGGGGTAGGGACGAATGTGAAACTGTGGATAAGGGGCTGAGGCTCTGATAAGTAAACTGCAGATAAGGGAGGTCCACTGAAAGAGAAACCACCAGAAGGGAAACTATAATGAATTTTATAAATTATATCTTAAAAAAAAAAAAAAATTTTGATCTATAATCCTATGCTTGTGAATACCGATGACGTAATTCCATATCTATTACGAGAATTGACTGAAAAGGATAGATGGTTGATCTTTGATAACGAAAAAAAGAATGTACCACTGAAAGGGAAAACATATTTTTTTCTTATCATGAGAATTGATTAAAGAAATTAAGAAAAAGGTGTCAGTTAACTAGGACAGACAAAGTGAGTTATTGAGGTGTTGGATACATCTAAAAAAGGAAATTATGTGATAAAGTATGACGTAAAAATCCTTCCATCCTCATGAATGTTTCAACCGATTCAAATTTGGTCAGAACAAAAAAAACTATTTGGTATTCAGACAACTGTTGACTTTCATCGCAGTTAAAAATCAAACATCAAAAGATAAGTATTGCTTTTTAATTGAACTCGCTATTAGCTGGTATGATCAAAGGTAAATAATTCCTGTATTTTTTGTTTCGGGTTGGCCATCTGTTATTTTGTTCTAACTTGCCCTTATTTCTCCATAAAACCTAATCAAAATGAACTAAATTGTTGCCAAGATGGACAATAATTTTGCTTAACTTGCGAGTTTTTAAAAAAATTCTTAAGTAAAGCATCCTTACAGACCTTCCATCCTTAGTTCAAAAAGAAGATAAGCAGAATTTATGTTTACTCAGATTTAAAAGATAATCTGTGTATTTCTTTGCTTAAAGATTTTCTAGTGCAAATTATTCCGATTGCTTTATTTACAAGAAAACAACTGTCACTTTTCAAAAATATCTTTGATTCTGCAGAGTTTACTCAAGAATGTTTATACTAAATTTTTCTCCAAACTTTATTCTTACTAATGGTTCAAAGATTTCAATTTTCAGCCAAACATCTCAAGTTCATAGCTGCAGTACTAGGCCTTCCATTTTCTGTATGAAAATTGATTTTAGAATTTATTCGATTTAGTATTAAGATTTATATTTTAATATCAAAATTCATTTCATTCCCAGATTTACAGTACTTACTTCAATTGAAATGATCAGAATAAGTAACCGTTTTACATGGTCTGCAAGAAGTCATTAGGAATTATTTCAATTCTGAGTCGTGATTTTTCCAGCCCTTATGAACAAAATAAAAGAATACCTAGACTGGTTTATATCAGTGGTGTATTGCTTTTCTCTTCCTCAAGATGAATTAACAAGTCCTACTCCCTCAGCTTAGTGTGTACTTTGCTGTATCAAAAATAAAAACCAATGCCTGGTTCGTTCAAAATTTCAGAGATATTTACAGCCAACCCAAATCATCAAAACAAACTTGTGCAGTATTTCCAAAATGTTCATGAGTGTCTGTTGAAGCAGCAAATTCCTTTGTCAAATTGCACAGTGAATTTACTATGATTGGTGAAGATCTGAAGCATCAGCTGATAGCGAAACTGTTTGAAGCACCATTTTTGCTTTGTAGTCAGATGAGACAACGGACATAGAGAATGATGCACAACTCATTGTGTGTTGTTTTTCAGATCAAAGTTTGGGAAAAATTGTGGAGCATTAACTTTTTTGACTGTTATTCATATGGCAAACTTCAGGTGAAATGATTTTCTCCAAGCTGGATGAATTCATGGAAAATGAAAATTCATCTTGAAACAAATCACTCGATAGTAGGAAGTAGAATCATTCCTATTGCTTGGAATGATTTTATTTCATTGGATCGCAGACACCATTGCAGATTGTTTTTAAGGTCACAAGAACACTACAGATGGTGCTGCAGCCATGATGGGAAAACCCAAAAGAGTTACCGCTAGCCTTAGAGAAAAATCCCAGAGTTGTACTTTTTTATGTTGCTGTTTGCATCGGGAAGCCCTGGTTGCCAAGAAACTGGAAATTTGTTGCAATGATCAGAAAAATACTGCACAAATTGTTGCAAGATATGGTGGACATTATCAATTCTATTGACCCCCCCCCCCCCCGAAAAAAAGTGTTGACAGTTTTTAGAGCCATGCAAGGATATGTCTGTAAATCAGGAGATTCTCCTGTGTTCTGAGGCTCAATTGTTTTGTCGAAGAGTCCTTGAAAATGTACTATCCCTGAATGACTTGTTCATATTGTCCAAATACTCGAGTGTTTTTGAAAAATTGCATTGGCTTGTTTTGATCAATTTGGTTGGCCGTAAATGCCTCTGAAATTTTAAAGGAACCTGGTTGTATTTTTTACTGACCAAAATGATATGAATGCAATGCATTTCAATAATGATTTTTGACTGGCAAAATCATGTGACATGAGTTCAGTTTTTGAGCATATGATTTGGCTCAACTTGTCACTTCAATGAGATGATATTTCTTGGTACAATAGAAATCATAAAAATGAAGATCACCAAATGGCATAGTAACATTCATAAAAGGCAATTACTTCAATCTCCCATTTTAGGGAAGCTTTTCTCTAAGTATGAGAAGGCAGAAAAACAACCTGATCCAGAAAAAATAACTGAAGAGTGTAATTTTTTACCATCTTTAGTGTCTAGAAATCTAAAAACATATTTTTGTAAGTATCTGCTGGAATTGGAAAATCAGATGTGGATAGCTAATCCTTTTGACATCAGCCACATCTACCAAGCTGATTTGGGGGAAATGCCAGAAGTCTTAATGGACCTTCATCATGACTTCTTCCAAAAATCATCTTTGGAAATGCACTCCTACTATGGAGATCACTGGATTAGATTGCTTGTATTCCCTGAATAAAACTCAATTGCTTTGAAGGCCCTCCGACCACTAATGATAACAACTTTCCTGGCGGAACAAGAATTTTTAACCTTGGTTGAATTAAAAACCAAGAAACGAAACTTCAAGATGTTGATTCATTGTTATAGGTTGCGTTAGAGGAGGAAATAGGACCTCGGTTTGAGAAATCACAGAAATGCATTCTTGTCATTGATGATGAAAGATTTTCAGTTCTTAATTTCTTATCACTCCTAATTTTCAGTAGATATTTTTATGATGTTCAAAAAGTTGAATAAAATAATAAAATAATAAGAAACGCTCATGTGACATTAAATCATATAATGGATTATGCATTGTATAGTCTCAATAGAAGGAGTACATATCAAAAGATGATTCAATCTGTCCAGCTCCCTACTTGTTTTGGGCCTGGTTAAGGGTGAATAACATTTTGTGAGAAACACTGTAATAGACCATATCTGGAGGGGGAAAAGACTGCATTACTGTCTCTGGGATAAGGTCGTAGTAATAGATAGCGAGCATTGCTGGAGAGTGAGAAAACTCAAAAAAGCCTTGTGGGTAGAGACAGACCTGTGTGAATTTCTTCACTAAGCAAGTAAAATTTAGGAGAGAAATCTAACATATAAAAATATGAAGCTACCTGTGTTACGGGCTTTACTGTGAGCTTCAGCAAGATAATTTGATTGTAAAGCTAGGCTTAAATCGCTCTACAATGCGATTGAATTATCATGGATTGAACTGTATTTTGAAGTGTCCTCGAATGTATTTTTAATCACAGATAAACGTCTAATACTTATATGGCTATGACTTGACTTTGACGACAATGATGTATAAATAAAACAAGTTAAAATTTAATCAATTTCCTTTTATTCAATTTATTCAAAACAAGGATATCTGGATCAAATTTTTTTTTTTTTTTTACAAAAAAGTGGTTGAAAAATTTGAATATTCAAAAATAAATAGAAAATTACACTTTTTGCAAGTAATTTTTGTACTTTCAAATATTTTTTTTTACCCCATTTGTAAAACCAATTTTTTTTTTTGACAAATGAACAGAACCTTTTTCTCTCTGCATACCTAGTGGTCAAACAATATTCTAGATATACTAAACAGCTCATTAATTTGACACAAAACTATTTATTAGCAATTTTCTAATTCAATGTTTACTTCTATTTTAACTTTCATTATCAAAAAGACACCAATTTTACATCCAAAAATTAGGGCAAAATAATTCAAAAACATCTAAATTTTCCTTGAAACAACATGAAAATGTGGAAATAGGCATTATTAATCATCAAAAGTTTCCTGTGATGATACAAAAAGGTCATTATTTCAATTTAATTTTTCATCTGGTTGAAGAGGAAGTGACATAAAATACTTTCTCCCTGTCCCATTAACTATGACATCTCACTCGATGGTAGGAAATAGAATCATTCCTATTGCTAAGAATTATTTTATTTCATTGGATTGCAGACACCATTGCAGATTGTTTTCAAGGTCACAAAACGCTTGAAAATATTGAATATAAATTCCTTTCCAATCAGACTCGAAGAATTAGTGATCTGACAAAATCCATTCAGCAACTGACAGTAGCTTAACAAATTATGAATACAGAACTTTTAGCAACATTTTATCTTCTCCAAACATAACTTTTATATCTTTGATGAATTGTATTTTTCTACCTTTCAAACTGTTGATATTGATAGTTTCAAGTATTTATCAAACTTACACAATTTTATATCATTATATTCAGCGCTATCAGCTACACATGACACAGATCAAAGAAAAGCCAAATATGACGAGTGACTATCATGCCAAATTCCTATTCAATTCAATTAAAGGAAAGTAATACATGGAATAAAAATTCAATTTCCTGTGCCAGTTAAATTATACTAGCTAGCAGTAAATCAACTAGGGAGAAAATCTATTGTTTATTTTTTTGATTTGAAATGACTTTTTAATGAAATCTATCAATATATTTACTAGTAGAAGTTAATTTAGTATTTATGGAGCTGTCAATGATAAATGCACAAATCAGATTATTTTAAATTGATACCCTTATCATTCCAATGTCATAAATGAATATAATGTAGTAGAGAATTTGATTTAAAAAATTTTAAAGTAAGTTGAAAATTTTTCATCAATGTAATCTTGTATAAGAACAATAAGAGCTGTATTTTATATTGTTTCATTTTATAAAGTTGATTTTTGTTCAGACAGATTTTCTTCACATTAAATTTGATTGGAAATACAAATATTTTCACTGCATGCATGAAAGAAATGAATGATTAGCTGAATGTTATAAGATTTTTAGTATATATCTTAATGTTTTACCGTTTAAAGTTTTCACTTGGGATCACAAAAAAAATACTTGAATGAATGAAGACTTTTTGCTTGAAAATGATGTTAATATGGATCACATGACTAAAATATCCAATTCTACTGGATAGGAAAGTGAATCTCTGTACTTTTCAGTGCTTCTAGTAAATGTATAATGAAGCTATTTCACATTTCAGAAACTTCTTATCCTTAACACTTTGATACTCAAAGCAGTTATTTATGATTCTTTTAGTGTCTTTTAATTGTATATAGATGTACAGTTTTGTATTCTGATCATTTATTTATAATCTTGTTTTATGTTTTTTATAGGTTGGGCTATATCACTGGAAGATATCCATTTGTGTTTATTGTCATTGGACTTTTGTTGACTTGTATATCAGCTGGTGTTCATCTTAAAGTAAAGGCTAATATCGACCGGGAATGGATTCCAAAGTCATTAATGAACTTGAATGATATAACGAACTGGGTGAAAAAATGGGAACACAAACAAGATAGCCTGGTTGCAGAATATCCCAGTGATGAAGCAATTATCATTGTCCGAGATGAAAATATACTCACAGAACAGTCTATAAAACAGGTAACTTTGTATTTGTTTTTTTTGCTCTTACATTTTTTGGTTGTATAATATAGTATTTTAGCATTTACATTTTAGTGATTTAATTTTGGCCTGGTGATAACTAACTGGAAGCCTTATAAAGCTCCAAAAAGTCAAGAGAGAAAACTTTCTTTTCTAGCTTGAAAAAAATATATTCATTACTGATTCTTCATTTTGTGCTAGTAAAATCAATGATTTCTAGATTGTTATAAATGGCTATATGATAATGTCCACTAACTCGATTTCTTGTGCAGTACTGCTATGTTGTCTCTGTCTCTTCCACAAAGGAGTTTCTTTTTTCTCAACCTATTGACATTATCTCAGTATATATTTTGTCTTAGTTATGAAATTTACATGTTCTGATTTCTTGATGTTACTGATAAACACCTGCAGAGAATTCTATTTTTATTTTATCTGTGAATGTCAATTGAAGACGAGTACAAAAACTCATCTTTTGAGTCATCTAGTTATTGATTTATGAAGTTGGTAATGGACTCGGAATCATTCATTCTCATAAAGATTAATGTTTTCGTAGCTTCTTACTCATTATCATTAAAAACTTAGTTATTTTGGTCTTTGCCCACACTAATATTTGTGCTTACTGTTTATTTATTTATTTGTTTTTTTGTCTGTGCCTCTTTCATGCTGCGACTACAAGGTCCATTGACATAATATTTGGCAGGGAGACATTAAACATCAACTTATGACATAGGCTAGGTGAGGTGGACTTCAGAGATCATTTGAGGTTACCAGAGGTAATCAGTTGTCATTTCTAGCTAATTTTCAATGTTGGTGGCCACAATTTTGAACTATGAATACTAAAATTTGGCATATAGGCACATATTTTCACAACAAATCACATTATGGGAGGTTGATCTCAGAGGCCATTCAAGGTCATTTCTGGTCATTTCTAGCCAAATCTCCAAGTATTTGGTTCCAACTTTACATCTATCCAATTGAAATTTAGTATAGGGGTTAATATTTCCATGGCAAAATTCAGAGGAAATGAAAGTTTGCGAAGGTCATTTGAAATCACCAAAGATCATTTTTAGTCATTTAATCTGTTGGCTACAATTTTGTACCTATGGAACTGAAATTTAGCATAGGGGTACATCTTCAAATGGATAGGTGCTGCTGACCTCAACATCATTGAAGGTCAATTTTGGATCAAGATAAATACTTTCAGTCATTTTGCAACCTAACAATTACGTTTTGGAGGTAAATCAATACATAGGTTTAGCCTGGGTAGAACAAGGTGATAGGATGGGCGCTACTGACCAACAAGGTCATTGGAGGCCACCATAAGTCAATTTCGGATTAAAGTATCATTTTCCAGCCAAACGAAAGAGATTCAGGGGCTGAGAAACTTTTTCTTTTTTTTTTTTTTTTGTATAAAGCTGCAAATTGTAACAAAGCAGATGGATGATCTCTCAAGATTGTTGGGTTTAACCTGACTTCTTACTTTTCCCATGACCAACTCATTATTAGTAGTTCAAGGGTTAGATCCCCGAACAACCTTTTCATAGTGCTTCTCCCATTGGATGCCAGTATGTTTTGTATCTACAAACCCTATCAAACTAAGGAACAACATAATTTGTTCTATTCTGTGCCTCAGAATACTTTTTCTGTAACAGCTACTTTTTCATGAGTAAAGATACTAAATGATCAATTCTTTCCATTTGTTGTGTTGTGTGAAAAATATATTAAAAGAACATATCTTTGATGTGTTATTATTTTTGAAGTTGTTCTTCTCTCAGGCAACACCAGGTACACCGTCTTTCATATGTGTATGTATATATATATATATATATATATATATATATACATATATATATATATATATATATACTTCTATTGAGACAGATGATTACTGTAACTTTTGTATTGTATATATGATAGATAAAAAGAATTGTAAAAAATATATTTATTTGTATACTTGATTTTAAGAAAATTAGAATGAAATAAACCATAACATATCTGCTAGATAAATTTCATAGATATGTAAGACTTGTCAGTGTGGCTCAGTAGGTAAGAGAGCCAGCTACCAATCACTTGATTGCGTCTTTATTTATTCATCAGAATGAAAAAAGCCCTTGCATATATTTCTTACATGAATTTTTGAAGATATGTGATTTGTGCCAATTTAGCTCAGTTGGTAAGAGACATCACTACCAATCAGCTGGCCGCCATTTCATATCATGGTAGGAATGTTGATTTTTACTTCCCTAAATTTGGTGAGGATTTTTCTTGTTATGGTAGAAAAATGAAGTCAATTTTGGATTGAAGTTTGACAAATATATATAAATATATATACATTAGTAACCGCTAATCCCAAATCATCAACATTGATTTCTCCAGTTTTCAAGTGATTCTGGCTAGCTCTATACATATGTATGTACATATGTATCATGCATACTGGCAGTGTTGCCAAATTTGGCCAGAAGGGGAGATAATCTGAATTTTATCTTGGGGACTTCTCCAACAAGAGTTTGGTATTGAATTAAAATTGACTGTTTGAGGTCAGCATCACCTATCCTATGTTTATCATGGCATCAAGTTACCCACATACATTAATATTCAGCTTGTTTTAGGAGTCTATAAAACAATAGTTATAAACAAACTTTGTTGTCTTTATATTTTTTATATATATATATATATATATATATATATATATATATAGGATGGACGAAGGTCTTCAGTATCTCCTATGACAACTGCGATTGCACTGACCTCTGCCATGTCTTACTAGCATAATTTTCTGTCTTGCCCTTCTATCTTGTCTGGTCTTTTTTTGTTGCCTCTTGCTCAATCTCTTATCATTTCTTCTTGTCAAGTGTCCAACTCATCTTCATTTTCATTATTTAATTATTTGTATTACACCCTTCACCATGGTTATCTGTCAGATCCATGTTGCTTTCTTCTATCTCTTAGTTATCCCTAGTATTGCTCTTTTCACAGCCGTGTGTGTGATTCATTGTTGGTTTTCAATTTGTTTAGTTAATTTCTATTTTTCATCTGTAAGTCATAGCTGAAGAATGTTGAAAGTAGATAATGCACCGTAACAAATTGTCTCACAACTGACAAATGTCATCACTGTCATTGACCTGAGCAAAAGATTTTTATAAGTAAGAAGTATCTCATCAAAGGACACCTTTCTATCATGTTTCAAGTAAATCTGATTCAAAACAGCTGAGAATACGGGGACTGACCTACCGACTGACAGATTGTTAGGGGCTCTCAGAGAGGCAAGGACATCTCTAAAAAGAACAGAATTGATAAAATGCTAATGTCAACTACAAATATAACAGCTCAGTTTAAAACAATTCTTTCTGAAAATAAATTATATAACCTTGATCTTGAGTTGAGAAGCTTTCAAATGCCAAATGATTTACTAAAAATGGTCTTGATCAACCAGAATATCATTTATCGTATTTCATGACCAACTTGACAGTTCTACTAACTTGATATACTTCTTACCAAGCAAGCAGTAGCAAAAGATTATAATACTTGTACATCAAGGGAGTCATAAATGAATTGAGAAGAGATATTCTGGAATGTGCGGCATACCAAAGATATTCTGTAAGACTCAAATTTTAAGGAAAGCTGCCGTTGCCCTACGTCACATTGCCTCTGCTGGTTTGTCGTTTTCCCTTGGTGCATACTGGTGGTATTTTTCCCCTCAGATTAACAATGTGCATAAACTGCTATGTAGCCCCAAAGGATCAATATATTGTATGGTGTGATTCTTTCCATCTTTCACTTTGATTAAGGCTATCAGCAATTTGTGCCTCAATAGCCCCTCTGTTGGCTTATACTTAGCGCAAAAATCTCCATTTACTTTTTGCATCAGTGAGTCTTAGACGCCAAATGCCTTGTCAGCTGTTGGTGATTTTTTTCCTCCCTTAGACCGCTACCAATAGGTATTTGAGCACCCCACAAGCTGTCATTTTGGAAAATTCTCTGACCTAGTCTTCTAGCCTTAACAATTTGGCCTTCTTCCTGCCTATAAAAGCGGCATTAAACATATCAAAATGAAGTACTCAAGGCTGGCTTACCTGCTTATATACCTCTGATACTGACATATGTAGTTGTTGCAAGATAGTCGCTGTCATTCTTGCTACTTGTAGCTGGTCATGACCTTCTGGCTTGTGTGTATTTATAATTTTCTGAGAAACCCGTCCTACATGAAATATACTTTAATGTTTAATACAAATTGATATAAAATCTTGTTTCATGTATTTTGATAGCAGTTTATATCCTATAACAGTTGATATAACCCAGTGAGGGTTGATAGTGATTTTAATTCAAGTATTTTCTGCAACAGTGATTGTTATTACTAAAAAAGATTTTGATATTTTAATTTTATTTATCACAATAATGCTCAAACATAAGGTTGTATTCCTTCTGCTAAAGTATCCAATTTTTTTTGTCTCAAAAATAAACTTCTGTTCTATTTACTGATATTCAAAAAGTTTCAAAGCATTTTGAACATGCTTTACACTGGAAAATTTATAGGAGTTATTTTCATAGGTCTAAATTGGGTTACACCAAAATATCTGTTCAAAAACAATATCAAATTATATTGATATAATTTGAAATATCACTTGGGCCTCAAACTGAACCATGTATAGAATTAATATTTCTCTACAGTGATTTGAAATCGCAGCCAAGTGATCGGTAGATGGCTTTCTTAGCAACTGAACCAAACTGAGAAGTCTTAAATATCTATTTTGTTGTATGTACGCAGGGGATTATTTCAATCTAATAAATAAATGAATGAATAAATCTATATAAAAAAAATCTCAAAAGTATTAAGGTCTTCAGTAGAAAACACTTGAAGTAAAGGGAGAATAGCAATTAGTCGTTTATCAGGGCCGTTAACACCCATTTTAAAAGAATTTTTCATTCAAATCATAAAAACCTTGAAAACATATATTTTCAGTAATTAGTTGCCCAAGAACCTGTATAGCAATTTTCATTTTAATCGGTTCTGTAGTTCTAAAGGTCAATAATTTTTTTGTGTTAAGACATGGTTATTATAATATAAAATGTAAGCAAATAAATATGAAAAAAAGGATAGGACTCTTCACCATCTTGGATAGCTACAGTTGTTTAATACCATTTATAAAATGAAAGATTGCTTAGAAACGTTCAAATCAATAATGACTGTTTATCATATATGTCTTAGAAAATTACTCTCTGCAAAATGAAGATATTTCCTGTTGTATTGGTAGAAATCATCTTGTTAACAATCAGAAATTAATTTTAATGCAATGTTTTATAGCATTGATAAAAGTTTTAATTGATGTCAAAAAGAGATAAGGGTCAGTTTGTTGTTGATAACGTAGAAATTCCTGTGTAGAATAATTGAGAAATTGTGTTAGTTGAGTGGAACATTGAAATGATTATTTTATCAATTTTGTGCTTCTTTATTCTAAACTTCTGTCACAGTATGAGTTTAAGGATTATTGACTTGAATCAGTTTATTCACTTTCTCTTGGCATTTGTCTCTGGATCAATGCAATCATTTTCTTTCTTCTCATTCTAAGCTGTTCTCATCATAAAAGGTGAGCCAATGACTGCTGAAATCAATTATTGAATGTAGTTAGAAACTGCAGCTTCCAAAGTTTTTTTTTTTACTTACCAGCATATATGATTGTGAATGGGTGCAATATGATTTTGCTTATTGACAAAAGAATTTAAGGATATTTTTTTTTTTTTTTAACGTAAAAACCAATTTCATTGGTGTTTCTGCTCCTCTCTTTGTCATGATTAAGTTTTGTTAATTTTCTCAATACGACGTAGGTTCACTTGAAAGCTTTCTATAACTTTACTAAAATGTGATGATATGGTTGTTAACATTTTGTTATCTAATGATATTTTCTCTTTGTATCGGTAATACTAATAGCTCAGTAACTTTCTTGTCATGAAATTTCATGACTACATGAGTTAAATGATATATCAAAAAGAGAAAGTTGATATCCCCTAGAGCAGGAGAGCATGCCTGAGTAGCCATTTGGTATAAAGGCCTGGTTATACTGATATTAATCATATTACATTTACTAACTACTTGCTTGTTGCCCTAGTCTGAAATCAGTTTTTCCCTCCTAGGTGGGTTAGTGATGATGAGCCTTAACTAATTTCTACCTGATATACAATATCATTCCTATGCTGTATCACATCACTGTACCACAAGTGCCTTGTAAAGTACTTCATTATTACTGTGGTTTTTTTTTTATAGAATCCTCTGACTTGTTTAAAACTATTCACAAGTCAGTAAATATAAAGTATAGCAACTTTTATTAGTAGCAATGAGGCAAGTTTCCGAATGGTAGCATTTACAAGTATTTTACTGCCTGCTGCAGTGGATTCCATCTTGAACAGGAGGCCTTTAATCAAATATTCAATCCACTAATATTTGCAACCCCTTTCAAACTATCTTAAGCTTTATAGTCTTTCAAGACAGTTTTTACCAATATATTTAATTCAACTGGTGATTTCAATATCCTTATTTCAATCTCTAGGAATATTTGCTCTGCTTGCAAGTAATTTAGTGTATTTGTTCAGTAAATAAATACATTAAATTAGAATATTCCCTCTTCTGTATTAGTGTTTATATTAGTTTTTGATGTACTTGTAGAAAACTTTGCATTGCTCAAGTTTCTCAAGGAGTTTCAGAAAGAAGAGATCACTATGAGCAATTGAGAAGCAAAACATATTAATTGCAAGATTTGAAGCTGGAACATAGGGAAAATAAATTCAAATATATTCAATTTTTGAGTCTTGTAGTGTTTAATATCTTGGGAGAACCATTGTTGAAAAAAAATAATGCTGTTATCTTGTTTCTTTTTCCTTGATTGATAATTTAGATCTGGCTGGTTTCATAAATTTTTGTCGAAGTGATTTGTGTTTCCCTTTCAACTATTATTCCAAAAACTTGCAAAAAGTAGAATTAAAATAAATTCTAATGCCTAAAAAAAATAGACATGATAATGTGAAATCATTCTTTGTAGATATATTGCTGAGAGTGCAAGGTTTCTACCATTAAATAAAATTAAGAATGAAAGAAGCTTAGTTTGTTCAGATTTGAATGGTTGATAATTCGCTCATAATTTTCTAATACTTCTGACTAAATTTTGAAGTATTCAACGAGGCTTTATCATTTCATTTTCTTTTTATAACTACAATGAATTGATCTTTTTACTAGTTGTTCTCTCGAGAGGGCTTTATAAATCTAAAACATATTTCCGAGAGAATTTTGTTCATAAATTGATAAAACTATCTATAAAAAAAATCAGAGAAATTTTTTTTCATTTTTTTTTTTTTTTCTTCTTTTCTGATAATCTTTCATCTTTTATCTTTTATAATTTCAGTTAATGGACTTACATAATACAGTGTGGAACCTTGAGGTAAAAGATATGAATTTAGTAACTTACTCGAACTGGTTAGTAGAGAAATCTTATAACTTTGTTTTTTTTCACTTTCTATGGCTCCACCTTTCTTCTTTATATCTGTTTTCCATCTTTGAAATTAGTACTGAAGGAAATAACACGAGAAGTTTTTAAACAATGTTGTCCCAGCTGTCCCTAACACACAAATTCAATATACTTTCAACAACTATAATGCTATCATAGAAGGAGCTTATCTTAGCTGTATCAGTTAATAAGGAAGGTTACTAGTGTTTGTTGGTGTTCCCTTTTATCCTCCCTTATCCTTAGTAAATCTCATCTATTAATTTTATCAGAATCATTTATTAAAAATATAAAAGAACACAGATCTTTGACCTCACAACAGAGTTTAACTATTTCCTTCAACTCTGCAACTGTCGATTCTTATCACAAAATAGAAACAAAAATGATTTTATGTTGTATTGTTAAAATAACGGATTTACCCTTTTTACTTTACTGAGCAAGAAAAAAGAAACGGATAATTTCATTTGATCCCAAGCAAAATACTGAACAAAGGATTTTACATAAGTAGGGTTGAAATTGTAGATTAAACTAATTGATACATTCTCTAATTTCATACATCAATTATTTGATCAACTTATCTTACTTTGGGAAAGTTAATATCAGGTATAAATTAATTTGAATTCAGATGTTTTAATAATTGACTTGAATAACATTTGAATTTTTGGCCTTCAATGATGGTTGAATTGTGAAATCACCTAATTTACTATATTTGACTGTGTCTAGGTGGATGTATTTTTATCCCTCTCTACATTTATGGGATGGTTCGCATAAATAATGGTCTGCCTAAATAAATTGGGTTCCTTTATCTCTCTCCTGTCAGTCTTAATTCAGCCTTGCTGGTTGGACCAACCTGTAAAAAGACAGTGTCCAGTATTATCTCTGAACATTGCAACCAATGCTTTATTCCATTCAAATCTCTATAACACATTTGTTATTTTCATTTTGTCTAATATATTGAGATGTATTTACAGTATAAAGTTTATCCCATTTTCTAATACTCTCCTTGTTCAGTCAATATATTCTGGTAGGAGTTGCATTGTTCTACCTAGGCCATACAACCTGAATAACTTACTTGCAAAAGGTCTCTTTTAGCTAATGTCAGAAGTAGATAAAATCAGAAAACGACTGAATTACAAACTTCCTCTATTGCACGTATATCTTGTTTCTAGCAAAATTCTTGTCTCATTTCTTTTCTATTGTTGGATATAAAATGGATGCATATTCCACTTTTATTTTGTATTATCAAGCTAACCAAGTGAAGCTAACTAGTTTACATTTTTATCTACTTCTACCAATGAAGTTGGTAGAGGTATATGTATCCACACATACCTGTCTGTCTGCCTGTCCACACATCTCTAAAAGTTCTCAATGAATTTTAATGAAATTTGGTGAAGAGCGGGAAATGGGCTAAGGCAGTATTGATTGAATTTTTTTTTTTGTTGGGGGGCGGGGGTCCAGGAATTTTTACTTCCTCTGCATTGTAGTCATATGTTCACCCCACACAATATCTCCAAAATGTCTCAATAGATTTCAATGACATTTTGTGGAATGTGGGCGATTTGATCAGAAGAAATGATTAAATTCTTAGGCTTATTCTCAAGTATTTTCACAGTTACCTCTCCTGCATCATATCTATAAGTCCACACTATATCTCCAAAAGTTCTCAATTAGAAATTCTAGTTTATCTTATTTGCTTACACTCTTCAATTCTATCTCCAACAAACTGCTGTGTTGAAGATTCTCATCAATTTCCAACATTTCATTTCAGAAACAGTTTGGACTTAAGCAATGATAGGTAGATTTGTTATTATTATATAAGCGGGAAATTTCAATCTGTTATTCTATGGATTAGTCATTGAATGACAAGTCTGTACATGCTTCTCTCTATCAATTTTAATGGGCATTCCGAATTAGTATTGTTGTTTATTGTTGTTTTTGATTATGTGGGATGCTTATAATCCTATGAACGCAATACAAGTAATCAACCAAGGTTTCAAAGGGAAATGATGGCATGAAAATATTTAGTATGTCTTAATTGTGTTTTTATTGTATCTGTTATTCAAGATGTGTGTTGATATTTTTGCTTTTTAAAAAATCAATTAGGTCAATTATAAAGTGTAATTTCATTGTAATTAACAATTATTCCTTCTGCCAATATAACACAAGCATAAACTTATCCTTTGCTATTATAAAGAGATCATTGAGCATAATCAAGAAAATAGATCACTCGTTCAAAACTTTATTTCAAATCATTAAAATTATAATCATTACATAATTTAATCCAATTCAATCCATCTTGTTATCACAGATTTTACTATTGTTACAGAAAAGTTTCTTTGTTCCTCAATTGAAATACTTTTTCCCCTTTGATAAGTTTTACCAAACTTTTAACTACTTTCCTGTTAGTTTGATATTCAAACACGAAGCAAGATATCCAGTGTTAACTTTGCAATGATATCAAAGAATTTTTGTGTTCTGCATTCTGTCACTAGTGTAGATTTTACAAGTACTACACTGATTAATAGAGAGAAGAGCCTCATGTCCTGGCTTTGAAATTAGAATTTTTCATCTTCTGGGTGCCTGTATATTAATGAATATCACTGATTCAGCACTAGATACAACTCATGGCTTTGTTTATAAAAAGCATCCTTCTAATCAATTGTTTTATAAGCTGTTTCCCTAGATATAGCAAATATATAAATTTAAACATTGAAAACTTATTAAAAAAAATGAATGGAAGAGCACGAGTCACAACATGGATCCCCAGAGATCATATGAGAAACTGAGGACGACAGAACACAAGATAGAGAGATGAAGTAGACAAATTCAGGAAATACTGGCTCCGCGACGCCCATGATAAAGAATTGTGGTGAATCCTGGGGAAGGTCTATGTCCTATGACGGATGATGATGAAAAATTCCTGATTCAAAAATCAAAAGCACATTTTGTAGAGTGGTCATTTTGGGCAGTTACAGTTCTAAGAACCCCTATACCTATACAGTGCATTTTTGTCTCATTGTATCCCTTTCCTATTGAGCAGTTTTCAACACCAATGTACTCGTATATTAGTCTTTAAGTGGGGAGACTTTCTTGTTCTCAAGGACTTATGTATGAACTTCATCTACATCAGTGATTTAAATGATACAAAAAAGACCACATACTCTCCAGTTGCTCCAAATACTGAATTATCCCTTAATGCTGTGAAAGATTCATTTTTTAAAGATTACTCAGATTTCAATAACATATTTTGGAAAACTATCAAGTCTTAATTATCATCTGGATGATATTTCTGAATCGGAAACCTCAAAAAGGCGTGGATTGGCATGAGTCATAAAACTTACCCATAATATATGCAAAAGCAAAGTAATGAGCAAAATTATATGCCTTTAATTGTAAAATAAGTCTACAAGAAAATTCAGTTTTTTTCTGATTTTAATTCTAATTCTATTTTCTGTATGCATTTTAGTTGTTTTTCTCTTCGGTCATTTAACCATGATATCCTTTGAAGGCTTTTCTTTTTATTGTCTGATCAATTTTTCTATTCGGAAACAGTTTAAAATGTTTTCTATTGAATATAGTGGTAGCACTAGCATTTTGTACTAGCTCGGGTAAAGTTCAGCCAGAAAACTATGAGGATGGGCAAAGTTTTCATATAAGTGATGATATGAGTCAAGATTGAAAATTTGCAGGCGTGGGCTAGGCCAGTGGGAGTCTAGGCTTCACCCTGGCCTGGCACCACCAGTGATAGAATACCATTTGACATAAGACATATGTATTTCCAAGAGCACATATCCGCATTTGGGATATTTTTCCCATAATGCAATATACACGTAGTTGATAAGGTCTTTTTATATCTTCATTTATGCCGTCTCTTTAATTTTGAATCATCAAGACTTTATTCCAGAGTAAGATGAAATAAATGTGATGTTATGCTTTGGGGTTTTCAATTGATTCAACTAAATCTCACCTTTAAATTTTACTAATGAAGTTTTTAAATCTGATTTATAATATTTTCTCGATTGATGATACTTTAACTCTGATCTTAAAAAATTACTAATTGCAACTCCCCTCCCTTAAAAAATTAAATACTGGGGGCTTTTTTTACCATTTAGTCAAATAGATTATTCAGAGCTATATAATGAGAATGGTTTTTAATAGAGCAGAAGGTAAAACATTAAACTTCAGCTATATCCATGACCATAAATTAATAATTTTCAGAATTCTGTGAGGTTATGTTTAAAGAGAGATTTTTTAATGAAGAATGTGCTTTTCTGATTGTAATGATTCCACTGTCAATATTTTTGTCACTTTTGGTTGTATTACAGGGGTTTTCTTAAAATGACATCACTGCTTCAAATCTGGAATTTCAATGAAACACTTATACGTAACCTGACCACCGAAGACATCCTACGTGATGTAAACAGATATGAAAAAAAATACAAGTAAGCACAGATTTTTGTTCCCCCCACATCATTTCTCTATTTCCATGATCTTTGTCTTATCAAAACTCATCTTTGATTATTACTGGAGGAAAGGGTAATTGTTTCTAGAAGCACGTGATTGAGCCTTTGATAAATCTAATGGCAGCTTTTTATTCAAAAGCAGAAGATAAAGGATATCTTAATGTTCAGTTCAAGAAGAAAGATTCATTATATAATGAAAAGAATTCAAGTAGCTGTAGAAAGAAGAAATAGAAATGAAAAATTCACATTTCTTCAGACATTAAACTGTAATGAATAGAACTTACATTCGATAAGTTGCAATATTTGAAAAAAAACGCCAGAATTTTATTTGCCACTTCTTTTTACTTTTTCAGTGATTTTCAAATCAGTGATCAAATTCAGTTATTCAAAAAATTTAATTTGCTTTTAACTTTTTCCAATTTTTGGTCATGTTCATCATTATTTGAGACCTTATTTCTGTTTAAAATAGATGTTTCTAGAAACTGTCAGTACCAACATGTTTTTTAGACAAAAATTACCAACAACATGGGATTCAAAATGATCTAACACAATTTAAAAAAAAAAAATTAGTTCTACTACAACAACAACATTGTTTTATAAATTTTTATTCAAACATTTTATAGCTAAGTTTTGTTTTATTTTCTCAAGTATTGAGACTTTTGCTTGTGGAAATTTTTGAGTTTTCATACTGCTGCCAATTACACTTTTTTTATTTAATCAAAATGTTTTGTTTTGGATCTTACTGAGTCAAATATTTGATAAAAAATGGAGAAAAGTTCCAAGTGGAGTGTACCACCACGGACTTTTTGACAACAAAGCTTTTTTAGAAGCTAGCTAATTATATCTTCATCAGAAAATGCCTCTCTAAACGCTTTAAATATATTCTGAGTTTCACTATACAAAATGTAATCAATTAGGAAAAAAAACGTATTTTAATCAATACCGATTACTGAAGTGTAAAATGCTCCAATCTAATCATTACAAATTATTTTACATGTCAAATTTACTTCTCAAATTTGTTTCCAAAAGTGAAATATAATAAGGAAAAAATAAAAGAAAATTTCAATGGAAAAATATGATATATGATACATGAAAACCATTCCCATTGAAAATTTATTCATTAATGAATAAGTAGACGAAAGGTTTCATGAAGAAAATAAATTGTTGTGACGTGATGAAAGTTTCTAAAGAAAATAGGTTTAAAAAATTATATAAGATTTATGCTTTGTTTGTTTTGTTATTTTTTTATAAATTACATGATATCATATTTGTATTTTCATGATTTTGTTTTTCATCAGGGTTTTTTATGATAAAAAAATCAGATATTAATAAAATAATGATGTAAATATAAAATGAGAAAATACATAATATGGAATAATACAAAAATGAATTGATTCATTAACTTGTTTTATCTTGGATAATTTTGCAATCAACTTTATTCCCTATCTGTATTTGTTTTTGCCTATTTTGTGCATCCATAATCAATTTAATCCATTGTTAAAATTCCCATTCACACAAATAGTTTATTAATGTCAAAAAGTCAATGGAGGTGCACATTATTTGGATTTTTTCCCTATTTTTTGTCAACTAATTGATTAATAAGATCCTTGATCCAAAACGATTTGATTAGATTTTTAAAAAAACTCAAATAACAGCTGTACGAAAACTCAAAAATTTCTGTAAGCCAAGCAAAACTTGTGAAAATAAACCAAAAATCAGCTATAAAAAGTTTGAATACAGATTTTTTTCATTTACTTATTATTACTTGTTGGGGACCAAAATGTCCCAGATTCCATTTGAAGAAAACAATAACTAAAGCAAATAGGTCAAGAATTAGGCAGCAAGTTTGTTTATTTTGCAAAATAGACAATTTCATAGATTCAACAAAACATAAATATATAAAATACGCTGTGCCACTTTAAAAAAAAAATTGTTCCTGGGTAATAAGTGTTTATTTTCTGATTATGTCTAATAAGTATAGAAAATGACTATTATTCCCTTCAAACTTTGCTTTTGAGATCAGAACATTGATATTTCATTACCTATTTTGCCTCAGACAACTTAAGGAAGGTACTCAAAGGCTGCGAACTCCTCATCTAAAGGTGTGACAAATTGTTTCATTTTATATGGAGTGGTAGCAACAACATTCCTTGGGGTTAACCAGTGGCTACCATGTTCATTGGACCACAGGTGAAGAAGACCCTGGAGATCTCCAACAAGCCCACTCAGAAAAAGAAAGCAGCTATGTGCCACTTTGTCACAATTGTTATGGGATTGTCAGGGCAATCACTAAGCCAAAAACTATGTGGAGCTGGTTGAGACTGTGGTGGAGAATTATGGCAAAATGGCCTGCAGGCTATCCCTCCAAGTCCAAATACATGATACTCCTTTTATAAGTTGTATATTTGACTACATTGATTACTTTATGAACCTGGAAAACCTGAAATATAACAGCATAGAATCTTTCTTGCATTGTCAATTAGGTATAATTTTCAAGTGTCTTAATAGTTGTAGGAAACAAATATCAAAATTCAGCATGATGACTTTTAGTGATAAAATCAAGAAGAGAGAACTTTGAAAATTATTTGGTTATGATAGTTTTCCGTCTTGTTGAGACGGAGTGATTACTAACTAATTGAACCCAATACTTGTTGGTAAAGAGTCTACCAAGGACCACATTAGAAACACTATTTAAGCACTTGATTAATTGTACAAAATCACAATACAGGACAAACCAAATTTTCTCTGAAGATTTATTCAAGGAATATATATATATATATATATATATAAAATAATGATTAGTCACTCATATAAGTGAGGAGATCTAAGGAGTTGTATGAAAATATGTGATTTTTATACATATTTGTAATTGATAGTCTCAATCTTCTATGTTTGTTTTTTTACCCATAATCTCACAGGGGTTCTGAATAACATAGTTCAGATGCTACTCTTTGTATCAACAAGTTCCCCTGGTTCAACGGCTTCTATAAAACATTGGATATTGATTGGATCAGTTATTGATAAATCGATCAGATTCCCTATCCAAATTGACCAAACCATTTTATTTCTGGTTTAATGGAAGTCTGGGCAACTTGTTTCTCATCTCAGTACATCAGTGAAGTTACCAGTATTTTCTCCCGATCATCATCGAATCTCTGTTGGATGATTTCATTTTTTTGCTACTTAAATTTGATAAAACAATTAAAAAGAAATAGAAAATAATAGATGAATGTAAGAAAAAAATGCTCATTTCAGTTTACCTGGCAAAATCCAAGTTCTTCATCTTTATCTTGCTTATCATCAGATTCTGATTAGTTTTTTAGTATTTGGAAATATTCTCCTAACAGTTATAGTTGATTAAATTAAGTCTGACTTTTGAAACCCTATTCTAAAAGCTTAAAATGCTTAAATGAAAAGGAAATCGGCTAATTTCTAACAAGCTCCATAGATATAAAACTTATTGAAATGGTTTGGTAGTTTCTAAGTTTTTATAATTGTGGTTACTCACAAATGATTACACATACATACATGCAAGAAACACATTAAGTTTGTTGTCTTTTTACCTGACAGGCTTGATATTGCAGGGACAAAGTAGATTTTATGATAACCTCAATTTGTATAGATTTAGAATTATTACCTTGCTAACATCATGGCTTTTATAGACTAGATTAAAAAAGTTATAGTACCTATACTTTACGTATAGGTTAAATTTAGTGGTTAGTCAACTTTCTTATCTGTATTAAGCTGACTGGTGTTGAATATGTATCTTTTTTTTTTTCAGTTCGGTGCAAACTTTGTGTGCAGTCTTTTAAGTTAGAAAAAGTTATATAGGAAGAACACTGATTCCTCAAATTGCATGGACTTGATTATTTGCGTTTTGTATTTCCATCAATAAAGGGAAGCTACTCTCTAAGACTTAAAAATAAAATTTAAGATATTTTATTCAAGTTTTTTCTTGTTTTGCTAGAAAGAAATGGTTTGAATATTTGTTTTTATATTCTGTTTTGTCTTTTTAAAAATTTTATCAGCAAAATATCAATAATGCGTGTTGACAGCTTACTGACAAAATTGGAAAAATTGACAGTCAAAAGTGTAATTAGGTGTTATCTTTAAATTGAACTCCAATTTCAAAGGAAGAAAGTATAACTGGAATTAAGACTTGAAAAATGATTATAGTTAATGAAATAGAAACTTCTTATTTTCATTCATTAAGGTACAAAAATGAATGAAAAAGTACATATAATTTGATTAAGAAATGTAAAAAAATAGCTCTGATGCAGTCTTTTTTGTTTTGACTGAATTAAATAAACTTTTCATTAGATTATAACTTCCTTTTGATTGGACACAATTGTCAAGGATACAAATGATCAAGATGCAAAAATGACTTACAATGCCGATGACCAAGACATAGTTGTTCAGGATGGAAATAGCCTGTTACCATCCAAATCTTTTGATTAGTACAAAATTAAACAAAGTTTGAGTTAACTTCCCTGGCTTTCTATGAAAAAAACCCTTAACCTCCCCCCAAATACCTTCAGCATATTATACTCTTTTCACTGATTATATTTGAATCATTTTGCGTTGTAATTAACAAAATCTCAGAGTTGGGCAAAGTAATAGAATAAAACAAGAATATTAAAAAATAATCAAATCATTTGAAAAAAATTGATGATTTTTAAATCTCATTTGAATTGAATTTTAAGATAAATTTTTTCCTTTATTAGATAAGTTCTGGGAATTTCATTAAAATTCAATGAGTAGTGAGCTTTTTGTAATTTTCTAAAATCCAGTTGTTTTTGTGCGTAAAAAACTGGAAAATTTTCCTAACTGCAAATGTATTTTTGCGTATATCATGACATTTTATGCCATCAATATTCAAAAATATCTCCGGTCCTATGTGTACACACATAATTTTCATGTCATATTTTTTTGCCAATCCTTCTCTTTACTAGTGACACAAAAATTCAGAAGATAAAATTAAGTTTTATGTAGTTTTGACCTTTTCTCATAAGGTATCGATTTTCCAGTTGACAGCAAAGCCTAGGTAGTGTTTAGCGATTTCTTCTCGCTTCACTAAATAAATGATCATCCTTTCATATAGTTACATTTGTCAATTGTTCACGTCTGATTTTATGCAAGTTTTGTAACAATACAGCAGAGTGTGTGAGTTGTGGGGTCAAAAGTTATTCTATTTCCATAAATAGATATTCTGCAAGGGGTCTCTTCTCCCACATACACACACATGCAAAATTCATGGGACACTGTAATTTTAACTGCTAATTTTGGCAATTCTTTGGATATCATTTCTGTATACAAACATTTCTAACTTTCTTAACATCAAATATGATGTGTAGTATTCTTATGTTTATTTCATATTTTTTTGGAAAATTTATCCAAAATATTTCAAAATAATTCCAGCAAAAATCCAATTCATATCTAAACATGTTTGTGATTATTCTTATCAGTTTTTTGCTATAAGAGTAAATGACGTTTCTCTTCTATATTTATGAACAAAAACACAAGAAAACAATTATAAAATATTTACAAATGGCATTCTCTTTTTTCTAGGAAACTGTATATTCCAGGTCAAGTTGGTACTTTTATTTTATAAAAATTGAAAGAACTATTTTGTGTGAAAAGTAAGATAGTTCATTGAAAGATTTTTTTTTCCCAAGTTTTTTACCTCTCTTTATATCAATTGAGTGTATTTTTCCATTTGTTATTACGTGGAATATGGATGATTAATTATCAAAGTCAATGGGTAGAAAGATGAAGGTAAATAGTTAGAATAAAAAATGTCAATTCATTTCATCAATTTTGTACTGTTTAGAACCTATGGTAGCAAATGCCATTCTTCTTTCTGAATATTACCTGACAAAATACCTTTATTTAATTCATTATTTATGAATTATTTAAAGGTTTTTGACAACAAAAAAATACAAAGCAAGAGGTGATGTAAACATGAACTTCGGATTGGGAATAGGAATTTCAGACAATATTTTTGATATTTCTAAATTGGTTTATTAGTATGAAAAATATCAACTACACTGTAAACCCATTATAATATGGAAGTTGTGGTCCATAATTTTCTACCGTATTATAAGTGTGTGGGTGTTGTAATGAATTTCCCATTTTTACAGAACATCCTTTCCCTACTTCAAGGTTTGTTTTGACAGAGAGAGAGAGAGAGAGAGTATGTATATATATTGTTGTGAAAAGTGACAAAGAAAGCGAAGTGAAAAGAGAGGAAGAAATTAACATGGCAATAAGAGAGCTAAAAAAAATGTGCTGAAGAATCCTCTCCCTCAATTTATCAGTTGGAAGCTATTGACATTATTAACAAAATTTTCAAGAAATATTAATGTCATCGATGTTACTAAGAATACTTTTCCCTCTCTCCGATTGCTTCTTTTTTTTTCTCTTTCCTGTGCACTCATAATATATATATATATATATATATATATATATATATATATATATGCACATTTTGTTACATGTACCCAAATGTGTAACTATTTGTCTCTTTCTCTCACATAGACATAATTTTATTCCAACCACTCTTATGAACACTGGCAGCATCATATTATGTCACAACGTGGGCACAAAAAGTTTCCATTACGTAATCAATTTTTGTTGTAAATCGAGCAACTCCTTAAAATACATTTCAGGAGGTGATTTTCAAAAACTAACTTGGTAAAAACCTGCCTAGATATCACAATGGTACATAAAAAAAAAGATCCTGGGGTTATGTGATGTGGTTTTTGCAATACTTTGTCACATACAGACAGATGGACAAACTTTTAGTGAATTATCATCTAAATACCAACTAATAGGCGTGCCCACATTCAACCCTTAACACTACATGGAGTTTGGTAATATCATCCCCCATTAAATGCAAAGACCTTCAACTGTGGGACAGGAAACAGGATATTGAGGAGAAAGAGTAGGTGTGATTTTTACATTCTAGACTGAAGGGGGGGGTGTACTTCTTAGTTAAAGGTATTCTTTCGAAAAGAAACAAGATCAAAAATGCGTTGTACATATTCTTCCATCTTGCTTTCTTTAAAGAATACTTCAATCTTTTATTTGTTCAACTATCTATTCATTTTTTTCGTTGTCATTCTTTACTTTTTTCAAGTTTGAATCTCAACTTTATTTCTAAGTGTTCATTTATTCCCGCCTTTTCTTTTCATATTTTTATTTATTTATTTTTATTTTTTTTTTCCAGTTTTTATTCAAGGAATTTTCATTTTATCCAATTTTTTTTTTCATGTCTCTTATTTAAAATATTTGTAGAATATTTACTTTTATAGTTTGGGGCCTTCTTTTAATCACCAATATTCCTATTTTGATTATATTTGCGTTGAAATATTTTATTTAAATTCCTATTGAGCAGTAATGATCATCTTATGGTTTATTATATTTTAAATATATTTTGATTCATTTTTATAGAATAAACATGATTTAGTTTTTTATTCAATTTAATTTTGTTTTCATATTCATTTCATTTTATTTTATATGAACTATTTATAAAAATGGAGGATATTTTTAGTAACCATTCTCTAGTATTTTAAATTAGATTGATCCAGTCTACTCATTCCACTTCTAATATTTGAAAATAACTCTTAACTTCTATTTATATTTCTTTTATATATCTGTTTTTTTACTTATTCTAATTCATACCCTGTTTTAGTGTTTAAAAATATATCCTTTATAATTTGATTTCAATCGTATTTAGAATTTAACTCCTAGGGGTGATTTTGAATCTTGAAATTTGATGCCAATTTTCCTTTCAAAGTAATCATTTTTATCTCCTTTTTCATTCTGTTAGAACAGTTCAACTCATAAAAGGCCTCACTAATTCATGACAATGAAAGCTTCAAGAAATCAAATCAAATTATCGGCAAATATTGAACAGAAAAAAAAAAGAGCTGAATGGGTTGGTTAGTGCATAAATCAAGATTGAGAAACCACTAAAATGAATGGATATCATTCATGAATTTTTCTACCTATTTCAAGTTTGCTTAAATTGGTATTTTATGCTGCAGATAAAATCATATTAGGTTAGTGCTAATTATTGATTGGGTTATTATCAGTAAATTTGCTAACTTAAAGAGAAATATATGCTGTTGAACAAAGTGTTACTTAAAAATTTGTTGAGTATGTTTTCCTCCAAGCCGAATCATAGTCATGGAAGATTCAGATAGAAGGAATTGTAGTTTATGTAGTTTCATTTCAAATTTACCTTATCATATATCTAGATAGAACAGTTCAAATCATAAAAGGCCTTACTACATATATCATTAAGCCTTTTATAATTTGAACTGTTCTATCTAGATATATAATTAGGTAGATTTTAAATGAAATTACAGGATTAGGACTACTTGTGTGAACTTAATTGTAGATATTAAAGTTTAAAGTGGCATTGCACCATAAATGTAACCTGAACATGATACCGTGCTATTATTTGTAAGCTTTATCCTCGTATGTAAAAAGTCTCTTTGAAAGGGTAGAGAAATCACAGTTCAAGGTTTTGGGTGAGCATTATTATTATGATTGAAATCCTTCTCATGAATATTCATTCTGTGAGTGAAGGATTGGAATGCATTCAAAGCTTCTCTCTGACTCATGCTCCCCTGGCTGACTATCTCTGACAATGATTGATTAGAAATTTCAACACTCCTTGAAGAACATAATGCCTTTGTCTCAGTTGTTCTTGTAGACCATGACAGAGAAGTCATGTTCTGATATTCCCTTGGATTTGTGGATTGAGTGCATGACCCACAAGGAATCAAAACTGGGAAAGGGCTATTGAAGAATGAGAAAATTTTGCTTCCCCCGTATCTTAAATACAACCATGGCGATGCTATTCAAGGCTTGCTGTATAGAATAGCAGATAAGGTGGACATTATTTCGAAATTTCATTAGGATAAACAACAGATGAACAAGCAATCCAAAACACAGACTGTCTGACTGACAAGTGCGACTGTGATCCACTTGATTTCAGTTAACCAGGGCTTCTCTCTCTTCAGTCTGGCTTGTTCATGTCAGATGCTATGGTCAAAGACGACGACATCATCATCATCAGTCTTTTAATGTCCGTCGTTGAACATAGACTTTCCCCAAGATCCACCTCATTTCTTTATCATGGGCCTTGCGGAGCCAGTAACTTCTAAATTTATCTAGCTTATCTCTCTATCTTGTATTCTGTCGGCCTCGGTTTCATATGTGATCTGCGGATCCATGTTGTGAGTTGTGATGCCTATCGGTTGTGTGCCATACTTGCAATATGACCTGCCCATTGCCATTTAAATTTTCTATGATTCTATGATATCTCAGACTCCCATTTTCTTCCTGAAATACTGTGCTATCCTGGATCTCTGGATCTCTCCAAGTGAGGTTAAGCATTATTCTCTCATGTGCACGTTGCATCAAGAATGCTGTCTTTGACTGAGAAGCTTCTCATTTGTACAAGAAAGGTTGTCTAATGTTCCCTAAAGTAAAATTGTGAAGAGTAATGCTGTGAAAAATAGAGCCAAGTGAAACAGTTAGTCTGGCAGAAAAGCATCAAAACTTCAACTAGTCAAGTCAATTTGAACATCATGTTACTGAGGAATGCCTTATAATACTGAACATGAATAGGGGAGGGGTCTCCTAAAATGCCAAAAGTCCAAATTAGTGCATTAGATGGATTTCGTAGAGTTGCAAGTTGAAAGATGCAACATTATACTGATTGATATGGGGTACTAATGAAAGAAATCTTTCTTGGCTGTTGAAGACCAGGAAAAAAGGACTAGTACACTTGGTTCAATTGGTCCTGGAGGATATTCATTTCGATATGTTAGAGACACCGAAATGCAAGAACAATAGTCTTTTCTACTGTCAATTATAGCTATGAAGATGGCATTGTTAACATCGATGATAATGGGCATGGAAAGAGATCAGGTGGCTGTCAGGTTAGTGGTTCGAGAAACGTCTACCGCTCAAATGTCATCCCCCCCCATCCCCCGGTCTCCAACAGAGGAGAAAGATTCCCCCCATTAGTACCCCATATCAATCGGTATAACGTAGCATCCCTCAGATGGCAAATTTCCATAACACGAGATTATGATCAAATGTTTTTGATTAAAAGAGGAATATAATCCCTTTTGAAAGAAGAATATACTCATTTCATCTGTTGAAAAGTTACTTACAGTCTCGGACAAGACAGTGAAAGATTTAGAAGTGTTCACAATCAAAGGCATGGATTATCACAATATGAATAAATGGTTGCGTGACACTTGTGCAAAGAAATGGTCTACAATGAAGCTAAAATCAACAGCTAAGCTCCCATGGAAGAAGAATCCCTTTATCTCCGAGCTCTATGTCTTTCATATCTAACACGTGTGGCTCCATTTAAACATGATTGATGCTTTACAATCACCATTACAAGATGGCTGGCAAACGCTCATTGGTAAATGTGTACCTATATGGTATAGACCTGCTGCACTTCCTCATAGTTTAATAATAATAATTCATTTGTTTACTTTCTTTCACTGACACTTTAAGAAAACAAAGGCTTTATTTTGAAATTCCTGTTTCTTGCTTGTCAAGATAACATGAACTAACATTCCATTGTATATACACAGTATTGTTTCTTCTATATACTTGCAACTCTTTCTAATTTAGTATTTAAGAATAATTCATCAATTATGATTTAATTCTTTTGATTCAAACTTCAATATTAGACCAATTTAGTATACTTACATAGACCAATTTAGTATACTTATATAGACCAATTTAGTATACCTATATAAAATGTGTCAGATTCTTCTCTACCAGTTAATTTTTCTGTTCCTAAAATCGATAACCATTTTCTTGTTTTTGTTTTCCCTTCTGTTACTGCAATTATTATGTTCTTATCCTAACTATTTATCCATTCACTTCCGGAGGGGTCATTTTGTTATACAAGATGCTCACCTAAATCAACTTCATTTATGTTAATTGACAAGTTGAAGGTTGTCTTTTTACAGATTTCAACAACTTGGTGAGTTGACATCCACCAAAGTGTATGTTATATTCGAAGTTATTTTTTAAAAAACCCCTCTGAGACCTATGATTTCAAAGTGAACTCATACTCGCTCGTTATGTTTTGTACAGAAAGAAAAATTTTTTTATCATTTATTTATTCATTCTGTTGATAATTTCTTCATCTCTAGATTTGCCTAATGATAGTTTCTTAATTTCTTTTTCAGAAGTGTGGAACATAATATGATAGCAGAGGTTAAGAAAAATGATGCTGGATTTATCATAGAGGCTAAAGTGACACGTCTAATATGGAAGTTTCTTTACACTGGAGATGTAAGTAATAATATATATATATATTAAGAGAGAGAGAGAGAGAGAAATATATGTAATACTTTTGAAGATGGTGAATGTTTCTTTGCTTGCTTGTTGTTGCCAGGTTTAACATAGACTATGGGGCGCCAACCTCTGAGGTCCCTTCAAGTCAATTTAGGGTCAAAAATTACTATTTTAATTAGACAAATGGAAGGGAGAATCTCACCAAAAGGAATGGATTATTATTTGATTTTATGAAATCTTTATGAGATATCATTTGCTTTCCTGTGTTGTTTTGAGTTTTTTTTCCTGTGAAATATATATATACCATAAATTGTGGTGTCCAAGCTTTTGGTTGACCAAGATTGGGGGGGGGGGTTAAGCCTATACTTATATATATATATATATATATATATATATATATATATATATATATTGGAATGTATGCCATAGAATGATTAATTAGCAAGCTTTGCTAACTATTATCACTGGATGCTCAACTCAAAATCAACTGTAATAGTTTAGCGATAAGCCTCCAATAATTTTGCCTCTAAATGAAGCTTTATATTACTATGAATGTCTGAGTTTTTATTTCAGATTTGTCAGTGCCTTTTTCAAGAAATAAAGCTTTCTTCTGTTTACTGCACCTAGAATTCTCTGATGTTCTCAGCTACATATTTCTTACGTTTCAATTACCAGGCAAGAACCATCATTAGTTGAATATTAGTTCATTTCATATTAAGATGACTCCAGAAACAAAGTGTGAGTCTTGCATTTTGTGATACAAATGAACCTTACTTTTGGCTTATGTTGTCTTCAATGCATCAAAAAAGTTTTGTAATATGTTGCTTGAAACAAAAAAGAACCAGAGAGATACACATTTATAAAATAGCCACAATCTACTTCAGCATATACTCTCTGTACTTGATTTATAATACTGAATGGATTTCTGAAAATCTAAATCTCAGATCTACATTCAGCTTTGATTCGAGGTCTAAACTTGAATATCCACCGCAAATTTTTAAAAATGCTTTTAACACACACTCCCACACATAATCTCCCTGTTTGCAATACTTACACACACACATATATACACATATATATATATTAGAAACTCAAATTTTGGGGTCAAGGAAAGACCATCACATTATAACTGAGCCACAATAACTGTAGAGTGGGTATGGCCGATATTTAAGGGCTGGTAATTGATGAAAGATGGCAAACATCATCTATACTATATAAACTAAGTGAGATTTAAACTAATAAATAGAGGCTGTCTTTGATGTTTGTTTTCTTCCTCGATCACAACTGCTACATAGGGAGACCTTTGTGTTTTTCTAGCAGCGTTTTATGACTTCCTGTACTTCCCTGATGTAAACTATATGTGACGATATGACCCAGTTTCTCCCCCCCCCCCCGGCTCATTGGTGGTCTAAACTTTAGATTTAGACTCTAAAGGAAATAGGAACCACAATAGATAGTATTATTTCAAAAAAAGTTTTGTCACACTGAAAAGCTTTTGTCAGATTCATTTCATTTCACCGTTTATTTGCTGGTGTAAGTCAAATATATTTCTTAACGGGTTGGGAATGTCACCTTTGTCATAAAAAAAAATTGCCTGAAAAATTGGGTTCTTAGATTCAAAAGAAAATTTTGTGTGTTATTTGCAGTTTTAAGGCTGATAGTATAGAGTCCATTAATCAACGGCCTGTCTTATATTGTGAACTGGGGGATGCCTATGTATGAAAATTAATTTCTAACAATATTCCTAATTGAAACACATACACACACCATCAGCAATTATCTCTAATAACATTATATGGCAAAATCACCTAAAATTGTGCATAAAAATATAGCATATCAGCCAATTTTTAACTTTCTTACTTAGAATAGTTTATATATAAGACATTTGTGCAAATGATCACTAGATTACTATTGTGAGTATTTTTAGTTATTCAAAAGAAAAGGAAAACAAAGATAAATACACTAATTTAACAAAACTTCCTGTTAGGTTATGAATTGACTTCAAACATATCATGATGAACAATCAATGGTGCTGAATGCCATAGAATGTCTCCCGGCAACCTGATTGGTCAAAAAAGTTTGATTTCATTTGAGAATCAGTTATGTGTGATGTGTATGTGTATTTTTTATTTTTATTTTGGATTTCTTTTTTTTTTCCTCTCTCTTATTTTTTATCTAATGTTAATCATGAATGATTTTATTCATTGTTCAGACCTTTTTCTGTTTCTGCTTTTCTGAATCTGCAGACCTAAAATGGTACACACATTATTATAAGTGACTCTACCCTACTTTAATAGCCCATGATGTTCCCTTATATAGTCTCATACTTCAAATCCTGTTTTTTTTTTCTATAAAGGATTATGTGCTATATTCTTTTCACAGTATCCTTCAAGTCCTTTCTTTTGGTAAGTTATTTACACTAGTCTTGGGCTTTTGTTTGAACTTTGGGGTGGCCATTTCAATGTGTGGAAAGCCTTTCTTGTTCAAATTTCACTATGTTTAGTCTGCTCAGAAAATTCATAATATCTGAAAGCATACACATAACACTGCCTGTGGTAAAAGTGCTCCCGTGATTATCAATGAATTTTTTTTTTTTTTTTTTTTTTCCTTTTAATTAAGTAATTTTTCTCTCTTCCAGTTTTTTTACTTATCTAATTAAAATTTTAAAAAAATAAAAATGATGAGAGAAGAGATCTGTTTATGTAAGGAAAAAGGATTGTTTTTGTTTGCTACTGCCATTAAGTTAGAGAGGTATATGTATCTGGTCGCGTATTTCTCTCTGTTCACATATTTCCAGAAGTTCTCATTGAATTTCAATGAAATTTTGTGGAAGGGTGGGTAATTGGATAAGGAAGAAGTAAATTTTTTTTTTCTTGCACAATATCTCCAAAAGTTCTCATTGAATTTCAATGAAATTTTGTGGAAGGGTGGACAGTAGGCTGTGGAAGTAGTGATTAGATTTTAGGGCAGATTTATGCACAATTATCCCTTTTCCATTGAAGTTATGTTCACACTATAGATCGCCAAAAGTTCATCTCTCTCCACACAATATTTCCAAGAGTTCACAATGAATTTCAATTGAATTTTGTAGAAGGGTGAGTAATTGGGTAAAGAAGTGATAGAATTTGGGGGCGGATCTATATGCGATTATTTTTCCAGGCAATGGTGTTGGGAGAGGTACGCATACTCTGAATGGTCGTTAGTTTATCCACATTTTCTTTTTTGCCTCTTATTCTTTCCACTTTAATTTCTGCTATCATTTCTCTCGGTTGGAATATGGTAATTTTTGCTGTTGCTTACTTTCTATTTTGTATAATCTCATAGTTTAAAACTGATTACAAATATTTGAATTTTCAGAAACAACCAGTCCGTATGAATTAATGAATAAAATTTAATGAAAAAACGTGATTGTAGATTTTGAGCAACCTGTGTTATGGACATCAGTAAATGACACATATGATATTCAAACTACTCTTTAGGTTAGAGATATGTTCTATTTTTCAGAGAACTATTGGCTGGTAATGGATTTTCTATAGCCTACCAAGATCTATCTTTATTTCTTTGAGATTGTACTCTTAGTTAATAAAAACTGTATATGTGTATTGTAATTTCTTTCATAGTTCTCTGGAGAAATCAATATAAACATCCTTACAGATAATTTCATCTTTTTACTACAATTAATGTAGATTCAGTTGCACATGCAGGTGTTGCTCTATGGTTGTGACAATTAACTTACAGCTATATTACTTTAGGTACCACACTGAGATCTGGTATAGTGAGGTCTATTTGCAGAATATCAGAGGGAAACAAGAATTGCAAACTAGAGGTTTTTACTTGAGGTGCTTAATTAATAAAGAAAGTTTCTTCATTTGAGAAAACTTCTTTCAAAGTAGAGAAAAAATCTCTTACTGCCTAATAGTCTGTTATAAACTTATGAAATCTGCAATCTGCAGTAATATTCAGATCATTATTTCTCTTCTACAGTATCTGGATATATTTATGCTAAAATAGTTTTGCTGTTTGAAATAATTTATTTTCAGTCAGATCCCTTAAAAAAAAATTGGAACATTTTTCTTTCTTTCTATTCTTCAACCCATTCTCTCTCACTTTTCTCTTGTATGCCAAGCATTGCCTATCTCTATTTTTGTGATTTACAATTTTGAATTTATTATAAAATGTTGTTTTTTTCGAAACTGGGCAGAGAGTAAAATGAATTTTCATTTCAAAAATACTTTCTCAGTTTTACTATTTTGCATTTCAGGCTTGGCAGTGGGAGGAAAAATTTTCTCAATATTTTCATGTCAACCCAACAAAATTCAAAGAATTATACTTCTACACTTACTAGTAAGTTTCAACTATTTCAACTATTTTACAATTACTTCGCTGAAAACCTATTCTTTTCAAGTTGAATAAATAAGAATGATCAAATCTGTTGAAAATCGCAGTCCCGAAAATAACTTATCTTTCCTTCACACTCGTTTATAGCATTTAATTTTCTTTTCTTTACCTTATGAAATTAGAATCATGCATTTCAACTGTCATTCTCAAAGGGAGCAAAATTTGAAATGGGGGTAGGAATATGGGGGGGGATACGATAGATTGTTACGTACATACAAATGAATTTTTCCTGAAACAAAAGAATGCTCATTTTTAAAAATTTTTTTATGTCGATAAAGTCAAGAAAGTCAACTTACTCCCACCCGGTGAATTACAAAATATGTACTTTAAAAAAGAGGTTTCTTGATTATCAACTTCTGTTTCATGTTATTTCATTAGCAAGCCTGAGTAAATCATCCTGAAATGGCAATTATCTTCTGTAAACAATTTATTTTTATGAAATAACATGAAAACGGAAATAGAAATCAGTAATTTAAACATGTAAAAAAAATCTTGTAACTCACCAAGTGAGAGTTATTTCCCTTATTTCTTGATTTTTACCAACATTGAATGAAAGATTGCCGAAATGGTAATCTTTCTATAAACATTTGTAGATTAAAATATAAAAATTTATATTTCAATAGATTTATTTATTCCAAATTCATGTCCTTTCGTTTATTTGACATAAACATGTTTTGAGCATGTTGCATTTTGTATGCGGGTAGCAACTGCTGTTTAGCTTTGTGGCACCTTAGTGTCTGGTGTGACTAGTGTCTGGCAGTCTCTGAATAGCAATTGTGGTGGCTAGTTATTATTTCTCATGGTGATATTCGAAGGTTTAATGTTGTTGGGTTCCGGGTAGATTTGTCAGTAACAATTTATCTCCAATAATTTATCTGTGGATACAATTCATCTCCAATAATTTATCTGTGGATACAATTCATCTCCAATAATTTATCTGTGGATACAATTCATCTCCAATAATTTATCTGTGGATACAATTCATCTCCAATAATTTATCTGTGGATACAATTCATCTCCAATAATTTATCTGTGGATACCATTTATCTCCAATAATTTATCTGTGGATACAATTCCACTCCATTAATTTATCTATGGATACAATTCATCTCCATTAATTTATCTATGGATACAATTCATCTCCAATAATTTATCTATGGATACAATTCATCTCCAATAATTTATCTATGGATACAATTTATTTACAATGATTCATCTATAGATATGATTTACCTACAGCAATATTTAAAGGTAATTTATCAAATACATATAAATACCCACTTACACGCATAAATATAAATACACACAGACTTACTTATATACACAAATACAAATGTATGTATGCTTGTGTATGCATCTACATGTATATGTGTGTGTGTATTTATTTTATATCTAGATAACTAAGGTAAATAAATTGTATCTGTGGATAAATTGTTGTAAACCATTTCACTGGACACCATGGTGTTGGGATAATGGTATTAATAGAATGACCTACATTAAAGTGAACAAAGCATTCCTTATTTATTATATCTTCATATTAGAAGTCAAATATCAAGAAATCGAAGCATGTTCTAAGTCTGATATTGATCATAATTAGCTGACCCTCTCAAAAATTTGGGCGTGGCCTAACAGTCCTACAGATATAAAATATGGTATTTAAATACAGCATACAAAGAGTCCCAAATGCCGTACAAAGTATCCAAAAACTATAACTATATAAAACAATAATGACTTTTAACTTCATTATTGTGTTCATATCTGATTAATACTTTTTAAAGCCTTTGTATCACTTCTGGGGGCTTTTGTACACAGTGTTTCACTATCATATTTTACATCTGTGAGACCAAGAATTCCCGTCATTTTCACTCAATTTTTTTGTATTTTACTAACATCCGAATGCATAGAAACAAGCTATTTGCTTCAAGTGTGGTAGAAAGTTAGAAATTACCAACCATTACAATAGAACATAATAGATGCTACTCTAGTCACGTGACCTTATTTGTAAATTTTCAAGCTTAGAGTGAATGTATACTATTGATTCATAATATGATCTATTTGCTGAATAGAAATTACTATACGGTTGCATAAACTCTAAAAAAAATGTTGATTTGAAATAATTCAACAAAAAACTAGGACACTCAGACTTAATAGAGTGCAACAAAAGAACTTACCTCAAAGCAAAAAGTTTTTACTATAACAATCTATTAAAACATTTCTAACAAACTCTCAGAACATGATCAACATATGGTTTTGAAGGACAGAAAAAAAATTTTTCTTTCATCATGTTCATTCTTACTGTCTTCATTGCCTGTCATTCATTCATCACTTGCATCAGAATTTGTAGGTTTTCTGCTCTCTCCTTATTCTTAGCTCTTGAGGAAATGCAGCTATACCCAAGCTTTTACTCCTATTGTCATTGTACACACATTTAATTGTGAATCTTTTACTGTCCTGTCAGAGACTGGAAGCATCTTTTCAAATGATGAAAGAGATTTCAAGTTATTTGATTTTGTAATTCTCTCTTGAAATAATATGACTCACTGTTAGCATGAAGAGGTATGATGACTTTGCCATTATTTTTTTATGAAATTCCCTGCACTCATAGATAGGTAGGTGTTGTTTAACCCAAGAGTTTCTTTTATTTCATTGACCACATAAAAACACATCATGACCACATCTACTATTTCATTTATATATGATAGCACAATGTCAGCTTCAGGATGTCTGCATTCATATTCAGCCATGTCCTGACACAGAAGTGTCTTCATAACTAACACAGACTGAATAGATAACTTTCATCTCTTTCTCTTCAGTCAGGATTGTATTCTTCTTTTATTCCTGTTACCTGCAAACATTTGACCAAAATCCTTTTTGTAGGAAATTCACCATTTTTAAGCTGGTTGATGTTTCTTGAAACAATGGCATAACTGCTATCTGATCTTTTTGTATGTTTACTGTCTTTGATGTTAACAATGCTGTCTTCAGAGTGATTATTGACACAGACTGTTGTTCTTGGATTTTGGTGTGTCTGACATGGAATTGAATATTCTCCTGGACCTATCGTACCAAGTGTACTGAGTCTTGTCCTTTTTTTATTTTTTTTTATTTTTTATTTTTTTTCTTTCTTTTTTTTTTTTTTTTTTTTTCAGTCTTTAACGGAGGGTAGAGATTTCCTCCATGTGTAATCTTATCAAAAGTGTGCAATGGTTCTTGAATTCTTCAACTTGACTTGATCTTTCTTTCTGAGTGTGTTTTATTAGATCTGAAAACAAATTATGACCAGATTATATCAAGATACTGCAAGAACATAATTAATTAAGAAAATCGGTTCCGGTTAATGATATTTCAACATATTTATACGAATAACTTCTCAAAATGAAAAAGGGACATGCATTGTCCTCCTAGAATATTGCACATCTAAAACTGCTTATTTTTTTTATCACAGGCACCTCAAACCCTCATCTGCCCACAGCCTTATCATTGTAGAACTAGCCAGGGAATGTGCAATGAGATCTCTGCACAACTGGCAAAATATTTAATTACAGGCAACAGAAAAATTAATTTCCCCATTATGATCCATGATTATATTATTGAGTAAACTTATCAATAGTTTATGATGAATTTTCAATGTGGGTGCAGCACACATCTAATGCACCCAGAATATATACCCTTAGGTGGCACTCAATGCATAGTTGGAAAATATGAATATTCATTGCCCACATTTCATTTGATTCTAACAGTGCATTGTACTATGAACTGCCATCATTTGGCTCCTAAACATAACAGTTCAATTAATCATGAATCATTGGTAATAGTTATTAAAACAGTTAACTGAATAAAATCTCACTTCAAGTATGACTGACTTTTTCAGAAGATTTGCTGTGAATTTGAAGAGCAGCACACGGAAGTTCAATGGCTTTTCAAAGGAAATTGCCTTGTCAGATTTGTAAGCCTATTTGATATTTAGTTTCTTGGAAATTGATGGGGAAGTAGATTTGGCAAAGGAAATGAATAAGCACAAATGTGACTTCATTTTTTTTTTTTTCTTTTTCTTTTCTTCTGAAAGCTCAATGAAGTTTCACTTCTGCTTCAAGGCAAATTATGTATGTTGCTAGATTGTAAACATGTCCCGAAAGCTTTTACTGGAAAATTAAGCATTTTTAAACAATTCTTAAAAAAAGGAACAAAAAAAACACTCCCTTGACATTTATGACATTTAGGCATTTGTGAAAAAGCATGCTTAGAATGTGAGAGATCGGGTGCGTGGGAGTAAGTATATAGTTTTATTTAAGAATTTTTCAAGATGAAAATTACATCCTTTTTTTTGTCTCATTGGTTCTGTTCCACCCGTCCGAAGAGTTGGGTTGGGGTAGGCGGGTTAGTGAATTCTAAGTTGACAGAATGGGGGTATAGTGATAAAAGAAATAGCTAGGCCACATTGATTCATTTCAGGCAGAAGTGGCAATATCTTATAATTCATCGAATGTCTGTCCACCCATCTTTCTATATATAGCAGCCTACCGCAAAAACCTCACAACGTAGAACCCATAGAATTTCTGTGTATTACTGGGACTTTGATGTAGGTTTTTAGTATATCAATCTTTAAAAATCACCCTCCAAAATATGTTTTTGGGAGGGGTTGATTTACAATGCAAATTCATGCTATTTTTGTACCCGCTTTTCAGTTAAGAGACCTGTCTGCTATGTACCTGTTAACATACCCAGAGTGAGTGGAGACTTCATATCATTCATAGAGAAATGCTGAGAGTAGAAGGAGGATATCTTGCTAACAGTGAAGAGGGCTGAGAGAAAGGGAAGCTATGTTTTCTGAGATTGTAAAAAAAAAACACACACGCAACATAACCCTCTTAAATTTTCTGTGTGTACCCACGTACCTATGTGCTGAAAATCACCCTCCAAAATATGCTGTTTTTTTCTGGATGGAAAGTACAATTTACAATTCAAATTCATGTCAGAATGGATGCATTATTTTGTGAACACTTGTTTTTTAATTTTCTCTTGTGGTGATGTTTTTCCTCTCAAATATGACTTTTTAGAAACAAATTCAACGAAAAACTATCTGATTTATATCTACTTATGAGAAACCATCAACTAAAACAGGTTTCTTCAGTTTTCAAATTGGTCTGGCTGGCTACGTATGTATGTGTGATGCATACAGGCATAGATGGAGCTAGCGGTTTGGGGTAAAATGGGTTTTTAGTGGAGGAGTTTAATTTGCAATCTAAGTTTTTGCTAAATTGATCTTTAGTTTGTGCCCACTTGTCTTTTTTAATTCAGACTTTTTAGTGTTCTAAAAAATAGCAAGAGAAGTAATTTATTAATTGATCATCATTTTTTTCTCCAACTTTTTGATTGATCATCCCCAACACAACATGCAGTTGGTCATGTGATGGTTTCTCTTCAGTGACATACCAGACCTGTTTTATTGTTTTTTTTTTTCTTTTTGACAGTAATTCATCCCCCTGATTAGAGTGGGTATTTATCTAGTTTTAATTGGTCGATTTTGTCATAGATTTTCTTAGCTACTTTTTTTTTTACACGTTTAATCTAATGACCCATTGTGCTTTTAGTATTGCATGGAATTACTGGCTGGGGTAACTGGTGTTGCTCCAGAAAATAAACTCCAAATCTTAAAACCACAGGAAAGCAAATGATTGAAAAGATATGAAATTAAAAGGAAGAAAAATAAAAATTTTCACCTTCACGTTTTGTACTCAGTCTGCCAATTGTATGTATCTCATTTCTAAACACTGGTGTATTGTTGCTTTCACTGATTTCTTTAGCAATAATTCTTTTTTTTCATTTGAGGGCAAACAAAGACCCCATAGAAATCAACAGCATTCTTTTGCAAGATTCTACCTAAAAATGTTTGCTGTAGGCAAAGGCCTGTTGATTTTGAATATGCATTTGTTCTCCTTCTGTAATGCTTGGTTCTCAATCTATAAGAGTCCACACACATGCACAACTACTGTATAATATAGATGAATGACCTGATACAGTTTAAATTAGATAATAATTGTTGTCATGTAATATTCATAATAACAAACATACAAAACAAAGGCATTATGAATTAGGTAAGGTTATGCTACAAAATTAAATTTATGACTCTTTAACTTTTTTAGTGATAATTTACTAGTCAAATTTTGACTGAAATCATTGTTGGATTAGCCCCTATAATCCAGTGTATAATGATTTGAAATATTATTTGTAGCCATGTAGACTGGCAGCAAAGATGTATCGGGGTCTGTTTTGATAAAAAGAATATTAGACATGAATCTAGAGTAATCAGAACTTGAAAAAAGAAAAAAAAACAGGGTAAAAGATTTGCCAGTCTTTTTAATTCTAGTGGTTAATATTGAACATGCATTTGACTGAAATAAGTAATGATCTTGGACATTACTTCAATTCAATGACTGCATGGATAGATGTATACATATGTGAGTATGTATCTACATACACTTTTTTCTTATGTTTTACCAGGTCACTTTTTAGTTGTGGCTCAATATTCTTTTGGTTTATAAAATATACAATTGATACAAATTCCTTAGTTATACTCAGTTTCCTTTTTACACGATCACCCAATCTGTTTTGAATATGAGCAATTCAATCAGTAACTGGTTATGGTGAATGGAGAATCAATCTGTTTTTCAGATAAGGATGTAGTAAGTAATGCAGAAATCAAGTGAAGAATCACTCTAGGATGGCAAGCTTTTGGTAGAGTAAGCTCAACCTTTAGGAACAAGAAAATCTCATTAGTTTTAAAATGAAATCTCTACAACCAAAGCACAATCCTGATAGTTACCTATGGAGTAGAAACATTGGACCTAACCCAAAGACTGACCCTCAAACTGAGAACCAAGCTACATGCACTTGGGAGAAACTTGGTCAACATCAGATAGAGAGATCACTAAACAGCGCAGTATATTAGAGAAAATACAGGAATCAGGGATATCATAGAATCCATTAGGAAACTCAGATGGCAATGGGCTAGTCATGTTACAAGAATGCAAGACAACTGACAAGAACCTGACAACCCATTAAAAACCTGAACAAATTTGTTCAATTTAAAACTGGCACTTTGCCAAAGGTCGCGAGAATGGCAGACAACGTGGATCCCCAGAGATCATATTTCGAAACTTTGGCCAACAAAATATAAGATGGCATGACAAGAGAGATAAGTTCAGAAAATATTGACTCTGCGATGCCCATGATAGAGAGGTGTGGGAGGAAGGTTCTATGTCTAACAACGGATGCTAAAAGGCTGCTGCTGCTGCTGATGATGATAGTTGAATATAAAGACACACAACATAAGGACTTGAAATCAATCAGCAGATCAAATGGGTAATCATTTTATCAAATGTGCCTTTGTCTTTCTATTGAGACTGTTGATATTTATCGTCAAATTAATTCAGAGGACATAAAATATAGATTTATTATTTGCCCTATCTAGATTTGATGTTGTTATTTTGCTAACATGGTTGATAGGAGTGAAAAAAGTAATACAGTCATTTTGAGAAATGGCTGAATTACACAGAGGAAGATTAATAAAAATCAGCTCATCATGTTGGATTGATTTGAAACTTGGTCCAGACCTTCAGGTGAACCATCCTCATCTTCTTCACTCTCCTCTTCCTGCTACTACAACCACTACTGGTAATGCTAAATATCAATTTTCTCTGTGGTATCGTGTTGGATTGATATGAAACTTTGTCTTGGACCTCCAGGTGAACCACCACCCTGACTGAAGCTTAAATATGAATATGAGGTCAGGTAAAAAATAACTTTCTAAAATAGCATTGTCTGAACCGAAAAAATTCCAGAAGAAATGTTTGATCAAAACGACCAGATTCTCTTAGGATATCATAAAAATTCTAAATCCCCTTTCTTTTCCTTGTCACAAGTTGACCCCCACATGACGTTATGTATTTATGCCCCATCATGGCTGATAAAACCAAAAATTTGAGCTAAAGCTTACTTGCCATGTTTACAATAAATGAATATACTACATACTAAATTCAACTAGTTCATAGATTTTTCATTACACTTTGTGTGTGTGCACACATATACACTACACTCAGGCTATTGTTGATAGAATGCAAATGATGTTCCTGAAGTAAGTTTGTCTGCATGTGAATTTGTGTGTGTATTTAGGAAATGTATTATTTATTATGGCTCATAGCCCACACTTGAAGGATCAGTGAATAAACTTCAACACAGACTGTACACAGTAAACATTGTGTAGATTTATCCTGTATGCATAATGCATTGATTTTTTTTTTTTTTTTCTAGTGACTTTACAGGTTATGGAACTGGGATGGACCAAGATATCACCTATGCAATTGCTGGTTATGCTATAATGACTTTCTATGTCCTCATCTCTTTAGGGCACTGCAACTGTCTCGAACAGAAGGTAACTACATTTTATCAAAAATCTATCAGAACAACATTATATCTCTATTAATCTGTAATGAACCAAAATCTTCTTTTTTTTTTTTTTTTTTTTTTTTTTCATTCACTCAAGTGTGAATTGTGTATCAGTTTACTGTTTGCGTTTAGCGATCAGTGAGTGAGGATAATTGAGGGTGAGGTTTTTGAGCCGGGGACATTTTTGCTCACTCATGGATAATGTCAAAAATGAAAAAAATTGATTGTATACGCTACGTACATTTTTTCTTCGTATGAATTCTGGTTGGAACTGGTGTTGCTGTTATGCAGTAAGAAGTGAGGTGTACTTGCACTTTGTGATTGGATGCAATGGAAAACACCCCTTAAACAACCAGACCTGTCACTAGTAATACTATATTTCAAATGGTGCCAAAATTCAGCTCACCCAGGTCACCAAGAATCCTCGGGCTGACCCTGATTGCTAGTTCCAAGAATTGGTATTATCCAGATGAACTTTGGTTCCCTCTGAAATATGGTAGTATTAGTATCACTAATGGTTTTCATGGCTATCACTTATTACTCAGCAACATTAGTTCCAACTAGAATTCCCTTTAAAAAAAGTATGTCTGTTTAATAAGTTGAATAAAACACTACTCTTTACTTTTTCATTTTCAGCATTATCATTGTGTAATTGGAAATGTCCTACGCTCAATTGTCTCATACTTAGTTGTACCAGCTCAATAGTCTGCCAACCATTGATTGATATATGAGATAATTTAATCAACTTTGAATAGATTTAATTTAAAAAAACAAAACAAAAACAACTTCACTTTTTAATGATAATCTTTCCTTTAGTCATTAATAGATCATAAGGATATTCTGTAATGGGTAGAATGAGTTCAGTCTACCTCAGATGCTTATTTTTTAATGGAAGAATTGAAAATCAAATCCAAAGAAACTCAAAAATTTGATGAAATAAAAAAGAAATTTACAAATGTTTCATAATATCATAGTTAGTTTCCACGTTCTCTTTGTTTTATATCTTGTGTCATTATCTTGTCCTCTATTGTCTTCCTTTTATTAAGTATAAATGTTTTTTCATTCTTTTCCATAGAAAAAATGTTCTTCTTGAATAAAGAATTCTAATCTGCTTGGAATTTTACACTCTTTTATTCTCTATCTTTGATTTCCAGATTGGTCTGACCATTGCAGGCATGATGTGTATTGCCATGGGATATGGTTTCACTATTGGAATGGGAGCCCTTCTTGGTGTCAAAACTGGCAAGCTAAATGACATCCTAGCTCTCATGCTTCTTGGTTGGTTAGCTTCTATTGATTTACCCTGATTATTATGAAAGATATCATTAGATTGCATTTATAAATATGTTACATTATAGATTACCTAATTATTGAAATACATATACAATTTCTTTTCATTTACTATGATTTATTGTGAATTTCATTAAAGCATTAGATAATAAAGTTTTCTGTCCAGATTTCAACTATGAAGTTGTCACATACTTTCATTTTGACTATCAAACAAATTGTTTTTTCTTAAAACTGATTACTGTGAAAATATTTTTCCTCCGATGGAGCCTTGATTATATAGAAAAACAAATGATTAAACTTAAATTATAATTTTTTGCTATGAATAATTCACTATGTTTGCATATATTTTTTATATTCAACTTTATATTCTTTCCTGAGAAACAATAGATTGAGTTAGATATAAATAAATACTGTATATTATGGCGGATAAGATTAAAGAATATACCCCCCCAAAGGGATCGTCCTATGAGCCTGATACAAAGTGTGAAAATGGGGAACTAAAATCATGAAATTCAGTCTTGAATTGGAGTCTTGTCTTATCTGCTGATCTATATGGTAATTATTATATCTAATGAATTTTGACTTTTTTTATATCTTCACCGTTTAAAAAAAATTTATTTACTCACTTGATTTTCAGGGATAGGTATTGACGATATGTTTGTAATTCTTGGAACACTAAGAAATCTTTCTGCTGATATTCGGAGTCGTTCTGTCCCAGAGCAGATGGGTCATGTTATGAAACATGCTGGAGTTTCCATTACCATCACCACACTCAGTGATGTTGTGGCTTTTGGCATTGGAGCCCTATCAGTAAGTAAACAATAAAACATTGAGGAAACTTTTGATATATCAGGCCCTTCAGAATAGCACTTAAAAAGTGATTTAGCATTTTGTAAAACAGTAAATACTTAATGCTAAATCTTTTTCCTGTATGTAGTAAAGGTTTTTTTTTTTTTTTCAAAGATCAGATATTGTGAAACAATTATACAAAATTTCAAATTATATTTATAAACTACCAAAATATTTTTTCAAATGTGAAGTGAAATATTTCATTTTATATAAAGTGAACCAGAAAAAAATGTTTTTATTCTAGGAAAAGACAAACCTTTTTTATGAGGAAAGTCTAATCAATTTCATAATTAGCATCATTTTTTTAATTCAGTTGTCCATCTTGAAACTAACTTTTCAATACCCTCTCTGTCAAAGGAAGCTGGCATTGATGCAAAAATGTCTCATATCCCATGATTCATATAATCAATTTTTTTGTGGAAATAGTGTCTGATCTAGAGATAGCCATTGGTTCATTCACTTTCTGTTGACATACAGCACCCATTTCTTGTCTTCAGTCATACTTTGATGAAGAAACAGCTCTTTTTTTCTGACTGCTCTGTTGAATATGGCAGATTGCTGAATGTTGGTCTCTGTTTTCAGCTTCAAGTTTGTGTCAGTCTTAAACTCTTTGTCTGTTAACCTTCCTGATCTGTTGGACTTGCTCTTGTGCAATAGACCATGTTGAATTCAGTTTTTCTTTTGAAGAACTTTATCTTAATAAATGATCACAGCAGGTCTTTGTCCAACTCCACTGACCTTCCTAAACAATGGAGATCAATGAGGTTGAAATTGCCGATCAGAATTAGGTTAATCGATGTTGGCATTTGTGGGCATCTAATGTATTTGGATAAACAATGAAAGTTCTTTCAGTGGCTGTTGTTGCATTGTTACCTCGACAAAATTCATAGAGCATACAATGATATGACCCTCTTCAATAGTTTTCATTCATCTTGAATGTTGAGATCTGGGAAAAAAATACTATCATTATTTGGAGGATAACAACCAATTAATCTGGAAGGGAATTTATTTTATTTTCGGTATTCGTTAACACCCAATGAATGACACCTAGAGTTTGATTAAATGAAAGACATTTCATTCTAGTACCACTAATAGCAAGTCATTTTGAAAAGCATTGAACAATTTTCAAGTTTATACATAGCAGTGAAAAAAATGGCATATAACTTGTGTGATCATAGGTTTATACTGTAATATCAAACATTATTTACCATTTATTTTACTAAGGGATAGTAAAATTAACTTAATGATTCCTCTTACAATTTAAAAAGACCTTGAAAATGTTCTATATTCACTTAAATGATTCATCTTTAATTTACCAGAAGAAATATTGAAATCTGACAATAGATTGATTTTTAATTTTTACATGTAGGGGTGTGAAAACTTTGAAAAAAATAACGCAGGATCAAAAAAGATGTTACAATGAAAAAATGTTAACATAACTGTAGATATATTAGATACATCTGGATTTATGACATTAAAACAAAATGTTTCAAGTTCTTGATGTACCAAATACTTCTAGAGTTACGATGTTAAAACAAGATGATATTTTTTTACATTTTATCCTGTTGGATTCATTCTAAAAATTTTAAATAATCAATCTATATGTTCAATATACATCAAAATAGTTTTGTGAATCGAGTCCATTTTTGCTTATTTCATCTACATTGGTTATAGTCTCTGTTAATCCATCGAAACGTATTGATTCTGTACGTTTGTTTCCATTTGAGATTTTGGGACTTGGAATTTTTTTATTTATTTTTCAAATCAAAAAGAAAACAAATTAAAAAAGATATTCATCTTTTATTAATCAATAGGATATATTTAATGCAACTTTTATCAAACCTAAGGAAAATACACCTGATATCCTGGCAAAGAATCCAATTTCAGAATACATTTCCATAAAATTTTGTACTTAGAAATTAGGAAAAGATAAGAGAATTAAAAAAAAAAGTTATTGTTCAGAAGGTATATTTCAATCCATAACCATATTACTTCCTTATTATTAATGTTGATCTGAATATTTTCTTTCTATTTGCTTTCAGGTATTTACGGGCCTAAATACATTCTGTGTTTATAATGCCATTGGGATTCTTGCTATCTACTTTTATCAAATCACATTTTTTGCCAGTTGTATTAGTTTAGATTTACGCCGTATTATGGCCAACCGCAATGCCTGTTGTTGTTGCTACAAATACGATGACTACAAACCAAATGGCTGCAGCCAAGTGGACATTTTGCAATCGGTTTTTGAAAAATTTGCTACGTGCCTTCTTAGTAAACGTATTATCAAGGTTGGTCCAATTTCTGTCTTCTCACTTATAACCATTTCTAAAAATTTGTTTTTATTCTTAGTTCTTTTATCCATATAATTCTACCCATGTATGCATTAATAACTCTGTACACATTCACATACACACATGTACTTGTGTATACATTTATGAGTTCCATGAGTTTCATATATTCATTTTCAAAAAGAAACTATTGTTAGAAAATAATGCAATTATACAAATGATAATGTACGGGTAGTTGATTCTAAAACAACATAAAAAGGTCAACATCTCGAATACACATTATCTATTTTATTGTAATGAAACCTTGTCTAATAGTGTTCATTATCTATTTAGGAATAGCCAATAATCCTTCCTGTCAGCCTTGATTGCAGAGTTTTTGCGGGAAAAAATGGCAGTTATGCATTTGAGAATGTAATTCTTCTTTGTCATCATTTCATGAATTCTTTTTAGTCCATCTGTTGTCTTCAGGAAGAAACAATTCACGAACACCTCCCTTCCAATCTGTGCATTGGTGTTTTCTATTGGTCAGCCTTGCGGAACACATGTTGGATTATCTTTCTTGGTTATCATAAAAATTGGTTAGGATTACAAGTTGGCAAGAACTGTTTTTGTAAAATGGCAGCTGGCTGTGTCCAGCTAGTAAACATGACTGTCTACTGTTCCATATCACTGGAGCCATAGTAGTAAATGCTTTTACAAACATTGCAATTTATACATTTTCTGGTTGATGGTTGGCCTCTAGCACCATGTAAAGCTTGCTGATCTTTGGTATGCAATTTCTCAAGGCTTTTATTGTTCAGCCAACCATCAATAACATGTCCCCATTTCTCATACAGTTTTATAGCCCAAGATATAATACTTCTGTGAAAGCCAACATTTTTGATTTGTCAAGACATAGATACTCAGATGTTTATTTATTATTTGTTAAGATATTTTTTGACATGTTATTTTAAAATTGTCAAGAAAAAAGTGTTCACACTATACAAGTTTATGTAATGGAAAAAATGTTCGCATAAGTAATTCCCCATACATTACAAACACTCTGAAGTAGCCAGTGTGTAAATTTAAATCCCCAGCCAGACTGACTAGTGAATTCTGTTTCCTTTAACCTTGTAATGCATATTTTTTTGATCAGAATCCATTGAAATAATCAAGAGAAACAATGATTTTGTCTTTCATCCTCTTTTATGTTTTTCTTTCTTTCTCTTCTTCTGTCCCACTAAAGGCTTCTATTTATAGATATTGGCAAGTTTAATGTTTTTTTGAATGCTGAAAAATATTTTCTGATTTTATTCTGAAAGTCAAGACATTGTACTGTTTGATTGTGTAATGTCTATTCTTGCTGTCGCTTAGTTGTGTACTAATCAAAATGCGATTGGTTTTAACCATAGATTAATAAAGTGAAGAGAGATAGAAAATGTGCTTATGATGGCTGGCTCAGTAGATCAAGTTCCAACTTCAGCCACCAGAACAAGGCTCTTGGCTAGCAACTTCTCGTACAACAACAAGGCTTTCCAGCTAGCGCTTCCACTATAGCTATGTGTGGGCTCAGTTGCTTCTCTTTATTCATATTTATGGATATTTAATTGACATTACAGATTGATTTCATAAGAACTAATTGCTCATAAGATCCAATAGCCCTGGTCAAACTACACCATCTTAAGATGAACCAAATCTGTCCTAACAGAATTTTCCAACTTTGAAGAAAACATCAACTAGCCTATCATTTTACATTGTAATAATTACACGTTCTTCCTACTGGGTCAGTCAGAGTTCAAACTTTCAAACTATTGTAAGGAAAAATACTGCAGCTCTTGGAGAATGTTAATGAAAATCATATTTTACTTCTGTAATTAATAGTTCAGTGGTAGATACAACCAACTTTTCTTTTAACATATTGTTGCTGATCTATGTTGCTCATATTTGTTGTTAATTTTTTTTCATATTCAAAATATGATCTAAGGGAAAAAATAACAAATTGTTTGCCCTTTTCTTTGATTAGATATTGGTGCTTTTTCTTACCATTTGCTTTGGAAGCATGAATCTTTGGTGTATACTACAACTTGAAGCAAATGATGACTGGCATCGTATAATGTACCCAACTACACATGTCTACTACAAGTACTACACAGCCAATGAAAAGTATTTCCCATCAGTCCAGGTCGCCATTTACTGCAGTAAGACTTCTTTTAACATGCTCTTTACTTTCCACTTTACTTCAGAATGATCGTGTGCTGACGAGTTCTTTCAGCAAGGGCAGACATTTACAGGAAGTAAATATGGTTGTCTCCCTTACAGAAGATGGGGTGAGAGGGATGAAGAAAGCTTATTGCTTTATGTTTGTGCATATATTTCTATTTCTGTCAAATCTCAGATTCTTTTCTTTTGCTGGTACTTCGTAACCAAGTATTGCCAGTTACATGATAATTATAGGAGAAATCTGTATAAAGTAGAGATTCTCAATAACCTCCATAATATGGGACTAAAATATATATATATATATATATATATATATATATATATATATATATATATATATAGTTATTCTTTGGTATTCATGGGTTTCCTATTCATGGTTTTGATGATTTGCAATTCAGTCTTGAATAATTTAATTGGAATTTTTTTCAAGTTTTCTAGCGTATGCTGTGCATTATGAGCAAAACGTAAAAAAGTTTAGGGAATCATAAATATATGGTAATGATATTTGTATCATTAATCAAGCATGAAGCACATTGTAAAAATTCTTTGGTTACATCACTCGATTTAAAAAAAAATTTTACTCTTAGCAGATCTTCAAACTCGGTGTGAGAATGTCTCAGGGTGTAATTTATGTCAGATTCTCACCTAATAAGAACAGGACGCATATTTTCAATGAATCTCTTACTTTATTTTTACCTCATTAAAAACTCAGGTTTAACATGAGTTGGTCTTTCTATGAGGTAACTATCATGTATACTTGGTCTTAGTTTCTGCCATGGATTCAAAATTACATCACTGTGTAACACTTTTTTTTTTTCAAGTCATTTTAAATTCTGTTCCTATTATGGTATGCAGCATTTGTGTAGTGTTTGAATCAGAATTTAGGTTATTGTTACTGAAAAAAGAGCTGATTCGACAATACCAACTAGAATATAACTAAACAATACTCCCATCAATTTCTAATATCTTTTTTTTATGAAAGAGCTCAAGTTTTAAAAACAGATAAGAGAAAACAGTTGTAAAAGGTGAAGCTAATCCACGTTCTTTTGTTCTGTTTTCCAAAGCAATGTAAGAAAGATAACTCTATTTGACAAATTGACTTGATTTTTTTTTTCAATCAGAATAAAGCAAAACTAGATGTACCCCAACAAATAGAACCGTGATGCTCAAATAGCCACCTATTCTGAAGATTCCACCGGATTAAACCGAGGGAATTCCAGCTCTAAATGGGACACTAAATTTATTCTAAATTCTTTCAGTAATTTTTTAAAAAATTCCCCTTCACTCGTGGATGTAGCTAGTGATTTTTGGGCTTGGGTTTGGCTGTTTTTGGCACCCACCCTCCAACATTTAATGAGAGCTGTTTCTGCATAATGTCAATAGAATAGCAGTAGATTAACTACTATTTATAAAGCTTAGCCCCCCCCCCCCCATGGTGGCGTTTTGAAATAGCCTCCCCTCTCCCTCATTCAGCTCTGCCTCTGCCTTCACTTTCAATCCTTTATCAAGGCGAAAAATGTTTCCCTTCTCTTATGACCCGTCTTAAAGGAGGGGAAAAGTCTCCCTTAACTTTTGACCACTTGAGTGGGAAGTCTCCTGTTACTACTGACCCCTTGAATGGAAAGAAAACTTTCCCTACACTTTTGACCCTTATGAAAGGTGGGCGGAGCCTCTCTTCACTTTAGATACCTTGAAGAATTATATGTGAACATATAGAATGAAAAGATGTGTATATGGATGGAAAGTAAAGTTCCACACTAGCATTATAGTTAAATTGTTGTTACACCACCCCACTATAACCCCCCCCCCCCAGTTCTTGTCTCAGAACTTTTTATTTTAAAACCTATCCTTTGGTCTCTTGAGTATGTTGGTTGGGCTGCTGCACCTATGTTTAATGAATTTGTCATTATGTCAGACAATCAGAAAAATACCTCACACACACACCCACACACATATATATATATATATATATATATATATATAAACAATATGGAATGAGATAAGTCAGTAAAAGTATATGGAGATTTTGTTCATTAATAATTAATCAATAAATGAATTAATTAGTATGCTATACATGTTTTGGGAAGGGTTCCCATCTTCAGTAGCATGTGTGTACCTTTCAGTGGTTAAAAGGTTTTTGTAGAAAACAAATTTAGCTTCAGATGTTTTGCTTTGGAAGTAAAAATGGAAATCAAGAAAAAGGATTGCTTTTGGGTCATCCTGATGCATTAGGACTTACTCACCTTTGCCTTTTTCAACATTCTTAGACCTTTTTCTTTTTTTTTTTTTAAATCAGCTTCTTTTTCTTAAGCATTGGCTCCACTTTTTAGCTTTAATTCCCCAATCCCCCCATTTTTAAGACAAAGATCCTTTTTAACATTACGCATTCCTTTTCTGACATTTTTTCAACATACCCCCACTTTTAACATTAGCTCCCTCCCTACTTGGTCATTAGCTCCTCTTCCTTTTAGCATTAACTTCCTTTATAATCTTTCCTTTTTACCCCCCCTCCATTTTTTGGTATTAGACCACGACTTATTAAAAAAACTTTAGTCGCTCCTTTTTTTTAACATAAAGCCCCCCCATCTTTTGACACTACACATTTCTTTTCTAAAATTATACTCCTTTTTTCAACTCTCCCCTTCTTTAAACATAAGCTCTCCTTTTTTTTTTAAATATAAGCTCTCTTTTTATTATTAGCTCCCCTTTTTTAACCAGCGTATATTAAGATTGCCATGAAATCACTTTTTAGAAAGAAAATGGATCCTCTGATTTCCATCTATCTATTTCATTCATGCTTTTTCTTCACACCTATTCATCCTAAACATTTGAATGGGGGTAATCAGTCTATTCGGGAGGATTTGTAAAAATAATCAAAGTAGCTATTGGTTGGGTTGAAGCAGATCAACAAATCATTCCAACTTGATTATTCTGCAAATGGGTCCATTTCAGCCTTATTGTATATGGAAATTTCTCATCTTTTGATTCTTTTCATTCATCTCTAAAATTACTTATTCATTATTTACATATCTTGTCTAATGGTATACTCCTTAGTTAATTTACATCCCTCGAAGGTATAAAAGGGAAAACTATTACAAATTCTTTGTATGAAAAAGATTGAAAGGTATATATCCACCATTACAATATATTCATTCAATTTGTAAACCATTTTGTGCATATACATGACCAAAAACTGTTTGAAATTATGATGTGTGTATTGTGTGTGTGTGTATGCATGCTATTTTCATTCCAACATCATTTGTTGATGTATATCAAGAAAGAATAACTGAATTAGAAATATTTTCTTAAATGTCTCATCCAAAATGGTGTCATTGAATTCACTTTCATTCTTGTTCTTTTCTTCCTGTGAAATATAAGTTTCTGAAAGAAAATTGAATTCCTGAGTAATTTTCAAAAATACAAAAAACATCTACATTATAGGAAATGTTGGAATGAAAAAAAGTAAAAGATAAATAAAATCTGTTTTTGTATAACAGATTTTTTTTCCAGTGAACTCAATCTTATGAAAGCTTCCATTTTTTTTTTTTTCAGAAAATGTCAATATCAAGAAAAACGAAGCCAAATTGTACAATATGAGCCAAAACATTTTAGATAGTCCTTACATAGATAATTCATCTGTTGAAAACTGGTTCACTGCTTTCATGGAATCAGACGAAAGGAAAAATGCCAACAAAACACGTAAGAATTATTTAATTATTTCATTGGCAAAATTATATTAAGTTCATTTATTTTGTCAGGTGAGTGTGCGAGTAATGTTCATATGTTTGTAGGAATATAAACTGATAAAAACTCTTTGAAAAAATAATTATCCGAAATTCTTTGATGAATGACTTTTCTTTATTTCTCCTATTTTTCCTATGAATCAAATAAATTGTATTGAGTTGGCCAAAAAGTTTGTTCTATTTTGTCATTAGAAGTCCTTTAGTTTCAACTAACTTTATTTAGAAAAATCAATTTTTGTTGTATTGTCAAATTGTCAAAATTGTCATTTTTATATTGATACTAACATTGCAGATGGAAGAAAATAAACAATATTTTTCGGCTTATTATGCCTTTTTTAAAAAATTTTTTTAATTTTAAGAAAGTTGAAAATGAATCTCCAGTTCACAAAATAGATTTATGAAGAAGGTATGAAAGATCAAAGATGTCAAAAATGGTTGGCAAAGTCTTCTTACTGAAAGATGCCACATGGTTGAGTCGATTAGTTGAGTCTGATAGTGATCAAATCAGAACATAACTTGAAAATAATCAACTCTATATGATGTGGGAGGTAGTCAACATTCTGGAAATATCCAAATATAAAACAAAAAACAAACAAACCCAAAACCTACTGGACTGTATTTCCAGGTGCAATTTGTAATTTTTTAAACCAAGTTATGATAGATGATGGAAAGTAGAGACTTTACAACAGCGTTGAACAGAATAAACCGCCACTAACAAATGCACGGGTATAACAAGTGAAGCGGCAATCACTGAAAAATTAGTTAAGAAAAAGGGTATAATATTCTATAACAGGATAACACTGGACCGTATCTTTCTTTGGTGACCAGGCAAAAAAAAAAAATTGTTACAGCTCAGGTGGGAAGTTTTCACTCATCTGCCATGTTCGCACCAGATATTTTATCGTTGACTTCTTCAAAGCCAGCCATCCTGATTTCTGTTTATTCATTTTTTGCTTTGTTTATTACAGAGGATATCTACAATAGCTATACACTGGAAACATTTCTAAAATCAAAAGCTGGAAAACCGTATGACGCTTATGTTGGGAGGGATAGAACCAAGCGTTGCTCAACAATTGTGCGTTACTCCTCATTCTGCTCCAGGATTCCTAGCTGTGATGAACGTTCAACACCTCCAAGTTTTTTAAAACTGACTCAATCAGGAAAATGTTCTTTGCACAACATTGACTCGTTCTACGCTTTATGCACTTGCAAAAAATTCTATATGATGTTATGTGCTTGCAAGCCACCCAGTTGTGCACCATCAAATGTAACATCATTCAATGTCACATGCCACACAGAGAAAAGTAATGTGTGTAATTACAAACAGTTAAACCATCAAACAGTTCTGTCATTTAATATGCACTGTTTCAAGAATATAATAAAGATTGGGGTGAGTTATTATTCAGTGTTCATAGCTGAACTGTTCTTTCAAAATATTCAAAAATAATTTCTCGTCCTCCCATATGAAGCAGGAATTTTCTTTTTGCTTTCTTCAGAGCTCGCAAGTTTTTTCAAAAAGGTTCATTCGTCTTGTTGCATTTGGATTCCGGAGTTCTCAAAAATAAATATTTGAATGTTTGACTAGACTTATTTTAGGACCAATCAGTCTGATCTAGATCAGGTTTTGTGTATTATCTACAAATTGCCTTTTTTGGGGATAAGAAATCTTGCAAAGATGAAATCAGTGATAAAAAAATTGTAATTGCAACATTTGAACTTTAAAGGCAACATCCTGAGAAAATGACATGTCAAATTATGTCAGCTGATATTTTAGTTCAGTTTTGTCCTTCAGAGGATTCTTTGATATTTTTCTCTTTTTTTCCAATTTGGTCTATTTTTTTTCAAGGATTTTTTACGGATTTTTTATTGATAAAAAAATGGTACATCTTGAGCTGTTTTCTAATATTTCAGATTTTTAGCTGATTTAACTGAAGTTTCATCTAATACCATTTGGTATCTGAGTAGAGAATATTACCTTCTTGGTATTTGACTCTTAGCCTTGACTCACAATACATTTAATAATTTCAGATAGGTATTGGGTATAACATTATACTAATGACAAGTAGCAAACTGGTCTCTTTGCAAACCCAATCCGTTTACTTCCTAAACCACTGCCTGATTATTTTTATGTGAAAAAAAAGGCAAATCAGCTGAAACTTCTCATTGCTGCCAACTGGGAAAAAGTATCAAAATCATAAAAATCAGTTGACAGTAAGATATTGGAAAAAAACATTCCCCTTTTTCCTGCTCTTCTAATAGAAGAGAACAGAAGCTATTAATAAGAAATTTCATTTTCATTTTTGTAGAATGGACAAAATATTGCAATATTTAATTCCTTTATTAGCTATTTGGTACAATAAAACAAATATTTAAACAGAATTTTCTTCATTGTATACTCTGTATTTGAAATTAATAATGAAATCTGATCAACAAACAGGAATATACAAAATATCATATCCTCAATTATTTACTTGAGCTTATTAATATTTCTTTATCAATTCAATAACACTTACCTCTATAAAAAATTTTTTTTCTATTGAGCTTAAATCCCTTTGCAAATGAAAAAAAAATTGGTCACTCAATATTTTTAATTCTTTTAAATTTTTTTTCAGGCTTTCAAAATTGCTGTGCAGAAGATAAAACATTATGATCTTTCAAATAAGCTCAAAACTGTAGAAGATTTGCAGTCAAGGATTTCTCCTTACTTTTCTCGAGAAGAATGTTTTGCACATGCTAGGAAATATTTGCAATGGAGTATTAATAATGTGAGTTGCTTATTATGCTTATTCAATCTAGGGACAATAGAATTTAGTCATGGGAACAGATAAACGTTAACTTCATAATTCTTGGAACCTTTAGCCTCTTGATAACTGATGGTAGGAGAAAACATTTTACAGATCTGATTGTTCTCAAATTTTGTTCAATGAACTACTGTATTTTTGTTAATGTTTTTTTTTTCTTGTGAATTTTCATAAAATTAGGTGCCTTCAGCTTTCTTTCTCTCCCTCTCTCTCTTTCACACATATATATATATATACATATATATATATATATATATATATATATATATATATATATATATATATATATATAAGTAATGAGCTAATAAAAAAATCTCCTACCCATCATATGGACAATGCTCTCTTCCACTTAAGTTGTTTCTTTTCTAAAAAAAACCCCTAATCCCATAGAAATTCAATTACAAATATATGTATCATAATTGGTGTACAAGGTTTGTAATTTTTTAAATTGAATTTCATTTATTGTTTCTTTTTCTCATGATATTTGTGTGCATTTACTGCATAATTCAGCATTACAACAAGTGTTTTTTTTTTTTTGTTATTGTTTTTTGTTCAATGTAAAACTCAGTAAACTTGATATTATGTCCTGTTAACTTAGATAAGGCATAAAACATTTTTGGCTTTTGGTAATTCAGATTCTGCGTAGACACAAGCCAACATATCAGAAGCTTTAGGTTAGGACCCATGAGAAAAGAATGGCAGGGTTTGGTCTACTGCTCTTTCTGTAGGTGAAACTCCCGGGTAATTCATTGTTCAGTTTGTTTACAGAAACTTAGATGCATGAATGCTGAACTCAAACTTGTTGAAATCCTAAGCTTAGCATGTAAGATTCTCTTCTATATTCACCAATTAAAGATTCATTTTAAATCAATAACTACTACAAAGCCTGTTATACCTTTTTTTCTATAAGAATCATGTTAATTGTACTTAATATTTGATTAAGGACAAATGAAAAAAATATATAGCTTCTTACACAAGGCTCTCAGTTGTAATAAATATATTGTTAAAACTAAATGCACTTTACGGAAACTATTTCTTTCAAATTGAAAAACTTACTTGAATAATCATCTTATATGCTTATCAAAAGTACATTACTTAGTATTATTATTTTACAATGAGCCTTTATGAAGTTGACAATTTATGAATTAATGATGTTTGATGGGAAATATTTGAATGGCTTTTGTTATTGTTTCAGATTATTGAGAAGGAACTCATTAGAAACATCTCATTGGCCTTTGCATCCGTTTTGATCATCACACTAATTTTAATTACTAATGTGCGTACTTCATTTATGGTTGGATCCAGTGTTATTCTCACCATGGTCAGTAACCTGCTTGAACTTGTAACTTCTTCACTCTTTCTGCTTGTTTTTCTCGCTGCCTCCTTCCACTTGTCTAAATTGTCACACTAATCCAGGTTCTTTGGACTGATCTATTCAGCCCTTTTTGTGATCGTACGCTCGAGAATCATTCGCGTAAATGCTACTTCGTAAATTTGATAAGGTTTTTTTTTTTTTTTTTTTTTTGAAAATGTTTTATTTCAATCAGTAAGTTTTCAAATCGGTGATGAACACCAAAAATTTTCTCCATGCAAATATCAAGGATTTGACAGAAACTAACTAGACTCAAAAGAAGAAGAAATCAAGCAAAGAATCACACTCGGATGGCAAGCCTTTGGCAGAGCTAGCTCAACCTTCAAAAATAATAAGATCCCATTATAACCAATGCATCCTCCCAATAGTCACTTATGGAGCTGAAACATGGAACTTAACCAAGAGACAGACCCGTAAGCTCAGAACCATGCAACGTGCACATGAAAGAATAATGCTGGGCCTTACATGGAGAGACCACAAAACAGCACAGTACATCCGGGAAAAGACAAGAGTTAGAGACATCATAGAATCCATAAAAAATCTCAAATGGCGGTGGGCTGGTCATGTTGCAAGAATGGCAGACAATCGATGGACATCACGACTCACAACATGGATCCCCTGAGATCACATGCGCAACTGAGGCCGGCAAAATGTTAGATGGAGAGACAAGTTCAGGAAGCACTGGCTCCGTGACGCCCATGATAAGGAAGTGTGGCAAATCCTGGAGAAGGTCTATGTCCAACGATGGACGCTAAAAGACTGATGATGATGATGATGAACTAGACTAACTTGAAGTTTTCCTTTTTACTTTGTTAATTTGTTGGTGCTGGCTATAACTAGCCTGGATCTAAAGCATAACACTTCAGATCTTTTTGATCCCAAACCCCAAATGTTTCTTTACTAGTGATCATCCCTTGGATTATGTAAAACTGCGAGCAGCACTCGAATTTTCAATAAGTAAAATGAATCACACTCTATTTCTCAAGATGGCATTACCTTCCTAATATCTGAAATCCTTTTTCTTTTTTTTTTCCTCTAAAAAAAAAAAATTTTTTTTAAAGTGTAGTAGACAAATATGATTTTTCTACAACAGATTTCTTTATGGTAAGTCTTTATTATTAATCCACCTCAAGAGACAAGATCTCCAATCGTATTGTGCTTATCAATTCCCAGTATGAAAAAGGTGAATATTGATTTATGTTGATTTTTTTTTTACCACTTGAGTTTTCCATCCATCCTTACATAGAAAAGACAATCAAGCAACCGAATACCCAGCAACAGGAAATCAAATCTACCGGCCGATCAGTCAATCAGACAAAGTACATTGTTAATTAGATAAGAAGCAAGGTCACTGGTCCAGCTATGATTTGTATCCTTCTTCAGGGTTTTCTTTCTTTAATAATTATCTGGTTGCACATGACATCAGTGTTTAAACAATCAATAAAACAATTCCAATAAATCAAAGATATCACCAAATTGAAGATGATCAACAAAGTTAATTCATTACTTTTTTTTAGAGAGCCACCTTAGATCCATTTATAGCGTTTGTTGAAAAACTATGATTGAGTCCTAAAACTATTTTCAAATGATTCATTCATATCATATAAAAATTCTAAACAATGTTTAACGATCCTCAATACAAACGTTGTTCATGTTTTCTCAAAATTGTCTCTCTCCATGACTGCTGATTTTCTAACTACTTTTTTCTCCTTTTATCATTTTCAGTTGAACATTACTGGTACCTTGTATTTGTGGGGCATTAATATCGAGACGACTTCATGTGTAATCCTCACCATCTCTGTTGGGCTGGTTGTTGATTATTCCGTCCACATTGGTCATACATTCATGACAGTTGCTGGCGAGAAGAATCGTAAGTACAGTTCCAACACTCATTCATAATATTTCTTTCCTGAGGAAAATATTTTCTACTTCTTATTTCATAAATTTTACGCATTCGTAAAGCTTGGCATCACTTTTCCATAGGTAGTGAAATGATTGGAAGAATACGATAATTGGACTGGAATAAAATTTAGCTTTTTATACTGCTTAATAAATTAGCATTTAGAATATGTACTTATGATTCTATCTATTGGAATCCAAGCTCCATTGTATTTCAAATTTAAGAACTATTTGGCATTATGGAACAAATTATAATCATAAATGTGCAGTGATATTATGAAAGTTATCTGTGTTTAAGGAAATTATTCTATTAAAAAAGAATAACAGTGAACAGTTACTTTCTTTACATTATTGATAAAAGCAATTAAGGAAGAGAGGCAACGAGTGTTGAGATAAGTATAGTCAATTAGTGAAATGTGTTAACTGGAAGCCATCAGTTCACTGAGGCAAATTGATAAATAAATACTCTTGGAGTAAATAGTAGATGACCAGAACTGAATTACAGACATACTGAGAAAGAAAATTACAGACTAATTGGTGGAAAAATATTTCATTCCATTATGATATAATGACTCTTTTCTAAGTTGTCTAGAAAGATTTCAAACACGTTTCACCTTAGTGTGCCTGAATTTCTGAAATTAAGTATTCCAAAACAAAAAAGAAACACATTTAATTTTTTTTTTCTTCCTCTAACCCATAGGAAACAAGACATTTTTAGTTTTGCCATTAGAAATTTTCCCCAAGTTTCTTATTTATGAATCTCAGGTATTTTTTAGACCATACACTGAGTCTACTTGAAATTAGTGGAGGCATTCTGGATGCAATATTCAATAATTTGTTTTTTAGAGGAAATGGATTAAATACACATTTTTTATATGGCTAGCAAGATCCCATGTTTTTACCAGAAATCAAATGAATTTCATGTTTCATCGCTTTGAATATATTCATATCAATCTCGTTTCTATGAAAACAAGTCTGCATATGTACAAGTTTACGATGAATATTTTGATGATTCAAGAAATTTTAGGATCCAACAAAGATTTCTTATATAAGAGATAGTTATAGAAAGAGTCTAAAGAATCACTGATCAGTAATTACTTTTAAACTTGTAAACCATCATTTTTGTTTTTATTGATTGCGGAAAAAAAAGATATTTTGGCAATTGTTTCTTACTTAACGATTTTATTTCCTTTCTTTCTAGATCGAATGATTGTAACCGTAAAGGAAATTGGGCCTCCTGTGTTCCATGGTGGATTCAGCACTTTTATTGCTGTTCTTCCTTTATGTATTAGCATCACTTATCCTTTCCAGACCTTTTTTAAAGTAAGTCTTGCTGGTATCACAAACTTTTTCTTTATCTATTTCGAGATTTTTAACCCATATGTTTTCCTCATTTCATTTCTAGTATAGCATTGGCCTATCAGTTTAATTGATAATTAATATTAGAAGGAAATAATGTTAACGAAGTTGATATTCTTTCTCTTCATTTGAAGTGGCTCTTTTGGAGGAAGTGGCCAATGTTTTCTTTTGTTGACGTAGTAAAAATGAAAAACAGAAATGTGAACCTGATACCTCACATCTGGATAGTCTGACCCAAAAAGAAAAGACTATCATCATTAGACTTGATTCAAGCTGGCAATAACAATGCTTCAAATTATAAACCTGGCTATAAAGCAGTCCTCATTAGATATAACAAATGTAAGCTGCTAGTTTGCAATAAAAATTTATCATTTTGTATGAAAATGAGAACTAAAAGAATATTCTTAATTAGGAAAACAAATTCAAATTTTTACACAATCACAACTAAGAAGCTTGATGCTGCAAAACATTAAAAACTAGAAAGTACTGAGAGGACATTTGATCAGTTCTTCCATAGCCTATTGTCCACCTTTCCACTGGATATTATTCATTGTGAACTTCTGGACATAATGGGTTGACAGACATGAAATTAGATGATATTATGTGTTTTTGACATGTAACTTCAACGCAAGTGAGATAGATCCATTCCAAAATTTGATCAATTCTCCTGTAGCCTACTGTCCACCCTTCAACAAAATGTCATTGAAATTTATCGATAACTTCTGGTGATATCAAGCAGACAGTCATGAGTATTTGTAATTGAATATTATTTCTCACTCCTTCCAATAAATTTCATTGAATTTCATTCCTCATAATAATTCTGCATGGATCAGCTCCAAAATTTAATCAGTTCTCACGTTGCTTATTGTCTACTGCTCTCCAGAATTTCATAGAAATTCAGTGAGAACTTTTTAGGATGTTGTGTGGACAGATGAACAAATAAATGAATAACATCCAAAAACATACCTTTTTTATCAATAGTTTTGAAAATTGCAACTTGACACACAGCAATAACTATATGTAAACAATCACATAAAATTTTATGAGATCAATTTTCACATGATTCTTGTGTGCAGGTTTTATAACTAAACTTAAAATCAGTTTGTATTCAATAGTTTTTTCCCATCATGCTTTGCAGATATTTTTCCTTGTGGTCCTTTTTGGTCTGTTTCATGGTCTCGTCTATCTACCGGTGTTGTTGAGTTTAGTTGGGCCAACGGCCTATCCTACAGCTACAGAAAGAGGAATAACAGAGAAATCTCCACCAAAGAAAAAGGAAGAGAATTGCAAGCAAGGCATAACCAATAATGGAATGGTCCTTGAAGGAGAGGTAAGAAGACTTGAATTGATTATAAAATGATGGGTGGTAGTTTTTATCAGTGAATTGGAATTTTCTGATTTTTTTTTTTTTTTTTTTTTTTCATAATTATGAAACCATTTTGTTAATCTGTTCTTCACAAATAATTTGTCATATTTTCTTCATAATACTCTAAGTGAATATTTGTTTGAATTTTTAAAAAGCTTTCAAATAAAAAACAAAGCAAACATATTCAGGGGATTAGAGGTTATGAGACATGTTATTTTCTGAGAGATTGAAAAGTCATTTAATTTCATGCTAATTTCTGTCAGAATTTCAAAAAGCTCATCAAAACTTCACTTGTTTATCAAATTGAAAAATGGATAGAGAATATGAAGATAGTCACTGCTAGATTTGAGATCAATTCAAGTACGTAGATAATTGTTCATTATATTAAAGTCTTCAGATCTCTTGAAAATATGGTCTATATCATTCCACGAATAATGCATTTTTTGTTATCTTCCAATATTTTTCATTACCCTTTAGCAAGCTTTAAATGTAATCCAATATTCACTCACCAACTCATGCAGCCTCTGCCTCATACTTTAGTTTTTAGAGATGATTGATTACTGTTAAATAAATATTTAGCTATTTTCAATTTCAAAATATTATCTCAAGATATTTGTAGTTTTTTCTTATTGGTCCATTCACTAGCATTGCAGTATTTTGTTTGATAATCATCTTTCAGGATGGTGGAAGTGTGTTTGCAATCACCCACCTTGTTTTCCTTTGAATCTTTTAAAGAATTAATTGACACTGTGTCCTTATAAACATGCATTGATTCTTCAGACCTGCATCATTTTTTCTTAAATAATAGAGAAAGGGTCAAAAGAGATTGACCAGTGCAAAGAAGTACATTATATTATAAATGTAATTCATTTATGGAGATTGATCTAGATATATATATATCTCATACGTCATGGCGAATCTCTATCAAAAACTATAAGCATTTTAAAACCTGTTTTCATCCTTTTTTTTTCTCTTCAGGTTGAGCAAAGAGAATCAAGTCCTAACATTGAGACAAAGATCCCACAACATCAAAGCATGGAAAACGGAAATTGTTTGATAAGAAACATTTCTGGAAAAGTTGCATCAGATGATACAAAATCACCAGTTAAAACTCTCAAATGGACCCATATACCAAGTTAAGGAGTAAAGAGAGAAGGGAAATATCTTTTGTTTCAAAAGTTATGGTCATACGACATTAGCCATCCAATGCAAAGTCATTTCTTATTACATTTATTTATGATTTTTAAAAAAGTATATATATACTTCTTTTCAACTTTGTTGACAGAGGTAAATAAAGTCCAATAAGTCTATGTAAATAGAAAAAAAAAAGTTAAAATCATCTTTTTTTGTATGAACAAACTTTCAAAAATGCCCAGTCAACAGAGAAGTGTCCTTATTGAGTTTGCAATAATTTAAGTGTTTCCATTTATTTGTGCAATCGGTTTTGTGGTGTTCACTTACGGTGTTTGATCCGAGTATACATCATTTACAAACATGGAAAAACCATTTTGACAATGGAAAAAAAAAAATTACAACTGACTATATTGGAGGAGTAGACAACTCTTACACATATTTGTGATAACTAATGTTCGTGCTATTATGATGGATGTTTCTGACACTTGCAGACTGAGTTCTTCCAACCAACTGGGATAACAGTCATGTGACAAGATGATGCATCAAAATTGGGACTACCACTTTTTTTATTTTGTTTTTTTTTACTTGCTTTTTTTTTTTTTTTTTTTTTTTTTTTTTCTAAATCTACAGCTTTAAAAAATTAATCTTGTTCATTTATTTTCTTAGGAAAATAAACAAGATTGATTTTTTTTAACGTTTAAAGTTGAGATAGAGGTGATTATTTTTTTCAACTAAATTATTGAAAGATTTAATACAAAAAATTTGTCCCTGCTCAATATGTAAAAAAAAAAAACATTCCTGTGAAATATTTATCATCACAGCTGTATATTCCACTTTTGCAAAATAATACAGATTCTCTTTTATTGTTTACAGACACTTAGTTCTTGAAATGCTTGAAGGTCACTTTGGCAAAGTGTGAAGCTCAGAAATTATAGAAAGTTTGAAACTTACCAAGATAGAATAAATACAAATTAGTAGATTTAATTCTGCTTCTCATTGATTTAGAATATAAATACTATTGATTGGTACTGCTTTACCGTTGGTATAACTCACAAAGTGATTCCAGTATAATTTTTTATCAGTTCATTTTTTGATAGTTTTCTGAAAATCAATTTACGCATAAAAGAAAGCGTGAATTAAGAGTCTCTTTTGTTTATCTCAACTGTTAGAATTCAGAAATTGGCAAAAGCTGCCTCTTGAGAAAGGTTTTTGCCTTGAATCCAACCTGTCTCTTATCAGGTAATGAGTAGCATTGCATTTTTGCTTAACATCTATAGTATATTACTAATTATCATTCAAGTTTAACTAATTTCTGCAGATCTTTTGTGTTCATTTCTGTAATTGTCTTGATTGTTGGTGCTTCACTGTCGTTGAGATGAGAACAATGCTTAGTAGATATGTTTGACTGACTAGAGGACAAGTCTAGTATTTTTGTTAAAATCCTTCTGTTCTGATTAATTACACAATCTATGAATTGGCAGAAAGGTTGAAATGAAATTTTTGTGTTCTAGTATTTAATAGAGGTATTCATTAAATTTAATTTTGTCAGTCACAAACTCCTACACAATAATAATGGTTTGCTAGTCTAATTTACTGATATAAATATCTATGGCTGTCATATTGGTGTCTTTCATTTCATTAACAGTTTATAAAATATGAAGAGAAAAATGTTTTGCTTAATTTTGTATGGTCTTTTTCGTTTATTTGATTTCTGATTAAAGTGCACTGCCTCCATCAAAACTTTTCGCTAGCCACTGCCGGTATTTATTATTAGAGAGGTTTTGCATACAACTGCCTTCTATTTTTCTCAGAATGCGTGTGTGTAAGCTTCAAATGCACAACGTACACTGCCAAGAGTATCTCTTGTTCTGATGCTAGCATTATACAGAATCTGATTTTCCATTTCATAATGCACCTAACCCTTTAGAAATCATTCTGTGGCTGACAGCAAAGTATGATTTGTAAGAATTCAACATTCACAAGAATGTGGAATTCACTTTTCTTATGACTCAAGAACAGCAGCATAATGAATACTGATAGTACATATATTTCAAGAAAAGTATTTTCTGTAATCTGGCACAAACCTGAATCAGTTTACATTGTGGGTGAAGGTGCATTACCAAGTTAGATTCTTAAAATTATATATTTACTGATAAGAGACAAACTGTATTGGAAGAACAATTAAATCCTTAAACATTTATAGAGAAATGCAATTCGCTGCATTTTCTTTCATCTTCTCAACATTGACTTGACTTAATTCAGTTTTTACATTTTAAATAAGCTATTTTTAGCTCAAAGTTCATATGTTATAACATTTAACTAATTTCTCAATCATTATTTTTCATCTAATGAGGAAATCTCTAGGATGAATGCATGGAAGACAAGGATGATATGCTGATAAAAAGGGAAAACATTTTATTTTCCCTTCCCTCATGGTGACACAATGGTAATTCATGCTTTGTCTTTATGAAGACTGAAGATGTGTTACCTCTTTCTGCTTATTGTTCTTGTCTTTTTAGTCCTTCCATTTAGAAAGGTACCATTAACAACAGATTCCAATCTCCAGCATAAAAGGACTTTTGTTTTTGTTTACAGTATTTGGATTTCTATAGTTTTTTTGTTTTTTTCTCTTTCTTTTAGTTTTTAAAAAATATCATCTACTTATATTCAAGGAGGTGAAGACAATTACTTTTGTCAATCTTTTTTTACTCTCTCCTATTTTACAAGAGCAATCTATGACAATCCACTTCCAGCTTGCCAGGCCCATTGAATGGACATGGGCCTCTCTTCCTCAAGAAAAGAGACAAATGGGGGTGGTGGTGATGGGCCTTACCTTGCTGACATATTGAGAAGGGGGGGATACATGCCTCTTCCAAGGGCATCAGTACACTGTCTCAGTTTATGCATATATTTTTTCCAAGTAATGAACAAATAATCAGTTTTTAATTACATCTGTTTATAACCATTTATTTTTTAAAATTTTTATAGAGCTTTGAAAGCGACGTTGATTCTCTGATGGATTTCTATAATGATTAACATTTACATTTTCCTAGAGAACTTGCGAAGCTTGGATGATAAAATGAATATTGGTATTTTTAACATGCAACAATCCTACCGCATTATTAATGACTGACACTTTCTCTAAGTCATTTACCAGTGCTGGAAGGAGACCTCAGTGCCATTCAAGATCATAAGGAATAACTCTTGCTTTAGGGATAATCCAAACGTACACAATAGTAAATATGGAACTAACTGGCAAATTCTGAGGAAGATTATCCTTATACCAAAGAATTTAAAAAAAAAAATACATATAACATGAAATCTATAGTGATCTGTTCATTTCAATTTCACACATTTTAAAGACAGGAAGCTTACATTCTTAACAGCAAATCTTGAACTTGTACATAATCTAAACTACACAGTTTTCATTTTCTAATTGTGTGATACTTAGCTGAAATATAGAAGTATCAAATGGAGGTTTGCTATTTCAGATGTGAGCTTTGGCCTTGAAATGTGTACAGCTCAACATATTTCCTTTTTTTTTTTTTCTTTTTTTTTTTATTCATTTGCATGGTCTCAATAAAGTGTGTTCCTTAACCATATTTTTTCAAGTTCTGCTGATAGGCTTTGTAATAAAAAAATAAAGAAAAGAAAAGAAAAATTTTAAATGAGAAAAAAATTATTCACCATTCCAAAATCATATATGCAAGATTTTTTTTCTCCATTATCATGCATGTAATATTTCTTAGGAAAAGGTTTGACCAGTAAAGACATTGATGGTCACAATTCTGTGTTCTTGTTTGTTTTAATTATCTGTTTTTATTTATTTTTGTTAGGAATAATTTTTATCTATAGAGCAGAAGATGAGCAATTAAGAAAAATTTAAAATAAACTAATTTGCTTTTAATGAAGAATAAAAATATAACAGAACTATTTTTAGTTTCATTTTTTCTTGAGTAATTCATTGAAATTTAATTGTGCATAAACGTGTAATTCAATATCCTTGAATGATTTTTTTTAAAAAGAAATTATAATTTTTGTCTGCTCACTTGATCAAATTTCATAATATTTCTAATTTTGTATCTATTGTCACTAGACAATTGCTTAAGGTTCAGAGCATTGAACTAGAAGTATTACTTTCTCTTCAATATACAACATTCAATAAACAGTCAGTGATTTTTCATTGAGCCACTGATGGCTAAATCATAGCAGATACAGAAAGGTTAGTGGAGTTATTCACATTAAAGGCAATTTGAACAATCAATTTTCAGAACTTTCATTCGTAAGTCTCAAGGACCTTCTTTCATTATCTTTTTTATCTTAGTTAATTTCATTGAGTTTTCTATTTCATCATTATTCCAGTTCTTCACTCAACATTTGCACCAGAATGTATTGTTAGCAAAACAAATAATTTTCGTCAGGTAAACAAGAAAAGTAATTCTGTTTCAACTAATCCAAGGGACATAATTGAAAATCTGCAGGACCCTTGACTGCTAGACGATCTGAACGAAGATAGTTGGCCTTATGAACTTCAACAAAACAAAGGTCATGTGCAACAAACAAGTCGGAAATGAACGCACAACGATCAAAATCAAAAATGAAAAGCTGGAGAAAGTAAACCACAACATACACGTAGGACAATGAATCTTCATGAAATCCTCAAAAGAAGAAATCAAGCAAATAATCACTTTTGGATGACAAACCTTCGGTAGAACAAGTTCAACCTTCAAGAATAAGAAAATCCCATTAGTCCAGAAAAGAAGAGTATACAACCAATGCATCGATAGTTGACTATGAAGCTAAAACATGGAACCTTACCAATAGACTAACTTTACAAACAGAGAACCGTGCAATGTGCACATAAGAAAATCATGCTTAATATCACAGAGATCACAAGGGAGCACAGTATATTTAAGAAAAAACATGAGTCAGGGATATCATAAAATTGATTTTAAAAGAACAAAAAACCCTCAAATGGCAATGGTCTGGTCATGTTGCAAGAATGACATACAACCAATGGACATCATGACTAACAACATGGATCCTCAGGGATCATATGAGAAACTGAGGCCACCTGAGATGAGATGGCAAATTGGAGAGGTTCAGAAAAATATTGGTCCCACAACAGTGAAGTGTGATGAATCCTGGGGAAGGTCCATGTCCAACAACACATGATAAAAGACTGCACTATTTGAAAAATCTTGTCTCAAGTTTAAATGGAAGAAATCTTAATCATGTTAGCAGTAGGAGTCCTGATTTTTTTTCATCACCAGAAACTTTTTGAAACATGAAAAAATACCTTCTAATTTCTCAGGTCAGCTTAATAGCAAGAATTAAATCTTGTTCAATTTCTAAGTCAAGCAAATATACAGCTGAAAAGTCAACTGTATTTGTAAACTAATAAGATTATGATTTCAACCAGACAGCACTCTCTTAAATCGTGTATATTAACACAAATGCTTATCCTCAAACCAATTATACGCATGCCATCAAAAAATTGAAGAAATATTAAAATAATTTTGCAATTGTGCGATAATATAAAATATCCATATAATTATGTTGCCCTGCATCATCTTGTTTATGTTCCAACAAAATGAATTGGGATTTTTTGAGCATTTGCCAAATAAAATGAAAAATTAAGGATAGGCTACTTTGAAATAAGCATTTGCAAAGTTATGGAGCAAACTGAAAATTCATTTGAAAGTCTTGACAAAATTTACCAACAAAAAATAGAGCACTACGTGGCATTTAATATAAGTTGAAGATCAAGTTTAAATGCCTGTATTGATGCAGGTATGTTACTATTAAAAATGTAGGTAAGTCAAACTGAATAGGGGGAAAGGAAAAAGAAATCACGAAAGAGGTGATTACATAAATTGACTCAGAGGGAAAGGGAGAGGAAATATGAGCCAATAATGAATTACATATATGTCTTTGAATTCAACAAATGTAGGCATAAAATCCAAGAGGCTGCTGTTCTTATATTTATATATATATATATATATATATATATATATATATATATATATAAAAGGCTGATCATTATATGAAGAGTTTGAAAAAAAACAGGATAATGAGATCAGAAATAGATCTTCATACTACAGTAGATTGTTAATAATTACATCAGACACCATACATCACTGAAGACCTATTTTGACAGGGTTTGATATAACATGGAATCACTTATAATGCAGTTTGAGCATGGACCGCAATTTCCAAAATGGAAAATTTAGCTCTCAAAATAGCAGTTAGTAAATAGAAAGACCCCTAAAGAATGTTATGCACTGGACCAATCAATGTTAAATTCATCCATCAGTATCACAGATGTATTGAAAGTAAAGGCCAATCAGGTCAAAGTTGCCAACTCCAAGAATATTTTTTGTACTACATTGACTGGCAAGAAGTGCTAAATTTAAAAGAGAAAAATAGTCACAAATATGACAAGCACTGAATTAGGTTACAACACCTGTATTGAGGTTATGAATTAGAAACATTTCAGTTGTCAATAAACAAAACTCATTGCCCCTTTCATCCTGTCACAAAAAAGATCACTGATGTATTTTCAAACTCCTACTTTAGATATAACTTTATTTTTCCAGGTAATAACAATGACCCCTACCACCCCTAGTGCAAGGAAAAGACAAAATAAAGCAATAGGAGGGAGGGAGGGAGAAATTATTTCTCAGTAAAATCAATAGATAATATTAATATTTCTCAATTGATTTCCCTTATAAAGCTAATAGCTTGTAGCAGATAATTTGGTGGGATTGTTTTGATGATTGTTTGGGGGGGGGGGCATCTTCATTTCAGTTTTTTTTTCTCTCTTTACTATATTTTTGGTCTCTATTTTTTAACAATTTTTTTTCCTCTCACTCTCTCTTCATCGACACTCACTACATATGTATCTAAATTTTGTCAAAATGTAACCTGGTGAGATGTCATGGTTTTTTTTTGTTTTCCCCCCAGATTCATTTCTGTCTTCCTGCCAGACTAGCCTCACTCTACACCCACGTTTTTCTCTTCTGCACAAAAGAGTTCTAGATCCCAATTCCCCTCTGATTCTGCCAGTGTGTTACATATTTACAGTAAATTATACAAGTAATAGATATTTTATATAACTCATAAGCTATTTTCAGTTATCATCAGGAAATGTCATCCAGTGTTCTTAAAGCAGCGAGGAGTAAAACTTGGGTCAAGGTTTGTAAAAATGGAAAATTTGTAACAAAATTATGGACCCCGACTTATGTTCATAATAGAGGATGTTGTGTAATTTTTTTCACTTATCACTTGGAACTTTTACATGAATTTACTTTCAATTTTATTTTTGTATCTGAATTCTTGTGGCATTTTTTTTTTCACACATTGAAGTTTTCAAACTTTTTCTGACAATAAAAACTCATTAAAATAGTATGAACATTAACATTCAATCAAAATCTGAATGAATTATCTTTTTGATATTATAAATACTTGAGTCTTGGGATCTGAAATTTAAAACAACAAACAAAGGGCTATTTTGAATTACAACCAACTTGAACTCATAATGACCAAAAATTCTGGTTCATTAGTAAGATGAGGCTTTGTTTTGAATGCTCCTAAAGAAATGGAGCAAACAGGAACAAATAAAAGTAATTAAAAATTGAAATGAGAGGAAAAGAATTTGGAATGACCAAATAAAAACTCATTAAAATCTGTGGCTTCACATGAAGCAAACCTGTCATGATCAACCCTTGATTTTCAATTATAGGAAAAAAAAGAGAAAAAGTTCTTCATAATGACTGAAATGTTTGTCACTTTCATCACTGATATTCAAACTGGTGATGAACAAAAGAATAATTTTGTATTTTGAAACTAATAAATGATATAATAATTGAAAAAGTAATACTTTTTTTATGTGATCTAATATTTAGTACAAAAAATTCCGTTTTGCTTTCAGCAATCTTTGATATCGACACTGCTTGTTCAATATTATTGCTCAATATGAAGTGCAGAAAAATTCAACACATATTAATATTACACAATAAAATCAGCTAAAATATTTTGGCCTATTTTCCTCTCTTCAATTCACTTGAAAGCCAATTCTCAAATCCAGCAAGGTCAATATAGTTCAATAATATTGTATTTGAATTGCTGCAAACAAGAAATAAAAACTAAGATAACTCACAAAATAAAAATATGGCTTAAAATACCTTCATTTGTTAACCAAACAAGATATTTTAATTGTTCTTTATTTTTTCATAACTTATATGATATGTATAGCATTTTTGACTTGAAAAATCTGGTGAAGTCCAGATCTATTTGATTTTTTTTTTCAAGTCACAAAAAGTCAAAAATCAATTCTGTATTCAATTAAAAAAATTCTGATTAACTTGTTGGGGAATTTTCAAGTTTTCACAAAAATTTCATTCTTGTTGCAATATATACAGAGAGCTTATAATGTAAACATAAAAATTGGATATGTTTGAATATATTAAGTATATATTTACAATTGGAATAATAATGTCAGCATAATGCATACAAGGCAGTTTAAGTGTAGGTAATTGTTTGTAATGTGACAATATTGTACATACTACATAGATGTTTTTTTTGTGTTTATATAACAAATTAGGTTTGTTTTCTTTTTTTAAGTAGAAAAGATTGTCTGTTTTTCAAATGAAAGACTGCTGGAAGGTTTTCTGTAACATTTTTTAAAAACTTTCAGTTAAGCAGTTTTTTTTGGGGGGGGGGGTTCATTTAAGGTATTTGAGAAAAGACAATTGGAGAGAAGGAAAAAATAACCATAGAGATATTCTTTCATGTTAACCCAATTAATAAAATGTATCAACTTCATCTCTTGTCAATAACTGTAAAAGTCAAGGAAGTGATGAAACATTGCTAATTTCTAATATTTAAAATTCAAATTTTAAAAAAAAATATATATTATACGGTTTTGAAATTGGAGTTTACATTGAATTCAAAATGGGCTGAAAACAAAAAAAGCCTTCACAATTTCTATAATTCCATGTTTCACCATAACAATCGCAAATTAACATATTTTCTCTCATCAACATGAATGTATTAAAATATTTGTTTAAATTTTATTTCAAGTAAAAAGCTGATTAAGATTATTAACAGAAATGATGAGATGAGAGTACCTCTACTATTTTACACATGTTATTGTTTGTTAAAAAGTTGATTTGAAAAAACAAAATTAGTTAAGAAGTCATCGATTATGAGTCTGAAATTCAGTTAGGGTTAGGATATACACAAAACAGACCAATTTCAGAGTAATTAACACTAAGAACTTACTATTTAAGCATATGATGCAAATAAATTACAAAACCATAATGTATACATAAATATATTGCTATTAGAATTGTATGGATTGAGAGAGAGATTTGATATTTATTTATACAACTAGAATAGTCTGAATGTTTTTGTAATTTAATTTAGTTAAGTAGAGCACCAGACCAATTTTACAGAGTAAGCAGTGACAACTGAACTCAGAATGTTGGCCACTACCAGCAGAGAATTGGGGTTTTTATTTGTATTTAGCAAAAGTTGAATATCAGATTTTTCAAATAAATGATTTTGCCTTCTTTTCATAAATATGTATTATTCTTCATAAAGTAAAAAGCATGACTTCCTTTTGTCATCATTTTTTATGAGTAGCAAGGTCAAAAATCAAATTTGCTATTAATTCTGCTCATGTTTTGCAGTGGATATATTGTGACCAACAAATTGCTTTGTTACAACTTAGTAAATGCTTAATAGTTTGAATAATTTTAGAATTTCAACTCTTAATATAAAGAAATATTTCTTCATATTTGAAACACCCTGTAGTTATTAGTTCTGAAGTAAAGAATATCTGTATGGTTGACCTTTTCTCCATTTCTTTAGCATCCATTTAAAACATCTTTTTGTTCATCTTTTGATTTACGTATTTGTAAGTTTATACAAAAATTTCTATTTTGTTGGTGATTAATGTCTTGAAAATCTTGGCAAAAGCTTTAATGAGTCTCTTGAAATTCTAGAGTAACTTTAACAGCTGGAAAAATGCCCTCTTCGACAGATATGTTTGTAGAAAGAAAACAGCAGAATTTAATGATTCAATGGGAAAATGTAAATCACTAGCACAAACGTCGCTGAAAAGTTTGTAAGTGAATTTATGAACCGGTTTCTGGCTTAGAATGAAGAGAAATTACTTCTGTGAAAGATCAAGTGAAAAATAATCTAACATGCACACTATGTCAAATGCAGCATGCATTCACTGAGACAGAGGAACTCAAAGATAAGTTTTCTTTTGCTTTGACATTCACTCTCTGTCCAGAAATCACTGAATTAAATTATTTATGCAAACAAATCCATTTTCTAACCAATCAAGTATATATTAAGAGTGTATATATATATATATATATATATATATATATATATATATATATATATATATATATAATCTCCAGATTGAAGACTTTGGATAAGACATAGAGAAATATGGCTTATTATTTTTAGTATATATTTACCAGCAGTAAAGCTTGGTTAGATGGATATCTTTTTTTTTCTCAAATGTTGCAGGTGGGGAAGGGCAAGTTTGTTTAGAGAATGCCTTGTTTTCCTTCTCTTTTCCAAATGATCACCATACCATGGGCATCACATGAAGCCAACAAACTCTCATCATAGTTGAAGCAGACATCCAGCACTGGAGCTGAGTGGCCAAGAAGTTTGTTCACACAGGACTTGTTTTCTTTTGCAATATTAAAAAAGTACACACACATATCTTCACTGCCAGAAACTGAAATAGGAAAGAAACGAGAGAGTGTAATGAGGAAAATTATAAATCAACAATTGATTTTTCAGTTTTATTTCCTTAACCTTATAAAATATAGAATGGAAATATATTTGGAAGCAGAAAGAGGGAAATATCTTGATTGAAGTTAAATCAAGTTACCAGCTAGTGGCAATTTAATAAATGTTTATGATCAATTGAGATTTGGGAATTTTTTTCAATTCAGGAACATTTTTTGAATACTTCTATTGATTATCAGTTCTTAATCACATAATACCATAAAATATGAAAACATACTTATTCTGGTAAATCTCCTATGATGTAGACGAACCATGGAGTTCAAAGTTTGAATATTTTCTTTAAAAATTATAAAAGGCATTACATTCAGTCATATATAACCATCAATTATCAACTTCCTTTTTATGAAAATTGTTGAAGACTCCCTACAAGTACTTGACAGTTAATAATGAACATTATTAGATAAAGAGAATGAGAAAAACAAGAACCAAAGAATAAGCCTATCATCAACTGAGAAAAGTTTTATCATTTCACACATTGGGAAACAAACTATGAATTGAGTAATGTGAAACAAGATAAAAGTATGGTTGTAAGCCACAAGTTGTTCTCTAGGGAAAAAGAGAAGATGAAAAAAAAGGTATAGGTTGTACTCACTAACACAAGCTCCCTGCCTAAAGGACATGAGTGGACAGAAAGTACTTTTTACATGGGCTGTTCTGTGCTTAATAGGAAATTTTCTCTTCAATTGAAGGCCACCATCTTCAGAAACAATGCTGAAGTTTAGAGAAAAATATAAACAAATTAATGGAGAAAACGTATAAAATGAAAAAAATTCAAGTTTTACATAATGAGAGCTCTCTTCCATTCAAAAGAATCATAGAAACTACTTTTCCTATTTTTAGCAAAGTTTATCAAAAATGTACTACAGTATCAAAAAACCTCTGAAAATTCAGCTGATTTCCATTAGAAAAAATTCAAGAAATTTCATACAAATAAATAAAAAAATATTGAGCGAACTCCACATTTAGAGCAAATAATATCAAAATCAATGATAATCACTAAAGACAAAATAATATTGTAAAATAAAGAAAACAATAAAGAACAGATTACATAAAAGCATTGATAGGCTGATTAAAAAGTAATTACCAAAAAAAACCACTTAGTTTCATAAATGTACATTCACAAAAATCAATATACCTGAATAAGAATAAATAATTGACTGCACAATTCACAAGTAAGGATGGATCTCTGGCCTCTCGGTTGATCCAGCTTCTGGCTGATATACATGTCACAGTTCGGTTTTCACATACTGTGATTCTGGAAAAGAGCAACGTCACTCATGATATCAATGAGATTTTCTCTTATGCAGATGGACATTCATTTTTCGGCATAAAAATTTTTCTTGATTCTGATTCCTTCAAATTTAAAACTTGGAAACACTACATACAACAAACATTACAGCACAGGCAAAGTAATAGAACATTTCATTCAAATATATTTCTTATTGATAGTATATTGAATTTTTTTCAAATAAAGGTCTTTCTTGAATATCTTTTTTCAATAACCACTTTGGATAAGAGCTTTTTCATACATGAAGTATTTACTGAGAGCTAGGATTTCTAGAAATTTCAAGATCATGTGTCAATTACTATTAATAAGAACTACATTTGAATAAATCGTTCTCTTATTTTGACTGGTATTGTATATATTGTAGAAAGCTACATAAACAGAGAAAGTGTTCAGGCATCATAGGAATACCAGTGATTCTTAGGATTATGTGAATGTAATTTTCTTAAAATGATGATGAAGTTAAAAAAAAAACAACATGATATAAAATGTTTATCTTATAAAGCAAAGTAATGTTCCCAAGGAAAAACTATGTTAAGAAAATGCTGGTTTTTTACTTTTTTCTGGCTTTTAATTATTCATAAGAAAATATCTAATTTTCAAAAAATTTACAATCAAAAATTTCAGTTATGACTTACAGAAAACAAGAATTAATGAACAGAAATAGATGATGGGAGTTCTAGAAAGTGTGGAAATTGGCAAGGGTTATTTTTGGAAGAAAATTAACAAACCTTCTGCCTTTTACTAATTTTCCAGTCGCTAAGTCAAAGAGGAAGGAGAAAATAAATCCTTTGTCATCCCCTGACCACAAGATCCGTCCATTTGAGTCAAAGGCCATGGTCAAAACTCGACCAGCTGCTTTTCCTGTACCTCCCTGTCATAAGAATATAGATAATAGAAATATATTGAAAGGGTGGGATGCAGGTGGAGAAGATAATGTATTTCTTCTAGAATATTCCATTAAAGTACAAAGAGTGCAGCCAGGTTGATTGCAAATTTTATTCTTCCGACTAGAGTTTTGTAAGGAAAATCCAAAGCAATGTTTTAATTTTATCCATACTTATAATACATACTTTATGAAATTATTGCATTGTTCTCAAAGATTAGATTTGATTTTATATGCTAAAATACTTGCAGGAACTAATACTTTATATATATGCCAAGATTTGATATCAATTCACACCAGTTACAAACATCAGTAGAATGAGATGTTAATGAAAGGTCATCAGTCAAAATTTATGGTGAAAGACAAGGAAATACTCAATAAGAAAAACATTTATGAAGAACAAGAGGTATAATGATATTTAAATGATTATATTCAGGACATCAGCTTTCTAATAGTCCTGACTTTCATATCATAATGCCTTGTAATTTATAAAAAAACTTATAAAGAATTTCATCTCTCGATAGAAAGCTAAAATGAGATTTTTTTTGGATGCTTTCAATCAGATTGTGACTACGACACACTGACAATGCAGAATAAACAGACAGTGCCCATAAAAATATCAATGTTAACAATGTTTTAATTTTCTGATTTTTTATAAGCAAAGAGAAAATAACTAGGTTTATTCTTGTATGCTGGTATTTCCACTAGTGTGATGAATAATAAAAGTCAATCAGAAATTACAAACTGTCAGTTTCACAAGTAGAACAAAGGTATATCAATATATCATCAATTGTGCATTGGAAACATGAATATGAATTATGTAATGAGATAATAAATCAACAAGTTGAAAGCAACTGAATAAGTAAATCATACTTTAATAATAATTAATGATGAATTAAGCTATTTACCTTACAACATTGACCAGTTGATACATTCATCACTTGCACGTGTCCTTTGTTGCTGCCAGTCTGAATTTCAGTTGAGGAATTAAAAAACGAATATGTGGACTGATTCTGGCCCAACAAGTAGGTATGTTCATTTACATTAAAGACAGAGAAAAAAAGTTCTACCGGTTAATTATTGATTATTGATTATTATACTCAGTAATAAAATAGAGATTCTATAGTTATAATGATTGCTTGATGCATATCTATAGATGTAATGAATATAAACAATGAAATTGTCAGTAGAGACGTTCAAACACACAGACCAACCAGTTAGTTTTGTACAATTTCATTTGGAGAATTTTACAATTTATACAATGGTATCACTTAATCTAAGGGTGTATATAGATTTGTAAATTGAAATTATTCTGTCTTATCTAATTTATATACTCAATTCATACACATATTAAAGCAGAATTTTTTATCTTTTGAATGATATGAATGTTAACACGAGTTATTTAGGGTTTTTCTTTCAATGTTGCTCCAAACAAGTTCCTCTTGCAAGACGATTTGAAGCACATTCAGTAAAATGGCTGCAAACAGTCACACATGTTAAAACTTATAAGAAGTTAGACATCTCTGTACATTGAAAATAGTGTGACAAGCCAAAATTCATGTGCCAATACAAATGCTAAGCAGAATACTTGTTATGACAAAAACTCATACAATAAAGTAGAATGCTGCAAACTTCATATGTTATATATCAGATATTTAAGCACACTGATATGTTAATTTGTTAAGAATACTTTGATCAATTTGTATATGGACATTTCAATTATCTTTTGATTATCAGATATGTACATAAGTTGAATGAGATCATTTCAATTTTAATGATCATAATTCACAATAAGATAGTAATACGATGATACCACTCTTGATGAAGACAATCTGTTCCACAAAACATCTCATTAACTGAAAATTTATAAAGTGAATAATCAAACCCATGGAATTCAAGTAATTTGTTCCAAATAAAAAGTATTGGGCATCCAAAGTCTTAATAATAACCTTGTGAATAATTTATAATGAATAAATACAAATAAACATGTAAATAATGTGATAAATGAATAAATAATCTCATTATAATTCACAAAATGTCTGACTGTCTGCTGCCTGAAAATAAGCACCTGGAAATTAGATATGAATTTAGATCATCATAAATGAAATCTAGATGATTCTGGATAATTTTATGGAATTTCACAGTTTTTTTCTTCTTGCAAACTGAAATTATTTGGCAAAGAGAATTTTTCTGGTAATTGGAGCTTCTCTCTAATAGAAATTTTGTTATAAGAGTCTTTTGCAGTGAGAGGTATCATTGTATCATTACCAAAAAGTGTCTTTCAATAATAAGAAATTTAATAAACATTGTTAAAATACAATCGAAGTGAAATGATTTCAAGTAGCTTAAGAATGATTTAAATCAGAAATCTGATAGGTTACTTTGGATTAATGAGCTTTTCCATGATAACAGTTTGTGGAATAAAACCTTAAGGTATACAGACTTTTTCAATTCTAACTGAACAGTAAATTCTAATATAAACTAAAATAAAATTAGTTCTGTATCTTGTATTAGATATATAGTATTTTATTCTTATATTTTAAACACATCAATTATTAAAAATCGTTTCTTTCATATAAATCCTTCTGCAAGAATTGAAAAGAGAAGGGAAGTAACTGTCAGAGGCAGGAATAATGGTGAATAATTTTGTACATAGTTTTAGAGTTACCTCCCTTTGATCAGAATCTCTCGTACAAACCAGATTTACAGACTACACTCAGAATTTCTCAGAACAGGAGTAGTAGTTAGCATACTAGTTTTGAAGACCATTACTACGATAAATTTCACCATTACTACATAAATTTGACCATTATTGTAAGTAAATTTATTACTTAATGGGAGCCCCCACAATTCTGACATGGAGCTTTAAAATTGAATATCAATTATGCACTAAGTAAATGGGGAAAAATTGGAAGTGTGATACCTAGATTGGTCAGGGGAGGTTTAACTTCATGAATTAATTCAACAGGGAAGTTTGGACATTTTGGATTTTTCAAGTCAGTTTGAACTACTCCAGATATGATTTCAAATGAAAGCTTTTGTTACCATATAATGTTTTTTTTTCTAAAAAATAATACAGAAGTTCAAGTGGCCTGATAGACAATGCAAAAGGTCTTATCTGGTCTAATGGGAAAAAGAATGAATCTTCTCCCAAGGATAAAGCTGGTTATAGGCTATAATCTAGATTGTCAGCCTGGGCTTGGAAGCACTTGGGAGATCAGGAACAGATATATTTCAATAGATATTTTACCATTTGGTGAAAGATTTCTTGGAGACAAAAAAAAACTTCTGAAAGAAACAATATAGAGACAATTTGAACAAGTTTAACGCACTTGTGATTAGTAAGATGAACGAGTGTTCTTTGTGTCTGTTTGAAACATCAAATAGAAGTTAGTCACATGGCAGTACAAAATTATAATAATATTATGGAGCTGGATATGATAAATGTAAAACAAAAATACCGTTTGGTGGCAGTGTGAGGTCCTCAGGCAACCAAATCATGTAGTGGGAGTAGATGGTGATTTGTTAATTCTGCAGAATTGTGTAGGCTTTAGATTTATTATGTAGACCAGAATTAATTGTCCCCACCACAAAAAACTCACCCCGTTCGAAAGTGAGTAGGGTGACCCAGCATTTCAAAGGCTCACTGACCCGCCTGACAACCTGACTTTTAAATTCTGGCTTGAAATTGACCGATTCTCTGACAGAGTCCCAAAATAGCTTCTTTGTGTGACCAGACTTCTTGTTCTTGATAATGCACATTGATAGAACATACATTAGCTAAAATCACCTGACCAGTCATTGTAATCAAGTCAACTGGGAGGGTTAGCTTAAACCTGTAACCTTGTCACCAATGAACATTTTTTTGTTCCTGTTATATTGCCATTGCTTCATCATTTGGAACGCTCATTGTTCCGATGTTTGTGAGCAAATGAATGGCACAGGGGTTGTGATGTTACAGGAGAAAATTTTGTTTTATCTAAGTAGGTTTTGATAAGTAGTTTATGGGACTATTATCATTTCTTTGAGAATACAATAATTTAAAATACTTGATATTGAAAAAAATTATGTAAAATTCCTATAGTCAACATCACGCACATAACAAAGACACCAAACATTACAAGAATTACAATATGGCCATAATTCCCCGCCATTTTCTCTTTTTATTTAGTTCCTCCCCTTCTGGTGTATTCTTAGTTTGAAATTGCCTAAATGCCCATCCTCAGGTTTATGATTTTAAAAAAAAACAGTATCTATATCAATTAAATTGTTGTATACAGAAGAAGTGAAAAGGCACTCTCTCATAGTGAGTCAACAGTGAGACACCATTGAGTGAACTTGTGTACTGTGTGACTGTCACATTCACAATGACTGAGTGAGTAGATCAGCCAACCCATTCTTTAGATCTTGAGAAGTTTATTTTTCACCCAGATCTATCAACCCTTTATAGTCCAGACTTGGCTCCCTGTGACATCTAGCTTTTCCCCCAGTTGGAATTGTTGTTGAAATGAAGGAGATTTCAAACAAAAGATAAGATAAAAGAGAATGTGATGAGGCAGCTGATGGCGATCCCAAAAGAGAACTTTGAAAAATATTTTTTAAAGTGAAAGAGATGCTGGGATAAGTGTGTGATTCCTCAGGGGTGTTCTTTTGAACAGACTTAAGTGTCATTGCCATAGGTAGGATAATTTTTCCGTTAACATTAAATGGCTGGATACAATCCAGACAGACCTTGTATATATAACGTTATCAATAACAATAATTCATTACAAGCATATAGATGAATTGAAAGCTCCTTGGATAGAAAAGCCACGTTGATTTGGGGTGGATATTTGCCTAGCCATGACATTTGATAAACATATCACACTATCCAATGGAGTAGCCAAAGTTTATGAAACTAACACTAAGTATGAAAATATCAAAATGGCTGATGATACAACAAACTATTTACTATCTGAATCATTCTTTTTTTGTATGGGAAAAGAAAAAGGATACAACAAACATGTTGTTATTTAAAGGCTGAAAAAGGCAACACAATAGTTCAGCTCCACTGCCATCTTCAATGACTCTGATGCAATTTCCTGCAGCCACATCCCAAAGTCGAGCTGTTCCATCCAGTGACACAGACAAAATGATATCATTTGAAGAGGACCAAGAGAAATCTAAAAAGCAAAGAGATAAGCAAATGGATTGAAGGAACATTTTGATGAATTCTAGTCATAAATAAACAATGAGTTCTGATCAAAGTTATGATAACATCAATGAAAAAAATGGGAGTGAGTATGTTTTGTTTCAAGATAAACACCAACTTGGCTTTATCTATAGATTGTTCAAGCAGAACAAATAAAGACTTTTGGAAAGTTTAAATTATTTGAAATAAAAATGATAACACCCATGAATCAAAAAATATACTAGTATGAGATTTGAGTTTTAATGAAACTCTTACCATTAAAATTTGAACAAAACAATCATGAAATTGACAGTTCTTTTTTTCTCAAGAATATCATCTTACTGAAATTTCTTGTTTAAAAAACTGAGACCATAAAGTTATTGGTTGAAATTAGCTCAGGTGTTAAAGCATCATTACTTTTTATGTTAGAGAAAGGACAAGATTAACATTAAAGTTAGTGAACAATGATTTATTGCAAACTGAACTGTCTGCTATCTGTAAAGCCTCGTCAATCTATAATATATAAATAGGGGTGGTTTATTCGTTGTATCTTAATAATTAATGCACTTGATATGGCAAATTGCAGTATGAGTATTTAAAAGAGTTCAATTATGATATTGGATAAGTATTCTGTTTTGAATGAAATTTTGATCAAAACTTGATTCATATAGGTAGAACTATGTTGGCTTCACATTCAGTACAGTCATTAGATGATAAAGCAATTGCAAACTTTTCTCAGAAGCACAATGTCTTGTGTTACAAGTGGAAAGTTTAAAAAAGTATTCCACCTTTTGACAGGATTTTAATCAATTAGAATGTCTTGAAAGAGCAAACAATATAATGCATTCAATCTAGTCAATATTCCTTGCTGAAGAGTGGAGAATATCCTATCATTTAAATCATTTGGCATTGGTTTGGCAGTTGTTGCTTCGACATATCACACAACTTATACAGAAATTAGCACAGATGTTTTATAGTATCAAAATAACTGAAAGGAATATTTACTGCATACATTTACTGAATATTTATGAGGTAAAATAATGCATAATTTTCTAATGTTCCATGTTAGGAGGAAAAAATAAATTTGAATTGAAGACTATGATAGACTTTGATAAAAGTATCCCAATACTCACCAGTCACACCACTGCCATGACCTCGTAACATGCATATGACTGTAGCTGGAGGTGGAATTACCTGACATATAGATAAGGTACCATCTGTTGATGAACAAGCTACTCGTGATTTATCATCATTTGCAAATCTTACACTTGTGACTGAAATATAAAAAGAAATGCAAAACTGGTTAGAAAAGCTTTCTTTCAGATTTTGAGATTAATCACTACAGTTTCTATGAAAACATTCCCTTCTTCAGACAAAAGTATTTGAAAAAAATAATATACATCACATGATTATTCTTCAGTCCAAGTCTTTAAAGAGTCCCTAAGCAAAATTTGATTTAAGGGACTCACCATCTTTGAAAAAAAAAAAATTCAAGCTCTGAGAGACAATTCAAGCATGCTTGGGGTCCTATGGTAGCCACTTAGTTTTCTCCAGCCCTTAGGTAACATAGCCACAATAAAAAATATAAAAAAATAGATGTGTTGAGGATGACTGTGCATCCTAAGACATTCTTACAGAACCATAAGTAATCACTTTCAGAAAAATATCTAGAAATGTTTTTTTTCCTAGGAGGTCTGTTCTTTTTCTTTTTCTGAGGTGAGAAATCATTCAAGTTCAAGATATTTTTTAGATTCTCATTATGATTAGTTTTCAACCAGTTTTTCTTCCATCTTGTGTTCTTGCTTTTCATCATTGATTTCATTTTTACACTTATTCTCAGGCTGTAAAGTTTTAATCTTAGAATAAATATGAAAAGCAAAACAATCAGAGCATTGGGGAAAAGAGCAACAAAATATGATGAAAGAAAAACTACCAAAAAATAATGATAGCAATGATTCAACTAAAAAAATTGGACACTTGAAACTATTATCTTTTTAGAGACATTAAGCATCTCATGTTTCTATAATTATTTCCATATTTCAATCAATAGTCACCAATATTGACTGGGTTCTATGTAAATCTTAGAAACAAAATAATTTAACCAGAACATTTATATTTCAATCGGGAATAATGATATTTTAAATGAATGTGATATTTAGTAAATGAACGAAGTAAGATTTGTATGACAGTGAGATGGCTTTTTCTCTCTAATCAGGGCAATTGATTATTGAAAGCCATGTGTCTCTCTATCTAGCACCAAGCATATGAAATGTGTCAAATGACTAGATAGGCAAGAGATTTGAAACTAACTTTTTGACCTAAAGTATATTAACAATTCAAAGATGCTAGATTGATAAATTCTACTTTTTCCAAATAATTACAACTGACAAATATCTCTTTCTTTTGATTTTCAATTATTATAAGGAGAATAGATTAAGATAACGATTTTTTGAGTGTTAACTATATTAGACACTTCGCTGAACATCAAAATTTTTATGATTCGGTGTGAGATTTAAACTCTACGTAACAGAAACTCCAGAGAGTAGCATCCTATTTTGAATATTCTAGTGAACAAATTTTCTGTTTAGCTTAAATCATTTCCACTCTATATCTAAAATACCATATCTAACTGTAAAACATTCAAAAGTTTCCAAGAAGAAATTATAAAAATATCAAAATCTCTCAGGATTTAAAATTTTCCATGGATGAGACTTTTAGAGTTACCTCCCCTGCGTCATGAAACTTCGGCATTCATTGAGTGGTGAATCGTCTCAAAAATTTTCATTACTAGATTCATAAAAGATATTGTTCACGTGACAGTAATGTATCTCAACATTCATATTCAAGTATGATCAGTAATCTTTTAGGATTGATAATTACACATGCAACTGAGTAAAAGAGTACTGTTCAGCATCGTCCTCAATCTATTCCAATAAAGAATGTACAGAAAAAGTTCATCTTTCTGCCAAGAACATCAATGCAAATAACAACAGCATAAAAAGATCATTTTATAAGATCAATTTGTTGGAATTTCTGTACACCAGCTCACTTCACATCTGAAACATAGATAGATACTCTGGTTGATAATTCCATTCTTTTTAGGATTTCTATTGATCAGCTAAATTCCTCATTTATGTGGGATTCTGCTAGACCTTCAATATCTTAATACTTCTGATAAACAGCTATTAAACCCTATATTGAATCTCAGGGAAAGACTTCTCCCCATCATTTTTCATATTAAAGACGTCTTCAAAATCCAAACATCATGTTACAAATTACTCTGGTTATATGCTACAATAAATTTATAATTCAGATCAGATATTAAGATGCAGAACAAACAAGACTGCATAATAATTATTTACTTATCTAATTATAAGCTTTCTAAAAAACTGGGGAAGATGGACGACTACATCTACCTCGGACAATGAATCTCCATGAGATCCTCAGAAAAAGAGGAAATTAAGCAAAGAATCGCTCTAGGGTGGCAAGCCTTTGTCAGAGCAAGCTCAACCTTCAAAAACCAGACAATCCCAATGATCCTAAATGAAGAGGATACAACCAATGCATCCTCCCAATAGTCATTTATGGAGCTGAAACATGGAACCCAACCAAGAGACAGACCCGCAAACTGAAAGGGGAGTCTGAGATATCATAGAAACTATTGAAAAACTTAAATGGCAATGGGTAGGCCATGTTGCAAGAATGGCAGACAGCCAATGGATATCACGACTCACAACATGTAAAACCGAGGCCAGCAGAATACAAGATGGAGAGATGTACTAGACAAAATCAGAAAATACAGGCTCCGTGATAGAGAAATGTAGCAAATCCAGGGGAAGGTCTATGTCCAACGACGGACATTAAAAGACTGATGATGATGATGATGATGATGAAGACAGGAAATCAGAATAAAGATCAGTCATAGTGATATGTGCTCAAGCATATATATTGCTTCAGTAAGATACTGAAAGCTGCACAGATGAATGGGCTTACATCAAGTTTTTTATGGTAATTAATGTGGTAGTCATCACTCTGTAGTTATATCATTGAATTATATAGCATAAGATCAATGGTTCAGTTACAAGTGTCAAGTGTCAGGCTGATTAATCATAACTCTCAGAGAAGGAAATCTTACACCTAGCGAAGAAGCAATGGGGAGACATTTCTAACCTCATGTTGTGAAAACCAAAAAAGTCCAGTGTATTCATCAAATATTGAGAAATTGCTTGAACATTTTTCCAGGAAGGCTTCTCATACAGAAATGAATTTAATGACCATTTTTGAATTCATTTTTTTCATTTGCAGATCTGGATTTTCCAAGAAAGTGTGAATACATTTATCTATTTATTGTTACTGCTTATCTAGGTTTTGGTTGAAATAGAAAAAAGTTGTTTTTGCACTAAGAAAAACAAATGGTGGATTATACAACTATCAACAGATGTAGAAATCAGTATGCAAACATAAGGCATCGACAAAAATAGTTTTAAAAAGGGAATGTGTGTGTGTGTGTGTATATATATATATATATATATATATATATGTATATATATATATATATATATATGTATATATATATATATATATATATATATATATATATGTATATATATATATATATATATATATGTATATATATATATATATATATATATATATATGTATATATATATATATATATATATATATGTATATATATATATATATATATATATATATATATATATGTATATATATATATATATATATATATATATATATATATATATATATATATATATATATATACATATATATATATATATATATATATATATATATATACATATATATGAACTTTTGATGTTTGTATGAATATATTTATGTAACTACTCTTATAACCCAAGAATTACAATCCTAGAGCAAAAATAAAACTATCATCAAATTCAGCATATCTCAATTTACCTACAGCATAAATTAGATCAAATTTAAAAAAAAATTTATTTCTGCACCTGAAAACTATCCAGTAGATCAAGTGTTTGTCACTGGGGGTTGTGGAGGTGGCCATGTACAAATAGTATCCAGCCAACACCTATAACCTCCCCACCCCTAAGGGCAGATTAACAACAATACATACATAATTAGAAAGAAGAATTCATAGACATGGATGCATAAGTACCTATTTAATCATAGTGAACAGTGGATAGTGATTTGAATTTCTTGCAGTAAAAAGCAATAATGGTAAAAACAGAAATATGCTTCAAGCTAAATATTTTTGTAATGTGGCTGCTAGTTTGAAAAATTCCAAATATTTTACATTTAATTATTTAGGTAGGTGTATCTAGTACTAGAATAAAATATACCTTCCCTTGATAGATTAAAAGTAAAATTAAAAGTAAGGCTAACATAACTAGTTCTAATTAAGTCATCTATTTATGCATTTCTCAAAGGCATTATAAGAATTTTCAGTGTTTTGAGCAATGGACTGGAGGCTATCAGGTTTATGTTACAACTTTTTGAGCAAGTTAAGCGAAGCCAATTTGCAATAATTTGCTCAGCATGAAATTTTTGACTTCAGAGCCAGATTAGATTCGGTTCTTTAACAAAGAACACACATAGGAATGAGTAGATAATTCCCATAACATACCATCTGTGAAACTTCCAGTTTGATTGAGGTAGAAATTATGATATGATTTCAAAGTTTAATAATGCTCAAAATGACAGGATATTTTTTTTTTAAATCTATAACTAAGAATAAAAAAAACAAAAAAATATTTTATTCTGCATGGTATTTTTTCTTTGTAATAGTTAATTTTACATCAAAATACACCACTTGTATAAATTTAAAATAGATGTAAGCATTGGAAATATAATCAAAAAAAAGGTTTCCACTCAGAGCGCTTAGAGTTGGGCAAAATCCAGTTACATAAATAAACATAAATGGAAAACTAGATATGATTATCATATAATGACATTTAACAATAAGAACCATACATATATATAACTGTCAGAACACAGGAATGACTCAAACCCAGCAAACGTGTTTAAACCTGTTTATCATGGGTAGTGGTGAATAATGAGTCCCAAAAAAATACTGATTGGCAAACCATGGCTAAGTTCTGTCAAAAGTTTTTAATAAAACCCTATAAATGGGCACTTTTCATCCTTCGATAAACTCAGGATGGCCAATGTATGAAAAAAAAAACCGAACAAATTTTAATCAATTAAAAATGAAAAGAAATAAGTGAACCCATGAAATAAAACAGCAATATGTTTATAACGGTATTTTTTTCTTTCTCAATAAATTCAAAACAACCATTGTTTGGAAAAACCTTCAAAAACATTCTTATCAATCAAAAGTGAAAAAAAAAGAAAAGGGAATTCATGAAAGAAGAGAATTGTATTATCATTGCTTTGAATAAATTGTTTTACTTTGCTTATTTCTTTTCATTTCACACTCAGAGTTTCAATTAGGACCACCATGGCTAAATTGTGTCAAAAGGTTTCAATGAAACTTCATAAAATAAACACTTTTTCTCCCTCATTAAATTCCACAGATTGAATGTGTGGACAAAAAAAAAATTGAGGCAGTCAATGTGTGGAAAAAAATAAAACAAAACAAACATTTACTAAATAAGCAGTAAAGGAAATAAGAGAATATTGGGCAAATAATGTTTTGATGGGCAGTTTTCTGCCCTTGATAAATTTGTGTTGGGCAGATTTCCTGATGGGCACTTTTCCAGGTTCCAATCTTTTGATGAGCACTTATCCAGTTATTAAGATTAATAACAGCAACAACAATAACAGTTACATGCATAACAGGTGAGATATATGAGAAAAGGTATTTTTTTTCTCAGCTACCCGTTGACCATTGTCTTTTGGCAGTATGTTGTATTGAGGTGATCAATTAAAAATCGGAAAAAGGGGTGATTAATGGATAAGTTACTTTTCTTACTGTACTAAAATATCCAAATTCGCATAAAACAAGAGTGGACACAAACTAAGGAGTGATTAAGCATAAAATTACATTTTGGAGGGAACTTCTAAAAAAACAAAAAAAAAATTTTCCCCACTCATTGAGGTGTGTGTGTGTGCATGGGCAAGATTTCTAGTTTCTACTGTGAACAGTCCAGATATACAGATACATAAAAATATCAGAATATATGAATAACCTAAACACAAAAACAATATCTAAATCAGAGTTGTGGATAGCAGCGATTAATAATGAATAATAACACACAAAATAGCCAAGACATATCATGTAATTGTAGAAATAAAAATATGTGTCTCCTTCAATAATATAAGCAATGTCATATATAAAGCAACTGTAACAACTGAAGGTAATAAAGACAACAATAAAGTATATATAGGAGTAACCAAAAGAAAATATGGGAAACTAGATATGATTATCATATAATGACATTTAACAATAGGAACCATACAACACTATCTAAACACATATGGAAATTGAAGAAGGACAAAAAAGCAATCATAAACTGGGAAATAATAACAAGAGGCTACCCATACAATAATATCAATAAAAAATGTACGCTTTGCCTAAAAGAAAATTTAAACATCATTTACAACAAACAAACAGAAAAACTTTTCAATAACAGGAGTGAAATAATTTCAGGTATGAAAACAAATACATATTGAAATATGCAAATACAGACAATTTTAAAGACTAAAAATACATTTAATATACTATATGTTTGAAATTACAGATAATTTTACATTTGCATGAAAAACGAAAAAAAGATAATATATGAAAGCAAAACAAATACAAAAGAAGATATATTAATGACTAATTGAAATAGAGTGCAGGAGCGTGCATAATGTAATAATCAGAATAATGCCAGTTGAAATAGAAAATGGTTTTGAAAAAAATGAAAAAAAAAAAGCACACGAGAAAAGAACATTATTTAAAAATAAACTTTGAGAATAATAAGCTCTTGAAAAATTGGAAAAAACAACAAAACATTTTGTCAGAAGGTAGTGAAATACAGAATTTTAAAAAATACATTTATATATACAATATATTTTTTTCTATTTATAGGGATTTCATTGTTGAACATTAATTTTGTCTTTATTCTGTTCATCTTTAACCATAATCTTTTACATTCCCTATTTAGATCACTAAACATGTTCTATAATTCATTTGATGTCATGTAATCAAAAGCAAATTTCAAGGGGCTCAAGTATTCTCTTTCCATGTTTACCCTCATTCTCTCCTGGTCAGTTTTCCAAATGATGCTTTCAAGGCTCACAGTATATAGTTTAGGTGATTAAGTATCCCATTGTCTTACTTTTTTTCCAATCTTTATCATGTTTGTATCTTTATGTAGTCTACTTATTGTAGTGCCATTTCCGTACATTTTCTGAATGACTTGTGTATAGTTCTGGTTTACATCTTGTGGATGGTGAGCCTTTAGAAAAAGTTTACTTTGGTCAGCTGGAAAGCATAAAGTATACAATGAATGCATGATAGAAGCTATGCTTTACAGACGTGAAACATGAAAATTAACAAAATGAACTGAGGACCAACTCAGAATCGCATAGAGTTATCCCTAGCATGGCTCTTTTCATGGCTCTCTAAGAGATAGAAAAAAAGATCAACATAGATCCAAAGTGAACTAAGGCGAAGGATATGATATAAATGACTGAGGGACAAAAATGGAGATAGGCTGAACACTAGGCAAGAAGAAAGGACAATGGAGCAAGGGGTTAATCTGATTAGTGCCCAGTAAACATCAAAGGAAAAGATCAGACACAAAATGGAGGGATAGAGAGGTAAGCTGGTGAGACATGGTAGAGATCAGTCGTCATGGAAAGAGATGAGAAAGACCTTTGTCCAGCAGTAGCTTATAATATCCGATGATGATGGCACAAATTTATGTATAAACAAACAAACACACACACACACACACACACTCACACATATAGGAGTGGAATCAAGAACCCACCTTAAAAATTTAATCTCCTCTGTCCTATATGTAAAAGTAAATTCTCAAAGAAATTGTAGTCATCTTCAGAGCAAGGACCAAAGGACTAAGATAAGAGACTTTCCCTTATTTCTTGTCTTTCTTGTTTTGTTTTCAATGTCACTTTATTTTTGCTGTTACTTATTTCTCCTTATTTTCACTTATTATTGATATTGATTCTTAATCTATTTCACTAAAAGCTGAAAAAAAAAAAAATACGTTACCTAATTCAACTCACCAAATGCTAAAATAGACAAAAGAAAAATGTTCAACTTTCAAATGCCCCAAAACACCAAAAAGTGAATAGATGAGGTCCAGGAAAGTTCAAGAACCCACTTTGAAAATGTAATGTCCTTCATCATATATATATATACATGTATACAGGAGTAAATTCTCAAAGAAATTATAGTCAGAGCAAGGATCACAGGATTAAGAGACTTCAACTTATTTACTTTACAAACTTGAGAAAAAAAAAAAAGAAAAAAATGTCAGGTTGTGAATGGTAGATACCAACTAGAATGGCGTGGGTTGGAAAATCGGTGACTCAGCGGTCACACTATCTGTTTCAGCTCATGTTGAGTATTCATGATTCTCAATTTTCTGAAGCACATAGACAAGGCTCCAATTCAAAAATTACTTTACTTACACTGTTACTCTTGGATGGAAGCTGAGCTATAAGGGAGAGAGTGATATCATTGGTTAAAAAAAATGGGCTGAGAATGGAAGTCTGGACATATCAAGTGGAAATAATAAGTAGTTCCCCACTTTTTTCCAAGGGTGTGGCTTGGACCTGGGCTCCAGGCTGCTACACTTTCGAGTCACTTCTCTGTTGGGGTAGTAGACCTGTTTAGTCAGTGCACATCTGCTTGGACGGAGCACCTGGGATCTTTGCTTGAAGTTGCAGGCAACCATACTATCCATACTTAAAAATTGAAGACAGCCTTACAATATAAAGGTTCTGTGCTTAAAATTGCAGACAGACGTATTGTTCTGATGTTCCTTCAAAGGGATAGTAGAACTCTACAACCAGTTCACAATCTACCAACTGTGGATTGTTCACATCTAACCACAGGTCAGCCATACGGTGAATAATCCTGCAAAGGGGCAGCAGACCCCCATAGCTAGTTCACATCTGCCAGGAGAAAGTCACTACTGTCAAAACTACAACCTTGGAATCCTGCTCTTATCTGTGCTAGCTTGATTGACCATTGCAAACCACAAAGGGTGGGGTTAGCCCTGGGCAAGCTATCTTCACTTTAAAACTCCATTGCTCAGGCAGGAGAGTTATTGTGCACACAGGCCTTGCCAGCTGTGGAAATCCCTCCCAACAATCTTTGTTTGCAAAGCCAGGCCTTTTATACATTCATATATATATGTGTATGTGTACATAAACACTAAGTGAAAAGATCTTTGGAAAATGATATCATTTAGCTAAATTGTAAAATGTCCCTCACCCATCAATGAAAAACAAAGACTGATTGCTCCAACAATTTTTGTGGCAAAAGGAAATCAACTCTAGTCTTTGGTTACCATTGTTGGTCAAGAAATATAACATTTTTCACCAGATGAGTCTTGGCATCTACCCAACATATACGAATGTGTTGATAATAGGAAAAGTATTTCCAAGTTTATATCCATCAATCTGTAAACATAACAAGAAATAAGAGTCTGATTTACATTATCAAGCTTGACTAATCAATACAATATTCATTTGTTTACATTAACAGAAGTTTCACTGGCCCTGTGGTGAGGAGCAAATAAAAGATCTAATGGTATTCAAATCACTAGAGAAAAAGACTGGGAAAAAAAGGCAAACGATAGCCTTGAGCCTAGTCAAACCAAGTCCAATGCGAGAGACAGGCTCAAGTCATCTGCAGGTCATCCATTAAAGGATAGCCGTATTTCACATACCAATAAAATATCTCCTGCTGATCAAAATCAAAAAAATTATTCATATCAACTTGAAAAGAATGTATTCCTGACTAGTTATAACAATACTTTTACTACTTAACTAGGACAGACTTGAGGGAGTGAGTTTCATTCAATATGGGTGTGGTTGATAGTGCTTGCATCAATGCGTTCAGTTGAAAAGAAGCCTTGCATATTTTGCTTTGGGTAGGGCACAAGCTAACAAACTGTAAAATTATTCAACTAATCCAAGGAGTTCATGTTTATGAAATTGCAATGTTGAAAGAATAGAATCTTATCAGCAGAAGCTAATGGAGGGTAAATACCATGAAAACAATAGGAAAATAATTGAATAACTCATATGAATCCTACATAGATGGCACAAAAGGGAGTTACCCATCAGTTCTTTTTATGCATAGAAGTGCATTGCTATTCATCTCTCAGGGGTGGTGCAACCTGATGCAGTTATATTGAGAATTTGTGCATAAGCTGACAGGAATAGCACATTCTTTAACAAATACAATTTTTTCCAGTTGGCACTCTATCAAAAAGGTCCAATAGCAAATGGTCCTAAGACAAACATCCAACAAGCAAAAAGTGTCAATTTATACATATATACACACACATGGTGTACACATGTATGTACACGTGCATCACACCATACCCACAAGGCATTCCCTTGAACTGCCTCTGAAGTTTATTAATTTATCTGGTGTCGCTAGAATTTCTTTTTCACCTCTGTCATTAAAGGTTTGTTTTTTTAACTGATCAAATGAAATTTCAACTGGTTAGTATCTACTGTTGCTCAACTTCCATTCTAAAATCCTGTAAAGAAAAAACTTCTAATACAATAACGTCCAATGCAGAAACATCCAAAGCTTTAATGATGCAAAAAAATCCAACGTGGAAAGGTCCAATTCATGTACACAAGTATATACATACCACGTATACATACATGCCACATACTTGTACACATGGTCTGCATGCAGATGTATGCAACACACATACTTAATACAGACAGGCACATACATACGATACATATTCATCTGTACACTTGCACACGCCAAATATACTTACAGGCACTGACATAATGTATACGCATTTAAATACTCACACACTATATATGGACACATACTACACACATATCACACACATTCATACACACATGCCATATATACTCACATAGAATATAGACACACAATAGCATACCATATTCACATCACATATGCACTCATGTACACACATGCCAGATACATATAATACAGACCCCCAAAACTTCAAACTGATACTTCACTGCCTTGTTTACATATCTGCTTAATGTCAACCACATACAATGGCTAGTTGACAAGTGCACATACACACAGATTCCTTCAGTTTTAGTTACGTATTACGTAACTTTTATTGAGAATAACAATTGCACTTCTGTCTTATTTTTAAAACCTAAACATTTTGATTAAAAAAAAAGTTCCTGATTTTCCATGAGCAATGAACTGATTGAGATGTCGAAAATCAAAAAAATGACTTCGAGTCAAAACTGCAAAATTTTATCATTAAAACAACTTTCTCCTTTTGAACACTTCTGTTACTGTGATGATTTTTAATTCATCTATAAAGAGATCTGTGAACGCCCTTCATCCCTTGTATCAATAAATTATCTAACCTAGATGAAACTTTTTAATTATTAAATCATCTAAGTTTGAATACGTTAATCTGTTTGTGACCTCTGAGCAGCAGAATCATTGTATATTAGTGGGAGAAATGAAATTAAGGGACCCCTGAATTGTGCTAACTTGAAGAATGCAAAAAAAAACCTCTGGTTGATTTGCAGCTGAATAATAGTATAGATTCTGTGATTACGCCCACTCCTATATATTATGATTACCAATTCATCAAGGAAGATAACTATTTGATACCAGTTATAGAGTAGTCACCCTTATCTATTTTCAAATGTGTCATAATTCAGTTTCATTCTGGTCACATCAGATAGCAGTAATTTTCTAAAAGTGACCCAAGTCACAAAGTTTATCCAACATCAGCTACCTCTATTCATACGCTTTTAAAAGTGCTATGAAATGTTGACATCTGCTTATGTTTTCATGTTTTTAGCATATACAGTGCAATATATATATATATATATATATATATACACATATATATATATGTATATATGTAATATATATATATATATATATATATATATATATATATATATATATATATATATATAAATAAATAAATGATACACTACATACGCTGTCATGAGAGTATATGGAAATTTGGATGAATATTATTCAAATTTCTTTGGATGGGAGACTGGATAAAAAGCAAGAGGAATTAAAATGAATGAAAAACTGGGAAAAAATTAATAATCATCCAAGAAAATTGAATAATACTTAAGTATACAAACAAAGAAGGTTGTAGCATATCAGCCGATCAAGGGAAATAGAGAATGGAAACTATATAGTTCAAATTTAATCACTGTAACAGCTTGCTCTACATGGCCCAACTGATAAGGCAGCTGCCCTGGACAAGTGAACTATAAAATGATGAAAGAAGCGATTTTTGATTCTCAACGTACATTAACTTCTCATAAACCTAACTTCTATCCTTTTCCAGTTGAATGTAATAAGGTATTAAATTTTATTAAAAAATATTAACAATCAACAACTAAATGAAAAAATGATAATATTGTAAATAAATAAATCATAATCTTTTTATTAATAATAGATGAAATATGATCTTGTCAACAAATGATTAAATAAATGTTACATTTCATATTATGATTCACATACTTTTTTAAAATCTAATAAAAACATGATTGAATAAACATTACATGTTTCAGCCATGTATTTTCTTGAATGATTAGGTAAAAATTATATTTCACATATTTTCTTAAATATTTTGTAAATAGATAATTTCTTACTGTTATGATTTTAATTTTTTTAAACAATTTTTCAGAAAGTTGAATATGAAAGTAGAAATCAGTATGTACAATGTATCGATGTGACTGGCTGTAAACAAGTTGAAATACAAGATTTTGAAAAGAACGTCAGCGACACCAGATACTAGACAGTTAAAATACAAGATTTTAATAACTGGCCATCAAAATAAGTCAGTTAAGTCAGTTAAAAAACAAACTAGAAAAAAAAGAATCAACAGCGACACCAGATACTAAATAAAGCAATGCCAGATACTAAATAAAGCAACATCAAATGCACAGAAGGAATGGGGGGGGGGTATGCTTCATGGGGACAGTGTGAGATGCATATAGATATACATATACATATGTGTGTGCATGTTGAGTGTACATGAATAAAGTGGCTCTTTTTGTATTCAACTGTTTTTGCATTGTGCCTCTCGTTCATTAGACCTTCTTGCATTTGGATGTTATGACTATTTTTCAACAAATTTATGTTTTTCAAAACACAAAATCCAAAAGTAGCTGTATTACATATATAAGTACATATAAACCTACCCATATATGCATGGTCATAGAGAAAGGAAGTGTGTATATACACAGAGAACTTTTTCTGAGGGTCAACAAAAGTTCAGAAACTCTCAAAGTATCTTACTTGAAATTTTACGTATACTTCTTTGGTTCTATTTACTGTTGGCTATTCATTTTTTTCATGTTTAGAAGGAATGTTGATTTGATTCATTAGCATTCAACATTTGGTACTATTAGGCATATATGAAAAAAAAAAAGATTGCTAAATAACAGTTTGTAGTTATATTCATTGAACTGTTTACCTAAACTATATCTATTTTGATTAAATGAATAAGAAAAAAGCATTAAAATCCCTCTGAATTTCACTAATATTTGTCAGACATCTTAGTTCACAGTTTAGTTAGCCACAATTTCTATGCTTGATAACTTCTCCATTGCTAAATAATGAGTTTTTTCTATTGTCCTCTTGAAAAAAAATTCAAACTAAGAAACATACCAAAAAATCCAATTCCACTTTTCAAATCCTTCCAATTAGTTTGATTTCTTACGACTGACTTTGTCTCAGTTAAGTTTGCAACAACTTTTTAGGTTTTGTTTCATTTTTCACTTCGTTATTGCACATATTGTACACTTTTCACAAGTAAAAAATATTAGATTATTCTATTTTAATTAAATTCAGTCCAAGAAGTAGAAATTTATATGAGTACCACTATTTGGCACTTCTTGGGTTTACCTAATTAAAGTAGAATTAGTATGAAGGTAAATCAGTTCTTGTCATAGGCAATTATGATCAGTTTAATCAACTGCTTACTCTGAACAAACTTCAATAATAGAGTTTGAATTCAAATAAAAACCATTGCTTAGTTTACAGTTTACTCTGAACAAATTTAATTAGGAGAGTTTAAATTTGTATAGAGACCGTGGTTTCATTTTTTCAACTCTAAGCCCCACATAGACCACAAAAATATTCCTCTGAATAAAGTTAGATTACCAGTTGTAAAACTTTTTAAAGTTTCGCCTTTATATATAACGTTGAAGTATCCATCACTGATTGAGCAAATGCTGATTTAGATGATGCCAAAAATCTCTATTCCAACTTATCTTACTCTAAAACAGGAATTAGAAAAAAAAAAAAATGTCTGGATGTTCAAAGATTGAAATAAAGATACTGCCTACTTTAGTAGTTCATAGAGCAAAAAATAACAATACATGAGTGCTTTGGAAAACATATGATGGATGCTGAGACTGTAGGTATAGAACTACATCTAAAAATATTTGTCTCAACATCTGACATCTTCAAAGTGATACAAGTTTACGTAGAGCAATATATGACAATGAGATCAAAGGTGCCAACTGACTGGGGTTGTCAGTTTCAAGGGGATGGATGTAATAGAACCAGTAGCACAAAAAAAGGATGTCATTTTCATGGGAAAAAAATTAAGATTTAACCTCTCCCCCTACCTATCTATCATTTTATCTAAGTTTTCCCACAAACTATTACAACCAAACATTTCTACAAACTATTATTGTAAATCAAGCACACCCTGAAAGCAAGTGTAAGAAAAAAGAAAGACAAATTAAAAACAAATGAAAAACCTGTCTTTAAAAGGTGGCTATTAAGCTACAAATGTAAATTCTTAAGGTTCTATGCCTAGAAATGTGACTAGGAGCACTGAAATGAAAATACAGAAGAGTGAAAAGTGAAAAACACCTTGTCTATGTTTTTTGTTGTTTCGTTGGGTGATTGTGGCAATGCTGATTCAATATACATGCAGAAGAATGTCTATAAAATCATTCATAAATCATTTTGGATGCATTCTTTATCTGTGGCAGAGGTTTTAGTCATTAGCAAGAGAAAATTTTAAAACCTGTTGAAAACTTGGATTTAAGAATTCATACAAAAAAATTATTTGAAAAGAGAAAAGAATGATATGTTAATATCAAATCATAATAATGAGAGCAGAATCCGTTTTTAATGGAGAAAAGGTACAAACAGAACATTTCCAAAAATCAAGAGTTTTAAAAAAATATTCTTCTTTCTCACCTCAGATTTTAATGGATGATTATGAATTACATAGATTAGTTTATGATTTTATTACTATGAGCTATAGTCAATGTATAACAGTAGGTTTGCTAAATATTTTTATCTACAAAGTATACATTTTATTTTCTCCAGGTATGATACTGACACTGGCCCTAATGTGTGCGTGCATATGTTTATGTAGGTGAAAGGTTCGGGGTAGCTGCCTTTCTCAATGGCATTCATCTAAAATAATTTTCATGACTAGCTGCTATATTTTTAACTTCATTGCCAGCTTCATTTAATAACATTATTGCTCTCAAATTATTTACATTCCCGAATGTAAATTCCTAACATACATTAAGCCATATGAGATACTATTCAGGACTAAGTTTTATACTACTGCTAAGTGTATGTATGTATGTATGTATGCACAAGAAGTAGGAGAGGGAATGTAGAGAAATAGTATACGTGAGAATATTCAACAAGTTATTGACCAAACATCTGAACAAATAGCCAAGTGACAGTGTTGGCCTGTGATTGTTATTTGGGGGAAATTAAAATAAAGGTGGCAAAAGCAAGATGAGGGTTGGTTAGTTAAAAAGATTCCCATCAGTCAATGGCCGGTTGTGAAAACAGTCAGTAAGTGCAAGTCAGCTGGGAGGAAAAACTCCTGGCGTAAAAAATACAGACTTGGGCTTTGGATCCTGTGAGAGCTGACTACCATAGCAGTCCAGACCCTTAATTCCCTGATTTATATTTAATACTGGCTAAAAATCATGAGAGAACAGACTTGGAATAACATCAGATAATGAGAAAGAAACAGAGGGATACAAAATTATGATCTATGAAACAAACATATTTGCTCATATATATTAACACATATACCATCCACTGTGTGTTCACTAATGTGGAAATGATTTTAAAAAATGATATTAATGACTAAGCAGTTACTCCCATAACTGATATATTAATAAACTACTCCTTGAGCAATATACCAGCTCAGGCAATTTTTCATCTAATATTACATACATCTCGATCTGTACACTTATGATAACCTTCAGCTAAGTGACAGGTCATAGACTAGAATACTTAGAAACTAATATGATAACCTGGACCTTGCTCAATTTTAGTTCCAGTATTACTAACAGTTGACTAGTTGAAGCTATCATAATGTAAAGCATAAAAATATTTGCCATTCTTTGTTGATTTCCATAAAACATCCAAATATTTGACAACACAAGACAAAATATTATAATTTCATCTTGATTTTCGGAGAAAATAAACACATTATCTTAATGATCCAATGCCAGCAGATTGTTTCAGAAGACAGAGATCATGTTTTTACATGGATTTCAATTCATGGTTATAACCCTGATCTAGTCATTCAAGTACAGAATTCGATTCTTCAATACTCTCTTTCTCTCATTTTTTGAGGAATACAGGCTCACAAATAAAATTAATGAAGAAATTGGCAAGAGACTTGGTGTAAAAAATACGTTCACCTTTGAAAGAAAATGCTGTTTTTAACAAAGACTACAGACTCACAAAAAATTGACAGTTCCTTTTCATGATTGATATGAGTTATAAGAATACTATTTCAGTTATGGTTGAATGAAGATGTTGGTTTACAACTCACTTCAATTTACTTTCAACACATGACCCAACAGATACAATGTCCATGATAGATCAATATTTCAAATTTTGAATATGACCAATATACATTATTCTAAAAACAAAATCACTATAGATAATACACTGGTATTTCTAGTCATAGGAAACAAGAAAAAAACACATCAACTTATGAGATTATTGAGAAAGTGATGATACCTCGTGTGATGAGTCACAGGAGGTCTAACACACCTGTAGTATTAAGGGTGTGGCCTGGCAACTTACTGTGTGAATTAATAATGTATTTATCAGCAGAATTACACTGAATTCTTAGCTCAGGTGAAAATAAGCACATTAACTATTTACATAATATATAAAACATACCTATTCATTTATCTTGAGATAAGTTTCTTATGAATCAGAAATTAGATATTAAAAAGAATTAAAAAAAGAATTCATATAAAACAAAAAGAATGAATAAAGAACATAAGAAGTCAAAATACATGTTGACCAATTCTAAATGAAATGAGAGTGAAATGATTTGTTAAAGACCATGACTCCTAATCATAACCAACTATTTTTATATCAATATGACGCATCAATTTATTGGCTAATGATTTTCTTGATCATATTTGCAATTATTGGAGCATGTTTAAAAAGTCCCTGCTGTTTCCTGGGGGAAATAATTCTTCTTAGCACCAATTCATTTTTATGGTCTTCTCAATGGATGTATTGCATATGTAACCTGCAAATGGTTTCTTGAATATTACTTAGGAATTTAACAAACCAAACTTGAAAATTAAACAAGGGAAAATGATCCCAACATATCCTAAACAACTATATATTGCCCCCTTTCAAGCCACTGAAAAGGAGACATAAATAACATTTTGGTCTCTGTCATCAGCTCATTCCTAAATTATTTTCTTTCAGCATTTACAGTAATGCAATTAAATTGTAAATGACTATCCCAATATATATATATATATATATATATATATATATATATATATATATAAGCATGATGGTAAATCTCCATGCATACTCTCTCCTATTTAGGAAAAGTTCAAGCTAAAGCAGGGAAAGTTTCTATACAGTTGGAAATATATGATATGAAAATATGAGATAAAAGATTCAACAATGAAAATGCAAAATTTCAATTTTATCATTCATGTTCCCATTTTATTACTTCTGCCAAACAAGTTGGTGAGGTATAAGTATTCTATCTGTGTCTGTTCACACTGTCCAGTAAATTTACCAAATATACACAGAAAATACAATTAAAGCAGATAAAGGAATAAAAGAATAGATACACACATATATATCAATCTCTGAATGAGATCAGAGCAAATTTAGATAGATCTATTGTCCTAAATAACATCTGATAGATGTCATAAAAACCAAACAATCACATTTGTTGCTTCTGATATCAGTATTAATCAGTGAGCATTTCTGTGCTTTTATGAATAAGTATGGAAGCTCACTTGAACATTGATTTCCCAACAGAGAAAAAAGTCATCAATACGGAATTTTTTATAGATGAATAAGGCCGTAAAAAAATCATAAACATTGATTATTCCAATTACTGATTGTTTCTATTAGAGCACAAATCTAAAGATGTAGAGATGTGCATATAAAAGTCAGTCAACTGCCTCAGCTTTCTGACCCTCAAATCTCTTAAGTATAAAGGGATTATTGCAGTTATTTGTGCATCTTATGAAATAACCAATATCTTTCATTACTATTGTTCTTGACTGAACCACTTCTGTATTTAAAATTGAAGAGACAGATGAATAGGAGTAAAATAAAAGTTTATTTGTTACATCAATACCAAGGTATTAATTATATAGGACTTTTTACATGAACAAATAACAAAAAAGATTGTCTTTTAGTAATTATATAAAACATGGGCTTACAGTTCCAAGAATTAGAATACTTGGTGACATATAATAATCATGGGCCAAAAAGATGCTCTCTCTCCCTCATTCCAGCAAGGAATATTCTGGAAATACTGATAGTCTATCTTTTACATTATTTCACAATGGCACATTTTCAGTCAAACCACTTCTTTTTTGAATTTTTGACTTTACCCAGTTCCCATGGGACTCAAATAGGCTGTATATGCATGCAAAATTCACAAATGTTTTCCCCTATTTTTAGGCATTTAAGAAATTGCATTATTTGATTTTAAATATAAGTAGTATATTTTTTATTATATTTCAGATTATTATCAGGAGGATTTAGATTTTTTTGCCTCACTTTCAGATCAAAAAAGTGAAACAATTTGGCAACAGTGGTCCTATTCAGCAGTAACATAAAACAGATAATAGACAATTTATATTTGTAAGTAATTTCACATCTTTAATTGGATGGATGAGCTTGGTTCTTTCCAATAGATAACTCAATTCTAGGCACTGTTTCAGTGAGACACATATGTATATCATTCTCCATTGGCAGTCTTGCACAAAATTTAGCTTATACTTGAAAAAAAAGCGGGGGGCAATATTGACTCCATTGTAAAATAATATATATGACACCACAAGGCCAAATAGTAAATATTGATTTTCCATAGGGTGATTTTTTATTCACTCATTTTATTGGGGAAAATGCATCATACATGCTGTCAAATATGATACATCTTACAACTATAGTAAGCATACGCATACCAGACTTGCTTTTATGCTTTATATAAACTTAAGAGACTCTTAATAATATTCACTCAGTTCATATTTGCAGTAATATACAAGTTGCTGGGAGTATGATGCAAGAATGTGTTTTTATTACAACAGCCACTGGCTGTAAGACAGAAAAATATCGGGTGATCTTCCTACAGAGAATTCAAATCTGGATTTAATACAAGTCAGATATTTCTGGTAAGTACAAAAAAAATAAAGAATTATAATAATATTATTTAACAAGTTATTTAGACTAGCTCTTTCATTTTTATTCAATGCTCAAAGAATAATGACAATGACTCATCTGAGAATTTCAGACAACATGTTCAGTATCTAGAAACTAAATTGAGTGAATTATCTAGCACAGTCCATGGTCACTTTTTGGAGAAGTTTAGCACTTTTCAGAACACTTCTATAAGGTTTGAAATATTGCAGCCTTGGGAATAGGGCTTATCAAGTAGCCAGTCTAGAAGTTTAAAACTGTGAAGATAGATCAAACAAATTAATTGTTGAAAGAAGGAAAACTGATTCTGATTCCTGATAGGTAAGTTATTGAGCACAAAGCAACTATCACAATTTCTCAAATTTTACACACAATTTTTGTTTAAAATGAAAGCATAATTATAGGTATATATTAGGATATAACTTCCCCCCTAATGTTGAGACATTTTTAAAGCATCATATTTCTATACTCCCATTGCTAAATTCTCTTGATATTGTAGTATTACAATATGTTACATCGCAAAATACAAATTTCCCTCAAAGTTCTATGGTTTATCCCATCTAAATTTTTACTCAGAGCTGTAGAAAGTAAATCACTATATCTACCTAAAACAATGAATCTCTATGAAATCCTCAAAAGAAGAAGAAATCAAGCAAAGAATCACACTAGCTTGGCAAGCTTTCGGTAGAGTAAGCTCAATTTTCAAGAAAAAGTAAATCACACTATTCCTAAAAAGAGGGTATACAACCAATGCATCCTCCCGATAGTCACCAATGGAGCAGAGAAAGGGAATTTGACCAAAAGATCGACTCTCAAAATGAGAACCATGCACAACTTCATATGGAGAGATCATTAGAGAGCTCAGTATATTAGGGAAAAGACAGGAGTCCAAGACATCATAGAATCCATTAGAACACTCAAATGACAATGGGCTGGTTAAAAGACTGATCATGATGATGATTGAGTGTGAACATCATGACTCACAAAATGGATCCCCAGAGATCATATGTGAAATTGTGGCTGGCAGAAAGTAAGATGATATGACAAGCTAGATGAATTCAGAAAGTAGTGACTCCATGATGCCCATGATAGAGAGGTCGGGTGAATCTTGGGGAAGGTCTATGTCCTACAATAGATGTTAAAAGGCTGATGATGGTGAAGTTCTTTCAACCCACACAAAGACAAAGCATTAGTTTTAAACAATATTGTCATATCATTTCAGGCTAGTTTTTCTAGCAGTTTATAGATGAAAACACACATCATTAGTTAGTTACCTATTATCAACACCTACAATCCCATGATTTATTGATTTTCAAAAATATAGTGCTTAAATCACTTTTTATGTGATGTTCATTTTTCTCAATGCAAAACAGCATTTGGTTCTTGAAAAAGTTATTGTGGGTCAGAGATATTGGGATAAGCAAAATAACAAGCTTTGCTACGCTAGGGTCAAACTCGCTTGCTTCATTAAAAAAAGTTGAATGAAACAAAATTCATTTCTCCTTACAATATTAGTCCCAAAGTATGTGTCCCATTTCAACTCCTGTGGAAGTAGTTCTTGTTAATTACATTTGAAAACTTTAGCAAAACAAGTCCACCCGCGTAGGGCTTTAGTAGTGGGAGTAAATTCGTCATCAGTTTTTTTTATCAATGGTTGATTCATCATTAGCCTCGAAAACAAGAAACAGCAAAAAAAAAAAAAAGTGTTGTCCCTGCAGGGAATCGATCCCAAGATTTACTGGGGTTTAGCAAAATGTTCTAGACTATTGAACCATGGACAGACAAAGAAAAATTTGGAATCCAATTTTGATCATAAATAATATATCTTTGTCAGACAAATAGCTAAAAACCATGGACAAATATACAGCCTTTTTAAAATCCTTTTTTTTTATATTTATGTGGCATATTTAATAATTCTGTTATAGTAACTGTTTTGATGACATCTTTTTTTAGAATATTTTTTCACCAAAAAGAAAAACAAATGAATTATAAATGTTTGTTATTTTATAAAAATAAAATTTTTCATAATAGAAATTTTAAGTGTACAGAAAATATTGAGAGCTTGCACATGTGAGTTGATATGACAGGGCATCATGACATCATTTTTCCTGTTCTCTCTCATAATCAGGTTTCAAACTGAAATTCCAAGGTCTGACAATACATGCTTTACAATCAAGACACTTATACATTCAAGAAATTATAGCAACATTTATGTGAATACACTAAAATCTTGGAAAATAAACCAATTTCAAATTGTGCTTAGAAAAATTTGTAGTGGTTTGAAATTTGTCTCGATAGCCTTTTTACGAACATTTCAAACACAACTAAAAAAGAACAAGCACTACTTCTCACATACAACTATTGCAAAAAGTAACAATTCCAGACCCAAAATCACCCAGCAACCTATCCAAATATTGGTATACTTAAACCAATTATGCTTTGTATGTAGTTATTATTGCAGTGCATTGTAAAGAAACTTTTAAATGGCACAAGAAAGCATTCAATAGAATAAACATGATTTCTCAATAAATGAAAGAAAGGAAAATAAACTCATATATCTGAGTCATTGCTATTATTATCCAGTTATTGTCTACCCACCCTCCCATTTATTTTTCATGATGCATCATTATGAAAAAAAAAGAAAAGAATTTTGAATAGCCAAGTGATCTCAGGTTTGCCAAGGCTCAAAAAGCACTCACAATCTGCTAAAAATACTTCTTCCACTTGCACTAGGGCATGCAAGACAGAGTGAATAATTAGAAATGGTTAAATGAATCAAGCAATGCATCTCAAAGTAAATGTTCCTGCACGAGTGCCTCTATCATAGCACCAGGATCCACTGAAATCTTTTCTCTCTACAGCTTGCTGCTCATTTAACCCAGAAGAAAAGAGACAATTAGAGGAAAACCAGGCCATTTTATCCAATGAATTGTTCTAGCCTGACCCAAAAGAGATTAAAAAGTATTAACATTGAGAAAATGGAAAGTTGTTCTTTCACCATGGAATGATTGAGAGAATTTATGGAGGAAAGTATTTATGAATCATTTGGAGGAACAAAAAGCACAACTTATTTGGAGTTTCAAACTCCCACTTTATACTAGAGACTATTTAAAAGCACTCAGTTTTCTAGAGGTTTATCAATCGAAACCTTCAACAGGTTAGAAAATGTCCCAAATACAATGTATAATGGTTGTAATCAGGGATTACTGCTGAATATGGCAGATGAGTGAAAACTTCTCAGCCAAGCTATAACAAGATATTGTATAGCATTATCCTGATGGAATATCATGTCCTTTCTATCCTGACACTTTTTGGTGATTGTATCATTTGCTTTTCCAGTAGGAACTTATAGTGGAGGACATCCTTCCAATACCATTATAGGTATGATTGTTCCTATATTTTGCATGTGGTGGGGTGTAATAATGGCTGTTGCTTGAGAATAGTGAGAAGATATTATCGCTGAGGACAAAGGAATTTGCCTCAACATGGTTTGGTTGTTAGTGCCACACACCGACGTTACAGGAAATGTTGAAGGAGGAAGGGAATCCCTAGTTGTCATGACAGTATAGGGAATATAGATGCTAAATATGATTGCAGATGCAGAGTACAAATGATAATAAAGACATATGAAACATACATTTAATGCATAGACATTAATGATAATACAAGACTGGAAATGGGGTAAGTACAAGAAAATATTGATACGAATGTGAGGAGAAGAAGAAAATAGATAGCTTCTAAGCAATGTATTTAGGATTGCGTATGAGCAACTTGGGGGCCATTCTCAGATGCCGAAAAAACACAATAGACAGACTATTTGAGATGCAGAAAACACATGGAGTTTAAGCTAAGTGTGCTTCACACAGTAAGAAGAATTAGAAGACAGATGATTGTGACTGTTGTAAAGTAAATGCGTTGCCATTTCCTTCACAAGAGATGGAGGTATATACACATTTTGAGCTAGTTGTGAGGACATGATTTAGTAGCAGAGAGTATCAGAGATGTCTAAACATCTGTGAAATAAAATGGGCAATGTTTAGTACAGGGATTGGTCACGGTGGAAAAATGGTAAAGTTCAGATCGGCCAGGTGGCCAGCAAAATGATACTGATCCTCGAGTTTTTAACTATTTCTCAACTATAAGTATCATATACAAATTGTTTTGGATGAAATCCAGCCTTTAGTATGGTTAGTAGTGGTTCATTTTAATTGCCCCAAGGCCTCTTGCATTCTTCATTGTTATAATCATCGACACTTCACTTCCTGTCAAAATTGGTTTCAAAAACAAAACATTTAAATACAATCCAGTAGATTTTTGTTTCATTGACCAATGTGGAAGTCACACATAAGAGTGATTAACACAACCAGGCTGGAACAAATTATTCCAGTTTATGTCAATAGTTTTGGAGTTAGGCAAGTACATATGAACAGGCAGTCAGAAGGACGGACAGACAGAATTTTGGCGAAATATAATATGTCTTAGAGCCATCTAACAACAAAAATGTGTTAAATTAAAATTATATCATCAATACAAAGCTTGTTTTAGAGCTATTACATCTGATGTCAGTCAAAAGATTTTTTAAAGTTGGATTAAGTCTTCAAAATATTATTAAACCCCATTTAAAATATTTTCCTAGATAGAGATTAAGAAAAAGAGACCACAATAATTTAAACAATATTCCAACTTTCAAAGTTTAATTTGGTGATGACACAAGCAGTTTTAGATGCTTTGGTGTTATAAATATAGTAAATATCAAGTAGATAATCTCAGTATGTGAAAATTTAAAAGAAATTAGATGATAATGTTAGGAATAGTGGCATAGAGCAATAGAAATCAAATTTTCATGCACAGGTAATGATAGTATCACTAAATAAAAGGCAATTGTATGGCAAAGTATAAATGTAACCAATTGATTGAATTTTATAAACCTGTCTATTTTCCCAATCGACATCACTTTTTAGATAGTGTATATATATATATATATATATATATATATATATATATATATATATATATGTGTGTGTGTGTGTGTGTGTACACAAACTAATACAAATTTTATCAAAAGATAGCAATCTGTTTTTAACCAATTCTCCAACTTTTTACAATCTAAGAACTATGCAATTGAATTTTTAAAAAAGATTTCTCACTTTTATAATGAGGTTGCAAGATTAATTCAAATAGAAGACTGGTAACTTTACTCTGTGGATACATAGATAAAATATCAAAAACTATTGCATCTGATAATTTATTGAGTAAAGAACATTCTGGTACAAGAGGATACAACTTTCTTGTCCAGGAACATTTTTTATTTTATTTTTACTGCTCTTGAAGAAGTGGTTAAGCAAGGGAAAGAGCTTCCTAAAGGGTTGGCATTTTCATTGTATAACTTCAAGGTTGTACTTGCCCTTAAGCAATCAAGTGTGATGGTAACTATCACGTGTAGCAATTCAATAGATATAGTTAGACAAGGAAATACTCTCAACTAGGGTCCAAGTCTATCTATAAACTTTTCACAAAAATCATCATCAACCAGATCACTAAAACACAAGATAAAATCCAACCATAAAAACAGGCTGGATTTAAAAGAAACTACTCAACCATGGACCATCTCCATTCAATAAATCAGCTGAAAGAGAAAGCAGCAGAACACAAGATGCCACTTGCTGTAGCATTTATAGACTTTAGGAAGGCATTCGACTGTAGAAATTCACATGGTCATGGAGGCCATCACTCTGCAAGGTGTAGACCCTGTATACATCTGAGTCCTCCAGCATTGTGATCACAGCAGCTCCTTTATTAGGCTGCATAGAGACTCTGAACCCTTCCAACTCCAAAAAAGAGTAAAACAAAGTGATACCAGCTCACCCAAACTCTTCATAGACTCCCTCGAGATGATCTTCTGAAACCTGGACTGGGAGAATAGAGGAATCAAAATAGACAGCAAATATCAGAGCAACCTCAGATTTGCAGACAACATTGTCCTTCTTGCAGAAAACCTACACAACCTCTAACAAATGTTAGATGAACTAAACGAAGAAAGCAAAAGAGTCGGCCTCCACATGAACTTCAGTAAAACAAAAGTCATGTGCAACAATCACATCAAGAATATGAACATAACTGTCAAAATCAAAGATGCAAAACTGGGAAAAGTAAACCACTACATCTACCTAGAACAAGTAGTCTATATGAAACCCAAAAGAAGAAGAAATCAAGTAAAGAATTACCCTTCGATGGCAAGTCTTCGGCAGAGCAGGCTCAACCTTCAAAAATAAGATGATCCCAATAATCCTAAAAAGAAGAGTATACAACCAATGCATCCTTCTGATACTCATTTATGGAGCTGAAACATGGAACCTAACCAACAGACAGACCCGCTAACTGAGAAGTATGCAGCACGTGCATGAGAGAATCATGCTCAACCTCACATGGAGAGATCACAAGACAGCTCAGTATATTTGTCTAAGACATCATAGAATCTATCAAGAAACTTGAATGGCAGACAACCGATGGACATCATGACTCACAACATGGATCCCCAGGGATCACATGAAAAACTGAGAATTATAGGATACAAGATGGAGAGATGAACTAGACAAATTCAGAAAATACTGGACCCATGACACTCACGATAGAGAAATGTGGCGGATCCTGGGGAAGGTCTATGTTCAATGACAGACAATGTGCCTCTTCTCAACAAAAACTGCAAGGCCGACTGACCTGACATTCGGTATGGAGAACCAATAAAAATTGTCTTCCCACATAAGCTGAGCTTCCAGGTCGTTCATGATCACCAGAGGACATTCTCAAGCCAATCTTTAGTTCTATATATCAGAATTTTTTAATTGTTATTCTAGGATTTTCGTCATTCATTTTTCTAATGAATGGCAAAAACTTACAGTAAATCAATTTTTAATGATTTTCGTTGATTTTCTTTCATATTTACCATAAATTTTGAACAGTCAAGTATTATTCATACAGTGACTCTATGAGAAACTTTCCTTGCCTATTTCAAAGTAACAGCCAAAACTGTGGTCAGCTTTTTAACCCTTCCCATCTTGAAATGTATCAGCCAACAGCCTGACTCACTGTCTTTCCTATTTTATTTCATCTAGATCATTATTTAACTTCAGCTTATTTCATTTACTTATTTTCTTAGGGCAAATATTGTTCCACTCTATTCACTAAGTAGCTATAATACTGGACCATTACTTTCCACCCGTAGTATGACCATTTGCAATCATTTTCCAAAAAGATGCAACTCTATCTTAACATAATTAAAAGTAACAAAGTTTTTTTTCTTAAGAATAAAAGTAAGCTAGGTTTCCTTCCTAAGCATCACAGGATATCCAAGCTAGTATAACATGGAACATTTCAGTTTCGACAAAAATTTCAAAGCCTTACTGCTTTCCAGAGATTGTTTGGTAAAATAATTCAACTTATAATGAAACGAGGCTCTGTTTGGAATATACACTTGCAAAAAAATACAAAATAAGATGATTTTGTTTGTTTATATTAACTTTCATTCTTAATTTACAGCACACTATTTTAACTAAACAAACATTATGTTTTAATCATACTGGACTTGAATACGCAGGAAGTCACTAATTCTTTTTTTTCAAAGAATTTTTTTTATGTTTCAAGTTCGTTTTATTAAACAAACCCAGTTGTGAAAATGTTATTTTTCCTAAGTTTGGCCTATTTCAGTAGATGATCAAAACTAACTTCATGTTTCTCTAGCAAAAATCAAAAGTTTATAATGACCCATATCCCATACAATTTTCAATTATACAACTGTTCTGAATTTCGACAATGCGCAACAGAGTGATATTGTTCATTCCTTTTAAGATTAAGATATTCCTCGAGTTTCTGGATTTTTGTTTTTTTCCATACTTGAATGGACTTATAAATAAACCTGTAAGTTCCAATGAGTTTCTTAAGAAAGTAGAAGTGGGGCATCCGTTCTTTTTTTCAGAAATATAGTTGAAACCATGAACCAGAACCAGAAGTTTTCACTCAGGCATTTGAAAATACACAGACTCAAAAAGCTATCTCGAAGTTCACAACTGGGACCATTTCCAGCTCCAAAATATCAATTCAACTTGGCACCCACATCATGTTACACTATACAATCCTTTCCCTAATACTTATTTTCCAACCTAACAAAACATCTTTTCTAGCCAATTACAAACCTCAATATAAAAACAAAAAAATCAAAATCCCATGGAGCTGATTTTGAATTCCCTTCATCTACTTAAGTCACCCTTTTACAACTGCACTTGGTCAGTCAGTAGCAAATTTGATACCAAGCCAGCCTAGACTTCAAAGGAACATTGCCAGACACACGACAACTCGTTCTACAGGCAAAATCACACTTCCTTTTCCAAATGCTAAAACATCTTACAAAAGAAAAATCATTTCTGCAGTCTGCTTTTACTCCAAAGAACAATAGTCAACTTCTTTGAAACTCTTCTAACATTACTGAACTCATCCTCAATCAAAAGCAGCCATTTATAAAAGGTGAAAACAAAATTAAGCCAAGTCTTCTTATTGCAGCTGAAGAGCTCAATGGTAAAGATAGAACACTAAGAGTAAATGTTCCTAATCTCTCAGCAGCACAATAAGATGAAAAGCTGGGTGTTAAATCTATTTGATACAGCTTTCGATAAATTGAATATTTACATGAGTCACAAATTCAACTTCTGCATCTATATGCTGATCTAGTATTGAAATCAAAATTCTCAGCATTGACTGTTGTTAATAAATTTGGGGTTATAATGTTCAATGGGGCGATCAAAATCAAAAAGCTGGTTGTTGAAGCTTTGGAATTACAGTCTGATTTCCTAATAAAGCAGGATTCTCAGCAAGGACTCAAACAAAAAGCAAAACAAAAAAAAATCAACTTCACAAGAGGGATATACCGATGTGAAGAACACAGTCTTTGTACTCGCCACAAATAAACAATTTGATAAAACTGCAGCTAAAAAAAGTTTTCTTTATTTACACAGAAAGTCAGGGTGTTTTTGGACAATTTGAGTAATGAGAGAACTAATTATTCATAAAGAAATAAACTTGATTGGAAAAATACTTTTTCCTTAATTACAGCGTTGAAAATCTTTTTAAATCTTAAAAAGTGTAAAAAGAATTAAAAAGCAAGACAAATTGGCATCTTTTGCACATAGATGTAAACATTGATTTAAAAGTGATCAAATTTTTTATCAATGAAAATCTGTATTGTTTTTTTATTTGGTGACAAAAATTTGGCCGTTTTCCTTTCCAACAAAAACCAGGAAAAAAAAAAAAAAATTTAAATATGTTTTTGAAAGATTCAAAAGAAAAAAAAAAAAAAAAAAACTGCCCAGTACTAATTAAAAGTTCTTTCCAAGTTTCTCAGTAATATTTGCAGTTTGTACTGTGAGAAAAAGTTGGAGACCACTGGTCTAAGTCGGGACTAAATTTCATAAACTAGTATTTAGAGGAAGCTGACGACCAAATGTACATGAAAAATAGATATAATTTGACAAGGGAATACTCAAAACAAAGAGATCTAATAGATCAGACAAAGGGAAAATGAATATGGATTTCTTTACATTTGTGTAATGTCAGGATTTACCTTGATAGGTTTATCTCAATTCAGACAGAAAGAAAAAGAAAAAGAACTGTTTCAACTTCATTTCTAATTTTAGTAAGATATAGAATCAAATATTTGATATCTTATAGAAGTTGCAAAACAAAGTAAAATTTGTTTCTGTATTTTACAAACATTGGGAGTGATAACCATTTCTGTAGCCCAATCAATTTTATAGATTTTATACGTCTTTGTATACATAAAGATCTCCAGAGCAACATTGGCTTTGGTACCAAGACCATTTTCAAAGGTATTGTTTATTTTATCTATTCTTTTCACATCATGCTTTTAATTTTCTTATAATAATTAGAATTCCAAAAAGGTCACTGAGTGAGATGAATCTGCCAAGTACTCAGTAGCTAATTTTTTTCAACATAATCTGTAAGACCACATGTATGTATGCATATGACAGTGAGCAACAATATCACATGGCAATTTCTAATGCCTCAGTGAAAAAGTTCTCTCATTGTACTTGAGGTTCAACAATATGAAAAAAAGAAATTTTATGCCTAAGTGATAAAAGTGGTTGTGTAAGAGAGAATGCTTCCACAAGAGTTACCACTTTCATGGCATTATTCTTGAAGTTGTGCTTGTCCTTAGGCAATCGAATGTCAAGGTAAGTATCACATGTGGCATTGTAAGAGATATAGTTTGACAGGAAATGCTCTTCACAAGGGTTTAAGTTGGGACTAAACTGGTATTTAGAGGAAGGCTGATAGGCAATACACGTGTCCAATGATGACCAAAACTATAAGAAATAAAGGCATTCAGACAAGCTATTCTATTTACTTGCTCAACATATCCAAGTAATATAAAACACCTACATTGGAAAAGATACATAAGGTTCATACGAATGTTATCCCAATAGGCTTCAAATGGGTTAACTTTTCAATCAACCAGGAACTCAAACTCATCTACCTTAGGGTACTCTTTATGGACATGGCTATGTATTATTGCTGTTAAGAGCAGCTCTGGAGGCCCACCTTTTGGCAATAAGAAATGGGAAAGTTCTCTTTCATCCTGAGCACTTTGATGTGATTGGCACAAAACATTGTAATTTGAATCAATCAACTGAAGGAGAAGTAAAACAAATAGATAGAAAAAATGACTATTTGAATCAGCTATGCACAAGATGAAAGTAGGAGAATTGACAGATTTATGGAGCTAGAATAAGAGGTACCACTAGAATTATGAATAGAGCAAGTATCAACAATATGTAGGAAGAGAGTTTGATCTGTGAGCATATTTGGTCAAAGAGTTCCTTTGCAAAAAAACTCTTTGTATACATATTGAAACCAGACATACAGGCATGCATCCATAGAAAAAATAACAATTTAGAGGAACACAAAAATAACAGATTAAATATTCATGCATATATTAATGTACATGAGTGGAGGTAAAATCTAGAAAAAATAGGAAGCAGAATCATAAGAATTAAATGATTTTTATCACACTATAATTCTCATGAAAATTCAGTATAATCACCAAAACAAGAAGTATTTCAAAGAGAGAGAACAAAGTGAATGTTATAAACAATGGCCTATTTATTGTTCAGTTCTTTTAGTCAAAGAATCAGCAGAAGTTTCAATGTAAAACAGTAAATATCCAAATAAAATTAGTGATAATCAACCCTTCCCCAACATCAAGGTAGTTCCGTCAGATTTTTATTAATCATTGTGAGTGATAATTGTGTGATCAAGTGAAATTACAATAAAATGACACAGACGAATCGGCTGCACTTGATTTGTTTGAACAACATAATGCTGAATTTGCACAAAAATATGAGCAATCGAGTAATTAAGTAGCCAACAGTGAGATTCAAACCTATAGGCAAGCCACCCAACCATTTATTCAAATAATGTTGATACCTCTAAGCCAAAATGAGTCTTGTGTCTGTATCATTCACTCTTTTATATCTTACTGCATAGTAATAATTTGATTTAAGTCTAATATCTTTTTCTAGATGTTCATCCAATTCTATGAAACCCACTCCTTGCGATATATTAATTGGAAAATGATAAATACATTCAGTCTCCATTAGCAGAAGCTCAAGTTTGTAAATCTGGGAACAATAACAGGTGGAGCTTTGTCTTCTACTTAGGACAATCTTAGTACAAAGTAGGGTTGGACAAAGTAGGGGCTTCATCTGTAAGTTAAATTGGAATAACATAATGGAAGAAAAGATTTTACATATTAAAGATAGAGCAAAAATGTTGAAATAGTATATAATAGTTATCTAATTGCATCATCTCATATTTTCAAATATTCTCAACTACTTCCTTTTTGTTTCAATCACACTCAATATAGTAGATAGCTATGGGTATGTGAATAGAATTGTTTTCCATCTTTGTCTTGCTACATACCATTATAGCAAGATTATTTATAACTGATTTCAAATCAATTAATTACATAGTACTCTATTTTTAACAACTGGCTATCTTACTGTGATATTTGCTTACATTTTACACGTATGTGGAATTAATTTCTACATAGTGAATAAGTACGTAATTATTATCATGTATACTCACCAGCTGCAGCATGTTGGTCAAAAATATGATGCATCCCAGCAAAAGCATAGTTCTCAGATACACTTTTACCTCCTGCCATGGCCCTGCAAGTAGAAATTTCAGAAAAATTGATCCTTGCACTATTTTTAGCATTATCAAAGTTCACAGCAAAGCATCAAGTATTGGGAATCAGCTGTCTGAACAAATACCTATCAAAGTAAGAACAGCCATACAATCAAGTTTTCCAATAAAACAACAATTAAAAATATATATTCATTATTATTATAGTTGTTGTTGTTGTAGAGGAATGTTCAGCTCTTATTGGGCAAAAGAAATTGACTCTAAATAAAAAAAGAATTTTCCACAATGATCCAGATTGTAAATATAGCACTTTCAGTCTGCAGTTTTATTGTTCTTAAATTCACAATGCTCTTATAATGAATAACATTTCAGTGATCATGCTGCAATATTACAGCTCAACATACTTTTATTTTGATAATTACCATTCATCTGTTCATACAATTTACAGCTATGATCAGTTTTCATTTTTGGCATGCACTAGTTTTCTTCGTTTTTGAATCAGTTTGTCAAATTTATCAATATCATGTAATTAAAATAATAAAAAAAATTTCTAAAATCATTTTATATATATATATCGAAGATCATGATTATGAAATACAAAATAAGAAATTAGGAAATTGTAAGAGAAAGTAAATTTTTCTTCTTCCCAAACAAGAATCCATCAGTAAATTAATAAGTTGAAAATGTGACAAAAACTGCCTGAAATAAAATGATAAGCAGTTTTATTTCTGAAATGAAGAAAAAAATATACCAGATAATGCCTCATCAATTAGACAAGTGAATTCAATATTCTGAAACATATATAAAGGAAACAGCTGAAAAAATGGCTAAAGAAATTACTATAAAACAACTAGAAGAATTTGAACTGGTTCGAGCCACCAAGAATTTTTATCAAAATGTCAAACAGGGAAAGGAGCATCTAAGTCTGTGCAGTCAATTTTGGACAAATATTTTTCTAAAGAATAGCTTAATGTAACTATGAAATAAATTAAAAATATCATTATTATTTTTATTAACCTTAACAGTTTAAAGCATTATATGCAGCTAAAAATGGTTTTTAAAACAAATTTTTCATGAGTCTTGATGGATGATCTGAAATGACAGAGATTCTTTGTAATTATTCCCATTGATTCTATTAATTCTATTAATCACTTAATGTGAATTCATGTTCAAGCGAGGAAACATTGGGACAAATTAATTGTATAAGCAGGGTTTGCCTGTACCCGAGAAAAGATTTTGCATTGAAACAGAATGCAATGAACAAGCCTTTTGTGTTTTTATATAGTTTATTATTTATCATTATTTTACACTAGTGTTTGATATATTACCCAATTAAATGTGGATTGACAAAAAAAGATTACATAGCAAAAATGTACAGATGATCTCAGAAGCTATTTTAGCCCAAGAGATACATGAGACTTTACTGGCATATATACCTATTTGATTGACACGATCAGCATCCAGTAAAGCCAAAGTCTACAAGAGGTCAACTTATGATGTAATAAAAGTAAAAGGCCAAAGTAGTTACATACTACCCAATTAAACATAATAGATATACTGGCAGTATTTGCATTTCATGATCATTATAACATTAAATTTTCAAGCAGCCAATAGGTTCATGAGGAAATTTTTCTAGCCTTAGTTCAGTCACTCTCAACAAGGGCAATAGTTGAGTTGAGGAAGTCAACAGATTGTCACAAAATATTATGAAAACATCCAAGGGGAACTTATTGAACTAAAATGCAATGATAAATGCTTATACAAATCTGAAAGAGCTGAAATGATTGAATAGGGGCAGCCAAATACAACTATATAGCTCTTTTCCAACATAAGGTCTGGAATAGCTAAGGTATCATGGTTCTTTCAAACTTCATTTTTGGTTGAATGTGGCTTCGGTACAGTCAAAAAAATATTGATAAAGGAAATAAGTAGAACTGATATATGCCTTCAAGGAGACATAAGACAAAAACTCACAAATATAAATCCAAATATTGAAATTTATCAGCAAAGCATTGAGCACAAGAGTTAAATTAGATAAACAACATAGGTAAAATGTCATTTTATTTCATTAAGAACTTTTTTGGAGGACGATTGCTTTCAAAGATAACCAAAATAGGTGATAGAGAAAAGAAAGTTGGGAAAGCCTTCTTTAGCTTAATGCTAACAAGTTATCATATATATATATTATCAATATTTTTCTATTATAGTTTTCAATGGTCTAGGATTAAAAAATTTAAGACAAAAAAATCAGAAATAATTTTTTTAAAGTACCTAGGAAAATTAAACTCAGTGAATATATATGGTGAAAATATGGATTTGCTACACAAACATGTTCATATTTCTGCCCTTTTAATAAACCCATCACACATCATGTATTGAATTACTGATTTGTACAATATCACTGGTCCAAATGATAGGTGATTGGAAAAAAGAAGAGGCAAAAGATATTTGTTGATTTTAAAGTATATCTCACCTGTATCATTAGAGGCAATAAATAGAATGCAATTCAAACAGATAGTAGTTGATTATCCATTAATTGTACCTTGGTATTTTCTCCTTTGAGTTTGTGGTTAGAGTAAAAGATTGGATGTTTTAAAAAGCATAGTTCTATATATTCTCTTCCAGACACTTACTGTATCTGAATTACTCACGTTATTAACATCTCTATTCATTTTAGTGATATGTTTTTTTATACAACTTTGAATGTCCTCTGAGTTCTGAGTATTTTCTTCCAAGTTCAAGTAAAATTTTAAAATATGGAGAGAGAAAGAATGAATCGGTTTTTTTGTAAAATAAATTTTTTGTGGAAGAAATTGAAATTTTCTTTTGTGTTGTATGATATTTAAAATATTTGTAATTCTTGACAGCACTATTGTCTTCGAAAATTTCACAAAAAATATAAAAAATAGTACTACACAATTTTTTGAAACTTCTCGTCTTGTTTTTATCACATTTCCTCTAGTTTACACTGTGGTCTTTTCCAGACTAACATTTCTAATGAGAATAATATACGATACAAAATCACTGACTGGCAGCTACATTCCTAGAAAATCAGCATGATATATGACTCAGATATGTTCAGTCAAATGCTCACCTGGCAATCTGCATTTGGAGCAAACAAAAATACATTTACCCAGAATGCTTTCTACAAAAAATTTCTTTATATATAGACACATTGTCTGTCCTTATGTTGACAGCACCCTTGACTGTACTAGACTGTTAGTTGATCTGTTAAATTACTGCTGGGTTACACTTAAGATGACATTCAATTTCATTAATTTACATAAGAGTCAAATTAGATGAATGTATGAATGAAGGGGTGAGTGTGCCTATTTTAGCATTGGGGATCTCCACTGTGAGATAAATAACTTTGGTTATCTTGACCATGCAGTCCAACAGTGATACTGGTTAGCACTGTTTTCTGTATATAAGTTCAATTTCAGTCTGGCTCCGGATAATTGACTAATCCTTAAGTTAGTATTCTGAACATAGATCCACATTCTCTTTCGTGGCTCCATCAGACCAATTAGCATTACCTTTAATGTTGTGTCTGGCATCTTCAGATATTTACTGCATATCAATTTTTCTGATTTATTCTAGGAAACCCTTCAGGACCTTGTATCTCTTCTTTTTGCTATTTTTGGCTGGCTTTACTTGGAAGAGCCCAGAAGTTCAAAGGGGTAAGAATCTTGTTTGTATCAACCACTCTATCATTCAGGAGAATCTCCAATGTTAACCTTTATCAAAATCTAACATGAATTGCAACTCTGGCTTATTCTTCATATGAATCCATCCAGCTTTAAGATTTCTTTTTGTAGAGTGACACATTATTTTTTGTTACTTGGCATATCAGATAATAGGGTAAGAGTCTTCATTAAAATTTGGTGCAAGTTCTAGATCTTTTTGTGCACTGTGGGGCCATTGACAATGCTACAAGTTCAGATATATTGATGAACTTTCATGTTTCAGGACACCCTTTCGTAATCTGGCCAAATCTTCCATACCGGTAACCAGTCCTGGTATTCATAGAAAGGCAATCTTGCTGGATATGCCCAAAGCTTCAGCAGTTAAAATGACCTCTGTTTCTAATTTCCTTGTCACACTGATGAGCAATATGACCAATATGACAGTGTTTCATCACAATACATCAGTAACATACCATGTGAGCAACCTTTCCCCACCAGTAGCAAAGGAAATAATCAGAGTTGCATTTCTGACATTAGCTCACCTAATTTTCTGGGTTCTAACCTCCTGATTTTTGCACTGATAGATCATATGATCCAAGTTGACATACTGATCACAGTGACATTTAGGATCAGTTCCTGCAGGTTTTGAAAAATTCATCCTCTAGTGTCCTTGCTTATGGGTGGACATTCTTCTCTGCTAGGAAATTCTTTCAAACCAGATCTCACCTGGTTTTTAGAATTTCTCCATTTTCCAACAACTTTTATGTTGTTCTTGTTTTCAGTTTTGTCTTCAGTCATACAACTAAATTCTTGTTTCCGTACATTTAGTTACAACACAAGAGCCATTAAAAGAGGAGTTTTGTATTTGTGCATTGAGGATTAAGCCCTATCAGAGGATGGCAAATTACTTTTAATGGAGACATTTTAAAACACTGATTTTATAAGCACAATGGATTTTATAAGCACAAGCATTGGAACTTTCATAATTGAAAATTGTTATATAGATGATGAACACAGGGATGGCAGTACTAGAGTAGGGGATATGTGCCGAATGCTTACAATTAGCATAGATTTTTGTATACTGCATTTCACACCATAAATAATGTGCACCCTAATTTTTAAGCTAAATTTCCAGATAAAATATAAAAGCAAAATAATTCTAATTCTTTAATGAAAGAAATTAAAGAATTCAGTTAACAAAGAAAAAAATATATGTAGGAAAATTCAACTGCTCTGGCAATATTTATTCATCATTATTAGAATCTTTGAATTCTAAAAACTCGTGCCCACTGTCTTCACTCTCGGAAATTTTGTAACCATGGTAACAAAATATATTTTCGCTTCGAGTGTCACACAAAAATTTATTCTTTGCACATAGAATGCAAGTACTTTCTTGGTGGTAAATTTGATTGAAAAAGTGCATGTTACGTGATGTGAAATACAGTAACATTGCATAATCATAATTCTCGTTTCCTCTCCATACCAAAAAAAAAAAAAAAGAAGATGCTTTTCTTTCTATGCAGCACTGTATCTTTCAAACCAAAGCCAAAATAAGTGTGGTTAGTTCAATTATGAATCATTTGAAAAACTTTTTAATCCTGTCAACTGGTTTTCAGAAAAAGGAGGATAGAGTCGTGCCCCAATTCAGAAATAGTCCAGCCAATACAAGGTAGCTCTACCCATCTATGAGTCAACAGGTGATCAAGATTTGAATAAATACTGAGCATAAATACATGTAAAATAGATGCTAATTAGCTGGCAGTTTTGACTTAAATTGCCATCAATGAAACTATATCACTTGTTTATACAAACTGTTTATTGTAAAGGGCTAAACTCAGATCTTTGAAATGATTTGAAGAAAATATGCCAAATTGAACCCAAGATAGCATAGTACAGTTTGGAAGTTGGTTTCTAACACCCAGAAGCAAGGAATTGTATGTCTGAAGTTTCAAATAGTGTTGAGGTTTCATGTTAAACATCTTATTGGAGTTCAAGGTAATGTTTGTATTGAGAAAAATACTGAGTAGGAAGTTCATATAAAGGAAAGACTTGAAAGCCACATAAAAGGTTGTTAATGGCATTATTTGAGGGAGAGCCAAGTCATGAAAATGGTTGATTAAATAACTGTCAATCAAATAAAAGACTTTCTTTAAAATCTGATCAAAGACTTCTGACTTGGAAAGTGCCATCATCCCAGAAATAAATAAAGCAGTCATTTGTTCATATCAACACAAGCCAATAGCTGTCTGCACTATACCCATAATAATGGTTGTTTTTCTGTATGCATCTAATGTGTGTAACTGTAACCCAACAAGCACACCACATGGTAGGCAGAATCTTTTTAATCCCATACCTTCTTGGTGCTCTAACTTTCAGAATAAAATAATTTTGGGTGTTTTTCACCTATTACATTATGTTTTAGTAGTGGGTTCAATTTAACATACAATCACAACGTGGAACTGGACCCTGAGTTTATGTCATATATTTTTTTTTTTGTGATAACATTTGGTCTGGAAGCTGATATTTACCTGAGCTCATATTGTGATATTACATTTTTTTTTCTTAGTTGTTTTAGTAAACAGAGCTCATGTTCTGAAAACACCTTTTTTTTGGAAGTTAAATTTTTACCTCACCTAATATGCTTAAAACATTATTTTCATAACTTCTTGCCTGATATCATATACTGATAACACTTATTTGGATTCTGATACCACTATTTTTGGAACATATTCAGATGGTACTTTTTATGGAAGGTCATTTCTTAGCAAACCATGAATACAGCATAATATCTCAAAACTTTAGGGATGAATTTCAGTGAAACTTTGTGGAAAAGTGGGTAATGATCTAAGGAAATGTGTTCACATCTTGGGATGGATTAAAAAACAACTCCCTTGCATCATAGCTATATGTACACAACACAATATCTACAAAAATTCCAATGAAACTTTGTGGAAAGATGTGCGATGGGCTGGAAGTGGCGTTTAAATTTTTTGTCCTGAAAAAGGTAATTTCTTCTCAATTTTCCAAGTTCTCAGCAATTTTGCACCAACAGAATTGGAATTTCACCTTGGGGTAATTCTCCTCTCGAAGGTCATTTCTAGCTAATTTTCTAATTTGTTGGCAACAATTTTAATAAAGGATGCTGAAATTTTGAATATGGGTCTTCTCACATCAAAGTTAATAAGCTAAGTAAGGCTGACCTAGGAGGTCATTTAAGGTCACCAGAGATCATTCCTAATCATTTTTCGAAGTTTTTGAAAATGATTTCACACCTATAGAATTGTAATTTGACATAACAATAAATCTTTTCCTGACAGAGGTCACAGACCATACAAGATTGATCTCAGAAATCACCTGAGGTCAATTTTTAATTTGTAAACCACAATTTTGCAAATATGAAACAGAAATTTGGTATAGAAATAAATTCTTCCAAATTCAAAGTATTTAGAAATGTGATTTTGACAAGGGAGGACATTCGAGGTCACCTAAAGTCATTTATGGTTGATGAACACAATTTGGCACCAAAGATGCAGATATTTCGCATTGGGGTATATCTTCACACAATCAAAATCACAGGCAAGTTGGGGGTTGATGCTAGAGGTAAGAAGAAATATATCAATGAACATATTCTAAGCTATTTTTAGCCAGGGCAATGCTACGTATCCCTGCTAATTATATAAATATATTTATCTATATAAGACAACTGTTTCTGTTACTGATTCCCCCTTTTCACACATTGGTGCAACTCAACCAAATTTGATATGGATTCTCAGTGGACATAGAAGAACTTGGACTACTTGGTTTTAAAAAAAAAATGCTTTGAGGGAGGTTCTATTTACAATCAAACTATGATACGAAACTGAACCCTTATCTTCCGTTCATCGGTGCAGCTTTGGTGTAGCTCAACTTAATTTGGTATGCAAAGTTGGTGGATCAAGGTGGAGAAAAATTTGTTTTCATTGTGTTTTTAGAGGAGGATTCTATTAACCATGTAATTATAATGGTCCCTTAAATTTCATCAAATATAGATAAAGGAAAAAAACTCCAAATTCAAATTTGTTAGAGTTTAGGAGTGGAGAAGGAGCTTTCCTCAGGAAATAGCTGAAATCTGCCCTATTGAGAAGATTTTCAGCTAGTCATATGTATTATGTGTATGTGTGTGTACAAATGAAATTTGAAAAATGAACATACTTAGAAATTCATAAATTCTATTCTAAGGTAAGAGAAAATTTACTTCCTCCAAAGTTCAATTGGCTTTTATCTACTATGACCACCATAACGAATGTATCAATCAATACAAATGGGAGGATGATTTCTTTGATGTCTTATTCAGTCTAATAATTTTACCTTTACAAAACTGCCAAGAATTTTCTATTCTTAAGTTCAATCAGACAACACCTATCATTACATAATTATTATAATCCTGGAGTGTAATATTATTCTGTGGAGACAACTCACAAGTAGCTTGAAAAAGAGTTTGAAATTCACTGTATGGGGAATCCTAACATGGTTGAGGGGAAATGACTTATGACTTTGCAAAAGTTGAAATTTCATGGATAATATTATACATGCCTTTCTTATGATACAAAGTACCACCCAAAAGATCAGGGAATTTAACTGTGAAAAGAAACACTTACCCTAACACATAGATTCGACTGTCTCCTTTGAAGTTGTCCCCCTTAACAGTAGTGGCATAAGTCTGTTCTACATTTACACAATGTTCAAATTCCTTCAATTTTGAATAGCACCTCAAAAGTCACCTTATATATAACTAGGAACTATATGTATCATCGTGTATATACACTTAGTCTATCGTGTCATATAAGTTATGGAAATAGTGAGATGATTTTCAAACACATAGATGTATGAGATAATTATAAAGACATAATCTTATTCTGTCAGACATAAACTGTCCATTCTACTTATATACATATAAACGTACGTATGCATGTAGACATGCTTACAAGTAATGCTATGTAGAAAACGATCATATTCTACAATACTAATCAAAGTAGCTGCATTCTTACAGCACTGACATAGTACCATCAATTAACAGTTGCAGCTGAACAAAGAGGTCATCCTTGCCTTCCAAAGTAATTGGATCCATTTCACAGACAAACAGCATGTGCCATAATGTGGGCTTTCATATGTCTACTGACATTTGTTGCTCAGCTGTTTTAACTAATGTTGAGGCCACTTGACTATCTGAAAGCTGGCCAGGTGAACAGTTCACATTCATTTGAATGGACTCAAAGTACACTGAAGAATGCATGGAGAAGATTCTCTATATTTGATGTTTTAGGGAATGCACACCAGAACTATTGAGAATCAGTCATCATTTCTCCAAGGTCAGGTTGTCAAGAGGTGAAAGCCATACCTTTTCTCTTTCTTGATGATTTTTTCATAAAGAAGTTATAACGCATTGTCAATGTTCATCAGCATTACTTGAGTTGAAAATGCCCCCCCCCATTAACTATCAACCACTGTTCATATGTTTTACATAAACGACATTCAATCAACCCAGTTCAATAAATATAGAAAAAAAGGTGAGACAGAGGCTGTATGTATAGTCTCACCTGTCATTTATCATTAAATAAAATAGGGAAAGGGGGTTCTATTCACAATGTAACTATAATATTGAACTAGACCCCTATTTTCTGCCATTTTCATAGGAGGCCAGCTGAGATGAATTATCTTCCCCTTGTTATGAATTTACTTATCTTATGAATTCTCTTTATATTTTCAGTATTGTTTCAAAAATTAATTAAATGAAATTTAATCATGGTGTTTCAAACAACATTCTAAATATCTTACAAGTGATTTTTTCTTTGTTCATCAGGGTTATGGGCGTTGGAATGCAATGCAGACCTAACTGAAGGTGTCAGCAGAGAACCCTGACGTTTCCTGGGGGAAAAAAAGCCTCAAAATATGTTCTTCAATATATTTGTTCTTACACAATACATCCAGAATGGAGGGGGGCTGAGTGAAGAAATAATGAGGGGAATGAGCGTGCCCGCCCAGAGGGTGCAAAAAGGTATTCACCTTCGGATGATGCCAGAGCACCATATGACCCAGTTTAACATTTGTATAACTAAATGATGAAATTTAGCATCTTCTAGGGCCTAAGTATCAAAATTAAACATCTACAAGTACCCCAGTGATGAAATTTAGCATTTACCAGTGCCCCGAAGTTGAAATTAAGCATCTACCAGTGCCTGGCATCTAAATTTAGCATCTAGTACCCGGGTATTGGACTTTGGCTTCTTCTAGTGCCAGGGCATTGGAATTTAGAATATTTCAGAGCCTGGACAGAGGTTAATTATGATATAATAATAATTCCAAAAGGTAAATTCATGAAAAAATTATGAGTAAAAACTTGACATCTTATGACCATTTGTACACTGCATTAAATCCTTATAACTAAAACATCATTACACCCATCATGTTTCTGTGTTATGTATGTTACTGCCACAAATGGTGCACTTACTTTATTTTGATATCAATGTCAGTTTGCTACTCAATTTTACAAGATTTCTATTTGCTTATTTGGACTTTAGCAGAAATGATTTGATATATACCTTAAAGATCATCTTTGATGTAAATCATTTTAAATTAAATTTATAAGACAATATAGTATCAGTATATTATTTATCAATATAAAGATGATTGGAAAATATTTCCATTAGCATTAATTACATTGAAAAAAAAATTAATTCAATGAAAATTGGCTCACTCTGCTATTTAGTTCTTCTTTATTTTTGTCATCCCAAGGCAGTGTACGTAAAAGGGACTAGTATATGGAGCAGCCTACTATGATTGTTGTGTAAAATAATTTTTCGTATGTAACTACAGCTTTGAAATATTTTGGTTACTTCTTTCCAGTGTTAATAAGATATTTTACATCCGAATTCAGATAATTCCAAAAAGTCAAGGGAGATAATTTGAATAGACAGTGAGGAAAAATCTATAATTTTTAATGTTTTATCTATTCTTTATAAGACTTCTTGATATTCACTGATGCAAAATATATTTCAAATTGACACTCCACTGCCTTGTATGCTCTAATATGTCTGGCAAATGTCAACTTAGTATTTATATATATAAAGATATATACACACACATACAAACATATATGTACATACAAATAGTCGAGAAAGATTTACAGCTTTAAACACTAAACATAACGAAACTTTGTCAAAAGATTTTTTGTGTCACTTCAGTCACCTATTTCCCAATATTTGTCAATGCAATTTATGCAATTTTCTCCAGTGTTTTTTCCCTGTTTCACATATTTTGTTATAGTACAATGTATAAATAGTCTCTTTTGGGATCAACAGTTGTTCACCATGTAACAGTTTTGGGGATTTTAAAAATAGAACAGTCATATTAACATGGCAGCAGTGTTGATCAAATACCATCTCCCTTCATCAAATAATTTTTGCTGTACATGTATTTTGTCAGTTTATTTAATGTTTAACGTGTATCATACATTGATATTATTTTATACTGAATAATTATTTTTTGAAACAAGGCTTACTCACATAGGTTACCTTAAAAAACGATCAGGGATCAGCAAGTATAACAATAGACATGACTCACCTTTTGTGTCATTTCTATTTATGTTTCACCCGTGTGAATCATTTAATTGCAAACCAATTTGATATCATCTTTAAGAATACTAATTATACAGAAAAAACTTCATCGAGTCGATTCTCTACCAACATATTCAGACGGAGAATTAGATAATTATTTTCCACTAATCTTAAAGTTCAATTTTCCAGGTCATATAACATCAAGCCTCCATCGAATGTTTTTCAAAAAAACACTTTTAATTATCAAATAAAGTATTTTCGTATAGATATTATCATACATTGCTAAAAATAACAGACAAACTCTATTCAACTTTTTTGTCAATTTTTCTCTTTTCAAAAAGTAGTGTTATTTTTTATAATGATTTTATATTCATATTTTAAATGCTGTCATTTGTAACTGGCATAATCATAAATACATCTCATTTTAGGCATTATATATATATATATATATATATATACATATATATATATATACACACACACACACATTCAGACATATATATATATATATACACACACACACACACACACACATTGGTGATATTAGTATGATTCTCTACTTGAAATGACCTATTTATGCTGTCTTGGTCAAATGATATATTCACCATGTATTAATGGGAGGTCATTTTGAATAGAGTTTCAAATTAATATAATACATTTATAATTATTTTTCTCAGATTAGATATCCATGTCATAATAAAAAAAATCGTCTGCATTGAGAAACAATAGAGCAGATATGGACAGTGAATGAATAAGATGAGAAAGTGGACATGAAGGAATTAGTTGGGCCTTCATTTTACCGGCAACTGTTCAGCTAAATGGTAAGAACAATGTTAAAATGGCTACCCATCAGTCACAGGTTTAATTCCTAATTGTTAGTTTGATTCATAATTATTCCTGTCAGATTATATATTCATTTCTTAATAATATATATATATATATATATATATATATATATATATACACACAGATACACACACACAGTACAAATCAAGGATGCAATATAATATGATAAAATACAATATCCAATATATGATGGGTTTATTTCATAAAGTGCTCAAGACATTGAACTTTAAATATCAAGTGGGTTTAGAGTAGAGCTTAAAATATAATGGAATGAAGATTCACTACACAAACACATTCATGTTTCTGCCCTTTTTGGTTTTGAAAGAAAGACCCTACCATCTAGAATAGTAGAACACCTCCATGTCCCAAAAAGGAATCTAAAATAAACCAAATCTTTCATCTGCCCAAACAGGGCAGAAACAAAAATGTGTTTGCGAAACAAATCCTCATTCCATATTATATATATATATATATATATCTATATATATATATATATATATATATATATATATATATATATTGGTAAGAACCCTTCATTTATGCAGGTAATATTGAACATAAAAAATTACTTTTTCTTTATTCTGAAGAGACTCTACTATTTCATTGGTTTGAATTTATCCTTGAATAAAAACAAGATATATTCAGAATGTTGTATACTTATAAAAACTGATGTATAAATGACCTTATTGAGATTTTGTTTTCAAATCACATTACAGCAACTCTAAAATACGTAAAGATATTGAAAACATGACTATCACATACATAAACAAATATAACTTTCCTCGTTTTTGCCTCAGACATTTACAACTGATGGAGAACTAAAAATATATTTATAAGTTCTGTTCAATAACCAATGTCCATTACAGCAGCAATAATTGTCTAAATACTATATTTCTACTTAGTAGGGAATCAACATCATCTGGAAATATCGATGCCTGAATTGGCTTGATCTTATTAGTAGACATCTGCTGAGGCATGACTATAAAAACTGCCTCCTGATCTTCTCATTCTAGGCCGGAACTGTTGAAGGACGTTGTCCAGCAATATATTGGTCTAAGAAAGGATAACAGTTTAGTCAATGTCATTTTAGTGCTTTCATATTCTTTGGCCAGTTTTCTCTCCACTAACAAGGGAAAAGATATTGTTTGGTTCGGAAGAGAATGGACCACCTGCTCATTACCTTCATTGGACAAATGAAAAAGTCATAGGTTCTGTGTCAAATCATCATCACTATAGAAACTAAATATAAGAATCAATGTACATTCATGTGTTTAGTTATGCTTCTTGGCTGGTCTAAGAGATGCCGTGGAGAAAAGCTCCTTGTAGAAGGAGGAAAGGGAGCAATAAGAGGAAGCTCTTCGAATTAGAAAGAGAAAATTGGATGTTACACTTGTAAATCAGAAAAAAATGAACACAATGCAAAAAGTCACTGAATGACAGGTACACTGACAGCCTATGATACTTCATCTGTCAGATTTTATTGGTTTTGATTCAAAAGACTTAGTGGGGAAGTGAGGAAATTATCATTTTATAAATTTTCATTTATAAAAAAAAAATACAGTGTTTATTTAAAATACAGGAAATAATTTCAACCAATCTTTCCTAATACTTCACAAACTGCCAAAATTTCCCCCATATGGGGGGGATCTAGAAAGGATCAGAATATTTCTGAGAGAAGAGAAAAAGGCTAAAAGTCAATGAAAATTAAAATGAGAAATTATTTTAAAAATTCACAAGGGTTTCATCAACTGGGTTTCTTTCATCTTAAATATAGAAGAAAACAAATAATGAAATATTTAAGACAGTTTGAGACAAAATATTCTGAACATAGATTTTTCATACACACAGGAGTCGAGCAAAAATATTTCTTGTCAGAATGTGAGTAGCTATTTAAAAGATCCAAGAGAAATCAGCAAACATTTTTCAGTTTTTAAGAAAGTCATCAGGTTTAAAGAGAGTTATTAGGCTTAATGGAAACTTTAAAAATAGTTCTCACTTCTGAGGAGAACAATAGAAAATTTCAATCAAATTTTTCAACTGTTTATTTTTGGCAAAAATCTATGCTAACTGAAAAATACTTTTATAAAAATTATTGTAAATCTTATTTCAAATATATGTGCTATGTGATCATTCATGTATTTTTTTTGCGAAATATCGGGTCCAGATTGAAATATATTGCTTTAAAGATTTACTGAATGATTTCCACATGGACTCCAATATGTATCAAATTGAAATCAGTCAGCTGTGTAGCTAAATAAGTTTGAGAGCATTTTTCACTTCTGCTAATGAAGTTGGAAGTGGTATATGTATTTGCTTATGTCCATCTGTCTAAACTAATTTGACCAACTGGTTTTTGCTTTGTGTCTCTGTTTTTGTTTATTTTTCATTTCTATTTTTTTCACTGTTGGATAACTATGAGTTTTCTTGTTGAGCATTCAGCCAACTAACTACTGAAATATTTACTTCTTCACAGTAATTTTGGTGTTCTACGATAAAAGAGGATCATACATTGAATCATGCAACAAAATGATTTAAATAAGGAAGGAAAAGATTAACCACAAGGTGTTGTGTATTACAAAATTCGATCGAATTATTCAATAAAGCCAAGGTTTCTGAAATGGCATTCCTCAACTAATCATCCTGATCTAGCAGACAAAGAACAGTCGTATTTCCAGCAGAAGACACCTAATCTGAAACATGCAACTTTACCAGTGTGAGCAGGTGTATCAAAAACATGAGGTTAGCCATAATACTTCGTATGGGATTGTCCTGAGGATCATGAAAAGTAAGAAGTCTTATAAAGTCACTGAAACTGATCTTTTCCTATGTCAAAAATATTGTTGACTGCATATAGGGAGGAAATGCTGCTAAGAAACTGAATATTCTGCCACTGTCAAATGGTTTTGTTTGTTGAAGGATACCTGATATATCAGATGATATAAAAAATCAGGTATTTGTAGAAATCAAAGACGCCCCAGTAGGTATTTGTAATATCCAACTTGACAAGTCCAAAAATATATCATCCAAAGCCCAGCTACTTCTGTATGCAAGATACATTAATGTTTCAGATTTTAAAGAAGAATTCCTGTTTTGCCAACCCTTGGAGAGCAAAAAAAAAGAAGAAAACATATATTTAGGTTCTTTGAAAACAAAGTCTTTCTTGGAAAATGGTAGTTCCTGCAATGCTGGATAGTGGATCTGATTTCTCAGCAAGAAACATCAACTATGCTATAAAGTGGCTGCACTGTATAATTCATAGATATGTATTATGTAAGAAGACGCTACCTCTAGCATTTGGATCCATCCTCAATGATGTTGTAGCCATGGAGAACTTTGTTAAATCTCGTCTTTGGAACATAAGGATACAACATTTGTAGACTTGAATACTGAGGAAAAGTCACATCTGGATAACAGAAGTGCGATAGTTTTGAACAAGTAATGTGGAAGTTGAAGTCACAGTGAAGAAAGATGAACTGAAAGAATTCTATTCGAGAAATCGGAAGAATAAAGTGATCAAGTGTGCTGATAAACTTTTTGACAACAAATGGAAGACGACGCTAATCTATCCGAATGATATTTTTCGTGACATTGCAGTCAACTAAGCATTTCAAGGCAACCTAGCTATCATCATAGACGTTGTCAAGAAATTAAAATCATTCTGGATGAAATATGAATTGTGTAACAAAAAACAAAATGTGAATCATTACATCCTTGAGAATACGAGTGAAAGAATTTTCCAGCTGAAAGCAGAGGACATAAATCAAATCAATGTTAGTCCAGAAGCATTCAGTTTCCTATTTTCCAAATATTTGCAAACTGGATTATCAACTCATTCAAAATCCCTTTAGTATTAATCTCAGAAGGGTTCAAAGCAATCTGCAAGAAGAATTCATAAATGATTCTTGAGCCAATGATCTTATTGAAATCTCTTCCCTAACAAAATGTTGGTGTTTTATGGTGACGTCTTTCCCATCTATGTCTAAAAAAGAGAGCCAACTTATCCATCTCATAAAAATATGACATCAAATTAGATGTAATTACTAAAAAATATGTCTATCGTCTGTTCACTGGTAACCATAGATTTTACACTATCTTCCTCACAAGGGGTACTTACTTGATCGATGCTGAATGGGACAAAGGGGTACATTGGGAAAAAAAGTTTGAGAACACCTGCAGGAAGCGGTGGTTCTGTGGCAGTTGACATAGCAGGAATCGGTTTCTACCCACAGCAATAATAATCAAAGGAGACCATAAAAAAAAAAAAAGAATATGTTAGTAAAAGGGATGCACTTCACTGAAGAAAGTTTCTCACAACAGTTGGATATTCAAAAGAGGAGGAAAGGGCCTAGAGAGAAAGGCATCAAACATTGTCTGCCTGAATGGTATGACATCAAACTGACAGACCCAAGAGTTTCCTACACATGTCAGTCAACCTTGAGATATGGCAGTCAATGAAATCTTATTGATGTAATGGATGAGGGAAGATTGCTAGCCTCAAATGCATCCTCAATATTTGCAAATACTCTCTAAAAAGTTCTATATGACGACACAACCAAATCCAAGAAGTCTATATCCTTGCCTGTAAAAAGATAATGCCAAACAGCTTATGAAATTTTTTTTTTAAATTGCAAGACAAAAAGCAACGTCTTGGGAGGTACATTTAGAATAGCACAAATTATCCTTGTTTAATGGTTCTATAGATTGGAGGGTTGCAGTAGATTTAGAATATTACTTTGCCTCTCCAGCTGTGATTACATTATCTGCTTAGTATCCTAACCTGATCTGTGAATTTTTTTGAAAATCCACATCATTGAATTAACAATTCTTTAGGCAAAAAATGTTGACTGGGCTCATGAATGCAACCTGGAAAACTGTGAAGATCTATGAGAAGAATGCAGGAAACATAGGTGGATAACAAATACATATTTAAGTCAGGTGTCAAGGTTTATCAATAAATCAAACTTAGACTGATATGTTCACATAGAAAATGGGGAAACATAAAGAGGCTTGTAGATTGGGCAGAGACTGCATTTGCATGGATCTGAAACTTCTACACTCCTATGCTTGGTGATATTGTGATGCATTGTTGGAGTGTCCTAAGTTAGAGGTAGTGATGTTTAAGCCCCATCACCTACCAAACCATTCTTGACCCCAGAGTTATCAACTGAAGGCTTTGTTGGAGGCATTGCTATTTTCGCAGCAATAGTTACTTGAAGTTATATATATATATATATATATATATATATATATATATACATATACATTCTCATAATTACTAATCTAAAACGTGAGAATATTGACACAGTGAAAATAGATATATTAGTTTAGTCTGAGTGTGTGTTAATCAGTCTCAAGCACTAAAGGCTTTTTCATAAAATTTTACAAGTCCTAAGGATATTTTAAAGTTCATTTCTTTCCTTTAGCAAAGCCGAATTGGAAAAAAATAGGAAGATTTACATAATCAGGATTTCTTTTTTTTTCCAACATGTTCCACAGTTACCACATTGGCTGTCAAGGGAAAAGATTGAGTTCTTTTACAGTGAAGGATAGAAAATAAACAGGTTTTAATTTTTTAATCCAAATTACCTTCTCCAAGTATTTTAACAACACTTTGGAGAAAAAAAACCGCAAAGATGAATAAACAAAATCATTGAAAAAAATATCAATGATCATCTCAGAAACGAATTTATGCCTTGTAACCTTGCTAGTTGCTTTAATTCTTGATTCTGAAGAAAAGGCAAATCCCCCTATAAATCTTCATGCTTTTTCAATGCCACTTATAAGAGAAATGGTATTATAGCTGATTTGAAGACATGGTTTCCCTAAGTAATAAAAGAAATTCCTACCAAACCAACGAGAAAAAAATTCTCATTTGAAATGTTATCTTTTACATAAGTCAATAGCAGCACTCAATTGCAACAATGATATTAATAAACCTGGCAGAGACACAAGAACATCTAATGAAACTTTTTTGGTAATTGCATTGGTTTTAGTATTAGCCAGATTAATTACAGCGTTAAATCTGTGGCAGTAGTCAATAGACTTAAGCTTGTATTTCATAGCCCAATGCCCTCAATTACAAGACTTGTTTATGTTTATATTACAATTAATATTCAAATATCACTTATTTACTGTAAAACTAAAATCACCCTGAACTACTGAGCATCTTCTATTCTGTTAATACTAGGTTTAACTGTTATAGAAATAAATCAGAATAGAATTCTCCAATTGTCAATGATACTGGAAATATTTTTCAAATCAACACTGATGACCTGATATTTTCACATAAGCACATGAATATATATTGATCTCATGGATCAGTAACTAAAGAATACTGATTTTCAAATACATTATTTGGTAACCCATTGAAAAATTGCCAAACAATGATTTTTTTAGGTACATGTCAAACTAACAGATACTTATATTTTGTCCATTATAGTTTAAGACTGAACAAGTATAAATAGCTGCAAAGAAGTTTTTAATCAGATTAATTTTTCTAGAGAATTTACAAATAAAAACCTTGAATTAAGCATGACATTTTTCTGAAACAGCTATTACTAAGGTACATTTGAAATTTAGTGACAAAACTTGTGAAAAAAATATTCATTGTAACAGGATACACAAATTGGCTGACTAAAAAGGAAGCCTATTTTAAATAAAATATTCCAAAATGTTGATTTTCATTTTATAAACAACCACATATAAACAGAGACAAATAAACATTAAGAAAAATGGTGTGTGTATGTGTATATATATATATATATATATATATATATATATATGCATGCATGCACACAAAAAATTTGATATGAAAGAATGCATTCATCATTGAGGCACAATTTAGGATCCAAATTCAAATCATATTCTGTTGTTTGGTATGATTATTTTTCAATTTTATATTTGAGAATCAGCAAAATTTTTCAAGAAAATATGGATAGAAAATGAACATCAAAAGCCATTATTTAGTGAATGCTATTGAACAAACAATTTAAACATGAAGTGGATTAATTAATCAATATTACAGATTTTCAATAACAGCAGCTTTTATCTGATGTGATAATATGTTTACTTTCTATAAGCAAATTTTGCCTGAGCTTTTTTCATGTTTGTGTTCATGAAATCTATATTTAAAACTAAAATGTGAATACAACAAAATTAATCAGTAATGTATAAGGCGAGAAAAAAAATGAAGATCTGAGAGGAGATCTTAAAAATACAATTACTTTAAAATCTAGAATCAATCTGTTGAAAAGAACAAGGAAAAATAACTCTACATTGGATTGTTGGGGTTAGTGGATGAATGATATAAAATTCATAGAGGTTTTCAAATAAAATGAGAAGCATGAATTCTAAAAATAATTACTAAAAGAGGTAATAAAATGTTTGGAAACATTACATCTATACACAAAGAAAACACATTAGATTCTACAAGAACAAAGACTCATAACATTACTATACCACAAAAAATATGCTGCATAAGATTCATTTATCTGAAGGTATATTATATCACAGAGGAGAGACTCTAAGACTAAGATGTCTGCTGCTCTATCTTAGAGAGAGTTTCCCCATAAACTGGTCATGAAAAAGGAAGACTTTGTAAACCACAAAGGGAGATGTTTCTCTTTAGTAATTAGACTTGTATAGCCTCCAAGAAGTAGACAATTATAAGTGCTACAGTTTCTAACTCTGACATAAGTCAGTGGTTCTTAAAATGGCATAAATTTCTTCTCAAAACCATATCCAAATAGGTTAGCAATGTTTGTAATGAATTAAGTGACCTAAAGAGAGAATGGTTGAAGAGAGATGGGTGGCATTCTTGGTGGGAGGGGAGGATAGTGGGGGAGAGAAAGAAAGGAGGATTAGTTAGGTGAAAGGAGGGAGGAAGGAAAGAATCGGAAGAGGATAGAAAAAGAGAGAGAACCACTCTGTCTTTGGGTCACTTAATTCTTTGCAAGCACTGTTAAAGGCAAGATGACTGGCAGGAGATAGAGCTTTGTTAGTTTCAAAATGACTGACAGACATATGTGAGTTTATTCAACAATTGTGAAATTTGGATCTTGAAAAGGTAAATTGCAAGTTTCGTACAGAATATTGCCAAGGGAAGGTCTTATTCTAAAGTTTCACACCAATGACCACTTGATGTCGAAAAACACTGCACAAATAACAACACTTTAACAATTTTTAATTCATTCATTTATGTATTTACTCCTGTTTTTCTTCCATTAATTCTTTTATTTCTTTTTATTTGTGCACCATTTTTAATTATTCTATCATATTATATTGGGAATAATATTTTTTATAATTTAATTTCGTTGCAGTTTTTCAGTTTTTGGACGGAATAAAATTTGAAATAAAATATGTAATCTATTTTTTTTATTTAAAATATTCAAATTGATTTATCTGAAAAAAAAAAATTATGTTTACCAAGGTAAAACTTTCACTGGTTGCTTTATTTTTGTGAGGAGAGTTTTTTTCTCCCTTTTTTTTTCTTTCACTTGATTAATTTCTTACTCTGTCTAGTTACCCCCTCTCCTTATCAAGATAAAGCTTTCCTTTTCTGTTGGGAGTGCCATCTACCTCTCTTTAACCACTTCCTCTCCATTTGATTTAAAATTTTGTTAACAACATCGCATTTTTCTAACAGATTCTGTTCTTTTAGAGTCAGTCAAGAATCAGCGCCTGTCAACTTTGGTTATGGATATCAGAAAGTTTACAACAAAAAACTATAAACAGAATTTAGAATGGTCTGGTTAGTCACTCAATAGAATCTGTCACATGACCAACATCTTTTGGCAGCATACTATGTTAGGGGTGATCCAATGAAAAATCAGCAAAAGTGGTGATCAATAGATAGGTCACTTCTCTCACATTTTGTTGGGTAGTGATCACTGAAAATGTCTGAATTTTCAAAAATCAAACGTGAATACTGCTGGACACAAAATAAGGGATCAATTTGGTATAAACTTTAAAGAAAAAAAATATTTTCCCTAGACATAACAAAGAGTAAATGATGGAAATTTCAGCTCTAGTTCCATTAGTTCCGTCTATATGCATAATACATATGTAGCCAGCCAGACCATCTTGAAAACTGAACCTATTTTGACAGTTTATGCTAATGTTCTCTGGGAAAAAATAAGATTTCCAAAATTTTGAAGATTGTATAATGTTATACAACCATTATATAGATAGATGCTGATGCTTTTATATAGTAGTACTGTAAATCTTGTTATCAACGGACCTCTTATCACCAGATTTCGAAAATACCAGAAAATTCTGTCCATTGTGAATATTTTGTCTGCAAAGGCTTCATTTTAATCTAGATTACAAAACTAATGTAGAACTCAAACTTCAATAAAATCCAGAGTACCCTTACGGTATAATTATCTGTTCTGTGTCATACTGATAAACTGTTTCTTATAGTATGGTTCAAAGCAAGATAGATGAAATATCTCCTCTCCTTTCACAATGAAATGTAAATCTTTTCGAGAAAAAAAGGTAAAAAATAAAAAGTGGATATTATATAAATTTTGATGTTTCTCTGGGGTCAACCAACTGTGTGTAGAGGGTGCCACGAAATAGATTCATCAAAAAAGAAAATTTATTGGAACGTACAAAATTTTTATTTAAAAAAAAATTTACACTATGAATATAAACATTGTCACAAGGCTTATGCTAGCCCCAGAGGTTGGTAATCTGTAAAAGACGGTAATCTGAACTCCTGTATATGACTCCAGATTAAAGATAATGAATTATACTTAGTATGAAAAATTAAATAAACAAAAGTAACGTAAACTGTAAAAAAATATTTGTGATCACAAAAACTGATTCCCATATCAGAATACTACACTATGCCCAAACAGAGCCATCAACTTGGGGTAATGGTGTTGCTAGTGTAAATAGATATTATGTTTTTTATCCAAAATACTGATATCATTATTATTATAGGTTGTGAAGGAAATACTGCAATGTAGGCACAGCTCTACCATTGGTACTTACCGGTCGGCTAAGTGTAAACTTACCGTGTCTGTATTGTAAGAGAATTGGAAAATATGCAGACTATAAGTGGTCAAGAGGATCTACAAGTTGCAACTCTCAAAACATCTTGGTAAGGTATATAAAAGTGCCAAAACCTTTTTTTTTTATTTCTCAAGGCAAAATTGGAGTACGTCTTTAAAATTAGAAGGTCTTCAATGCCAGGAAATTTGGTATTTTTTTTGACAATGCTTTTTTTTAATGCCAATTTTTTGTTTTTTTTATAACAATCTCATTTAGTATTACCTGCTGACTGAATTTTTAATATCCTGCTTTTTCCAGTTTGCAATACTGTAATCTTCTTGAAATTTTTCTGGCATTGATATCTTACATGGGTTTCAAAACCGTTCATCTTGATTGAATACAAAAGAAAAGGCCAGCTCTGAGTACCAAATACAGTAGACACATTCCAATAAAATTCTTGGGGCAAAAGCTATGAAATAAAAGCACAGATGATATTTCAGTATCAGAATAAGCTTGCATCAAATAATAGTTTCAATTCCACTCTCACTTTTATAGAATAAATCTCCCTACGTAGCATCTCTTCTTTTTAAACACTAAATCCTCTCATATAAATCTCTAATCATCTCCAAGCATGATTGCACCAAAATGATAAACATAGTATTACTTGAAGTCACCTATTTCTCTTTCTTTCTCACTTGCTCTTCTTTCCTACTTTTTTCTTTGGTTGATCAATTTATTCAGGATTACAAACAATAAATGACACACTTAACTGCTATCCAAGCGAAAATGAACATATTAACCTCAACAGGGGGGAAAAGCACAATACATCCAATGTGGAAATCATTAATATCACATAAACAATGAAGGTGTCTACATGAAAATCTCAGTAAGACTATTTAAAAAAAAAAAAAAAAAAAAACCTAATTTTTTATAAATAGAATTTCATGTGACAGTCAGTAATGCCAAAATTTTAGAAAATACACAGTAATTTTTTATCAAATTATACGGACACACATACTAAAATATTTTACGGATTTTCTGAAAATTCCCCCACTAAATAGGTTTTTAGTGGGAGGTTCAATTTGCAATGTAAGTTTATGCTAAATTGATCCCTTAGCTAGTGTCCGGCACTATTCATGCTTGATTTTTGAAAATTCAGACTCTTTTAGTAATGACAGCCGAACAAAAAGTGAGCAAAGTAACTTATTTATTGATCCCATGGCATGTTTGTAAAAGACATTGGTCACACGATGGTTTCTATTGCATGACTAATCAGACCTGCTTCTTTTTATTTCAAGTATTTTAGATCTAGAAATCTGATTAGGAAATTTTTGCGTGTAGAACTAATTAAGATTGAAGTGAAAACTATTTTAACAAGGGTATCTCTAAGTAAACCGATCATTGTGACTCAGTGGTAGAGTGCTCACTTCTAGTTCAGTTAATCATGGGTTCAATCCATGGCCAATTCATACCAACAACTTTAGAAGAGGTACTCAATGCCTCTCTGCTAAGCAGTCGCATTGAGGAATCCTGGTGAGGGAAGGGCTCCGTCAAGCTGTCTTGCAAAAGATACACCTGTGAAAACATGGATGCCCCAACAACAAGGTATAGGCGACCAAAAACCCTGTACTGAATATGGAATGTGGAATTCCAAGTAATAGGTATCAGTTGATGAAAACTATCAGCAACAAATAAAATCAACATAAAGAAATTGAAGGTTGCTTTCAAAGCAACTTGAAAATCACGTCCTATAAAATTCATCTAAGCTCTAACTTGATTGTTCCAATCTTAAATTTATCCTATGTCCAAGTAAGAACAATCATTGTCTTTTGAATGTTTGTATGCAATTTTTACCATGTATCATACTGTAATGTCTACTGAATAAATGTTCTTGCATTGATTGTTTTTAACTTAGATAAAGAAGTGAAAAACAATAATGTCCTTCAACAAAAAGACAAATTATGATTTTTTAAATCACCAAAAAAACATTTTTTGCAGGTTTAAAACTATTAAGGGAATGATTATGTGATTGAACACCATTTATCCTCAATACAAACCTTGTACACTACAGTATATGAAGAAATTTTTCATATTTTATATATCTATAAAACTTGTACAGCTCAAAAAAGCTATTAATGCTGTGAAAAAATATGATGAATTACTGCTTGACCTTGTCCGATAGATTAGAACCAACAAGTATGAAATGTATAAACTTCATGTAAAAGAGAAAAAGATCTTCAATATTAAAGAATAACACTCAAAGATAATTTGGCAATGGAAAATGGCCATCATCACACATATGGACTAATCTGAATACATAAGCTCTAGTGAAATTAAACAATGTCAAAAAATCTTGCTCATTTTTAAATGATAAAAAGATGCTTATCAGCTCTAATTTTGTATAGTTCAAAATATAAATCTACAACAGATACAGAGAGAAAACAATGAATACCATACTGTTCCTACTGCTTAGTTACAATTATTAAGAGACTGTACTTAATCCAGCAAGTCAATTCCTGATCAATGAGTCTCTTCTATGGAGATAGCAGATAAACAATCACATGCAAACACACATCTGTTTGTTAGCAAACATAAGTAAAAAAAATTTCCAAAACTCATTAAAACAATAGTGAGGAGAATAAACATTTTTAAAAAGATATGGTTGTCCTTACTTCCTTATTTTGACGCGTCTTTCCAAAGGAACATGAGCAAATGCAAAGAACTGAATTGCAAAGTCATTGATTAGCTTGTTTACCTTGCTGAGTAGAGAGCATTTATATTTGTGCTTATGTTATGTTGTGGCTGGTGACGTTTTAAGCACAGCTCATCACGTGGCATGCAGCAACCACCCAAGTGATCATTAATACATTCGTCAATAACAAAAGATGAGCTGATAGGAAGGTTTACATTGTCAACAAGGCAGAGATTCTGCTTTATCTCTACAGAATATGATGTCAGATTCTTGAAAAGTGAAAGACTTTTTTTTTAAATTATTTTTTTTTCATAACTTATGGAGAAAGGGCACTGGTATCACTTTCTTCCCATAGTTCAAAAGTAAATAAGTTCTTTGACAAAGAATATATGATAACACATCTTCGGAATTCTGACTGATTTAAAGCAAATCTTATACATGCTTGACAAATTACCCTCATTTTCCAATGAGAGGGTTTGGGAAAATAGGATCATCCCCTGAGGAATGAAGATTCAAAAGCCATTTTAACATAGTGACTATTTTGCTAGTTTTTTTTCAAATCTAAATGTAAACAATATATACCACTTTTTGAACTTTTTCACTCTTTAAATAGTTTCCTCATCACATCTAGAGGTGTAAAGTTAAAAAAAGAAGGCTGGCTGCCCACATCAGAAAGTGGGGTTCCAATCCTACCTAGGATAAGTTTTTTGAAAATTTAACCAACAGAGAGTGGCATAGTACTAGGACAATTTGCTCATTTCTGTTTTTTGTCATTTTAGATTATTTCAACTGCAATTTGCACAGTTTGTCAGTATAGGACATTTAATTTATACTTGATAAAAAATTTTGATAACTTACAGTGATCTTTATTAAGTACTACACCACTGATAACACCTATTATATTTTTGTCAATAATAATTAGTAAAAATTTGAAACCAGAGCAAGAATCAATGAATATAGTCAAATGAAAAAAAAAACATCTTTATCTAGAATATAAAATCCTTCTTGCGACTAGCAAAAAATGGTGAAAATTTCAATTTAATCACATGTTCACAACTCCCCTTCATACCAACAAACATTTTAATGGGACTTTTAAAATGATAAGACTTGAACCAAACATGAATTTTCTGCTAAGCAACTGCATTGATTCTTTGCAACCATCTTGGTAGATTTTCTTCTTTTTAGCTTTTTGTATTCTCTTCACCATTTCATTCAAGCAGAATGTTACAGTTTTGTGTTTTTAGTTTAAAGGCATATCTTGCTGAATAGCACTTAACAATAGAGCAATACAGGATAGATGAGCAACAAACCAAAAGCACAATTAAACATTTTGTAACTCTTTCAAGAATAGATTTTTAACTCGATTATTTGAACTTTATTTTCTCAGTTGATGCAAAATTGATTAATCAAATTAAAAAATTCTCAAAGATTTATAAAGCAGGTTTTAATATTCAGTGAGAAAACTCAAGGCCAGTGTATTAGGCACAATTTTTTAGCTTCTCTCTCTTGTCCTTAACCACTTTAATGAAAGGCTAATTATTTTCCCAAGGATCTTATCCGAAAGAACAAGCTCATTCAAAATGCACAGATGAAAGAGAGTTTTGTGGAAATAGAATTAAGTTAGAAATATTCTATTTATTACAAATATAGAGCAAGATCTCTGATGTTTACATAATTTCTCTCAGAAAAAATACTAAGAACAATGATACAACTATTGCACTCTCATTGTCAGTAAAGAAAGTGGTAATCATAGTTCTAGAAGCACATTTAAAAAGAAACACGTACTTTCATACGTTGATGTATTTTTCTTTGGAGGGAAAAAGACTATATGTATATATATATATATATATTAGTATAAAAAGGTATTTTATGCTTGGAGCACTAGAAAAGGAATCTAGGAGTAAAACACTTGATATAAGACTGAATCTTCAGTATGTACATCATTTGTAAAGGTATCAGTACTGAGCAACATTTTTGTCAGCTGAAACTGTTAATTGCCATTCACCACTTAAGCAATAAAGGCCAAGTAGTCAGATTCGATTAATGTATAGCCATCACCCATATTCAACATTATTTTTCTTCAACCGTTCGCAGAGAAGCAACACATATAAAAGTCAGGGGGTGGGGAGTAGTAGAGTCATTGAGCAGCAGATTGTAAAGCATTTAATATTATATTTTTCTGTTGGAAATGAGTGGATTCTTCTATGTTAAGAATATTTTGTTGAAATACTCATTTGAGTTCCATCAATTTGCATACACACACACTTATAAAACATGGAAACTGACATTGCTTGAAAACAAACTCAATCACACAAAGATTGATGAAAGGAGCGATGCTTGGTGTAATTCTAAGAGATAGAAAGAGATCAACATAGATCTGAGAGAAGACCCAGTTGAAAGATATTTGGGGAATGGTTGTGAAACAAGAATTGAAATAGGATGCATAGCAAAAAGGAAATATAACAGATGGTGCAAAAGGTTGGCCGATTGTTACCCAAATGATAGCAAACACAGTAAGAGGAGACCAGACAATAGATGGAGACATGCAATAGAAAGTCTTGCCGGTAAGACATGGCAAAAATTAGCACAGTTATGGTCGATGTGAAAGGAGAAGGGAAAGGCCTTTGTCCAACAGTGGACCTGAAATGGTTGATGGTGATGAAATATGTGTGTGTGCGTGAATGATGAATTTAGGAGGCAAAGGTTGAGGGAACTAGTGTAATTTGGGAGTTTTCAGACAGAGACTATTACACCTTGGCCAGAAGTGAACTGAAAATGGGGATCTTGAGGAATATTTCATCCTAACATAAAGTACTTTCTATTGTTGTAGGGAAATATCAATTCTTTTGAAAGTCTGTGATGATAATAAAAAAGGGTTGTTCAATCAGAAACCAGAGAGCATACCAAAAAATACAAATATGTCAGTAGGCAAGTTTACAATTTGACTGGAATATCTTTGGATAGGAAGGCTGCATATGACATAAGAATGTAGTCATTTTATGGATAATAACTTTAAAAGAGTAGCAGCCTCATCTTATATCTTGTTCAACTAGCAGCCATATGAATTTGCTAGCAGAAAATGCTGTTTTGTTGAATGAAAACCATTACTGCACCAATATATTGACTGAATTGTAGTAAAACTGCAATCACAACACTAATTCACTATTAATCAACAATTCAATGAATTGATGAGTGAGCCAGCTATAACCTATGCCCACCCACAACACTTGTAACACTTAAAAATTCATATACAGGTATACCTTGAATAGAATTATTAATTTGTTCCAGAATTTTCCCTACAGTACAAAACATAGTTTCTGCTATGTGCACAGACACATGTTTTGTAACCAGCGCACAAAGGAAATTAATTGTGTGCACAAAAGATATCTGTAGATAGCTTACTGAGTCTTTTATTGAAAATTCATTATGTCAAATTCATAAGTGCACACATACTTTTGACACGAGAAAAAAATTTCCATAGCAAAAGATTTTTGTGCCCATTGACAACAAATTTAGGGAGGGAACATTAGTACAAAACCACACTCAGTTATATTAATTTGTACAAAAATACTTTAACTATACTACATCAAAATCACATCTTTCAAGGTATTGCTGTATCATCAGAGTGATGAACTAATACTAAAGTTCTGCTTTTTGAAGGAGTGCCAACTTCTAGAAGTTTGAGTCACACACAAACAAAATTAATTTTGCCTCCATGTTACTGTAACTAAACTAACTACACAGCCAATGAATGTCATTTTTTCACAAAACATTAAAAACATAGATGTTATTCTTTACAAAGTATTTACATAAATTCCGTTCGTAACAAAAATGAATACAAGAAAAATGTTAGAAATTTTTGTTACAAGTGAATTATAGCATCAATTTGAAAGCTAAAAAGTCACCATACACAAAGGTGAATCTCTGTATAACATGAAGGTAAACATCTTCAAAAAATCTTTTTACCCCACATCAAATATTTTCAGGGATAGCAAATGCTCATAAATTTTTTCTGTCTATAATGTAAACTCCATTTATCATCAATTAAAATAAATAAAATTCATCAAGAATTTAATAGTAAATCTATTAATCATTTGTGATTTCATTTTTGAATGCCATGCCATTCCTGAGTGTCTCCTTGATATTTTCACAAGTTCCTTCAAGGATGTCTGTTACTACCATGTTATCTTTTTAATACAGTAGTAATGAAAACTTACATCTTAAGAAAGTTCCAAACATCTTATGTGATTATGAATTTCAGACAAAGATAATATCTCAGTTTAAAGGCAGTGATAATACCATTAGAAAGCTGATATTGTTGTTATGATTTTTATTGAGCATGCATTGAAAGCATACAGTTGAAAAGTTTTCAATATTGCTGTACATAGGGCATTATGTTATTACTTTTATTTTAATACTAACTCTTCTTTATGTATTTGTTGCCTTTTATCCCAACACCCCGAGTTAATACACTCTTTGACCACCAAAGCAAAATCAGAATAAACAAGTAGCTTCTAACAAGATTTAAACCTGCATCCCAGATTGCAAGAGCCTATTCTTCATAATTGCCACCTTAACCACTATCGGCATGATGGAAGCTTTGATGATTAAGTGAGACACGAGTCAATAGTTATTCTTCCTACCATTACTTTTCAGCACATAATAATATCATATAGTGCAAAGGGAAGTTCTTTCTCTTTTACTTTACCATGTAACAACTGTATAAATTTGATGCAGAAATGAAGTATTTACTCTACTTGAAACTTTTTCTACCAGCAATATATGAAAACTTTAAACATCTAAAAACCATCCCAAAAGATTGGGTTTCCCCACAGGTCAGATGCAAAAACAATGATCAACATTGAGCTAAAACTATGAAATTCAAACTGAAATTGGGGTCTTATCTTATCTAAAAGCCGCCTTAACCACTGAAATATACAGTATATCTAAAAGTTAATTTTTGGTTAATTTTAAAAGAAACAATACTGTGCTGTGTAAGTTTGTTAGAGAATACATAGAACTAATGCCTCATGCTGGAAATAATTCTTGAACAAGATATAACATCTATGAACTACCCATTGGCATGCCAGTGGTTTCCTATACTGGTTCCTTAGCCTAATGAGTTTGGTATCAGGGAAGGAATCAAAGAGAAAAATATATATACCTGAAAGTATAAACCTAAACAAGTTGTTTCATGATTGACCAATCTTAATATGCTATGTATGAAATGTGTAAAAAGCAATTTTCAGAATCAAAATATAGATAAATCCACAAACAGATTTGTCTTCATTACACTGTTTACTTCACAAGGATTTAAAAAGAATATACATGATATATAAGTATCTTTAGCTGAGATCGTTGATGGCAATAACAGATATTTAAAAAAGGGATACTAGATACCAAAAGAATGAAATGAAAACTAATTCACTCTACTTTTATATTTTCAAGGGTGTACTTTTATACAAGTACTAAGTACAACCACAAGGGTTCAAACTCATAACCAGGTCAGTCAGTCAATTAATCTTGGTAGGCATACTTCATGAAAATACCAAGTTCCAATAAGTTTGCAAGTAAATAAATTTGCAAGATGAAATAACTTCTTAGTTTTCTTAATTGTTATAACACACAGTGACCTGACAAGTTATGAGTGAAATGAAAAAAAGCAAACCCAGCAGGTTAAAAAATGCTTATTATCTGCACACCAGCTATCATCTACAAATAAATCCTGTGATTGTGTGATGGGGGCAGTGTTAATCTCCATTTTGTTTTCCTGATTGATGAAACAACAGTGCAAATTTCACGTAAGGGTCACGTAAGTAAGCCACTCACAATAGTTCATATCCTAAACCAACTAACATTCCATAACACAAGCCAGCAGCTATAATAAATATCAGCTAAGTACAGCTTTTGCTGCAGACAACCAACCAGGATGGATTGAGATTTAAAGCCTTCAACACACAAACATGTAAACATAATTCTCAACAGCATTCGGTTGTTTTGTATTTCAGTAGCTCGAGAGCAAATACAAAAAGGCTTTATATTTCTGTCACTAATCTACTGTGAATGTATATGTATCAACGAACCAAAGGACTTGAGAGAATTTTGACCATTGAAAATTATCAATTCTCTTGAATTAGAATTTTTAGAAATTAAAACTATAAAATATATTTAGAATTAGCTATATTTGAAATACAAATTTATAAAAACTGTAATCACTTATTTATTAAGCCAATATTCCAGTATTATTCAAAATATCCTGACAACTGAAAAATATTCTCAAGTTAAGGATGGTTAATGTTTAAGGATGTTTTTTTTGCATATTTTCCAATTTAATGAATTAATTTTGAATCTGGATTTTATTAGAAGCTAATTGAATATCTCGGAAAATAATGGTACATATGCATTTTCATTAAAAAAAAAACTGCCAGGGAACACTCACAAATCAATCAATTCTTTTGAATTGACTAAAAATAACAACATGAAAGAACTCTTTTTTCTTTTTAAAGCTAACTTGATTTTCAGAGGATTAAATTATAATTTTGTCTTTTGACATCTTTCACCAAATGATGTGAAGACAATGAGATATACTAATAGAATGAGCAAGACAATGTGATATACTTTGAGAGAATGAGATAAAAATGTTGAATTATGTGCAATTTTTCTGACTGTATTTGCTTCAGTATAATGTAGTTACTATCATCATCTTCAAATGACTGAATTAAATTTTAATGATCAAATAATTGGTTTTGACCAATTATTTCTGATTTCAATTATCTCATTCTCTCATATATATATATAAGACAAAAGGGAAACTTTCAAGTGTGTAATTCTGTTCAACTCAAAAGTTGACATTCATAGACAGGAAATTTTATTGCACTTGCAACCTGAAAAACTCATGCAAGCTTTCCAGCAGTCTTTGAGAACCATATGGTATACACTTCTTATATTCCTGGGTTATGGCTCATCTGATAAAATAGTTATATATGTGCTTCATACGTCCAAATGTGTGTGAGTTTAATCATTAGCCAATATTCACACAAGGATGACCATAGATAATATAATTAAGATTACAATGATTAACAGTAACAAAAAGAACACGGAAATTGAAGGACAGCCAGTCATTCAAGTACTTGAGCTCAGCCTTGAGTTGCATATTATGTTTCATCTGTTGAGGATGCTGATGTAAATGGATGAAAATTGAGGCCTCTCAGCAGATATGAAGGCTTTGCAGAAGACTTCAAAATCCTATTTTCTCTGCAGTTTGTCAATCTAGATGTTTTTATCTAAAACATTTAGAAGTATAAATAACCATGTTGACTTCATTCCTTGCACTTCAGAAGTTGTGTGTTGCTTGCTCAGCCTTCCTCTTCTGTTTTTTTATACATTCAAATTGCAAATTCTCAACAACTTTCAACACATCCTTAACTCTGCAATAGCTCAGCTAAAAGATACAGGATAACATCTAAATTTTGAGAAAAGACTTTATTAATCTGGTAGTTTTATTGATAGAATATTCCTTGTAACCAAAATGGCCCTGCTTGCTATTTCTTGACACTCTACAATGAAAGTAGCACTTTTCATGCCTCCCAACTGAATTTACATCACTGCAACACAGCGTCAGTGGAACAAGTGTGAGATCATCAATTTCTACATTATTTTTAAACACGAGTAAATTAATTGCAGCAAACATGATATTGCCCACACCCTAGATGCATGCTCTTAAGCTTGTTAAAGACAAAATTTAGTAATTAGAAGTCTATCTATGCACACACTTCACAGGAGCTAAAATTGACCTAAATTCTGAAAGAGAAATCAGACTCGATTACAGTAAGAAACTAACATCAACCATACCACATCTGTAAATGAGGCATAAAAATCCAAATGAATGTGGTTTATTGGCATATCAATTTCTCAATCATGGGGCAAAAATAGTTTTTCAAGAGAATTTTCATTCTTTAATGAATTATCCTTTTCTTTGTTCAGCAAGGTTTTGATTCTTGTGATTGTGCGAGAAACATTAACGGGTTATTTTATCCAATCTGGAATTGTGCCTTAGAAAGTTCACCCCACAGAATGTGTCATAACGTATATTCCAATGGATACACATGGTTGGATTTAAATCCATTAAAATATAGTGATCATTCTAATCAAATCTGTAAGTTTTTGTAGTTGAGCAGTTTCAAAATATTCCTTTTCAAAAAAAATTAAATTCATTATTAGATCATGATTCGAGTGATATTGTATTTATCAAGTATTTATGTCATAATTATAATACTCTGTATCATTATGACTATAAACTAGAATGTATTTGGATTTGTCTATCCCACTATATATTTAACTGGCTGGCAATTTATCATCAGCTACAGCTATTACTGCCGACCTGCTCTCACAGACAATGGCTATATTCTCTATTGTTTCTTTTCCAACAACCTTATCTATATATTATTTTTAGCTATTTTATATATGAATATCAGCTGTAATACTAATAAATTACAACTTCAATATCATGCATCGAAGGGCTGTTGGATAACTGTCATATTGGAAAGGGAGCCACAATTTCTTACACTACTTATTCTTGAATATAACTCACACTAGAGAAAGATTAGTGTCAGAGTAAAAAATAAAAAATGAAGAGTAACATTGAGGAAACTATGGGATATTTCTAGCAAAAAGACCAAAAAGAATCATTTTCTGTTCATCGAGGAGCCAGACAGAGTGTCTGAAATAAGATAGGATATTAATAAAAAGACAGAATTGACTTGAAAACCAAGACTACACTGGAACATCAATAATGCTGAGTATATTTGCAACAATCGCACACAAGTTGCTCAGCATGTATCTTATCTTTACTTTAGAAGCTGGCACGTTATTTGGACTCATTTTCTCTCCCGTCAAATTTCTTTTGTACAACCAGGCTAGCAAGATTACCCAGCATTGCCAGAAATCAAAATTGGTTTCTGAAGACAAATGGTAATTTTACAGTATAAGAGCATCAACAATGATAATTTAGTGAGAACAGTAAGACCTGATATTGGCTGGATTTGGGATACTTGGTATCAAATATTTGAAGGAGAATAAGAAAAAAAACTTATAGAAAATCAAAAAGAATACTCCTCTCAATAATTTCCAAGTTTTTGTAAAAAAAACCAATATAGTAAAGATATAAAGGGTGACAGTAGAGTTGAAGCGCCTTCTTGCACTCCAATATATTGCAACACAAGAATCACAGAATCTTCTTCCTCTAGCTGGGCTAAGGCATGAATTTCCCTTCAACTTGAAGTTTTACCATCCCATGGCAGCACTCATAGAAAGAATTATTGCACTCCAGAAGTAGCTAAAATGGCAAAAAAACTTGCAGATTGAGCAATCAACAGCATGTCTTCCCAGATGGACAGTTCTTGGTGCACTTATATCGAGTCTGCCATAGCACAAAGTCTTGAGGTATGGGTGTCTGCCAGTTGTACGATAACTCCCTTCAGCCTTTTAACAGGCGAACGTTCAAGTCCAACCCAAACATACTTTTGCAGTTTTATTTTGAGTTTTCTACATATAGATTTCTTTTGCAGTCACTGTAGTATATTAATAATCAAATACTTTGTAGAAGAAAACTTTCTATCTTGTGAATAAAAACAGAAAATATAATTGTAGTAATGTAGAATGTGCCTCAAGCGAATATGTCGACATTCGTGCTTGTGATATTAATATAGATTAAATGTATCAAAAAAGGAATTTGAATTTCAAAGAAACAGACTTTATGGACATACCTACTATGAACAATTTTATCCAATTATAGCAACAACAAGCAATATGTCACTCGCCTTCAGAATAATGGTTGTTATAAAGAAAATAACCAGTGATATAAAGAAATCTTTACTGATTTTAATGTCAAGTTTGTTTCTAAAATTCTGATAAGTATCTTTGCACCTTTTGGTAAAACTTAGTCCAACAAATAGAATGTGACATTGGACTATCCAGAGCCAAAGGTGGAGGTTAAAGTTATTGAATAATACTAATAACATTGAATGAAAACCTTATGCAGGCAAGCAGTATATAAATGTAATCATGAGGAAGTATCTTGTTCAGCTTCCATGGCATTGAGCTGAGCTCAACATGGGCCACTAAGAAGTAAAGAAGAAACTGAGACCAAGTTGGCATTCCTCACATACTTATCTGTAGATAGCATCTCTCAAATATCCAGCAAAAACTTTTTGGTGGAGAACTAAAGCTGCCAGTCATAACTAAGAGAGAAGTGAATGTCTGTTGAGATCAAATTAACTTTTTCATGTTAAATTCAGGTTACAATAGTAGAGTAAAATCAAAGATCCATAACATTAACTCAAATGATAGCAGAATTTACTCACGATTCCCTTCTCTCTTTTTCCATCATTATAAAAGATTCATGACACAAATTGTCACTATCAATAAATTCATCTTTTATACCAGAGAAATTGAAGGTTACAGCAGCTAAAGCATATCTACTGGGCATGCTCAGAGTAAGAGTTAGAAGAAAATCTTTTAGATACCTTTGGCTATTGTTTCAGAATGAAGTCTTGATCCATGTTTATCATATCACAGTTGAAAATAAAATCATTAGGTGGATGGATATAAAATATGCGAATTGCATGCAGTAGGAAGAAACTGATATAATAATAGATACATAGATATTTGCAAGAGAGTTATACAGGAACACAAGTAAGAGATAACCTAATTGATACAATTAATACAGGAAGACAACTAAGTATCTAACGTTCTTACAAAATCAATTCAAATGGATCATTTCATAAATTGAAGCACTAATAAGACATTTCCTAACCAGATGTACATCTTTATTTGATTTTTATTACTTTTACTGCTACTTCAGTTTGAGAGAGACTAATATAGAATGATAATGTATATTTATAAAAATTTGAGGGTCTTGGAGAACAATTGTTATGAAAAACTATACAATGAGAATCAAATTATTTTATATTTTCTAAGAATTTTAGGAAGAAACTGAGATTTTATTTATACATATATATATATATATATATATATATATATATATATATATATATATATATATATATATGGGGTCTCTAGTGGGTGAAAATTGCTCATCTTTCATCATTAACTCGACTTTCTCTCTTGGGCACGTAAGTTTCTCAACTTTTTCAAGTTGGTTGTGTTGAAAAAACGAGATCTTTTATCAAATTTTTCAAATTCTAAAAAATCTTCAACTGAATCGCTATCTAGGAAATCAGAGCAAATATAAACACCTCAATAGATTTCTCATAAGAACTTAAAGGACAGCAATGTTTATGTATCCGTGTACGTATCTTCTTTTCTGAGCAAAGTTTGTTCACCTGATCTTAAAGGAGGAACAAGAAAGATAAAACAATGAGATCTAAGGCATCATAGATCATTACACTATATTTGATTCTTTTCTTTTAGGTATGAGTCAAATGAAGAGAAAGAAGAATCAGCTGAATATCAAAAAAAGAATTCGACTTTTTAAAGACAAGCGGAAGACATGGCTAGAGTATGATGAAGAGAATAATGAAACTGTGAACCAAGTATGTGAAAAAATAAGAAATGGATCATTTGTCATTATGAAATTGGAACGAATAAAATGGCATGAAAAATCAACAGATCACCTTTAGAGTATAAAAATTGAAAATGCGAAAAACTTGGATTTTGAAAAAACAGTTGCCAGAAAAACCCTCCCCCTATTAAATAGTGTGCAAAACGCAAAGCTTGATAAACTTCTAAAAAATAGTCATTTCATTGGGAGAGAAGCAAAACCACTGAGGGACTTTATCTTTTAAAACTTGGTAAAGCTAAAGGTATTGGAGAAGAAGTTCATATGAATGTTTTTTCGCCCAAAAGATTTTCTCTCATCCATATCTAACGTTGATAAACAAAATATTAAAGAAAATTTAGTGAGATCATCAGTCTTTTTGATTTTATCTGATGGATCTCCAGATTCACCAACCATGGAAGAGGAGATTTTTTAGGTGAGATTTGCAACTGAAGGAGAAACTTTTATGCATTATGTTGGGATAAAACCAGTGGAAAAACCCGATGCTCTACACGTTTATGAAGCAATCTGTGAGATAATACAAAATTAATCTTTGATAAGATGAAGCCATCTGGTAAAAAAAAATTGATTGGAATTGTTACTGATGAGGCTTTTGTCATGAAGGGTAGAATTAATGGGGTAAAACAATAAATAAAAGGAAACAAACAATATGTCATAATGAATCACTGCTTATCACATCAGATAGTCAAAAATATTTTTCAAGATCCCTGGTGTGGTTAGTGGGGGAGGACAGTGAATGCTCCTCTTGAGCACATTCTTCAAAAGTGACTTCTTCATCTTCCTTGTGCAATAAAAGTAGAATCTCATTTTTATTGTCTTTTTCTCCTTTACTTAATTGCATGGTCTAGGAAGAACTTCTGTGCTTATTAGTTTAATCCACCAACCTAACATAGTAGGGATAGCTTCAGAGACCAGATCATATTTGTGATAAAAGATTCCATCATTGCCTGACTTTTGAAATTAAGACACATTGGTAAGAAAATCTTAGAATCTGCCCTGATTGAGTCCCTGGGGAAGTGACCAATAACAAAAAATGAACTGCCCTGGAGGAGTGACACTTATCAGTTTCAATATTTAAAATAGCAGAAAGGCTAGTTACTAGTCAGAATTCCCCAGAAGACAGGTCCTATTGTCCCACAAGACAGAAAAAGCTCCAAAGAATATCTACTCAGAGGAAAATTTGCCCAGCACAAGAAAAATAAAGTAAATATTTTTTTGCGTTGCTTTAACCCCAGTTTGTTAATAAAAACACCCACATATATAAATCATTTGTAATAATTTTTGTATAATTAAGAAGAAAAAAAGGTTGTATAACTTTGGTTATGAAAATGGTAAAGATTTGGATTGTCCTCAATTGGAGAAAACTATAACAAATATTTTTCCAAAGTAATTGTACATGTTTTCAATCAAAAAGACTGTATTACTTTACAGAAAAATTGGATGTTTTGAAAATTTGTTTTTTTAGTTAAAGTGGGGTTCTATTTACAGAGTAACTGGATCTTAACTGCATGAATTTTCATCAAAATTTAAGAATTTCCTAAAAAAAAATGAACATACAAGGAAAATAACCTCAAAATTTCAAAGCTGTACCTTTATACAATGCACAGCTTTTTGTATGAAAGATGAAGATTTTTTCACCCTTATTCCTACAGCCAAAAACTTGGAAAATTGAGTAGTAATGACCTTTGCTGATCTTAAATGACTTCAGAAGTCAACGTCACATAGATTGCTATCTTCACTGGGGGAGATGTTTACCACATGCTAAATTTCAGCATCTTTGGTACAAAATTGTAGCATATATATATATATATATATATATATACAAACACACACACACAAAACTTGAAAGCAATATGAGTATGGACATACATGTTTACTACAGGAGTAATGAAATGAGATGCAAATATATAGATATGTTATATACTTTAGCTGGGAGGCAGTTTATTTTCTACACTGAAAATATTGTCTATTCCTATTTTAATATGGATCGATTATTCCTTAGGTTTCCTGTTACTGACTTCACTAATTATGTAAACAAAATGAATAGCAATAAACAATGCAAAAAGAAATGGGCAAAAGGATTGTACCATGTCAGTACAGTTGCTCAATGGCAGAAGAATGCTCTCTTGGGAGAGAAAGGAAACTAGAAAAGAAAAAAAAAAGAAATGAAAAGCATTGACTACTGCATGAGGGTTAATTGGTGGGTTGCCCCCCCCCCACCCCAAAAAGGAAAAAAAAAGCAATGTTTCTCTCATATAAGTAGGATAAAAGACCTGAAGTTGTTCAGGAATAGAACTTGACATGAAGATCCTGATTGGCAAAAATAATGTGTATATATATATATATATAACACATTAATCCAAGAAAAAATACATAAGTCTTGTACTCTGTTATTTCAAGAGATAACAAGAAAATTAGTAGAATGGAGAACTGCTATGCTATAAGAGATCACAAATTATATGGATTTTTACAGCTGAATAAAAAAAATGAAGAACAAAAACAGAACTAAATAGTATTTTCTTACTTTAGTAATTGCTATACGCTTTTATCAAAGCATCATAGTAACATGGGACTTATAATCAATTACGTAAGGTACTTTTCATTTCAAAATCTTTTTCACATGGTATTGTGCAAACTTGTAGGCTTATAACAAAAAATTGCAAGCCGATTGCTGCAGTTTGTTTTTACTGAAGTATACATGTTCCAGATTTCAATGATGACCCCAAATAGATATAGATATCATTCAGAATAAACTATAATATTATTCTGCTTTCGAACGTTGCACTTTCAGTAATAACATAAGGAATAGGTTGGGTAGTTTAGTTAGAAAGTTAGGTAGTTAACTGGAGAAGTAGGAAGATTTTTGTCAATGAAACTAAGCCACATTGAGATTGGAAGGGATAAGGAAGAGAATGAGAACATACAGGCTAAAGAGGAAATAAGAGTAGAGGCATGAGATGAAGAATCTTAGTTTTCAACATTCATCAAATTTCCATGAGTTCAGCTAGTTTATATCAATGAGACGGTATAAAAGAATTTTTAAAGATTACTTCCACTGTTTCAGGTACGAGAAGAATGTAGTGTTCTAATATGTGGTTCATACTTGTTTATCATATATATGTATTATATATGTATATATATGTATTTGAGAAATAGACATATTTGGTCTGACAGAATGAATTATAAATTGCGTTATATTATGTAGAAACTCATTTGAAATCTCCTGTTGTGGCAGGTTTGATTCCTGCAGCAGCCCCATTTTCTTCAATTGTTCATTCTCTTTACATTGTCTAAATTGAGTGATATATTAACTGTGTAACAATGGGAAATCATTTCAAATAAGTTTCCATAAAATATAATTCAATTTATAATTCATATATACATATATGTGTGTGTGTGTGTTTGAGAGCATTCTTTTTAAATTTGTTTTTCATTACATTCTGACAAAATGCTTAGTTGTTTTTTTCAACTTTTCAAGCAATATATATATATATATATATATATATATATATATATATATATATGTGTGTGTATATATATATATATATGTGTGTATATATATATATAATAAACTATTGTTTTGTTTTTTTTAGCTAAAAAGTGACTTTGACTTTGTATTTTTTCAAGTCAAATATTTTGCACAAAGTGTTGATAATATTTTCATTGAAAAAGAATTGCTAATCAATAGTTGATGTCACTGAAGTTTTTTTTCTCTACTTTTTGAAAACTCAAAGCATTTTTTTCAGAAACCAACCAAAATTTTCTCTTGTTGAGTCTGATGAACAAGAACATGTTTTCTGCAACAGTGACGTGCTCTGTCAATTTGACATCACTAAAATTGTAGAACAGAATAAGATCATTATGTTCTGACTTGCTTAGAACCCTTTAATGATCCTAATAATAATGAATCAGTGTTCTGTTCAACTTTCATTTGTTTTGCAATTGTATACAGATAATTCATCTAATAATATTCCTTCTGATGGAGATTGAATAAAGGGCTGATATAAAGGGAATGATATTCAAGCCTAAAAAGAACAATATCATCATTTTACTTGCTATCTTGATATTTTCTCTTTTGGAAATTCAAATGATTGTACTGAACAGATGTTATCATTCAAATGAAAGTTTTAAAAAATTGACCAAATATCCAGCTTAAACAGAGTACAATGAAAACAATACCAAATAAAGAAAATGAATTTTAAAAAACGAAAAGATATTGAATAAAAGAAACTTGAAATTAAAAAAAAGTAACATATTTATCTAAACATGATCAAACTTTTTTTAACAGAGCAGTTAATACATCAAAATCATTTTTAACAATGTCTTCTATAAATCATCTCCACTATCAACCATTATCATCATTATTTTTCACTAGTATCTTTTTTAATCTAAACAACTTGAAGTCAAAATGAAGAAAGTACTTGTCAAAAATTAGTGATGATAATGGTTGACAATATTCAATCTAAAAAATGAATGATGACAATATTTCTAAGTTTACAATATCAATTCTCCTAATACTATCTGAGAGAATGGACTAGACTTACATGGAGATACTAATATTTGCTTCTGGTCAAATTTGAGTTAAAGTCAGAAGCAATTTTGAGCAGAGCCACAGTTGGTAAAATGTATAAGCTCTAGCTTTGAAAAAACTAACAGTATTATAACAACATTAATATGTTTTTATATCAAGTCTTAATTTATATTACTTAAAACATTTTATTTTCAGTAAAATATTTGTAATTTTGCTTGATGGGTTTTACTAAAACAATACTTCACAATGTCAAAGGAGCTTTTCATGATGTCAGCTGTATAGAAGTATTTCACTAAAATACAATGTGGAAAACATTTTGTGTAGGTGTATGAAGTAGAGTTGGAGCTGAAGGTTTGATATACTAACAAACACAGCATCAGTTATTGTGCCAGGTACATTTAAAAGATTGTAAATGCTGTCGTTAACAGCAGGTAAGTAAAACTGAAACTCAAGGAAATTTAATGACTAAATTATATTAGAATAATACTGGGAAATATTTTTTCTTCTGTTTACAAAATTATGAAATCAATGGAAAATAAACTTTTAAAATATCAACCAAATAAAATATGTAAGAATACTAACTTTAATATTTTAGAAGTGGCAGAAAAAAAGGTAATTGTGATAAAGTATAGAATAAAACTTTAACTATTGATCTATATAAGATCAATTTTTACATAACTGATAAGAGTTATAAGAATTTCTTCAGTCATTTATAACTGACTGTAATAGTCCTATAGTCCATTCTACTCCTTGACCGATCAGTGTTGATATTTTGGGGGGATTATTTCTATCCACTTTCTTGTAATAGATCTTTTAAAAAAATTTTCATTTGCTTAGGATTTTGAGAAAATCATATTAGGTGAATATTTCTTTTCTTCATCATTTTCAACATTAACTCTTGAAATCATACAGAGAAAATAGAAGGTCAATTTCAAGAGAAATAACTCCTGATTGAAATTATTTGACCACTTGGAGAATTATTCAATATTTTTTATTCAATTCGCAAAAGTGTTCCACTGTCAATTACAAGCGGTTTTTGAATTCAAAATTAATGAAGAAATATAATATCATTCCTCAATCAGAAGAAATTCAATAATTCAGCCATTGAAAAGATTCTGCAAGATGCAGAGATGATGACTATTGGAAAATGGAAGAGAGCAGAAGTTTAATTAGTATCTCTTATTACAATTCATACAAATTGATCTCAACAATTATAGAAGACAAAAATTAAGTAAATTCTATTAAAAAATTAACCACCACAGAGCACTAAGAGACCTGATAGTTTTATGAGAAAAATCTTTGTAGTGCAGAGTGATCACTCTTTCTTAGTTGTCAAGAATAAAATTACAGTATGTCTTCATGCTGAATTGAAAATATGCACAGCAGTTTAAACAGCACAGATTTCAAAACTTAATAATTTTCCAATGAAAATAAGAATCAAATTGACCTCCTAAAATGAAGACATGAAAAAATCAAAATCAAAAATGCAAGGCTGGACAAAATAGACCACTTCATGTACCTAAGACAACGAATCTCCATGGAATCCTCATAAAAAGAAGAAATCAAGTGAAGAATCAGTCTAAGATGACAAGCCTTCAGCAGAGCAAGCTCAATATTCAAGAACAAGAAAATCCCATTAGTCCTGATAAGAAGAGCATACAACCAATGTATCCTCTTGATAGTCACCTATGGAGCTGAAACATGGAACATAATCAAGAGACTGACATGCAAACTGAGGAGCAGGTAACGTTCACATTAGAATCACACTCAACCTTATATGGAGAGATCATCATCATCAGTCTTATCATTCGTTATTGGACATAGACTTTCCCAAGAATTTGCCAGATTTCTCTACCATGGGCATCAGAGCCAGTATTTTCTGAATTTGTCTAGTTCATCTCTCCATCTTGTATTGTACTGGCCTTGGTTTCGCATGTGATCTCTGGGGATTCATGTTGTGAGTATGGATGGCCATTTGTTGTCTGCCATTCTTGCAACATGTTTGGCTCATTACCATTTGAGTTTTCAAATGGATTCTATGATGTCTCTAACTCATGTTTTTTCCCTGATATATTGTGCTATTTTATGGTCTCATGTATGCAAGAGACCATAAGACAGCAAAATACTTCAATGCGGAACCAAGGCCAGAAGAATATGAGATAGCAAGACAGACTGGACAGGCTTAGAAATTATTAGTGCCATGATGCTCACAATAGAGAAGTATCGTGAATCCTGGAGGAGGTCCATATCCAACGATGGATGATTAAAGACTGATGGTGATGATGGATAAACATCTAATTCAAAAAAATAACAAATCAGGAAAAAAAAATCAAATAATCAGCAAATATTCAAGCTTAGAAGTGGCAAAGTGTTCAAGTGGTGCAAAGATGTGAAGTATCAGTAAATGGACAATTTATATCTGACAGAATGTGATAACTATAAAGACATTTCATTACAACCTAATTGCTCAGCACTGATTTTACTTGGTAGCCAACGAGTGACCTTAGAACATATTCAAACCAAACATTGTTAAATGAGGAAATAGGTAATATAAGTGTGTTACGAAATCCTGCCTCGTGAGCATTGTTAGCTCAGTTGGATAGAGCAGAGCCTTTGTATAAGGTTGTCTCCAAGGTGGATGTAGCTTTCCTAATTCATTTACAATCTAAAGCCATTCATTTGTTATTAACAATTAGTTCCAAATATATTGTCTTTAGAATTGCCATATATATATATATATATATATATATATATATATATATATATATATATATATATATATATATATATATATACATACTAGCAGGGATATCCGGCATAGCCTAGGTGAAAAATAATATGTTCTTTGATATTTTTTTTCTTAAACAACCCAACCAAAGAAAAATGATTATTTTCACTATGCGCACATGAAATAGTAGCTGTAACAGAAGAAATATTCTAATGCACAAAAACCCCATATTGTCACAGTTTGATGGGGCTCCAGGATACATTATATGAGAGTTTTTTTCATTGGGTGCCAGGATCTAACTCTAGAACCACCCACATAGAGCTGTCCATGGGAAAAGCTAGTAGAACTCAAGGGAAGGCCAGCAATGTTGAGGGATCGTCCCTGTACCTTGTTACAATTTCCAGAAATTATCTCAGGTGACTTAAGCATCAATCCCCACATTGCCTTCTGCTGTGTGAAGATATATCCCTATGCAAAACTTCTGCATCTTCAGTGCAATATTGTGGCTGACAACTTAGAATATTCACCAGAATGACAAATGGTGACCTACAAGTCAACCTCACAGAACTTATAGTCTATACTCAGTTGACCGCTCATCAGTCTACAAGCAGGATATTAGGTTGATAGGCCTCATAGTCTTTGTGAGGAAGAGGCAAAAACAAACAAAAGGCTCAAATATTGGTATAGATATGATAGATATGTGTATGTCTTCATGCACCAAAACACTTGTAAGATACATTAGCCACAATAGTGCACCTCAAAAAGAAAATATTTCAAATAGTGCAATTTGAATATATAAAATGACAACATCATCTTTATGATAGGGATGTGCACAGTTTAACTTCTCCATCAGCAAACAAACGCTTTTTTCGTATGATAAGGCACCTATGTTCGATAACGTATCAGACAAGCTAAAGAACTTTTTAAAAACTTTTGTGTTCACAGTTGCACCTTGTTTGACAAGGCTCCTGGTAAATGAATGAAACAAAAACTAAGAACTTTTAGTTAACAAAATATTGGTCTGATATCGCAGTTTTCATACTGTTTTCTACAAAGTTCAAAACAGTTTGCTTAATTTTTTTTATGAACTATTCACAAAATGAACAGAACATAGCAGTAAAGTAGCTGATATTGATAGAATAATTGAATGATCAAACTGGTTATGGATCCAAGCAATTTGATATTCTTTATTCATTAGATACTATCAACCACCATCCAAAACTGTCCACTGGCCAACTTAGGACTCTTCAGTTTTTGAGTGGTTCTGCCTGGCTGGCTATCTATGTATGTGTCATATGTATAGGCATTCTAATGATCACCTCACAATAAATGATCATTCCCAACATAGCATGAGTCACAGATATCTATGTAATCTCTTATATATTGACATTTACATGGGCCACATGGCATTCATTTTTTAAAAACTTTTAAATGAACATATGTGTGCTTTGTTTCAAGATGCAATGAGCGTCATTTTAAAAAAATTTAAAGATTCCACCACCAGGTTCGCCATTCCATTGCTACTCAACATTCTGTAATCAATTTCCATAAAGCATGATATCCGCCATATTTTCTGCATTATATCAATTCCTTTTGTTCCAAACAGTGATAAGCATCACACCAGATTTTCCATAAACTATGATATATTTCCGCTGGACAATCACAGCAAGCCATTCCTGTCACAAATACAGTGATAGCACTGCCTAGTGACAATCAACAGCATGGTTGTGTTATTCTAACAGTATCCAAAAGGTTCACTGACAAAAATTCAACAACAATCCACCAATAACAATTCATTAAGACATACAATTTACTGAAAAAGGTAAAAAAGATAGCATAAAGCAATAAAATAAAATAAAATAAAACAAAAAAAGAAAGAAAATTTATAAACTAGCTGACTTATTTTCACAGTAAAAGTTGAAAATACAAAACGTAAGTTAGAGTACAAATTTAACAACATAAAACCTAAAATGCAAGGTCAAATAATGGTAATGTATAAATGTAGATATCAGTGAAAATAAAGGTTTTAAAAACAAATTTCACAAACAAACAATTAATCACCATTACTCACAAAAGACTAATTTAAACACTGATGCTATGTTCTTAAATTTATATGTATCCAGACTTCACTCATAAATGTTCATAATAGAAATGGAAATTTTGCACACACACTTCCCTTAATGAGAAGAATAATAGAACTTGAAATTTTGCACACACACTCCCACCCATCTATATCCGTATTCATCAATCAATGAAAGGGTATGTGTGTACATTTATCCCTTATTCTCTTACAAGAGAGAGAGAGAGATAGAGAAAGAGTGATTCTGAAATATGATGTCATGTCAACTTGTGTTTCTGAGTTCTCAGTATTTCTCTTGTGAAAATTTCTGTTATGAAAAATATCATTTTCATATCATAAGAAGTATATGTCTTTAATTCAGACATCTTCCATTCTAGGTTAGACTAATTGCAATTATAAAGTCAACTCACTAAAAGTTTGACAGGAAAAGACTGCTCAAATGTCTAATGGTTAACATTATCAAAGAAAGAATTGAGCATTTGATAAATTCTTATAACAAAGCTATCAATTTGAAGTGATTAAATGTAAAAAAAATTAAAGAATCAAATACAGCTTTGGTCTATTGATACTCAAGTCATCATTTATTGAGCAACATTCTATACGGTTAACAGAGCACACCACTTTTCGAGAATCAGCATGCTGAATGCAAATTGGAAAATGAAAAAACTAATTCCAACATTACACTCAAAAGAATTAACCTACACTGACATTTATTATGATCATTCTTATTATATATCACCACATGATTATTGATCCTTTTATATACTCAACCACCAAACTTTTTCTCATAAACCACTAATGTTGCCTGCCCATTAAAATGTTTCTGTTATATATTTCTATACCTTGATCCATCTGCTTCCAAGATTTTGTAGAATTCTTAAAAGACATCATTCATAAAGTGAGAGATCACCTTACAATACAATATCAAAAACCAGAACTGATGAAACAATTTAAAATTCTGTTTGTCAGCTGCAAGATATGAATCATGATTTTCTCGTTCCATCACGACACATTCTGGTTTTGTCACTGACATGTTACAATGAGAAATGAAAAGAACAAATAGGATACTTTGTTGGTCTCTCTCACTCTAATCCAATGGCTGGATAAGTTTCAATCTGTAAAAGAGGATTGATATCTAATTTGGCAACAAGTGGTCACAGACATGACTGTCATTGCCTCGTATCAATAGAATTCTATCCATGAGAGAGCTTTGCAGAAGTGATACTAAAGTAGACATTCATGTTCACATTTCCCCATTATGACGCAGGTGCTGGGGTCCAAGAAAGCCGATTGTCTAAAAACCGAATAGTGATAACCTAGGAGGGGGAGGGTATGGTTGATATTCAAGGGTGAAAAATGATTCAGAAAACATTGGGTTTTGGATAAAAACTTGGAGAGATCTGAACTAACAAAGGTATCCCTTAATGTCTTTTGTTAAATGATACCACCAAAATAACTTCAATATTTTACGTAATATATAGTAGATCAAAGTTCAGTAAAGAAAAAAAAAAATTATAAATTCACATCAATGACTTGATGCTAAGACAAATTCATAATATACAAGATAAGTTTTCCAGATATTTCTAATTATTTGACATCTTGTGAAAGAGCTAATAACAAATAAATAGAATTACATATAAACAATTGTTGATCATAATACAGTTGAGCATCACAAACTTGCGACTGAGGGTATCCAGAGTTTTGGAAATTCCTGGGTTTCTAGTGGAACATAGGATAGGCCTACTTTTAGGTACTACAGGGTTGGGTCATTAACACCCAAAAGTTATATGAATAGCCCAGAATTTAAGAGTAGAATACAAGATGGAGAAACCAATTAGACAAATTCAGAAAGTATTGGGTGTAAGAGTAGAAATTCATTATCTTTTACTCATATGTATCTTTAGAAGAAATTCTCTTTTAATTTGAGGTTTTTTTGATTCAAGTTAGTGCATATTAAATCAAATGAAGCAAAATTTTTAGCTTTGTATTATCTGTCTCTTTCAGGGCTCTCACAGGCTTGATTATTTCCTGTATCCTCATCTTTTTAAAAAAAATGTTCTAATTTAATGAGCATCTACATTTTTAGCCAATGTTTGTACTAAATGAGAAATACACATACATTTCTGAAAATGATAATTGTTTAGAATTCTTCTTGCATAATTATCATTGAATACAATACTGCTCACTTGGGCTATGTCTACCAAAAACATTTTAAATGAGGATCTTTATATGAGCCTAAATTTAGAAAGAAAAATTCAATGGGAATTATATACTAGAATCTCAACTGTCATGTGACAGTATTTAAATGTTGGAAAAATACTCATGCGTTTTGGATAAGGTCATGTTTTGTCTTTTTTGGTCATCCATAGTTAGCTGTGCCATGAGAGTTTGTAAATTGAAGCGAACTTCCATCACTTGTGGGCAAAGAGAAATGACTAAAACACACCCACTGTCTGGATTATTCAGACATAATTTAGTGCTTTGTACATAAAATGAGAGCTGTATCTGGTCTTCACAATTGTATACTTGATGCAATAGAAATAGGTGTACTGATCATAGTGGGGAGGGGGATCAGTTCATCACAAAATACAAACAGAAAACTGATACCCCTCTTTATGTGCAGGGACATCTTATGGTAAAAAGGATTAATCATAGAGGGATCAGTTTATTAGAAAAACAGATACTCTAAAAGCAATCTAAAACCTGCTCTTATTCTTTTTAATTTTCATGACATTTTATTAAGATATATTTTGGAGCTTTGTATAAAAAAATATCTTGTCTACACACTTGTGTACTTGAAGCAATAATTATAGATATAATAATTATGGGAAGATCAGTTTATAACAAAATATCTAAAGAGAATAAAACTTCCAATTTATACCCAGGGACATCTTGTTCTAAGCTAAAATAATAATGCAAGGATCAGTTTATTACTCAATAAAAATACAAAATTGATCCCCATCTAATTGATTACCCCTCTTCATGTTCGAAGATTTTTAAAATGGTCTAAAAGCTGTTTTAACAGCATTAATCTTAATTTTTATTTTTGTACCATCTTAATCGGACATATTTTGGAGTTATGTGTGTAAAAAAATGAAGAATTTAGCACATCTATGCACTTACGTATAAACAAAAATTTAGCATGGCAAATTTAATGTAACAAAACAACAGACAATAGAGTTTATATGTAGAGATTGTACTGAAATTATACCAATTCGTCTGGTATCTAAACAATGTGAAATGAATTATTTCATTCATTAAATTGTTTACAAGTTCTGAGGTAATGAAAAGATAAAATGCCAAACCTAGTCATACATATTCTATGAAAAAACTTTTGCTTGAATTTCAGTCTGTTACTAATCTAAGCTTATGCTTGATTGAAATGAAACTAAATCATTGAATCAATTCACAGCAGTATATATAATAACAGCACAAATTCAATTAATAACAATAACCATCAGTTTACTTTTTAATGTAGTATCAAATGCCTTACTCTTGTCTTTCAGCATTTTTTGTGGGTGGAAAGTTATAAGTATGTATACACATTCAATATTTGTTTATGGTCATCAAAATTTAGAACAGTAAAAATATGATATTCAACATAAGCTGATAAAATAGAAATGATTCATGCTAGAGATGTCCTGATCAATTGAAACCTCAAAATCAAGGTTTTGACTTCCCTTTTTTTTATTTTGATTGTAATAATGATCATATTCCTTTCAACTTTGGTCAGACCAGATTTGCATACTTGCTTTTCTGTTTTTCAAAAGATTTGCGTATAAGTAGACATAAATTTACAGAAGGAAATAAAATTTTACTTTTTTTTCTCAAAGAACAAATGTACACAAAGCTCTATGTTTCATAAGAATGGAATCCTACTCCTTGGTCAAGTATTTGATTTTAATCACACAAGAAAAGTTTTAGTAAACAAGAAACTCTCAAATAAAGTACAGCAAGTTGTTGTGTGTTTATCCAGTAATCCACTCATTTTTATATCCTTCGAAATCATTTGACATTAGATTGTGGGAATACAAAATATTCAATAAGATGAAAGTAACCTTCCAGAGTTGCTATGAATAGGTAGGGTTCTCTTTTGTAGTATTTTTGTTATCATCTCTTCTAACTTATTCCTTACTATTACTAGTGATGGCAGCAATTCTAAACAATGATATTCTCAAGTTATTTTGAGTTTCTTGGATGAAGTGTTTGCATTACACTTTTTCCCCCATCTCTTTAGTTCCTTTTATAACAACATTCTTAGTAGATCTATTCTATGGCCATTGAATTTTCAAAAGTATGAAATGTAAGTCAAACTTTCAACTCAATCTACTTCTTTATTCCACATTTAATAGCCAAAGAATAGCTAAAAATGTGAAAAAAAAAGATAAAGACAGATGAAAAAAAGTGAAATAATGAAAATAATTCATTATAGTATTTTGAAACATCTTAGGGTAAAAAAATCAATCAGATATAAATGTTTATCACTTTTTACGTGAACCCCATTTTCTCAGCTAATTTTGATATGTTCGTTTTGTAAAAGTGGTCTGTTCCGATAAATGCACAATGAAAAGCTTTTCATTTCAGACTAGAAAATGCTCCTCTGCAGCAGCCTCCTTGCAAAATTTACGATATTAATGTAATATGTGCAATTCCTGTTAAGGAAAAGAATTAAATAGATAATCCATATTCTTATTTCAAGAAGTAATCTTTTTGACTAATTCAGTTTGAAGAGACATTTCATACGTCAAAAAGTTTATAATTCATCCTCATTTGTATAAGAAATCTTGTGAAACAAATTCTTCAGAATCTGCCTGAATGCAAGTCATTTCCAAGCCTTATAGTGAATTGACAGTCAGCACACAAGTTACTCATTAGAGAACTTATGTAGGAGACATGCAGAGAAATTCAACACCCAGACAAAAACAGATGTCCGTTGCTCAAGGGCTCTCAACATTTTTCTCTTTTTTATACATCATATTTTTTAAAAGATTTTCATGTTTTTATTTTAATTGCTTGGTGTTTGTTCATGATTAAAAAGTTGCAAGGGAAAAAAGTCTGTAATAATACTGAACAATGTTGATGAAATTTTTTTTCAGGAACTTTACATTTTGCAAATATAATGTCGAAAGAGATTTTTGAAATAAATTGAAAAATATTAAAGACTTAGCAAAACTGAAATGAGAAATACTTGAAATAGTATATATATATGAAAATAAATTATAATACATTCGTAAAATACATATTCTAAATTAAAAGTATCAGTTTTCCAAATTCAAAAAATATCATTTTTATGACATCAATTCCAAGGAATGTGAATACTTGATGATTTGTAAACAATTTTCAGAATAATTACATCATGTGGGTTAATTTCAGTTCTATTTTTGTACACATATCAAAGTATCAGGTTTCTAGTTCAGATTCATTTTTCATTTGGAGTAGCTACAGTGACTTTAATCAAATTTGTTCAAAATTGTTTGAAGTCACTCCACTAACTTTGATATCCAGTGTATTTGATATGGTTTTCAGCCATGTTTCAAAATTTTTACATTAAAATTCAAAGATCACTTCATAATTAACACTGATAATAATTTACAAAAAAATTGAACACCAATAAACCCTATCTAAATTTTTAAAAGATAGATTTTAAGATTAGGATATTATCTATCTCTTTTAGTTTAATCATTTTTCAATTACTTTTATTTCATTACATTAAATATTTTGTTAACATTACCTCCTTGGTTCTGTTTTTCAATTGATGATATTGAAAAAAAATAATTAATTGACTTGAAGTTAGTAATTGGTCAGATTTTGGATTGAGAACTGAAGAACATTTTTTATTCAAGAAAAATTGGTCAAATCATAATGAATTTTTCCCTTTATTAACAGTGAGAAATCATACAATTAAAATATGATTGATTCTTTTTCAGACAAGTTAATTTTCAACTTAAAAAGTAATTCAATCAAGTCAATTATAGTTTGAAGTTCAAGTCCTTTAAGTCCTTTTTTCAAGTATTTTGTTTTTCCAGCAAGCACAACTCAGCAGTTGACAAGTAAATGAAGAGGAACCTTGGCAATAAGATTTCAGAGCATTGCTCAACACGTTTAAGGAGTTAATCGATCTTCATTCAACATGTCAGTCTGTCATTAAAATGGTAAAATTGCACAACCCTCTACTTGAAATGATGAAAGGCAATACCAATGTCAGTTTGACAAAATCAATTTTTTTTTCAATTTTCAAGTCATTAGAGTAGCATTGTTATCTAATTTACGGTATCTTTCCCATATTTTTGCTAATATGCATTCTTCATAGACCCAATGAGAGCAGATGCTGCATTTCGGCCCCAGACAAAAGGCTAAGAATGAAAATTATCTATAGTATCTATGATATGATTATGTATGTTGAAAAAATTAACCAATACCTACTTAGCTAATTCATCCATTTATTCTACTCTTTTCAGTACCTAAAAAGCTAATGCTTAATTTTTGTGATCATCCTGCACAAACATATATATGTGTGTGTGTGTATGTGTGTGTGTGTGTGTGTGTCTCTGCGTATTCCTTTACACACAAAATGATATCATCTATATCTATAAACAAGACTCTTACCATCGACTCGCTTTTCCTTGCTACACTGAAATATTTTAGGGGTTCAAATGAATGTTATACTTGAGTGATGTGCAAGAGTTATGTATGTAATGGAAATGAAAACTTATAGATATCTTTTTAGCTAAAAAGCACAGAAAATACACTGTCATCTTAACTAGAAAATAGAGAAAAAGCAAAATAGCAGGATTTCTCAATGCATACTTGTCTTTTTTTTTTTGCTTTCCAGAAAGCTGTTAGTTAAAACTCATTTCAAGTCAGTAAGATGAGGGGCAACTCAGGAGATGGCATTGCAAGATAACTGTGAACAGAAGAGATGGATCAGTCTCAAGATCATAAGGGAAGTAATAAAAAAATTGGATTAAGGAAAGTTAGTTCGATATATAATTGACATTAGATTCTTACAATACATTTTGACATTGTCCAAGTGGAAACAAATAAAAAATGTATGTATGTTATATTTTAGGAAGGGAGGGGTCAATGTATAATAATATAATTATAATACGGAAGTAGACCCTTATGGGTATAACATCAAAATAAAACATCCTGGCATTGGGAGAATTTTATGACATCATAAGAGTATGACATTAAAATGGAACATTCCGACTTGATGGGAGAATTTTCTGACATCATAAAAATTTTTTTTCGATAACACTTTTTTTGAAAATTGTTTTTTTTTACTTCTATCTCTAAGTTGGGGTAAAAAATGAGAGGAACATTTTTTTTTTTTTCATTTATGGGGCTCAAAAGAGAGGGAAAGGGTTTAAACAAAGAAAAAAATACTTTTCCATTTTCGAGGATCAAAAGTAAGGGGAAGATTTATTCTAACAGAGGGTATATTTTTTTTCCACTTACAGAGCGAGAGGAATGTGTTTTTTTTCTCTTTCAGGGGTCAAAAGTGAGGAAATTTTTTTTTCCTTTGGGGGAAAAATACTAATTATAGAGTAGATTCCCTCAATCATTTATTTGCCATCAAGCCTAATGGTCGGCGAAAGCAGCCTTTAAGCATGTATTTAAAAAAAATTATTCTTCTTAATTTATGCTTCAACGTATTATATAGGTAGCTAATTTCTCAGTGGGTTTCATTCTCATTAAGTGAATGGTTCAATTAAAGACCTAGCCATAAGTAAGTTCTGAGAGTAGTATCAATCAAAACATAGTAAAACTAGCTGAGAACTTTTCTTTTTCAAATATCAGTAGAATAGACTTGAAAAGTTCAAGTTCTATTAAATACATCCATATACATAACTTCTTTTTTTTTTTTGGAAAAATACAGAACTTTTCTAATTGCCTTTTAATTGTGTGTATTAGATCTGACCTAGATAAAGCTACAGAAATACTTTCGAAGTCAAAAAGAAATCACAAAATATTAATCAGAAAATTTCACTTCCAGAGAGAAGAGATTCAACAGTTATTAACATTAAACATCAAAACTGAGATTCAGAACTCATAGTCATTAAAATATTTGTTTACTAGAAACACTTAAAAAAAGGTAGAGGATAGTTTAAAGCAATTCAATTTAGGAACTCCAGAAATAAAATAAGGCAAAACCTTTCCTTCATGCAAGCGTACTATGATGGTAATCGCTTTTTAAGCTTGGTGGGTGCGTTTGTTTGGCAGTAGGGTTGCCAGACAGATGGAAATATTTCCGGCCAAAAAGACGCTAAAAAGTAAAAAAATTGCCAAATGCAAACTTTTCATGTTTACATCTACAATTAAGTCAAAAACATCTTAAAAAAAAACATCCGGAATGTCTAGATTTCTAAAATTTAAAAGCCATATTACATATTAACAATGAATTAAAAGTGTCTTCAATCGTTAGCATTAACTTTATCAATAAAGTACAAATATCATTTAAAATATCACTTATTTCATCACTAGGAAATAAATAAAATATAACTGATTTTATTTAAATTCATCTGAATAGCAATTTATGACGTCTAGATGAAAAGCATCCTTATTAGCAACACTGTAAAAACATAGCATTACTACAGTACATATCAAAAATAAGAATTAATAATAATTAAAAAAATACTCTCGGTCTCTAACGTGCCTGTTCAGTTAAACTAACCTCTGCATTTTGATAGGAAAAATATTCATTTGATACTTCATTTTGAATCAAACGTATTAAATTTCAGCACAACACAGCAAATTGGTACCGATTTGAATCCTGAGTGTGAGAATTTCACCCCTACACACACTCAATGTTGAAAATGGTGCACAAAAAAGAAGAAATAAGAAAATTCATCGAAGAAAAACAATAGTAAATACATAAATTATTTTGTTATTGCTTTGAAGGAATTAAATCGAATTTCACCAAAAGAGTTGCTTCCCTTGCATTTGTTTTTATTTTTTAGACAAACATTTAGTCCTTTTTTTTTCTAACAATAACAAGAAAAAAATTGATAAAATTTTTCAAATCTTCATGATTTATAATCTGTCTGTCTGTAATAAGAACAAAAAGAGAGAGGAAGAGGGTAATGTGATTTATATACCAGCTGTTATGATGTCATAAGCAAAAGTTTATTCTGATCACATTTTATCAAAATTTTATCTTTCCCAACCTGGCCCCACTTTCTGATTAAAATTTGTAATGGTAATTTCTTCACTTGACCTTATAATTTGATTAAACATTTCTAAATTTCAAAGGGTTAAAAGGGAGGGGAACTTTTTTTTCCTTTTCAGCAGTCAAAAATGAAGGGAATCCTTTTTCCCTTTTAGTGCATCATAAGCGAGGGAAAACTTTTTTTCCTTTTCAAGGGGACAAAATTGAAAGGAAATCTCATCTCTTTTTAATGGGTCAAAAGCGAAGGAAAACAATTTTTCCACTATTAGGGTTCAGAAGTGAAGGGAAACTTTTTTCTACTCATAGAGGTCAAAGTGAAGGGAAACTTACTATATACAGATCAATTTTCTAATTCTGACTTATGCGGAAAAAACTATTCATTATATTTTATATCAACAACATCTGGGTATTAGCACTTTCTACAATCTGTTTTATGTTACCATGCTCAGATATTTTTGATCCTAACTGGGATGGAAAAACCACTTGCTTGATTCAAGGACAATAAAGGCTAAAAACTAACACTTTGCACAGCCAATTCACAAGTCACTTTACTAGACATATATTCATTTCTGATTCCAACTGGGTTGGAAAAACTACTTGCTCTATTCACTGACAACAAGGGCTGGGGACTAGTACTTTCTACAACCTGATTTACAAGTTACTTCACTTGACATATATTTCTGATTTTTGAAGTCTTCTGAATACAAATGGCAAATTTGTGTTCAATGGTTGTAGTTCGAAACAATGGGTAAATAATTATTATCTCCGGTTACTTTACTGTTAAAAGAGTATCAGGAATGGAAAAGATAATTCTGGCTAGTAAAATGCAGCATGATCCACTTTAGTTCATAAAAATTACTATTGAACACAACCGCACACAGCTGAGGAAAACTACTTGATCTATTCGATGAAAATGAAGGCTGAATAACTCTTTCTGTAGCCTGATTCACAAGTTACCACATTATATACACAGATTCATCTTTAATTCTACCTGGGATGATAAAACTCCATTCAATCCTTAACATCATAATCTACAATGTGCCCATCTGTCTGTCACAACTCGGAAAGCTACTTCACAAAATTGCTTGCAGAGTGATCTTCCTTACATTATCGTTGTTATATAATTCGTTTGTTGATTTTCAAGTAGATGAATTGATGAATTATTCTAAAAATGAATGGCCCATATATCATTATTTTGATAAAAATTATTTCGCTGTCCCTTACACTCCGATGTTGTTGTTTTTTCTAGATACTACATTGCTTTAGATTTCTATCCCTGTATTAGCGAAGCAGCAGGATACTTTATTTCATAACTTTCGGTAATTTACTACTTGATTATCATTGAATTTATTGGTGTTAACATTTTCGCACAGAACATGGCTTTGTACCGTTAGCAAAGTATAATGGGTATTTACTAGTCCTGCACGAAATGTTTGAAGGAAATGAAAAAAAAAGTTTTTAAAAAATGGCCAGAAATCCAAATATGGCCAAACGAAAAAAAAATTGTCAAATTTGGCCATAAAATGGCAACTCTGTTCGGCACTTAATATGTAGTTAGTATGATTAAGGGGGTGAAAGTGCGCACACACATCTCAGTTTTGAACCTGTTGAATTTAAATGAAAGATTTTCCTAGGAATACAGTTATATGCTGGTAGTTGTACGACTTAATGTGCGTGTTTTGTGAAGTTTTGATTCGGTTTTTGCGTGTTCTGCAGGGATTTTATTGATAGTAATACGTCACAAGGTCACATGTGAGTGGAGCACAAATGGGATCTTCTTATCAATGATTTTATGTCATCATGATCTTTCTTTCATATCTGCCTGATTAATGTATCAATGTGGGTCCAAAGAGTTAGTAAGTGAGCGTTTGTATTAAGAGAGAAAATATCATAGTTATATGTTCGTGTGAGTATCATTGTTTCGAAGGTGGTTCAAGTGTTCGTCTGTGTCGTCTGTTTACAAGTAGATGGTTTTGTGTTATTGTTGTGCGAGTTTACGCAAGATTTTTCCTAGGCGTGAACGTTAGTTGATACGGTCATATCGCAGTGTTCGAGGATTAGAAATGTGGGTGCCCACCCTGGTGTTGAAGATCGTTTCTCGCATCTAGAGGAAAGGATAGGACGAGAGTAGCCAGCAAGCTGGAATAAGAAACAGTTACAGAGGGGGGAAAGTGGCAACCAAATTTTACCACTAGTGAGTCAGCTTAAAGAGACCTGCTTGCTACAAGAAGTAGTAAAATGAGTCATATTTCATGTATGTAGTTTCAGTGGCAGCTAGCTGCTGTAAGCCTTACAGCAGTGGCTTACATTTTTTCCAGGGCATTTACGCACACATATTTCAAGCAATGACTAAAAAAAGGCACCAATTCAAATTTGACGACAACAAATAATTTTTTTTTTCTAATTTCACTCAAATGATGTATTCAATAGTAAAAATTTACATGGGCGAAAAAGAGAATGCGAACCAATAAATTTGATTTAACTCCAAATAAGTCTCGACAAACTTTGCAGCCAACAAGTGTGGACCAGTTAAGTTGGAAGCCATGATTGGGCAGGGTTAGAAAGAAAAGAAAATTTACTTTTCCCCCTTCCACTGCTAACGAAATAATCGGCATTTTCGCTTGGAATCATTTGAAACCTCTCATTTAGAGAGAAATTATTCAAACAGAAAAGAAAGTTATACGTGACAGAAGAATGTAAAAATTCTGCTTTTGTGTTTAGTAGCAAAAACAAAGATTAGAGTCACAAACTTCATGAACTTTTTAGGCACAGAAGTAATTATGCCCCCCCCATTGCAATTGATATATGCTTTCCGCACATGAACTGTCCTTAAAATAAGTAATTACTCCCTATCCAATCAAAACGTGTGGCCTGCGAATAAAGTATACAAATAAATCGTGATTCCTGCTACCAGCTGATAAAATAATTTATCATAATAAGTTTAAAGAAAGGAAAAATCATATAATTTTCATGCTACCACCATCTGGTAGTGAAGGACCATTAGGTGCCAGTGCGAAATTATAAGCTTTTAAATCTGGGGGAACTAGTTTGAAGAAAGATGAGTGAGAAAAAAAAAAAAAAAATGTCACAATTTTTTTTATATCAATCTATGCCAGGGTCGCCAAACATTTTAGACCATCAACCCCTACATGGAATCCTTGATCCCTCCCACATCGACACTCAGGAATGTCTGCCCAGAAGAAATTTATCAAACATACTGATACCACACCCTAAAACGTACCAAATCGTCCGAAAACGTGCTAAATCCAGGGTATATTATTATCAACCAATACCATAATTATGATGTCACTATATCACTTTTATTGAAAACTTAATTAAGAATACAAAAGTATTTCCCTTTTAATCAAAGACTTGCTTCCTCATCTTTTTCTCTCATATCTAATTTCTTTACTTTCATCTTATTACAGAGATCTCATAATAACGGGATCCATTTGGTATGGTACTGTCTGTTCTTTTTGTTTGTATGGCATTTATCGTCTTGCTTTGTAAAGAAATGTGATTTTTTTTTTTTTTTTACTTTAATCTTGTTCAATGAAAAAAATATTCTCTGGCTACAGCTGAAGAGTTGAGCAAAGAAAAGAGATTCAACATCAAAGACAATGTAAGAAATCGATCCTCATCACCAACTCTTTCTTGAGAAATTTTGAACTGAAATTGAAAGGTTATTTATCACCAAGTCCAATTCCCTCCATTCTTTATTAAGTTTTTCATGTTGAATATTCTTCATTTTCTTCATCCCACACTTCACACTAGTAGACTTCTCATTTACTCTTACCCAGCCAGTACATGCCAACATTGTGGTAGAATTTTGATGAAAAAAAATTGGGAGATTAACAAGAAATCAACAGTTAAATACAAAGTAAACAAGAGCATTTGTCAAAAGATGTGAAACGAACCAACTATTTTGGGTATGTAACCAAATGTATCAACAAATGCTGAAAGTACCAAATTTGGCAGCCCTGTACCAAGGATTCCACAAAAAATAAATAAACAAATATCATTTCTATTGATATTCGGACCATCCTCATCTTGGTTGTTTTTCATACAACGTTTCGGCCGTTGCACTCTACGTAGAAATAATAATAATACCTCATCTCAAAAATTCCGAGATATACAAACGAATATCAATCAAATAAAATAAGCAGTTTAATGATGGAAACTGCACATTACACCCTGCTTTCCAGCATGATTTTGGACACCAAAACGGCAACTTCTGGTTGTCTCTTTGCAAGCCTGTTGTATCAAGAAGTATGTTACAATAAACAGACCCCAAAAAATTATTACATATAAATCAGAACTGTGTATCAGCAATTTGTATTTAATGTATCTTTTATTTCTTATTTGATTTTTGGCTTTTGACTCAAAAACTTCAATAAAGTCTCCCTGCATTTTTGAACCAAAACTTGGGGAGGGGGTGATGTCCAAACTGCCACGCAAAGGAGAAGGATGTTGAAGTGATTTGAAAAAATTTCCATTAGATACCAGTTTTGAGCTTATACAATAAATCTAGGAAAACACATGAAAAATGGATTCTTGGTATTTAAAATTACTTAAGCATGACTTCATTTTTATTTTATTTCAAGTAACATTTTTCACTCTAGTTTCTTCAAAGTAGACATCATGATTATCAAACAGCAATTAGTTCTTTAGAGATGTGGGTGTAAGATTTGTTGATTCAAGTTCAAATCCTTGAGCAACATGGACAGGTCCTTACTTCTACCTCTTAGAATCAATCCATTTGTGTAACAGCGTAATCTTCAAATACCAAACATAAAAAAATGAATGCTTCCTTGAAAAATTAAAATTAATCTTTTAGTATTTACAGAAAGTATTTCTTCTGATTCCTAAGTTGGTAACCGCATTACAACATTATATACACAGTTTAAGTGAAATAATACTTGAAAAAAGCTTTGAAAATTGAAATTTGCCTCCAACAATTGTTCTCTCAGAATGCTTATTTTTTATGTTAATAACTTGTTTTAAATTTAAACAAGTGCAGGTTACACTAGTGTAAAATTTGTTTCATTAACAAGCAGATTAATAACATTATTGTGATAGAGAATAAAAGTAGCTCTCACAATGCATAGAACATAAAAAAAAACCAAAACATTTGAAGAAAACAAGATTATTTCAATTCATTCAAGAAATACTTAACTGGGTTTTCTGAATAAAGACTTTTAAAAAACATTAAAGCATCTTAAGAGGATAACAGTGCATAATTTAGCTGAAGTGTTAGCATTTGAAACATCCATGGAAGTAAGTAGAGATAGTTGTATGAAATCCTTGGAGATTTGACGGTTGGAAAAAGTAGATGCTTCAATATCAGTTATAAAATGAGGAGAGGAACAATATGTTTGTCTTAAAATTCAGAGATGAAGTATTTTTCCCAATACAAATATTTGGACAAGTTTTTCCTCTATTTTGATAGCATTCAATCATTGATTTTGCTTTTAGACAATCCATTCTTTCATCACTAAACTAGAATTTGGGAACTCAGGATGTGCACAGTTACGACTTTATTCTGAATTCCTTTAGTCTAGTTTAATTACTAAAGAATGGGTGAACTTAAAAGATGATGGGGAGAAATCTACAGAAAAATTGCCGAAAGGAAACTAGTTATGATATTGGTAATGTGGAGAGAAGTTGAAAGCCACTTAACCAGCAGATTTTTTTGTGCAGAAAATGACAAAACTTCCAGATCACACTAAGGAAATTTTTACCACCAGACATAGAATTGTAACTAATGTCACACAATAATGTTGATATTGTGTTTAATGCAACTGAGAATTAGCCTGAATAATAGATAATACTCAAGTAGCTTTCTAATTTATTTTTAACTTTACAGATTACTAACAAAACAGCTATTATAAAACAACTTTTATTATCAGTTCAATTGTAATAAAGGAAGCAATCTAAAGCCATCATTCTTTGACTTAGATAATGTTTATATAAATACGTAATTAATACATAATCATGAACTTGGTTTCAATAATGGTACTGATTAGATTTGATGGTATTTCAAGAGACATTTTATAACTGCCTCTTAGATGTAAAGTCCTGCGGATCTCCAAATCATTTGATTAGCATTTGATTTGACGAATTCCAGTACAGAAAGTATAAGAGTAAGGATAAATCTATTGATTGATCAAACTCTGGATTTTATATATTTTATTTAGTTATTTTTGGTAAATCTGAGCTCTTTAAGAATACTTACTGTACCTTCTAATCAAAATAATTCTTTCGGTACTCACAGTTAGTGCAAAAGATATCTGACACAGCAAAAAGTTTAGTTCAACAAACTTATATAGTTTCAAATAGATGAAATTTGGACCAAAGATCAAAGAAAAATATTTCAGCTTATCAATGAATTAAACTAATCACCCCTCTTCTCTTTTATCTGTCACCAAAAAGATCAGTAACTATTGTCAAACCCTACAGGTGACTTTATTTTTCCAAGAAATATCAATGGGAGAGAAAAAATGAAGCGATGGGAGATAGAAAAATGTATTCTTAATATCAATGAATTATATTATTATTTCTTGAATAATTTTATCATTATAGTAAATAGCTTCCACTGATAAATTGGTGGGGTTGTTTTGGTTATTGTTACAGACAATTTTTTTTTCCCACACAATTTTTGCTATGTTCATTCCTTTCTCATGTTTTCTTCTCTTTTTGCAATGATTTTCTCTCTCTCTCTCTCTCTTTTTCTTCATTATAAGAAACCTTTTTGGAAGGATAAGCAACTCGAAGACAGAACAGAAAAAGTAAATTGTTTATATAGATAAAAATGTGTAATATAAAGGTTAGTTACTTAATCAGGGAAATATTGTATGTTTGGCATTGAACAACTGTACTCATCAAAGATGGCAAAGGGTTCTATCCCTTGTTATATGTGCATGGTCGACGACTCAGCATCAATAACCTTGGGAATTTCCACTATCAGTCAAGAACAAAAAAATCCCATTATTCCTGAAAAGAATGCTATACAACCAATGCATCCTTTCAATAGTCACCTATGGAGTTGAAACATGGAACCTAACTAAGAGACTGACCCTCGAACTGAGAATCATACTAACCATTACATGGAGAGATTACAAAATAGCATGATATATTAGGGGAAAAAACAAGAATTTGAGGCATCATAGAATCTATTAGAAAACTCTAATGGCAATGGGCTGGTGATTTTGCAAGAATGGCAGACAACTGTCGGACATTACGACTCATGAAGTGGATTCTCAGAGACTTCAAGCCAAACTGTGGCCAGCAGAATATAAGATGGCGTGATGAACTAGACAAGTTCAGAAAGTATTGCCTCCATAATACCCATGATAGAGAGGTTTTGGCGAATACTGGGAAGGTCTATGCAGATGATAAAAGATTGATGATGATGTTTGTGTATTCCAATACTCCTGGCCATACCATTTTGTCTACAGACTTGAAAATTGGCATCAGTAGTCCACTTGCCCAAATTGATTTTTAGAAAAAAACAAACTGTTTTTGTGCCTTATTTTAACAGATTTATGAATAATAAAAGATGCCCAACAATTTAGATGTTTCCAGATGGTTTTTATTTCTTTATTATAGATGTTTTTGTAGAAAATGCCAGTGGTGTCAAAAATAAAATTTATACTGCCTATATTAATTCTTTGATGGAATTCTTTTACATGACTTCAAATTTGACACTATGGTTGTTCAATTATTGACTGTGATGGCCAATATATATTTCTCTTGAGCAATAATATCAGATAACTGTGTCCTTGATTTATATGATGTGTGAAAAAAATTATCTTATCAAGAGAGAGTGTTGAGGTTCTGATATTAATTACTGCTACCCACAACACTGGTTTAGATATCAGGTTTGGGTCATTCATGTGTTCTGACATATACATGAATCTAGACTTTGCCCAGCCCTAACCATTCATAGTTGAAACTCAAAGTTTAGCACACACACTCCCCTCAATGAGCAGGGAAAATTCTTTTTTAAATTTCCCTCCAAAATGAGGTTTTAGTTGGGGGTTCAATTTTCAATATAAGTTTATGCTAAGTTGGTCCCTTAGTTAGTGTCCACCCTTGTTTTTTGAAAATAGAGATATTTTAGTATCTGACAAAAAGCAAGGGAAGTAACTTATTCATTGATCATCTCAACACAACATGCTGCCAAAAGATACTGGTCACCTGGAGGTTGAGAAAAAAAAAAAACCAACATTTTCACATATATCCCATCTATTATGCATGTAACGATTATTGTTATTGCTGCTATTGATCACCACTACTCACAACAAACTGGTTTAAACACTTTTGCTGGGTTGAAGTTATTATTGCATTCTGACTATTACATGTGTATGTATCCATGTATCTGGACTTGGCCCAGCTTTAAGCATTCAGAGAAGAAACTTCAATTTCTGTACACACTATCTCTGTCTCTCTCTCTTTCTCTCCTCAATGTGTAGTGATATTGTTTTTTCTCTTTTTACCCCCCCCCCCGTTTTCAGCTGAGGGTTCAATAAACAATATAAGTTTATGCTATATTTACATGATAAAAATGAGCATATATGAGCAGGGGTAATTCATAGTTGGAATGCTAGTTTTATTTTCATTCAAATCTGAATGTCTTCAATAGCCAATGCCAAATCCTAGATGTCATGTGTTGGCAGGGGTGACCACATTTGAACACAATACTCCAAACTGAGTCCTACCGATACTTCATATGTGTTTAGCATCACACTTGACTCTCGTGAAATTACTGATCTGCTAACCCATGCAATATATGAATTGGCTTCAACAATTCAAAGTTTAATATGGTTGTCTTCAGTGTTAAATTTAAGCAACCACGTTTTGCCAATCTATATCTTGATTCATTTTTTTGTTACTAGATTTTCCAAACATTATAAATTCATTTGCAAATAGCGCTAATTTTTCAAATTTTCTGGCAGATCCTTTATGTAGAGTGAGAAGAGAAGAGGATCCAGGACAGACCACTGTGGTGCCCCAGAAGAAACATAACTCCCTGACTTTTTAATGCCTACAATTACATTTTATATTGAAAAGAAAATTGGACCTTGTGTTAGCCATTTTCCTTGAAATCCAAAAATAATTTAGTTTCAAAAGCAATCCATAGTGTCGTATGGTATGAGATGTCTTTTGAGAATCAATATAAAAAATATCAACAGGTTCCCCTTCAGAAATCATAATGTTCATAGTGTAAACTGATTCTTGAAGATTTGATAAGTTTGATCTTCTAGATACAAAACCTTGTTGTTAACAAGAAATTTTTGATTCTACTTGTTCCAAGATATGGTCTCTGATTATAGTTTCATAATCCTTGCATGATATACAGGTCAAAATGATAGGCCTATAGTTGGGAGAATCTTATTTCAAACCTTTCTAGTGAAGAGCAATAATATTAGCAGTTTTCCATTCCAATGGTTTTGAGCTACTACTATAGCAGTTTTTAAAAAGTATTGTTATAGTATTGACATAATCGTCATTATTAGTTCGTGACAGGACTGAAGAAAGTGGCCGAATGGCGAGCGCTGCTTGTTGAAACAAGACTGCTCCTTGGAGAAGGAGAGGCTAGAAAGAGGGATAAGGAAAATAGGAAAAATCTGGAAAAGTAAAAAAAAAAAAGAAAAAAAAAAGAAAAAAAAAAGACGATTCAATATCAGGGTAGTTTGATTAAAACATAGATTCTATCTATTATATTTTGGAAAAAATCAGCCAGATGTAGTCAAGAAATAGCTTATTTGGCAACCCTGCGTTATCCTTCTTCTGAATCAAAATGATGTATTATCTCCCCATGATGTTTAGTATACAGAACCATGACCGGAAGTCAATATTGAGTTTTACATAATAGTTACATTGTAGATAAAAACCCCTTATTAAAATAAAGCAAAACATTTTTTCAAGAAGTTTTTGAAAAGTACTCGCTGATATATTAAAAATACACATTTGGAGGGTATCGATGAAAATTGCTAAACTCAAATTTTTCCCATGTTTTTTGCACTTGATCAGGAAGCTTTGGAAATTTTCCAGTGAAAAATTTGTGGTCGTCAGAAACTTGGAACTTTCTTGAGCCCTGGCTAGTGATGCAAGGACTTTGAGATTTATATCATCAGGTCCTGGAGATTTTGATTGATTAAATTTTAATAGATGCTTTTTACCTCACACGTGGTTATTTCTAAATCTCTGACTGATAATGTTTACTCAGTTTTTATAAAGATTCTCCTCCAAGGGACCATACACATGGTTATTTCTGAATCACTGACTGTTAATGTTTACACGGTTTTTATAAAGATTCTCCTCCAAGGGACCATGTATGCGGTTATTTCTAAATCTCTGGCTGATAATGCTTTCACAGTTCTCATAAAGATTCTCCTCCGAGGGACCATAAGGTTCCTCAATGAAAGTTGACACAAAAAAATCAACTAATAAATCTGCAGCATCTTTTGGAGATTCTGTATATTCACAATTTTTTTCCTTCTAGGTATGAAACTGATTCTTGTATTTCTCTCTTACTGTTTAGATACCTATAAAATAATTTGGGATTTGTTTTCATGTTCTAACATTTTCTCATATTGTTTTCTCTCCTTGTTTGTGAACGTCTATGTCCAAGTGGACAGATATTGGTTCTTTGTCAAAAGTATTCCACGCAGAATCTCTTTCTTCCTTGTTTTCTTTTCAAAGCAGAGCAGTCCCAAGGTGATTTTGATATGATCTCTCCATTTTTAGAACACTCAATTTTTATTTTTGGTACATTATTAGATATTCTCCGTATTTTTACATGAAATTGCTCCCACATTTGATTTGAACTAAGGTTATCACAAGGATAATTCCAGTCCATACCATTTCCTGACTCTTTGGAAAATTTAGACCATATTTCTTTTACGTTCTTTACATAGTTTATAATATTCCTGGTTTTTATAATTAACTACCATTGACACAAGGTTGTCAACTACTCTTCACCTCGTGACAGTATCATCAATCTATGGGATTGGTATCCATAAAAATCAGTACAATGTTCAAGTTTCCAAATAAAGTTTCAGAAAAATAAGTTTACCTTGACTTTAAAATTAGAAAAATAAAAAAAGTAGATAGATAAACTAAAATTTATCCGAGGCAATGTCTTTTTTTTTCTTCATTATTCTTATAGTAACTCTTTTATTGTTATTATGTTTTGACTTTCACGGATTAAAGTTTTTAAAAATTGCATATATACCATAATTTGCTTTCAATTATTTCTGTATGTAATAATGATCCAGTCTTTTCAAAATGGTCTTTTAAAAAACTTAAGAATGGATAAATAATGCACAACCAACTGGACCTGTGGAAATTCCATGGTGTTGACAACCAAGATTATCTATCATCTCATGCCTGTGCTCTTCCCTCAACCTATGCCTACATCTTCTCATTTCTTCCCTTATCCTTTCCAATCTTTGTTGCCAGTCATGATTTTATCTAGATGTTATACAAACATGGATTAGTTTCATATGCAAAAATTTTCCAACCACCTTCAGTAAACAACCTTACTCTCTTTTCCCCTTTCACTTCCCACCCTTTCATTAAACTATCTACCTCCCCTCTCCCGAGCCCGAGTTGACTACCTTTCTTTTCACCCCTCTATTCCTCCCCTCTTATTAAACTACTTAACTTCCCTTTCTCCCCCATCTTTATCTAACCTTTACAATGAACAATGTGACTCCTTTTCTCTCCTATTTCTTTCTAAACAGAAATAAATAGTAATATTTTGAATAGAATAATATTTTGATTTTTTTAAATTCATAGTAATAAAATAAGTAATATTTTGATTCACATAATTTATAGTAAAAAGAAATAAGTGGTACATTTTCATAAATTACTCTGGCTTGCTAAACCAAATCTTAACCTAGATTTTACTTTATAAAGAAATGAATAAAGGGGATCCATTTCAAGTCAAGTCAGTTTTATTCTGCCTACTCAAAAATTTCACTTATGATGGGTCAATTATTTTGAATAATGGGAGCATAAGTCATAAACATAACAAGTGTATTAATAGTATGATTTTTTAGCAGGAATTAGTGCAGGCATCTCAGGAGAGTATCATGGATAGATTCTCATATCCACATTCATTCTTGAAGAAAGAGATGATAATAATATCAAAGTGTGAATTTTTATTCACAATGTATATGATACTAGATTATCATAATTGCATAGTGTCAGATGCAAAAGAGCTAAATAAAACTAATTTAAATGTTTAATATTTTTCTCTAGAGTATGTTCATACCAACACTAAATGGATAAAATTATCACACCAGAATTTTGTAATTCTTGTACATTATCCTAAATCTTTTGAAATGAAAAAAAAATCAACATATTTTTCAACATATACAATACAATACTACTAAAGTTACTGGCTTAAAAAAAAGGAAGGAAAAGGATTATATCTAAATTGATCAAGTCAGTTGCTATGTTTCATATTTCATCAATAATATTATGGCCATGATAATTAGTTTCAAGAAAAATGGCAGCTGGACAAAACTTACCAAAATGATAAAGTGAAAAAATATTTTATTTTCATTTTCCCTAAGACATGATCAATTTCTTAAAAGGATACGAAAACTTTTAAAATAGAATAGTGTACTGACTATAACTGAATAAATGAGCTTCCCTAAAAGATAAAGATAATCCTATTCAAGCTCAGCCATTTAAATCTAAGGTAAATTTATCAATATAGTAAATGGTATAAAATATTATCAAGGGCAGGATAGGATGATAGGATGGAAGGAAATAGTGAGGAATTGGTTCAGTGTGCAGATAGAATCAATAGCTTCAAGCCAGTTTTCCTACATTCAACAATTGCAACTTCAAAGAGGACAGCTGCATTTACCTTCCACTGCATGCCTCATATTTAAATGAGGGCAGCATGTATTAATCTGTCTGCTACACACTAAGAGTGAGACAAGCACCACACTTACCACATTATTGTATCACACTTGCTACTCAATCATGCAATAAATCTTTGTCAAGTACTGTAAAAATAATTTGGCTTCCTATATTTAAGATCAAACGTGACTATTTATGAGAAAATTATAAACCTTCTAATAACAATAACAATAATATAACAATAACCATGAATTTTTGGTAGCTGGAAAAAAGAAAAAATAGAACCAAATCATCTTTGCTTGAGCAAGGAAGTTCTTGAGATCGACTTTGATATTCAGTCGAAAGTTTAATTATAATTTCAATTTCTTTTATTCTGACACTCATACAAGATCTTTATCCGGCATCACAGTTCAGCCAGGATTATCTTGTATAAAAGAATATACTGTTGAAATTGAATTTGACTTTTCAAGAAAAGCTTGAGTAGAGTGAGATCTTAACTTGGGTAATAAAGCATCAGAATCAAGAATTTAAAAAATGCACCCCGATGACAGATGGGGTTTATGCTAAAAAACATATAAAAGCAGAATGGTTGGTATATGAATATACCAATAAAAATGCTTATAACATTCTAATCTGCACGTGTTCAATTTTACAAGAGTGTAGAACAGAAAAATGGGTACATGAAAACAAAAAGACTTTATCAAAATTATTTTTTGTGACATGTGAAAATGTTTTTAAAAAAATCAAACAGAAATAATCATCTGTATTATAAACACAAGATGAACATAACCAGAAATTTTACTTACCACCTTGCTGGATTACTCCCCAACTATTTTATACTGGACACTAATTTTGTCTTTCAGTCCAAGGCAAAATTTCAAATGAGCAACAATAGGTTATCCTAGAAATAGTTCATGGTCAGTGTGAGCCTATCCTTGGCAGTCATATGTTATATTGGTTAGGTAATGATCTTGGGAGCCATCAAATAAACTAATGGTGGACTAGTATTGAGAATTCTCCTAATGATTTTTATATTACCATAAACTAGTTTGGGCTATTTGAAGCCAACTTCCAATTGTTGATCATAGTAATGAATGCAGTGTAAGAGAAATGATTTCCTTGCCATGGAGTAGCGGTTAGTGAACTAGTCAGATGAATAGTAAGTTTGATCCTCCCTAGGTGTACCACTGTTCTGGCCTTATGCAATAATATGCAAAGTTAAGTAAATACATATAACAAATTCACTGGTGAATTTCCACCTAACATGGGCAAAATATTTACAATCAAACAGCAGAATATGTGTTTCAATGTTAATAAGGTTTAAGTATGAAGATAACTGTCTATTTGGGGACCAAAAAATTTTAAATATCAAGATATCAAAGGATAAAAATATCAAATTCATTTTGATTTTCATTGTTCATCACTCATCTGTCTTATTTCATACCTATGCCATTGAGAAAAGCATGTACTGAAAATTTCCACTTTTAAACACATTAGTTAAAATCTGGTGGAATATTAAGAATGAAAAAGCACAATTGCAAAATAAACCCATCTTCAAATAGAGCAATAGGTCATAGGGTAGGAATATCAGAAGCCTATGCATGCTTATATCCTTTTGTAGAATAAAAAAGCTACACAAATATGCAATTGTTCTGCATTCGTAAAAGGTAATCAGTGCTCTCTGTTTGATTCAAATTCTGATAACAATATAAGCTTATATACTCTAAGTCTGCCAAGCACTGATGTCACATGTCAGTATATTTGTGCCAGAGAAAATTGTGGGTGTGGATTGGCCTCACAAACCATCTGCACACCTACAGAAATCAATCCTGACCCTGATCCCAAAATGACTAAATGGTTTTCACCGTTTGGACAGACAAATGATGTATATATATATATATATATATATATATATATATATATATATATATATATATATATATATATATTATATGTATATATAAGTTATAAGCCACAATTTCGCACCAAGGAAGCTGAAATGTAGCATAAGGTCATAGGCCAACCTTTTCTGACTGTGTAGATGGGTGAATCAAAATATTGCTTCTGAAACATTGTATTTTGTATTTTCACTCATTTATAAAAATAAGGAGGAGCAACTCTTTAACAAATTTTATTGACTTTCCGCTTAAAGAAGGACAACACTTTTTTTTTTTCAAACTAATATTTGAATACAGTTCAACACTTACATTTCATGATTTTTGTTTTGATAATTACTTTTTTTAATAGAATCAATATTTTAAGGGAAATTTCTCAAAAACATCAAGATATTTTTACTTCATTAAAATATTCTGATATTTACATCCACCAATATAAATTTAGAGGTAATGTTATGAATTGCATGTTATAATGTCCTTTAAAAGCTTACATTTGCATATTTTAAGGTTTTAATGGCATATCTTGAAAAAAATTGATGTTAATTTATTTCCTCTACTTATTACAATACAGTATCTGAGCCTAAAGGGTTAACATATTATTTTTATAGAGTTGTCAATTGTTTGTGAGAGATGAGAGCACAATGGCTCAGAAACTAGAGGCGCTGGATCGGACACAGCGGGATATAGAAAAAAGGCAATATCAGGGGGGCGGATACATAAGCCCGGGCAAGGCCAGGTTCTTCTGTTGGATATACAAAATAAATATCACTAGACTGATCATATACTCCTAAGAATAGACAGATTTGCAGATTTCGCTGGAATACTTTACCAGAAATAGACACCTTATGGGGAAAAAAAAACATCTTTGTAGCATTAGTAAAAAAGAGGATATTTGAGTACACCTTAAGGAACTGGAGATATTTTGAAAATAAATAGTGTAAAAAGCTGTAGCAGTATATACAAAAATCATACATAATGATTTGCATATAAGGTTTTCTAAAGTTTTCGGGAGGAAAACAAGTGGACCTTAAAATTTTGCAAAAAAATGACCATTCATTGGATTTTGATAAAATTTTTGTTTATAATAGAGGACAAAATTATTTCTAAATAAGTTTCCACACAAAATCTTTGGAAAAAACATTTTTTCTTCATGTGATGATATCCCCCTTAATTTATTTGATTCATCAAATTAATAATAGCTTTTAATAGTGAGTTTTACATATATTTAATGGAAGGTCCATGGCAAAATAAATTCAAAAGATCAAAATTTATGTCATTTTAACAAAGCAAATGTGATTTATTATAAAAAACAATTTCTTTAAAAATACTACAGGGATTTTTCACATTGTTTTTTGTTATTTTTAATTGAACAATATTTTTTTACAGATAGCCAATCAAGTGGCTTCTGATCATTAGAAAGAAAATGAGTTGACCCCTTTTTTTTTGTCTTTCAGGGCTTAATCCCCAATACATGTCGTCTGGTATTGTTGACATGGGCTATCAATCAGCTATTGATTTCCGATCACATTTTACCAACCCCGACAATTGAAAAAAAAAAATCTATATTTCACTGTTTGTTTTTGCAGCATGTGATGATGTTTTACAACATTTCAGTTGAGTAATGATGAAATTAACTTTTGCTAATTAAATTATAACCATTTCAAGTGTAAATTATTTAGGTTTTCAATAACAGAATTTCAATTTAATTTCTAAGACTTGTTAACAAAATACTATCCAAATTATTTATTTATCAATTAAAAAGTAAATGTTTATTTTGAAAAATTAAATCCTACGTAGCAATTAATGAAAATTAGATTTGCTTTTTTTTGACAATAATTTGGACTTTTTTCTCCCTAATAAGGATAAACTTGACACATCTTTTTAAGATTTAATTACCAGTTAAAATAGGGTATCAAAGATTTCAAAAGTTCTGTGAGTCTGCCTACCTGACAATTTCTAGTGGTATGACCGCAGAGAATAATGTTTTGCTAAGGGCCAAAATTGTTTCAGTCTCTTATATTTTTTGAATGGTGGAGAGGGGGAATATAGACATGGTAGCAAAATATCAAAAGCCTAACACCTAAGATTTCTTCCTGAAATCAAAACCTTGATAAGTTGAGCAGATCCCAAATGTCAAATAATTTCTGCATTGCTTAATTGAAATTCAAGAGGACAACATATTACGCAAAGCTATATTGGATATTTTATCATTAACCTAAACATGTCAGAAAAAAAGGAAATAAATATCTTCATGCAACATTTTTTAATCAAATTTTTTTTGACTGACATGATAGTTATCAAGCGTATAATTCTGTTAACCAACTATAAGTAAAAAAATTTGATACTTACCAAGATATAGCCCAAATGGTTTATTGCCATACATTTTGAAAATAGGTAGAGAGTCTTTTTCTAGCACTTATAGAAAAAAAATCATATATTTCAAATTAAATGCCAAGCTGAATTTGAAGGAATTGTAAAACATTAAGGGGTATATTTTGTTTTGTTGTTTTTTTCTATAAAGAGGTTGTATGTTATGGAAAATGCTTAAATTAATCTTTTCCGAATACCTTGAGATACTGAAAAAAATGATGATGATGATGAAGAGGAGGAGTAAAAGAAGAAGAGGAAGAAATTAAGTTACACAAAATATCTTTTTGAGGTAAATCATTGAGTGAGAAGTGAACAAGACCCATGTCTAATTCAAGTCCTCAGGATCAATTGATAAAGATTAATCTCAAAGCACTTTTTAGAATTAGGTTGAACCTAATTAGACTTGCTTGTTTTAAAGTGATTTTGCAGGTTAATCCCAAGTACTCATTATATATGGTATACAAAGTTACAGGATATCATTTAACTAAGTCTTTTTTCCTTCCCTACTAAGTACACTTGTTCAAAAAAAAAAAAAAGAAGAAAAAAAAGCTAAATATTACATAGTATTCAATGCAGTGGTTTTAAAAATAGGTTTAAGCTGTACAGCTAGGAGCTAAGAATGGGCTGCAATTAGTTAAAAGAAAATGCCTGAGTAAAACATGTATCTTATTGGCAGGCAAAAATGTGACATAACTGCTGAGAGCATGATTAGATATTTTTTTAATTAATTCCATCTCATATGATTCACATTTAATAATTAATTAAACATGTAATTGCTGAAACAAGAGTAAATATTTTCTTAATTTTACCAAACTGCAAAAATTCTTTTTTCCTTCATCTTTTTATCTGGGATTACCCCAAATCAAAGTATCAAGTCTGGGTTTGTTTTTTTCCAGCAGAGGATTTAGGAATATTCATCTGAACTTCAGTTCAGACATAAAGACCTTAATATGAGCAAGTGAAAAAAGTAATTCAAACTATCCATAAAATATTTTGATAATTATATATAAAACTATGATAAAAATGTTTCGAAAGTATACACTAAAATTTTAGGAGAATATATATATATATATATATATATATATATATATATATATATATATACCAAGGTATAAGCCAGTAATTCAATATACCACATGTGATGGGTTTATTTCATAGAGAGCTTTCGATATGTTAAAATAATGGATTCGCTACACAAATGCATTTCTATTTTGGCCCTTTGGGGCTTTTAGTTACAGTCAAAACAAGAGAATGATTTATTCAAATGTATTCCTAATCCACAGAATCTTGAATTTTTAGAGATCAATGTACAAAAAAACTTTCATCAAAAGTGGCTATGGAAAAAATGATATTCAAGAAAAACATTTGATGGAAGAAAATACATGGGACAAAATAAGAGAGCTGGTATACAATATCATGTTTTTGATGAACTTTACCAAATTGAAATTGAACATTTGTGGATAATTTAATTAAAAATTATTACTATGGAGTTTTATAAAGACCTTTATTATAACTTCTGCACACTGAGCCCCAGAGGACATGACAAGTTTCTTGCATCGATCTGGTGTTGTTTTTCTTCCATTTATCTTCCATTTTCTCCCATAAACTGGTTACAGAACTAAGGGTTTCATTCCTTAACCAAGTCTCCTATTATCTCCCACCGGTTCTAGATAAAATTCAAGGCAGGACTATGTGCAGGCCATCTCATGACTTCAATTTTCTCTCGTTTCGCAATGTGACAGGGTATGTTGCCCTGCATAAAAATGACTGGCTGGTTGGGAGATGCTTATAAGAATGGAATGATGTGTTGCTTCGAAAAATTTAGATACACATTAGTATTTACTGTCCATTAATTCTCACAATGGGTCCAACAAACACATTCAGAGAAGGATATCCCACATACCATGAATTTTCTCCTCCAAGCTTAGACTTTTTGACACACTTTGGTTTAAGTCTGTCACCAGTAGGACATGAAACTGTCTGCTGTTCATTGAATTTACTTTTCTTCACTGAAATGATCATTAGACCAATTCACATCCTACCAAACAATTTTGTTCTTCTGCATATTCAAGTCTAGCCTTCTTATTCTTTTTATTCATGATAGGTTTAGTGGCTGGAGAACAAGCCTTCGATACCAATTTGTTCAATTGTCAGGGCACTGTATGGCAACTCACCTCCTTGTTGAGATCAGCTTTGAAATTCTTGCAGCAGGGATCATTAATGATATGTCTTTTAATTACTCTGTTCTCCCTAAAGCTTGTCTTATGGAGCTGTAGGTTTTTTTTTAGTGAAACAAAAGATTTTATTTCATCATACAATTCCAAAACTCTTGAAATTACACTCTTGGACCAGCTCGGATCTTTAGAAAAGATATGAAACCATTCTCTTATTTTGTCCACTGTATTTTTTTCAAAATAAACATTTATCTTAAATATTTTTTTTTCCATAATCACTTTCAATAAAAGCTCTAACATACTGGAAGTAAATGGCAGCAGTTACAATTTCTATAACTTTCAAGATCCTACGGCAATTACTATCAATGAGATCTACATTTGAATAAATCATTTTCCTATTTTAACGTACTATATATATATATATATATATATATATATATATATATATATAAACACAGACAGACTGAGAGGTAGAAATCAATTCAATGAATTTGATAAAGCAACATTAGTATTTACTTTTCAAAAATCAATCAAGGATCGATAATTATATACAGTCAAAACATTTTTTTTCTATACCAAAAATATGTTGAAGGTTTTAATGCTGTTTTCTATTAACAATTTTCAAAAATCTATTTTGTTAAGAGATTTATCTGTCAATGTATATCCTAGAGTAGAGTAGATTGGAATATCACAAAATTTATCAAAAAATTTCAAATGTATCTTTTGAAAGTTTGATGGATGTTGTGGAAGAGGGAATTTTTAATCTTGTATTTAATAAAATTCATCTGATAAATTGTACATTATTATCAAATATATATTTAGATTTGAACCATTCATTACTAGTTATTAAACCTTCATAGGAACCTTAAGCTAAATGACCATTACATCATCTGTTCATAATGAGGTGCTTAGCCATTTTAAAACCTAGTCTGATGAATTTCAGATTATTCTCTTGGCATACATACAACTTTTGAGCATATTACAGAAGTAGCTAACCAATACTCACAAGCAGATGTATGTTATGCCTAGCAGGATAGAATTTCTGCCATTCTTTTGAAATTAAAAATTTGCTTGATGTAAAACACAAAGAAAAAAATCTTATAGAATCGCCCTACCAATTGGCAGGCTACATTTTTTTGATAATCATGGTTAACCACTAATCTTTTCTATATGATGCAATACTCCATCAGGATTTTTATGAGTAGTTATAATACATATGAAATAGTTAAAGTACAGAGCCATTAGATTTGAAACTTCCAACTACATTAATTGGTGCTGTTACCTTTAGCAATCATAGGACGATATGTATTCCTAATAAAGAGGAAAGGAGAAATCTCATTCAAATGAATGAATGATTTCAACACTAACTATTTTCTTGCACTCACTTTGGTTCATGTACAGAAGACAACACTGATTGTTAAGAGATTCCATGACATCCCCAGAGCAAATTTAAAAGAAGGACAACTGATAATCCAAAGCAAAGATTCTTCTTCTCAGCACATTGTAATACACTGAAAATTTGTGATTCTCTTATGACTCAGATATCTAATTCAATAATACTTAGATTAATGGCATAAATATGACCACATTGTCTGTATACATTATACACAAACCCAAGAATATCGAATTCAGGCACAAAACGAAACCAATGTATCTACATGTTTTCAACACAAGTCAAAACATAAATCTTACTTTACAAATGCATTCTACTTGCTTCAAGCAAAATATAAAACAGTGTGTGTTTATATATATATATATATATATATATATATATATATATATATATATATAAAAACTCACATACCTACCTAAAAATCTGAGGAATTATCATGCAAAATATAACTTATCCTAACACAGTTTCCAGCATCTTCTTGGAAGTAGTCATCTTGCTTGCTGTCTGTACAATAGTTCCCGATGGATAGCAGCATAAGTTTGTAGTACATTTGATTTGTGCAAATTGCTCTGATCTGGGATAGCCCTTCATACTTTTACACACACACTATATGCTCTTCTTGGCTCACCTCAACAATAGCCTACAAGCATTTTTGTTCATTTTGTAAGATACTCAACATCAAAATAAGGAGATAATATATGCTAAAATTGTAGAATCAGTCTTCTGTTCACTTATCTTCTTTCATTGGCTTTTTGTTTATCAGCTGACTGGCACATGCATACACATAATGGAAGCTTCACACGCACATCTACCCTGAAGACATAGTAAAATATTGTTTTTGGTCATGTTATTTATTTTGTAAAAATCTACAACTATTCATAAATCAAATGATTTTCTTTTGTTTTGTTTATGCTATTCATTACTTCTGTGTTTTTTGTCAAATTTTTGATAACGTGTAAAAGAAAAAGAAAAATTCATTCTGCAAAAACACCAATGAAAAACAGCTGTTTGGCTTAATGGTATTTCAATTTCATAATCCTGCAATATCTTCAAATATTATGCAATACAGCAGGAACTATTCCAACCCCAAACAAATCTCTTAGGAATATTGACTGGCAGACACAATCCAGTATCATGCAATGGAATGTTTTCTGATGCAATTAGGATCTGGTACCAATAGATTTCACCAATGATAGCAGATGGTATTATTATAACAGCAGCCTCCAGAGGCATTCAACAAGAGCCAGAGGATATTATTAGCAGATATAAACATTTTTACTTGAATCAAATACTAAATAAAGAATTGTGACTGCATATAGATGTATGCTTTAACATGGAGAATTCAGATTTTTCAAATTGTATTATTTGAATTATTTGTTACACCAATTTACATAAAATGCCCTTCAAATGGTGCTTAAAATATGTGGAAATGCAGCAGCAGTTTTGATTCTTTTGAAGGTAATTTTGCTGCCTTATACAGAGATTTGTTCCATGATATATCTATCAATATGGACATTCAAAATATATGAATAAATATGAGAAAAAGATTAATATTAGTTGCAAGCAAGAGCGTATATACATCAACACACAAAAACATAATATAGTATGTCTCTATATAAGAGAATGTAGGCACTACATACATTCATTGTGAACTTTGGGGAGTGTATTTTACTTGCTGCTAAAGGATTTTCAAATGGCTGGCCCTTCAAATTCAATATTCACTTATCCAATATTTTGACTTTGTAGTGTTAAAAGTGAGGGTAAGAAAGCTACATTTTGTAAAATTTAAAGGTACACATACAAACTTTACAACAAATACATAGAAGGAAAAATATGTACTACATTTATGAAGTTACAAGGAAGATATTAATTACTGAGTAACGAGAAGCACATTGGAAATGCTAAAATCAAAGGGAAAAGTAGATTTCAAACGACAATCAATCGAATAGGTAGAGTATTGGTTTCTTCTTTTTGTACTGATACAGATATTTGATCAAATTTGCATTAGGAATTAAAAACTTAGTTCTTTTTTCCTGCAGTTATACAATGAATAAGATGAACTGGATCATGCAATCATTCTGAAGTAGAAACTTTGATCAGTTCGCTCCAATGTGCATATCTGTGATGTATTCTCATGAAAAGATGATGAACCAATAAATGGAAAAATATAGAAAGTATCAAATATGTACAAGGATTAATGGACTAGATGAAGGACAGTGATCATAAATCAAACATCATGAACTTGCTTTTCATTTTAAAACATGCAAAAGCCATCAATTATTTCAACTTTAGAGTAAGTGTACAATCCAAACATTTTTACAAGATGAATTAAAGCCCTTAATATATCAAGATAAGCGAAATACTATGCATTCCGAGAATATTTACAATGAAAACTAAAAACTTATAAAACTGACCACTTGAATCGAGAAAAGTGCAGTAAGGAATTCAAATCTAACAGGGCAACAAATAGACGAGTGTCCAGACAGGCTAATTACCACTGGCTGATATGTTGCAGCAGGTGCTGGCCTTGGTAATGAGAGATGGAAAATGTAGTTCCTTTCATAGCGACATAATCTCTAGCCTTAGCCATTCTATGTGACATGAAAGACAGGCATAAATGATGTAATTAGAATGGCTTCTTTTCTATTTACATGTTAATCATACAATCTCTCAACAAGTTACACACTGCAAAATTGGTGGGCTTGTCAGTAACTGTAACAATGTCCTTTTTCAAGTGAGAAAAAAATAAAACTCTGAAAGACAAGCAGGTATATTACTGAAAACTTAAAGTGGTAATAACTAGTATGATCTAATGATAGAAACAAATTTTTTTTAAAGCACAGTTGAAAATTCTTTGTTATTCATCATTATTCTATTGAGTTGCTAAAAAAGCTCATTCCATTTTAGTATGTAAAAAATGAAACATTTTTTTCATTTTTGACCAACTTTATTGAACTACTTATTTACTACGCTGTTCAACTTTTCCTCCATCTTCATAATCCTTCTTGAAATACTTTACTTTTGTAAGAAAGAACTGCTCCAAGTTACTTATGCAGTCTTCTGGAGAATTGATATTTATTTTATTAAGAGCATACTATAAAGATCTGAATAAACGGTAATCCAAAGATGCAATTTCAAGTGAATATGGCAGATCTAATGTATATGTGTGAATATCTAGACACAACATACTTTATCTATGTAACTGTGTATATCATTCATTGATTTTTGTAAAATTTTGCTTGAAGTCTCAATGAGGCATTATATGAAAAATACATTAATTCCTTTTTACTACTGGATATTTTGAAGTCTTAGAATGAAGTTTTAAAACTCATGTGCAAGTATGTGAATTATACCTCTTGAATATGCATCAAGTGTTACACTTTCATTCATGACAGACACAGTTCAAAGGTTAAAAAAATATTTTTGTAACCATGCAACATGTACAATTAAATTGTTTTTTCTTTCCTACTTCCTTCCTGCAATATTATCACTTAGTTCAAATTTAATTAGCTACTAAATGCAGATGTGAACAAAAGAAATTAGCCAACAATAATTAATGATGAATTCAGGAGCTATTCAAAAATATATGATTTCCTTGTGAATAGACAAAATAACTAGGCAAAAATATAACTGATGTAAGGGAATTTAAAATCATATGTGCTTTATAACTTCTTAGTAATAATAGACAATGATAAGTGATAGCCTATATTCATTTTACTCCAGGTTCCTGAAGAGGATTCAACATAATCGATAACTGTTTGAGCTATGAATAAGATAAGTTTTGTATAACATTGCAATTGATTTTCATTCACAGTCAAATTTCAAAAGATCAAAATAAACAATGACATCGAAATTTAGACAAACATACTTGAATAATCTCTTAATCTATAATTGAGTTTTATCTTCAAAGCAGGAATCTCTTGCATACCCTGAGATTAAGAAAACACATCAAAGAGAAACAAAAGGAAGCCATTTTATGGCTGTGACTCTAAGGCAGGTGTTATATAAAAATCAATCTGATGAAATTAATATCTAATCTAATATGAGGCTAATGGGATTACCGACTGTTAATGTACACCATACTATATTAATATAGTCAAACCAATATCATTTCTTGGGGCAAACAGATCTTGACTACAAGGAAGCAGCTGCTTATCAAATCATACATGCAGCAAAACACAGAATCTAATTGGAATGATATTTCTTTGATGAGAAAAATTTCTCATCTTTAATATTTTGTTGAGAGATCTTATAAATCTTGAAAAATATCAAGTTACTAGAAACTAATGAAGTGAAATGGCAGCCCATAAGAATCAACATACCTGTTGATAATTGACTACATTCCAGCAACAAACCGACAGGGCATCATTTTGGCAAATTAGAAGCAAACTTTTTGTAATATTGTGTATTCAAATAAATACTAAGAGTATTAGATATATCTTGATAAAATTTCTCATCTCTGAAATACCATAGAGGTGTAGAGAGGAGAGAGTAGATGAGTGTGCATTTTGACAAACCACTCTTCCATAACTATCTTACCTGCCCAAGCAGTAGCAGTTAAACCCATAGTTAACCTTGACAGGAGTCAACAATAAGAGACGTTTAAGTAAATACTTACAAGCTGTAACCTGAATGAAAATTTAACAAATGAACAGTTTGAAGAAATGCAGATAACATGAGAAATTTGAGTACTGGTTTAGTCAATAAAAAATAATGAACTATTTCAGGTATTTTTAGGATTAGGTTTAAAATAGATAAATATTTCATTTCAAAAATCCAATTCCTATAGAATCAATTTGCACTGAGATTAGGTAACTCAACTAGATTACAATTATCATAAATCAATTCATAATCATATTTGATATAAACAATTATCAGCTAATTCACAAACAACATATTTAAACATAGACAGTAAGTTCTACAGAGCTCATTTTCTTTTAATCAGACCAAACATATTCAATTAGTAGCTTACTTAATTTATATAAATGATATATAAATATGAAAGAAAGTAAAAATGTTCCCTAATGATTAAAAAAAAAAAATCAAAATGACCAATTCTCACTATGTACTTTTGTTAACTTGACCAGGTCACTATATTCTTTCTTTATGTATCAACTAAATATCTTTATAGTTCATGTCACTTGTCTTGTAAACCAGAAACAGGATACTTCTAAAGAATGATTCTTATAACAAAAAAATTAGGTGTAATATTTTTCAGTCCTTGAATTTCATATTTTGTAAACTATTATTTGATGAATTGAAAAAAAATAGCTACATAATAGAGTATTTGATGAGTGTTTAGCTATATGCCAGAGCAAAGAATCAGTTGAAAATACAGAGAGAGTTAAAAATCAAAATGAAACATATAATATACATTGACCATCTAGGTTTGCAACCATAATTCATAAGTATCACTTTATTCATATTATTAAAATTACGTTTAGTACATATATCATATATAATTTTTGCAATATCAAAAATATTGTTTGTAAATAAAAATGGAAGAAATATCAATGATTGGTAGAACAGAAGCAATGGAAATAAAGCAAGAAGAGTGAAATTATGTAATCAAAATGCATATCAAGCAATTTAGGGAAACAAAAGAGGAAGGGGAGAAAAAGGAAAGAATACTGAGCATAGGAAATAAGAATGGAATCATTCACAATTCCAGTGTTTCATCATCATGAAGTATTTAGAAACATATGTATTCGATAAGCCAGCTCAACTCTCACTACATTTTAATGATCTGTCAAAATTAAATCCAACAATCTTTTGAGAAATATTAAAAATTTTAATTTCAAAAATTTAGAATAGAGATTTATTATTAATTTCAATTTTCTTAATATACAGACATTATGCAGCCATCAACTTTAATGATTTGCAAACAGTATAACTATTCAACATAAAGAGTAACTGGTGATCTCCATAAAGAATAAAGACTCTGAACGTGGAGCCTCATGAGAAATTACAGACTAAATGAAAAGTCTTGCAAATCAAGTTGAGTACTCATAATCAATGACAACTGGGAGATATATTTTTGAAATAGGAAAAAAGAGTGAAAATATCCATAGAGACATGGCATAAATAAATGAATATCATTTTTACTCAAATTTGACATTCAATTAAGATATACTCATTGACAAGCACTCAATTTTCTACAAAAATGCAAGAGAAATAACTGTACACCCATTTCACGTATTCCTAAAGCATATGAATGGCCCAATTTTGAAGACAAGTGTATTATTAGTCAGTCTGAAGGTGGAACAAGCCAGTGTCAAATAGTTTTGGTATTAAAAATTCCACTTTTAACTGTGAACCATGTGATTATGCAACTCACAAATGGAGGAAAAGTAACCACTGCATCTGATACAGGATCATCAGAAAGATATTTTACTGTGACGAGGCAGGAAATAGAAAAAAAAATCCCTGCTACAAAGCAGCAGATGTAGCAGAGTGTATTCTAAACAGCCTTAATATATCAGTATTGTATCTTCATCACTTGAAGTATTATGGCAGAGCAGCCAAATGAAGACCACTTCTTAAACCAAGCAACATTTAGCAAAGAAAACAATTGGCAATTGAGTTGATAGAGTTTTGGCACACTCTTATCTTTTCATATGAGTCATCATTTGTTCAATTTTTGAACAGCATGTAGGAGTCTAGAGATTGCCATGCCAAGAATTTTGTTTGAAGTGCCTGCAAACATTCAAACATGGTGGTTTTTCGGTCATGGCAATGGGAGTAACTTAGAGCATTATTCATTCAAAGCTTCTGGAGTTCGTAGAACTTATAAATTCAGAAAAATAAATGTCCATTCAACAGGAAAGGGCTTCTCCCAATATTCACCAATTGTTAGGGGGGGGGCTTCTTCAAAAAAAGACTTGAGAATGGTATGTTCAAAATGGAATAACATGACTCATGTAAGTCAGTCTTCTAACATAAATCTCATTCAATGAGGCTGGGCAACTTTGGATTATGAAGCCAAAAAAAAAAAAATGTCCTAAAAACCCCTGAAAAAAAAAAAAAAAAATTGCTTTGTGTTTTGAATGCTGCCCGGCTTGATATCCTACCAGAGCAGATACCAGATGTAATAAATTCAATGCCTGAAAACGGCAAGTTCACCAAATTTTTATATGTATGATAAAATATACTTGAAATGATATCATTGAATAGTGTGGGCTGCAATGTAGCTCTACTGGGGTCTTGTAGGAATTTTTTATTGAAGGCATGAAGTAAGGTTTATAAATCCTCAATATAAGTATTTTTTTCATAATATTGCCAATTTTCTTCATGGCCAGGAGTGTATTTTTGCAGACTGAATCCATATAGGAGTGAAATATAGTACAAATATCACAATAATATTCAAGGGTCACTGCAAAATGATCCAATATTGCTCAGATCAATTCAAAATGTGTGAAGCAAATGAATAGATTTTTAATAAAAAATATGAGCCAATTATTTTTTTTGGACCCAAATACAATATTCATAATTGATTCTTTCTACAGATATAAACAATCTAATTTATTCAAAGTATTAGCAATATAATTTTGAATTAAGTTCTGTTTTTCTTTCGCAAATTTACTATTCACTAACTGGAGGTTAAAAAATAGCACATCGGATTTCTCTATACATCTGAAATGCAATGAAATGTTATTCAATATCTTCATCTTGCTCTTTTGATAACAGATCACCCAAGTCGAATACTGGCATGAAAATATCATACTTATTTTCCCACCCATAGTTAGCTTAACTCAGTGCATTTATGATAAAACCCATCTTACTTCGCTAAGGTTTCTCAACAGTTTTCTGCGGTATTAGGGATGATTAAGGAAGTCTTGAGTAAAAAAGAATTGATTAAGTTTAGGGCTGGATCCAGGAATTTGTTTTTGATTGAGAGATATTTTTCAGTTTTTTTTTTCAAGTTTTTACATTCCTGTATTCACTCATGTCTGTTCAAATGATATCTCAATAAATTTCAATTACATTTTGTCGGGGTAAGTTGAGCCATACAATAGGAAAGAAATGATCAAATTTTGAGGTAGATCCAGGAATTTATTTTTGATTAATAGATATTTTTGTGTTTTTTTTCATTTTTGTTCCAGGCTTTCTACAGAGTATCTTCAAAAGTTCTCAAAGAATATCAATGAAATTTTGTAGAAACCTAACCCACTCTGTAAAAAAAGAGGATGAATTTTTGTGGAGGATCCAGGAATTCATTTTTGATTGAAAGATATTTTTCCATTTTAATATTTGATACATTTCTGTACTTGCTCACATGTGTGCACACAACACCTTGGTCCAAAAGTTCAGAATGAATTCCAATGAAATTTTTGTGGAAGGCACAAGACAAGAAATGAGTGATTTAATTTTGGGTCTGATTCAGGAATTTGTTTTTGATAGGGGAATATTTCTGCATTTTTCAAAAAATACATTTCTGTATTTACTCTTGTTTATCTATACCATATCTCTAAATGTTCTCAATGAATTTCAGTGAAATTTTATTGAGGAGTAAGCCACTTTGTAAGGAAGAAGTGACTCAATTTTAGGGTTGACCTAGGAATTCGTTTTTGAGTGAAAGATATTTTTCAGTTCTTTTTCCTTTCTACATTTCAGAATTCACACCTCACTGTGCATACCTGATACAAGAAAAAAATGTTGAGAGATTTTTTGTTGAGCTAGGTGTTTTTTTGTTTTTTTCATAAATGCTAACTTATTTGGAAGTCAACTTGGACAGCATCTCAGAAAGTATAACTACCCAGGGACTGTAGTAGACTTTTGGTGTTTTCAAGCGCACTTGATACTACAAAAAATGTGAGAAAAACTTGTCAAAAAAGAATGATGAATGAGTAACAGACATTATAAGGATCAGGCCGCCATCTTTAAAATTATACGTTTCGAGTAGTCAAACTGTGATTGACTTCTAGTAGGTTATTGAGCACACCTGATACCACAAAAAATGTTGAGAATCCTTTTTAGGGGTGTAAGATAGGTTTGTTTTTTTCATGAATGCACTTTACCACATAATAAATTGTGAGTTTTTGCAGTAATTTTCCTATATTTCAGACCTCCACAGATCTGGTCTGCAAAATACACACCAAGTCATGGAAAAAATTAGCATTGCTTTTTTTAAAATACTTTTCTTAAATGTTCATAAAAACTCTACTTCATGCTTCTAATAAAAAGTTCCCACTGGGTTACAAATCAGCCCACACTGTGAATAAAGGCTCTTGTTTGAAAAAAAAAAATTATTTTTGAATCTATACTCTTTATGATTTTATTGTTCAGAGCCACTTCCATTGTTAACCAAACCATTGTAACCATATCTCCAATTTATTGATGCAAGATATGATCTACTTTTCTTTAGAGCCAAAACAATTACAACACTAACAGTGGCAGGAAACTCTAAAGACGGTGAAATTAACACCTTCCAATAAAGAGGTTTCAAAATAGTTATATTTATTTACATAATAGATTTTGAGCTAACAGCGATGCTTCAAAAAATGATAAGAAAGTGAATACCTAGTTTTCAAAATCTATGCTTAATCTGTTTACGATGTATATAACAAAATTTACAACTCATAATATAATTTTACAACATTTAAAATCGTTTATCAGAAAAACTGTCGATCCAACATATAACAGTACGTAAGCGCAACTTTGGATGAGATGGACAAGTAAATTCTTGAGCATTATTTATAAATTAGCAGGTTGATTTTGGAAAGACAATATGCACCTACCTCTCCTCATCTGAATTAGTGATTTCAATTATAGGTGCAAAACTGAAAATCAAATCAAAGAAAGTGAAGACCATACTCAGACAATATATTAGCATGCATACAAGAACACAGACTAGATATTATACGATTTTTTTTTTTTTTTACAACAGAATTTTTTGAGCAATCCATCCATTGCCTGATTGTATCTAGTTAGAAGTATAAAATCAAAATACCTTAATTGAGTTTCTTCTCTTAAAGCTGCTTCTTGTTTTGCAGTCATCATTGAGACTGTTCTCTTTTTGTTCTCAGTTCCAGTAGATTCATTGTAATTTCTTTGATCCAATGGGTTAAATTTCAATTTCAATCAGAATCAAAAGATTCAAGTCAAACCCTCCTAAAAGAATGTTCCTGATTATTTTCTATATATTCATAATGACACTCATATATACATACAAATCAGTAAAAACAAAAGGAAATCCAAGTCTTTATAAAAAAGAATTATTGAAAAATTATGTTCTTACTTTTCTCCAATGAATCCTGCATCATATTTTATTACTAAAAATGATTTTTTCAAATAGTAATTTTATCTAGGGACAAAATGATTTACATAAAGTGGCTTTTTCTTTTTTCAGCATTGTATTTCAGAAGGTTTGCATTTTATCCAAATATTTATCAATTTGTCATTGTTAAAGATTATTTATGCTCCATGTTGTAATTGTGTTTTCTGCTACAATCCTTAATCTGTTTTACAAAGATTGAGTACAAGAGACAATGCAAACCAGTCTTAGTCTGGAATCTACATGCTTTCACTGTATTGCCGAGCTGTTGACGATGAGAACCAACATAGAGGTAAGTATCATTACTACGAGTGAAGAAAAAGCACGCACACACACACACTATATATATATATATATATATATATATATATATATATAAGAGAGAAAGGTACTGT
>OY735204.1:35758170-35888170 GCA_963457665.1 Thysanoteuthis rhombus
AATGTGAGTGCATGGAAGCTTTATGTTTACCCCCACACACACACACCCACAACTTGACCAACATCATTGACAGTAGAAATGGAAAGAAAGTAATTTGAAACAATAAAATTAATTCAAATCTTCCAGTGCAGATAATGTGTTACTTCTGAGGATGAACAGAGGGAATTTAAATGCAAAATCTATGTAAACAGCCAACAGCTTTTTTTCAAGAAATCGAAAAAAAATATCATTAGTCATTTGAAAAAAAAAGTAACATGAGTTTAAGAAAAGCAAAAGATAATGGATAATTCAGAAAAGAGATCCATAAATTAAGATTCATTATCCAAATTATGCAATTAATATTATATTTCATAAATATAATCTTATATACAAAGTTTACTTTCTTTGTATCTCAATTGGATCATTACTGTGACAGGCATGAAGTGAGGTATTGTTTTTCATCTTTCTAACTCTCATTATATAAACTAATCTCAAGGGAATCTTTTCAAAAATTGGTGAACTGTCAATTTCCACACAGAACTTGCCATATACCAAACAAGAGCTTTTTAATGAAAATGTTGGGATGTGACCAAAAACAGGCAGTAACTACAAGTAGGTTGCACATTATCCAAACATCATATCCAATGCAAACCAATGACTTTATCAAGTTTTTAGAAATCACAATCATTTAGTTGTGGAATTTTTGCAAAAATCCAGTATATAGACCATTGAAAGTAGCTTTATTGAGTGCTTCTTCAAAAAGACTGTATACTAAAGTTGGCATAGATCAATAAAAACCTAAGCTCTTCATTGCAATGTATCCAGAAAATGAAAAAACTACATAAAAAGCAATGCAAGTAGTTAAGTGATGACCGTAAGAAAATGTTTGAATGAATTTTATCCTCTGAAAATACTTGAATGTTTTTTCTATGCATCTGAGCAAAGACAGGAACTAAGTTTTAAAATGTCATTCTCCTTTTTCTAACAGACAACTCTCTCTGTCTGTTATCACAGTCAATTCAAAGAACACGTAGACACAGACAACTAGGAGAGCCAGGTGGTCTCACATGGTTCATCATGACATTGAGCAACTTTGGAACGTATTTGACAGAACCACTCCAATGTTTTGGGGCCAGTCAAGTCAAAGATCTTGACCGGTACAAACTTGTACCTATTGGTCAGTAAGCAATATTCTGTTCCTTAGCCTGTTGAGTGATAATACTGGGCTCAATGGCCAATAAAAATTAGCGATGGTTGTCCCGTAGTAACAACAGTGAGGTTTGCAGACAGGAAGACCAAGACTAAAAGTAATGCCAATGCAGACACAGTCATTGTCTAAAAGAATGCTAAATCTATTTAGTTTTCATGTTGAATAGGTGAAAATGAGCAGATTTAAGTATTTCCTCAAACCACTCTCTTATCAAAAGAGCTCTACTTGGAACTAAGCGATAAAATGATTCAATGCTATTTTCAATGTTTATCTTTTCTCACAATAGAATTAAACACAGAATTGAATGTATTCTTATAGAAAAAAAAACAACAATTATTCCAAGTCACCCTTCATAGAATTCAAAAACTTCAATTAAATGCATCCTTTTTAAAAATGTTATTTTAGTTATTTCACAAAAGATTCTTGATGCATGACTACCTTTCTTTTAGGTCAAATGCACAATTCATTGTAAGATATAAGATAAATCAAAAATATACAAATAGTTGACAGCTGAGAGATTATTCATCATGGCATGTTCGATTTCATGATAATCTAAAAACAATGTGGTGAAGACTTATAATTGAAACGGAAGATCTTTGAATGCAATCCATTTTTCCCTTTTTTTTTCATAAGAATATAAGTTCTAATTTTATTATTTTGGATGTTCTTTTGCCAAAGTGAATCCACTCAACTATGGTTGAGCTATAAATTTTACATTCTCCAGCCAAATACTTCTTTTATTTAGTCATTATTTAGAAGCACTAACTACAAGACATACAAAGAGTAACGAAAGTGCTTTAAGATGTTCGTATATTGATTTATTTTTTGGTACGTTCATACCTACGTAGATCGGATAGTGTCAAGCACAATTTTTTGTACTGATTAATAGAGAAAGGTAAGTTTCAGATAGGTAAACAATAATTTCACTGCAACAGAAACAGACCTTTCGTTGCTCCGGAGATGTCAAAGGAAAATGAACACAAACATAAAACGGATATACAATACATGCTTTTTAAACAACCTCGATATTTCCTACATTCTTTACATCATCTTATTTCATAAACAAGACAGATGGAAAACCAAAACCTGGAACTCATGACTATTCATTTTCAAAAATTACAAACAACTAATCTTGCAACAACCTTTCAATGTCAAACTCTGGTCCTAGTCAGAAGCTGGAGTCAACTTTGTTTTCCCTCTATAAGAAGAATCCTCACCTCATTTATGGGGGGTAAACTTTTCACTGTTTATCCGTCTTGTCATGTTAAACCAAAACAATCTATGAAACAAACATTTCCCTACCATGATTTGAAATCTCAGCCAAGTGATCGGTAGGCAGCTCTCTTACCAGCTATGCGACGCCCATGATAGAGAGGTGTGGTGTATCCTGGGATAGGTCTATGTCCAACAACAGACAATAAAAGACGTGATGATTAACTCTGTAAACACACCAACATCAAATATAATATTCCCAGATTATACACCATACCTAATTATAATCAGACTTGATCAAGTATGAATGTTAGCATATCAACATCTAGAATGTTCTTTTATCAGCTAGCAATGATTTAAAAAGCAGTTCTTTTGTCATCAGTTATGAATCTTTGAATGAGACAAAGAACATAATAATTGACTAAAATTATAAACTATACATGAATTATAACAATTTTTTGTTGAAGAAATAGGTTCTAGGATTTTACACCAATTTTTATTATTTATTGAAAATTTACAGATAAAACAACCAGGTTACAAAATACTTCCAACTATTTCTTCGACACCATTCATTTTTCTCATTCTTTTCCTCTTTTTGAAATAGTCAATAGCAAAAGTAATTTTTTTCTTGTATCCATATAAGGAGACATAATCCATAATTTTATGCAAATCATAATGAAGCAAAGTGCATTCTTCGAAATCCAATAATGTAGACAGATGAAATCAAATCTTCCCCTTCCTAGTCATTTGGGAGTGGGAGTCAATAAGTGACTGAAGCCTGGTGCCTAGGTATCTGTCCCCCAAGTAGCCCCTCCCAATTATACTGAGAGGGATGGGGGCAGGAACATGTCTGTAGCAATAACTAAAAGACCCAAGCAATTTTTGGATGACCCACCATGAATTGAAAAAACAACTTCTACCACTACAGTAAATCTAGACTAATTGAGGTAAGATCCATCAAACAGAATAACTTGACCACTATTTAAAGTCTATTTCTTGTCAACCAAATAATCTTATAGTCAGCTAAAGCTAAAAATCTATAGAGATTTTCACTTCATCAAGAACAACATTCCTTCCACTTACATCTTTGGTTTGAAAATATTTAATGCAGTTGTCCTTGAATTACTGTTATTCTAAAAAGTCTGATTCAAATTTTGCATTGTGTTCAATATGAGAGGTGAATATGATTGAGCAATTAGCAGCTCTTTCAATTTCTGCTTCTCATAAGAAAAACTTTTTGATAGTGAAATATTTGAAATCTAATTGCAGTGGACATATTCTATTTGAAGCTAGTAGTCATTTTATACTAGTCATTTCCATCCAATCTACAATGCAAATTAACTTATTTCCTTATTCTCAAGATTAGCAAAGGTCTGGAGAAACTGAGAAAGGAAAAGAAAATAATTGCAAAATTTTTTTATTAGTATTTTGGAGATTTGCAAATCTCTTAGTTGAGTTTAAAATTCATCTTGAAATGAAATTATGCCTAGATTAGCAGTTTTACTCAACTTTTTGCAATGTTTGAGTGTTCTAGTTATGTAAAAAGTGAGGTTGCTGAAAAAATATAACCCCCAAAAGCTCTATCTACATACCATTCAGTTTATAAATTTAGAATTTGTAAATATCAAATATTTACATTTATAATCAGATTAAAGAATCACTATTATAATGATTCAACTTGAGTATTTTTGTTCATCAGTTTGTTACTATGACTCAATACAGCACATCATAGCTCAGTTTTTTCCAGTGCAATACCATTAGAATGCTTGAACATGGAGAACACATCAGCTTCCAGTTCAACTGGTTACCATTCCTAGTAATTAGTCTTCTTGAGCATAAACTGACTCTAAAAAATATCCGAAGAATAGAGATAACTCCAGATCTATTAACGGCTGATTCCAGTTTTTTAAAAGAAAAAAAAAGAAATAAACGGAAAATTGTATTATGAATTTTATAAATGGGAAGTGATTCAACATCAAACTTAAAGGCCATCTAAAGTGACATGTAAGTGAGTTCCTATAAAGTGAGAAAATATGAAGATAAGTTAAAGTTATAAAATAACTTGATATGAATGTATAAAAAGTGGCAAAGATAAATAGAATTGATTAAGATTGTGAATTTCATTATCACAAGCAGATAAAAATAGTATTTTTCTAGCAAACATCACCTGACTTGTGCAAAACACAGAAACATTGAATATTGCTGAGCAAAGAATGTTATACAGCCATAGATGAGCTAATACAGTCAATATATCCAGTGCGAAATACCACAAATCTATCAGGATCATAAAATCAATTGGTATCTATAATTCAAAATATCAGAAATCTTTTTTCATACATAAGGGATAATTCTCTTTTTCATTGATAATGAAATGATTTTTTTCAAAATAATCTTTTTTAAAAAGAAAATGAAAGAAGACTTTAATGAATATAAGTTATCTGCATTATATATATATATATATATATATGAAATTTTATTTTGTTCTGATATTTTTAGACTCTATGTTAAAATGATGCAGTACCAAGCATCTTTGTGAATGAATAACTTCATACTTACATGGAGAGCAAGACAAGATAAAGGAATATATATTTGCTTACATTGCCCAACAGACAATAGAATTCCAAGTTTCTCTAGAATGATATCTGAATAGTTTAACATTCAAGTATCAGTAAAGGCACCTGCTTCTCAGTTTGCAGGTCTGTCTTTTGGTTAGGTTACATGTTTCAGCTCCATCAGTGACTATCAGGAAGATGCATTGATTGTATACTCTTCTTTTTAGGATTATCGGGATCATCTGGTTTTTGAAAGTTGAGCTTGGTCTGCCAAAGACTTGTCATCCCAGAGTGATTCTTTGCTTGATTTCCTCTTTTGAGAATCTTATGGAGATTTGTTGTTCTAGTCCTACATAGATGTTTTGCATCTTCAATTTTGATGGTTATGTTCTTATTCTCTATTTGATTGTTACACATGATTTTTGTTCTACTAAAGTTCATGTGTAGGCCAACTATTTTGCTTTCTTTGTTTAGTTCATCTAGCATAAGTTGGACATTGTGTAGGTTCACTTCAAAAAGGACAATGTCATCTGCGAATCAGAGGTTACTCAGATATTAGCCATCCATTTTGATACCTCTATTCTCCCAGTCCAGGTTTTGGAAGATCATTTTAAGGCAGGCTGAAAAGATTTTGGGTGAGCTAGTATCATCTTGCCTTACTCCTTTTTGGAGCTGGTAGGGTTCAGAGTCTTTATGTAGCCTAATGAAGGAGTTGATGTGATTGTATATATTTAGCAGTGCTTTGACATATACAGGGTCTACTCCCTGTAGTGTGACGGCCTTCATGACCATGGGAATTTCTACAGAGTTGCATGCCTTCAACAGGAGTCTGAGACATCATGGAATCTATTAAGAAACTTAAATGGCAATGGGCAGGCCATGTTGCAAGAATGGCAGGCCACCAATGGACTCACAACATGGATCTCCAGAGATCACATGCAAAACAGAGGCCGACAGAATACAAGATAGAGAGATGAACTAGACAAATTCAGAAAATACTGGCGGATCCTGGGGATGGTCTATGTCCAACAATGGACGATAAAAGGATGATGATGATGATGAAGAAGAAAGGCACCTGGCTGGAAATATAAGTCCATAAAACCTAAGAAAAAATAACTTGAAAACTGCCTGCAAATTCCCAAATTTTAAACAAAAATAAATGTTATCAAATATGTCATTGTTGAAATATTGACATCATGATGCATCATTTATTTTTTCATTAGAAAATTTTCAGTAAATCAAAGAATCACTCAATGATGGCAAGACTTTGGTGGATCAAGTTCAATCTTCAACAACAAGAAAATTCCATCAATCCTAAAAAGAATGGTATACAGCCAATGCATCCTCCCCATAGTCACCAATGGAGTTGAAACATTGACCCTAACCAAAAGAAAAACCATACAATGTGCAGAGAAGAGGATCATTCTCAATCTTACATGAACAGATCACAAGACAGCAAAGTATATTAAAGAAAAAACTGAAGTCCAAGATATAGAAACCATTAAAAAACTCTAATGGCAATGGTCTGGTCTTATTGCAAGAATGGCAGACAAGTGCTGGACACTGTGGCTTACAACGTGGATCCCCAGAGATCAAACGCAAAAATTCAGAAAGTACTGGCTCCACGGCACCCATGATAGAAATGTCTGGCAATTTTGGGGCCAGCGTTTGTCCAACGATGCACACTAAAAAGCTGATGGTGAAGATAATGCTATAGTCATTATATTTCAGATTTTGCTGATTTTGTGGCTCTACAGGGTATTAAAACTAGCAATACTCTTTCTTGGAAATATTGTGGTAGTTTCATTGCTTGAAAGATTAATATACTTACTATATATTGACAAGTGTATAATTTCTAATTTAGTTCTCAGTCAGGTCAATTTAACAAAAATCTTGTTAGTAGATTGAAACTCTTTATCCATATTAAGTTGGGATAAAGGCTTCTCTAGGTTTTTTTTTTTAGAAAATTGAGATCACTTACAAAACTGTGGCTGGCAAAATATAAGATGGCGAGATAAACTAGACAAGTTTAGGAAGTATTAGCTTCACGATGCCCATGATAGAGGTCTGTAAAATCTTAGACAAGGTCTATATCCAAAGACTGATGATGATGGTTCATGAAAGAATAATCTATACATGATGGTGTGAGTATTTTATCATCAACAAAATCACCTTTCTTCCACTTTTTATAAACCAACATGAGAGAGAGAGAGAGAGAGAGAGAGAGAGAGAGAGAGAGAGAGATGCAGTTTCTACTTAATCTGTGGAAAACAAAACCTAAAATAATTTGCTTTGATCTCACTGATTTTTAGTATAATGTGATGCAAAGAATAATAGGAACAAGTTATTTCATGATATGAAAGCATTAAGTAATGATTACAAATTGATTCTTTTCCACTTCATCAAATCTACACAGGTGGTAGATTATAAGAGAAAAAGAAAAAAAAATGTTACTGTTGGTCTAGTTTCAGTAAGTTGAGCATAAATAAGCAGGAATATTTTATAGATCCAAGCAACTCACAATATTACATTATAGTATTGGGGAGTTGGGTGGCAGAATACTTTTTACTTTTACGGTACATGTGTGTTGAATGTATGTTATTTTCTGAAAAACATTTTCTCCTTCATTACAATTATAGTTATGAGAGATTTTTTTTCATGTATTCTGATTATGTATCACTAGAAAATTCCATATACTTAGTTTACAATCTTAAGAAACTAAGATCGAATTTCTTTCACTAGACTGAAACCTTTTTACCAAACCTGCAATTTATTTGAAATGAGGGTCTGAACAAAATGTAATCAGTTATAGTGTGTGAAGTATTCAAAACATTCTCAATAAGTAATTAGAATTAGCTGAGAAAACTCCTAACTGATGCAGAAACAGAGAGAAAAGAATCAGCAGGCAAGCATTCTTACCTGAATTATATTTCTTTTTTCCAGGTGAGAATATCAATAGAGTTTGCATTTGTCTAGACACATGTTTGGTTGGACGAGCAGGTAAAAATAGACATACTCTGTCATGCTCTATTTGAATAACAAACAAGTTCTTGCCCTGGGATTCACATCATTCAAAGTTACTTTAAAGGAAAAATATTTCAGAAATAACAGACAAAACCAAGTAATTGAAAAATAATAAAAGAAAACAAGTAAATGAAATGACTAGGGGAAAAATGTTTAATGAAGATTTATATCTTTTCAGTATGCTCAACTATCATTATTTCTTTTCATTTATATATTAAAATTGTCAATTGGACAATTTTAAGTGTGTGTGTATGCAAAAAAAGGTCAGAATGTATATCTAGAATAATTAAAATGCTGATAACTAGTAAAATATTATTCAGGATGTTAACCTCTATACACTTGTGTTGAGTATCACAAACATATTAATTTATTGATTAGAGAAAAGCTATCACCTTAAGATGATTTTGTACATCAGATTCTCACATAGCTTTCTATGCTTCAGATAAATTTTCCCAGTAAAGATTGTTTGTATGTTTCAGAGTCAAAATTCTCATTTTCAGTGAAAGAACTTGACATTTTCGAATAGCTACTCCTTTAGTATCTATCTTCAATTATGATGCACGGATTTGAATTTGAATGCAATGATTCATGCATAGTTACTGCGTACATGAGGCTAGGAAAAAAACTTCACCACAGTATCAATGGAGAGCTGAACCAGAACTAGTTAGATTGTAATTTTCTCAACATGGTAATAACATGAGCTGGTTGAACATCCTATTGGGCCGACTTGGTTTTCAGCCAGGAATCTGAGGTTATTATTTGGTTCATAATGTATACATAAATATGGCAATCAGTTTAATTTGTTTTGAGTAGCTTACATTAGTGCTTTTATTGGTATTTAGGGCAAGTCACCTAAATTATATCAATTTTATCTAAGATTGATACAACAAAGAACCATAAAATCTAACCAATGGAATTGACTGATATTTATTTGGTATGTAATTTTACAATAAATATAAAATGAGAACAAAACCTTACATTCTTCAGAAGCCAACTGAATACATTTTATTTAGTATCTAAATTTCAATATATTCAGAAGATATTTTTTTGATGTTAGATACATAACATTCAATTTAAATATGTAAATACAAGTACAACTATTTTTAAAAACTTGAAATTATGGCCTGATAGAAAAACAGACTAGTATATGATCTACCTAGATTAATCTTTTAAAGTTAGCCAATAGAAAGAAATGGAAAGACTGGGATGTATATTAGAAATTATTTGCAGCCATTTAGATCTAGGTGAAGGTTTTGATCTATAATAAAGATAACAAACAAACAAACAATTAAACTTTATGCTTTTAATTTAAAAGTTTATAATTACTGATTACTCATACCAATACTAGAGTGTAGAATATAAACATTGAATACAGTAAATATCAGGTCATCTTATACATAACATACAAATTTCAGTCTAGAAAAAAACATGTTTAATTAGAATACACTCATTAGCATAGGTTTTATCATTATCAGTAACCTCCTTCACAAGCTTCATAATACTGCTTTTGTAAGAGTATTTCAGTTCGAAGAAGAATATAGGGAGGTCAGCTTCTACTGCGTGTGGTTCAAGGATTAATCCATCAAGATACTTCTATAAACACTGGAATAGATGGTAATCGGATGGAGGAAGATATAAAGAATAAGGAGAGTGTGGATTTTTTTTCTCAGGCGATGTTGTCAATCTTTAATCAGTATGTTTAAATACTTCCTGCTGACAATAGCTGTCTACAGGGAACCACACCAATATAATCCCAACCAACACTAGCCCAAACTTTCCTTGGATGGAGATCCATTTCAAGTCATGCTTTGGCCAGTTCACCTCCACTAAGCCATTGTCTGCATTACTTAATATTCTCATGAGATATCCATTTTGCCATCAACAGTCACTAATCTGGTGAAACGTTTTCGCAAGAATCCAGAGAAGTGCAGATGTCCAGTCTTGTTTTACAGTTGGTTTCTGTCAAATCATAGGCACTGTTCTTCCGAGTTCGGGTATTTGCCAACATGTTGGAGATGATGGTGAACTGGTGAATGTCTTGAATTCAGTTTTCAAGCAGGACAATCTGTTCGTGGTGCATCTTTTTGGTTGAAGTCACTTTTTCTAAACTTTTCAAACCATCTTCAGCGATTTCTTCACATTTAAAGAATGTATGCCATGAGCACCATGAATTTTGGGGGTTGCTTCTGCGGAATAATTGCTCTTTTAAACTGATAAAACATCATATATTATGGCTAATTTTTATTTCAAAACATCATTCTTCTATTTTCAAATGTTTGCATTTTTCTGTAATTTCCATTTATGTGAATTAAAGTCATGACATTGATAATCAATTAAAAACTGATTTTTATATTGTAATTACTTCAAGTCATAGAGGGTTGTTGGTCTACTACACTTATCCTCAGTATTTCTATGAAATTATTGTTGCAACCTGAAAGGGTTTGCCTAGATCTAGATCTTTATATAACAGGTCATTCTTCTTGACAGCTATTTCAGCTATACTTAAAAATAATGTTTCTCACCTATTTTTGCTTGTGTGTATATGTGTATATTTATAAGAAATGATTTATATTTTAGATAGATGTATTTCTAAAGGGAATTTATGCTCCATGTAATTACAAAAAGAAATATAAATTTTAAAAAGTGAAAATACCTTGTTCAATAAAATTGAAAGCAAGAAAAATTTCTTCTGCTGACTTGTATAATGAACTTGGTCAGACTATAAGAGAATTTACAAAATCAAAAAAAATAAAGAATGCTGTGTCAACTTGTGAAAAAACTAGCAATAGGTGTTTGTAGCTAACCCAGCCATATTCAACTAAATAAAAATTACTAATTTTCTGGTACTCAACTGTTGAATTACAAGGATGTCTGGACCAACTTTATCAACAAAAAATTATAGGGAGGATACACAGAAACATGAATTCATAGAAATCTAAAACATCAACTCTGAACAGATTATTATTCCAAAGTACGGAAAGAGTGGCAGCACATGTCTAATTTTCTTTAGCTTCTGAAAGTTGAATATCAAAGAGATTTTACAGCCAATAGTATCTGAAGTGCAAGATTCTCAGCAGAGTCCTCATGAAAAAAATACAAATAGAAGTCTGTTCTCTCAACAAACTGCTTATCTTCTGGTTTCTACATCCCAAATTCTCCAGAATACAATTAACTGATTATACTCATTCTATTACCAGGTTTTCCTCCTCTTTTAGAAGTCAGCTAAGGAAAATTAACATTTTTGATTTATATGTATGATATACTAAATGCGTAAGTTTATTTAGCTTCTGTTAATAAATGAATATGTATATTCAAATAGTAAGTATGATATGGTCATGCTATTTTGCTTGTCGCTGTTGTTGGTTCTAGAAGGTGGAATCACTACCCAGAGTGCATGCTCAGTTCGACTGGACACTTCATATCTGTTTTTTGTATATCTTGGTTGTATTATCAGGTTACTTCAGAGTTTCCTTGCTTGCATTGGTTAATCTGTTTTTGCTTCTTTTGAGAAGTCTCTCATGATGAGAAGCCCCCAGATGCTACTGATATCAACGCTTGGTTGGCTAATTTGTTTGACAAGAAGAAAGTATGTGTGCTGCTTCTCTCAGTTTTCATATTGCCCCAAACCCTCAGTGTGTAGTTCACCATGCCAGATTTGTATGTGTTGCCGCATGTTATGATTTTCCAACTTCACATTTTCACAGGCCGGCATGTTTTGCCTTTAAAATGTCTACCACAGCTACATAGAATGTAATATACAAAATTTTCAGTCATGTTTTTTTCGGTAGGTAGTTTAGTTTTGGAGTGGTTTGAGTGTAGTGTGGTCCCACTTTGAAACACCATTCAGATGTTGTACTCATGGCCTAATCTTTTAATTATCTCAAAAACACTTTTGATGTATGAGAGAATGACTGTGGAGTTGGGCTTTGGTTTTGTTATGCCGTGCGGTTGTCTGCATTTGTTGGCAGTTTTGTTATAAGATCGATCAGGTAATTTTTTCTCGGGAGAATGTTTTCATACTAAACATCTCCTGTTTGTAAGCATCCAGGTGGCTGCATATTTGTCTCACCCAGTGCAGCCATCTTATCATACCTGTTTTTGTGTTTTTTGGGTGGTTAGAGTTAGGTTAGGTGCTTAGATACTGCCCTATGGAAATGGGTTTATGGTATATGGATGTCTTGAGTCCACATTCTGTTCTGCTCAAGATTTGATACTTTTTAATTGATCAGATACATAATATATTTGAACTACTTTCTCATCAGATAACTTTTGCATATATGCATATCACAAGCTTTGTATACTTAGTACAAAGTGAAAAATTCTTTTTGTTTACTGCAAATTAGGATATTCATAAATTTAAGTTCCTTTAAAGGATTAAAGCACTAAAAAGAGTTATGATTGTCAAATTTATATTTGTTTAGAACTTAGCTTCATGAGTTTTTTTTTCCTCAAAAAAATGATTAATCATAAATGTGCTAAACAAGGGAGCACTTTTTGTAGAACAGTAATAAATAGTGGTATGAATTTAATATACATCCATTTAGTCTTCTCAAAAGAATACATTTTAAAGAGACAAGTGATATTGGAAAAATATATGAAACAAATCTTGATAAACTCATTATGTTGGTAGTATGTACAGCTAATACATATGTTCATGTGTATACACGGTGCTTGTTTCAGCAATAGTTAAGTTACATGGATCTTAATTCAAAATCTGGTAAGGTAAAAAAGAGAAATACCCAAGTGTAAAATTACTGTTTAGGTCAAACAAATAAAAAACACATTGAAGCTGAATTCTTTCTTCGAAAAGTAATTATTACTATTTTTAGTCAATGTATCTAAAAATTAGTATAATATCAGAAATATAACAATTGTCTAAAACAATTATCCAAACGAAAATTGTTCAAGCTAACAGTTAGTCTTAGTGAGAAGTGGGTTAAATCTGAATTAGATTTCAAACTACTTATTGCTCTTGAGCACATATTTCACAGTTTTAGTTGCCAAATCATATTTTCTACATATTTCTCTTCAATATACTAAAACTTAAAAAGCCTGGTCATTTTCCATTAATTTCTATACATAATAGAGAAAATTTTTATTCTTAGCTTATCGAAATATTTTGTTAGAGACAAAATTATCAAGATGTTTGTGAATCATATTCATTATATGATGCACGTAAGACAAGGAAAGTATCCAAGTTCCTTTTAGTTAGTACAAGTAATTATACCCAGCATTGACTGGGTGAGGATAACTGCAAATATAACAACACCGTTTCCCTTCACTTTAAACCACTGAAAGGGAATAATAGTTTACCCCTGGCTTTTGACACCAAGATGCAAAAAAAAAACCCCAACCCTGCTCAAATTTGACCACTGAGAGTGAAAAATAGGCCCCCCCTAAATAAATAAAAAAATTCTCACCCTAATTTTGACTCAAAGAATAGGTGAAAAGAGAAATTCCTCAATTTAGAACCCTAAAAGTGAAAAATAATAGTTCCCTCCATATAATCTGCATAATCTTCAATCCATGGAAATTGTAAAGATGTTCAACATGTAAAAAAATAAAGTTCAGATAATATTGTGGTCAGAATATATTAAAAAAAAGAGTTTATTAGATTTAGAGCAAGATACTTTAAATCTTGAAAATGAAAAACAATAAGAATTGAACTAAAATATTATTATGTTTTGAAGGATTTAGTAGATTTCTTTTCAAAATGAAATATACAGTGGACATTTTTTGATTAAAAGACAACAATATGAATTGTGCAGATTAGGAATGTAAACAAACAGCAGAAATTATTCTGCCAATGAACAAGCTAAAGTAAACAAAGTAAGTGAATAGATAGATAGATAGATGGATAGATAGATAGATATGACCACCAGATCCTCTGTTATTTTATCTGTACAAGAGAGAGAGGGGAGCAAAATTATTGTGAAAATGTCCAGTAAATAAAGCGAAAGTTTGAAAAAAAAAAAAAGAAATCAATGAAACAAAAGTATAATTTTGTTTGAAATGTTTTTCTTAGCGATATTAAAATCATATATATATCAAATTTAGTGGAAGTCAATTCAAATGTTTATATTCATTCTTGATTTTGACCCCCAAAATTTGAAATACCTTTCTCTCAATTTTGACCCCTGAAAGTTGGAAACAAAATCTTTTAAAGAATAAACATGGATGAAATAAGTGTTCTAAAATGACATCACAGCACTTCCCAGAAGAAATTTTAGAAAAATTGTGGATCAAGTTCAACATTATAGTCATATAGTAGTTAGAATGCCTCTCAAAACCCCTTGAAATCTTACAAATCACCATGGATTTTTTTGCATCCTCTAATCCTGAATATTTTCATTGAATAATTATCTCTGGCTGCAGTACATTGCTTGAAACTAACACAAATATAAGTATAAAGGAGATGAAGGCTTTTGATCAGGCTACATGTCAGCTGTCACCAAATGGAAGATTACACATGTGAGCTAAATTTTTACTCGGGTCGGCAGACAACAGGCGGTCTTGTTTGTAAATAACAACTGAACTGTGGTTTTTAAGCACATTTCCATTATTGTATTTACAATACACTGTTTACAAATTGGATTGCAGTTGTTGTCAAGGCAATGATGCATGTTTCACAGTTGTACCATGCGAGACAATTAATTATTTAAGCTGTAAAGGAGAAAAGAGAAGAAATAAAAGAGAAAAAGGTAGAAAAGAAGACATGTTTCACAATGAAATATGTACTGAGGTGAATCAATCATGAAACTAGAAAAAACTATTCCAGATTTGTACATACAATGACATTTAATGGAGGAATTGTCTGAAACATTAACACAGATTAAATAAGATAAATCAGAACAACAAAGAAGATGTTTTTCCAGGAAACACTTTCACATGAAGATGATTTTCATTATTTTTTTGTGTTTCCTCTTTGGTATTGCGTTTATAGTAATTTTATAAGTGAAATCAGAAATTTATTCCCATGGATAAAATTCCTGTATACCTTTTGAAAATTCACAAGTTAACAATGGATTTTTTGTCCTCACTTTCCAAATACTTTATCAAGTAAATAATTTCAGAATCATTTATATCAAAGAGCTCTGCTGTCCAAATTAAGACATTTCCTTCAGGATATAAGCAGGATATTGCTGAAATCAAAATAGAATAATGATGCTTAGAGCCTTACTTGCGCAAAAGAACTAACCGGCCTTAAATCTAAGAACTTTCATAACTTATTAAATTAATGAAAAAACACGGATTTCATTTTATAATAAATCAAAAATCAAGTTAGACTAAGAAAAATAATGATTTCCCTTCTTTCGTGAGATATGTTACCTGGCAGCATATAACTCTGTTCCAGGGATTATATATATATATATATATATATATATATATGATTATTAATCATATATACATATTATAGAGAAGGATCAGATCAAGTTTTCAATATTGTAAGCATTTCTTTAATGACCCTCTAAGCATGGGCGTTAGCTGGGGGGTGCAAACAGGGTATTTGCCTTCCCCTGGATCAGGCCTTCTCACCAAGGGCAAGGAAGTTGAATCTTATAGAAGTAGAGGGTCATTATGAACAGAGAGCTTAGGATGAGTCACATCTTGGGCATTTCCTAGATCCTTACCTGGCAACTGACATCTAGATGTACTCCCTACCCCGAATATATAATTCCCCAAACCAAGAAAATATCCACTCCCTCAAAAAATTGCAGGGGAGATCCACGTTTCTGAATAAAAATTACCCATTCGACCCAAACATCTTATTACCCCACAGCATATAACTTTGTTCCATGGATTTCAACGCTCCCTTATACAGGGTTGAGCACTTTTTAAGTAAGGTAACTTGTTCATTATAAGCTTATGCAAGCTTATGCAATGCTCTTCCAACTTCGGGGAAGAGCACTCTGGTAGATGGGAGATTATGCGTGAATAAATATATTGCTTAAATTCAACCTTACTGACCTTCTAGTTTTGCGTAGGATGGAGGTAAAATGCCAGCCTCTGGGTCTGAAGCAAAGGTTCCAATCCTACACACACACACACACATATATATATATAGGTAAGCTTGGGTAAGGAAAAACTTCAAATATAACAACACAGGAAAGCAAATAATATTTTACAGAGATTTCATAAAATTGAATAAACTAATCTAATCCTTTCATCATAAATTGTCTCCCGTTAATTTGCCTTAGATTGAATTTTAACCCTAAATTAACCTATAGGGACTTTAAAGGTTGGTGCCCCCAACTTAATGTTAATGCTGGGGTCAAGTTAGCCTAATAGACACATTAGCAGCCCCTAAAGCAAACATATGCTATCTTTATAATATTAGACTTATTGTTATTTGATTAAATCAACCCTACTGCAAACTAATGAATATCAATATTTGAAAAATTTTCCTCCAGCTAATTGACAAACATTTTCTCATAGAAACTACACTACGTAAGATTTCAACGGAAATATTTTGAAAATCAACTATAGCTGTAACATAATTATAAATTTACATATCAAAAATGCAATTAAGAGTAACAATAATTACAAAATTAAATTGACAAAAGAAGACTGCAAAAATAAAAACACATGCCACATATACAAATGCACAAACAAAAATTGCATATACTTAGCAACTATCGCTCTAATAGAACAACCATACAACAAAAATTTTTACATTGGAATCAGAAAAGTCCAATGGAAATACAGGTACTACAACCATAATAGATCCTTTTTCAATCAAAGAATTAAAAAATTTACACTGCGCTCACAAAATACTTTTGACAACTTGGAGAAAAAAACTTTCACCCTTCATAAAATGGGCTATCATTAGCAACTCTAGACCCTCACATAGCTTTACTAACAAATGCAGCTTGTGCCAAGAATTAAAACTGAGGATTTTAAGATTTAAAGATGAAAAGAACCTTGTGAATCAAATAAATGAAATAATGTAAAAATGCAGACACAAAGAGAAAATTAAACTTAGACCTAACCAACTACACATTGACACAAATTCAAAACTGGAAAATGAAAAAATTAACAATAACAACTACTACAAGACACAAAGTCACAAAAATTTCAATTCATTCAATATGAATATATTAGATGAAAATATATATTACTACAAAATATACTCGAAGAGACTTACAATAAAAATGAACCCCAAACTTTAATTAGCTAGGGTGAGATTAAACTATTACTCTATTGATATTACAAGACACACATATATATATATATATATATATATATATATATATATATATATATATATATATATATATATATATATATATAACCACATAACAAAAGTATAACCACCATTCATCAGTTTAATAATACCATTATAAAAGTCAATACTTGATCCTACTATAACCCAGGTGTCTAACAACCAATCTAATGCTATCAACCCAGTGAAACTCCAAATAAGTTGATACTAATAAAGCTTTGAAACTATAAACAAAACTAAGAGAATATGAAGATAATATTATACATTAAAATTTGAAGAAAAAGAAAAACTAAGGTGATACTAATATGGTTCAAAAATCTGAATTAGAAATAAAATGAATTAAGTAAAATTAAAATTTAATCAAAGTAAATACTCGCACAACTTAAAATCTTAGACTACCGTGATATATAAAACCTCTTCTACTTTCTGACCCATGCAACCAAATTTCTGCCTCACCATAATATGTTTTTTATGAAATACTTTGTTCAATAAGCTATGTTTTCATGATACTCCAATTTTTACAACTACCACAAGAATATAAAATACACAAAACATACAGAATATGAAACCCACATCATATACCACTACCTAAAACCATTTTCGTTCTGTGTAAGATGACACCTTTTAAGCTTACCTCTATTCAAGGAGAGGTAACTCTGTTCTCCTGATGAGATGAGACAGCATTGAAATACTGTATTGAGAACTTTATCTGGGTTTATTTCTAAATTATACACATATGATTTTTTTTTTTTAAACACTTTTAATTATCAAATAAAATATTCTTATATAAATGGTTGGAACAAATCCACTTCTAGCTCAATGGGCGATTCCATTAATATACTTAAACAATTTGTCACATGACATTCCATGTTTGATCACCCACCCCATCCAACTGCCTATCACTCAGACATATGGATCAGAGCCAAATGTTTTCCCCTGTTCCAATCAATACAATGATCTTTCACACTGATAAAGACTGGATCTATCTCTTTGGGTTACCTAATTCCCCTAACATTTATATAATTTATTTTTTCTAATATCCACTATTCATTATTCTATTCTTATACTTTTGTTAATTGGTAAATACTTCAAAATGACCAATTGCATGTTAACAACCTTTCATACTAGTCCTATGTATATTCAAACATTAATTTAAAGGGAGCAAAGTTTTACTGACATATTGTAAATAACAATTTTTAAATAATAACAGATAAATAAGATTTTGTGACTTATACGATAAATTTTTGCCAGAATGGTTAATAACTGGATATTTTTTGCTGCTTACATTCAATTTATATTCTTTGGTTATGATTATTACATCACATGTTTTACATAATGATGCTCCACAAGGAGCCACCATAAAATCTTCAGTCAAATAAATCCCATTCGCCATTATGAAAAAAAGGAGTCCCTACCCCTGTGCTTTTAGTGACAATGGCACTACCCTGTTGGGATTTACTTGTCCTCCTAGGGAGGAGTTAGCTCTAAGGGAACACACCAGTTTTGAGGACTGCCCAGCTCTAGCTTGCAATCTAGTATAAACAGGCATAATTCAATATGAAAAAAGATTTTTATTTTCTATTTTTTTAAATTTTGAACAATCTTCAGTACCTTTGGTACCAGAAAAGTACCTAGATAGGAGGAAGGAAACCAAGCCATACATATCTGAATACCCAACCCATAAAGGTTTACAGCTCTAAATACCAAACATTAAAAAACATTTTCAATAGATTTTTTTGTGTCACTTTAGTGTGTTCCCAGTCTAGGTTTTGCAAGATCATCTCAAGATAGGCTGTGAAAAGTGAGCTGGTATCACCTTGTCTCACTCCTTTTTCTAGTTGAAGGCTCAGAGTCTTTATGTTGTCTGATGAAGGAACTGTTGTGTCGGTACATATGTTGTAGTACAGGGTCTACACCTTGTTGTACTATTGTTTCAATGACTTTGGGTATTTCCATCGAGTCAAAGGCCTTTTCATAGTTAACAAATGCTTCAGTGAGTGGCATTCTATATTCTACTTTTAGTTGGTTTACTGAATGGAGATGGTCCATGGTTGGGTAGCTTTTTTTTTCATTTAGTGTTCTGGTGATTCAGTTTATGATCACTTTGGTGAAGAGTTGGTAGATGCAGTTGAGTAGGTTAATTGGCCTGTAGTTGTTGAGGTCTTTCAGATTTCCATTTTTGTATAGCAGCATTATGATTGCAGTGTTCCCATCTCCTGGGACTTTACTTTATATGAGGCATAAGTTGAAAAGAATGGCTAGTTTCCAAACAATGATTTTTTAAGTAGGTCAATAGTGATCTTATCAGGTTCAGGAGCCTTTCCTTCCTTTGTTTGCTTGATGGTTTACTTCATTTCCTGAGGAATAACTTCTGGGAAATCTTTGAATTGATTACTTTTGGCTCGTGTTTCATGTTCATTTTTCTGTGTCCTTAGTGGAATAGAGGTTTTTGTAAAATTCCTGGCCACATTTGACAATTCAGTTCTTATCCATTTTCACACTAGTTATTTGCTTCCTTCCTGTACTGGAAGATTTTTCAAGTTTTGAAGCCACTACTTATTTCGAGAATTCTCCCAATTACTGCCGTCACACATCTTCTTTTGTCCTCTCTTCGTTTCATCTGGATGATTTTGTTCAATTCTCTTGCATCGATCTATTCTATTATTGTTGCCGGTGGCTTGAGATTTTTGCTTTTTTTCATGAGATTCCCATTTTTTTAAGAGTTTACTTATTGTGTGTGTGCTCTTAGACTTGAATATATTGCAGCGTCAATTGAGAACATTGTTATATTGTTGCTGAGCTCATTGTTGTTCTTTTCTGGTTTGGTGAGGAGTTCATATCTGTTTTCCACTTGAATGATTAGAGGAGCTCATTTTGAACGTTAAGTGGTGGCAGTTTGGTATGGAACATTTTCCTGCATCCTCCTTGGTATTAATTTGAATATTGCATCATCTTGTGGTCACTTCCAACATTGACTTGATTTAAGACCTAAATATCTTTGACATAGTTGCCCTTGTCTGCAAGGATGTAGTCTATTTTGGTTTTGGTTTTGTGATTGGGGCTCTTCCAAGTCCACATCCTATTGGCTTCCTTTTTAAAGAAATTGTTCATTATCCTGAACCTGTTTGCTGTTGCAAAATTTACGAGTTCTTCATTCCTCTCATCCTGTTTTTTGTACCCATACTTGTCGATGCATTTTTCATTACCGTGTTCTACTTGAGTTTTGAAGTCTCCCATAATGATTGATTGATTGATATATATATGTATATATATATATATATATATATATATATATATATATATATATATATATATATATACTTATACACACTAGACTGTATACTATTTTAATGAATAAAAAATTATAAAAATGTATTTTTTTTTGTATAAATGTATTTATTTATCAGAATGAAATAAGCTGGTGCATATCTGTATGTTAAATTTTCATTCAAAGCTAAGTCTTGTCAATTTAACTCAGTCAATAAGATAGCCACCGGGCAATCAGTTGTGTGTTCAAATCATAGTTGGGGGAACGTGAATTTTACATACCGGTTTACCCCCCTTAATTTTGGTGAGAATCATTGTTCTTGTATGGTAGAAAAATGAAGTCAATTCCAATTTTGCAGTTTGACAATACATATATATATATGTGTGTGTGTGTGTGTGTGTGTTATGCTGAATCAGAGAAATTGCCTATTTGAGGAAGTTTCAACTTTTTTTGACAAAAAGTAAATAAATATATAGTTCTCATTTGATCACAAGTTTATTTGATCAAAACCAAGATAAAAAACTCTTTCTTTACAATTGAAGTTTATGTAGTCAAAGTGAAATCAAAAATGAGTAATTTTGCTGATATATATATATATATATATATATATATATATATATATATATATATATATATATATATATATTGATTTTCATTCTTTCCATTGATTAATTATATGTCATGATTTAGCTGCTATTGATAAATTTTTATCTTGACTTCATTAGATACTGTGTTCCATGACACAACAGGTATCTTTTAGAATATATCATCAGTGACCAAGTTATTTGACATTCATTTGATAGAAGGTAGCAGACAGTGCTACAAGAAACATATTTGTAGATCTTGAAAATACTAAACATCATTTGTGAAAAACATTCGTTTTACATTTACACACAGGCTAGTTCATTTTTTTTAAAAGAACGCATTTGCCTAAAAAAAAAAAAAAACATCAAAAATTCACAAGAGCGATTTATTCAACAAAATTGAGGTTATTGCAAAGAAATTTTAATGCATAAATTCTACAAGATTAAATGGTATTAAAATCAGCAGAAAAGTTAAATTTTATGGTAATTAAAAGAAAAAATAGGGTACTTGATAGTAAGGTAATTTAAGCTCAAGGATTGAGATTAGTGAGATTTATTAAGAATCAAAATTAATCATTTTTCTGTTAGTAAATATTCTAGATAAATTTGAAATATTGTTATTATATTCACACACTGATCTATTAATAAATCTTACCAACACCAGGAGATTGTTATATAGACTATGATTTTCCAAGTCAATGCTCTACCAACTGAAATATTCAATATGTTCACAATAAAGAAATTCTTATAGAATGTCATATACACATACATAAAGCATATTTGTGACACAATATGTGCACATGAGAAAGATTTCCTGAAATTTGTTTTCATAGTTAAAATAACATTTCAGGATTTGAATATCTTATCGATAAGATTGAATATCATTTCAAAATCATTAAGCAGGCAAAATCTAATTGCAGGTTTTAGTATATGCCAATCAATGCACAAGATACTAATACATCTTTTAAAGATCAATGCACCTCTATACTCATAGAACGTTACTTTCTTGAGAGCCACACAATGTCCCAATATGTGATTCATGTCTAAAGTTTCTCTGAAGGTTTTACACTTTATGATAAGTGATTTTGTTCAATTTAGTGATACTGCTATAAAAAAGCAAGTAATTATTTCTATATCTGAAGTAGCAGTGTATGTATGTGGTGTGTGAGTCTTTGCATATATAGAGTGGGTTTTCAGTTAGTTGTTTCCTAATTTATCTCTGCCATCAAAGTTGTTCAAGGTTTTTAAATCATTAAAGCTTTCATAAACGTTACTTTCTTTTCTCTATCAAAGAAAAGCAACATCTATATGAAAAACGTTTGTTAGAAGAAACTTACAACTCCATCTAAATACAAGCATGATTTCTATAAAAAATAATATTATTATATAATAATATTTATACAATTTATAATATGATACTAAAAAAGTAATATCCTTATTTATATAATTTATGATAAGATACTATTTTTAATCAAATAAGTAATATTTTCATTTACTTAATTCATAGTTGAAAAAAAAAAGTGAAATATTTTACTAAGTTGTAACTCCATAAGGCAATGAAGGAATGATAAATTTATTCTATTTTTTATCGGATGATTTATTTGTTACTAAATTTTGATACTCTTATACGCTTGATGTCAATGAGACTAATATGATGCAATGAAAAATTGGTTACAAAATTCCTTGCTGTTTTTTCCCAACACAATAAGAATATATAACCCTATTTTAAAAGAACCTAATAATACTTGAAAAGCCCTCAACTATCCTCTTGTAGAATAGGCAATTGTCGCCTCCCCCATTATTGCATAAAATTAGTAAAAAATATAATATAATGCGACTTTTCATGAATGATATTCATTTTTTACAACATATTTCCTTTTGAATTCAGTAAAAGAACTAATAGTTCATCTGATTTTTAAACCAACTTTCCGAAGAAAATTAAAGAAAATTGATATCAAATTGAAGATCAAATGAAAATAAACAGGTGAAATCCAACCAGTATTGTATATGTTACAAAATACTACACTTACTGGTGTAGAAAAATATACTTTACCCTAGATTGGAATCAATACTTTTTTCCATATAAGGTTTAAGTAATGATTCTGACAAAATATTCTAGATGAAAATTCAGGTATTATGGACAATAGGTTAATGATTTACAAAAGAGCTGTAAATATAAATAGTATGATAATGTATTGTTACACATTGAATACACATTAAATTGGAAAATAACTTGGTTTTTAGGAATTATAACTTCTAAAAGAGAAGCTCAAATTTCTTTACTTGTGAGGAAGTCTTCAAAATTGTCATATCTTTGTGTCATCCAAGTCATATAGTGTTATGTGATTTGAGAAAACAATGGTTAATTTTTCACTTAATTATTTAAAGTTAATCAATGAGAATATCTGGTTAAATTCAAATGACATAATTACCTTCTTGAAGGACTGATGAAGCATATTCATGAAAAAGAATCATTATGAAATGTATTGAAATGTTTAGAAAAGCAAAATTCAAGATTGGAATAATGATAAAAATTCTGTACCTCAGCTATAAGGTGCAAGACTTGAAGAAATAGGTATTTTGGATCTCAGAAAACGATTCATTTTTTTTAGGGATTGCGGTGTACAGATTTTCATTATAGAACTATCAAGGATTGTACAATTATAAATTTAAGATGTTATTTTTGATATATGAAGATATTAATGGAAAGTCAAGGCTTTTGAAATAAAACATTGTACTTATATCATTTAAATATACTTATATGTAAATTACAGTATTCAAAAAACAAAGCTATTTTCATAAGGTTGGGATTCTCAATCCCTCAAGAAGCTTGATCTGACAAAGTAAGAATTTTCTTGTATTTATACTAGAGATCTCTGAACTTATCTACTTATCTTAGCTGCAAATTTTTATTCGCCATTTGTATTTGTTCACTGGCAATGCTATACAAATATTTATTGGAAAAAGTGAACTTCAGCACCAGGTCACATCCCTATGGCCACCCTGTGAGAAGCAAACATACAAGCAATGTTTTGTTAGTCTACACACTATCAGCCTCTAACTGATACTCTCTGACAAAGCAAAGGTCAGATCATCAGACCAAAATCAGGAATTAACAACAATAACATCGACTTAAAAAGCTGCTGTACATGATGATCTTGAGGAAACTTCTCACATTTTCAATTGTATTTGAATATTCCGACACTTAGAGCTAAAACTAGCTTTACAAATATTAACTTCATAAGTTTAGAATCCAAAAATAAAACTTGAATGCTATAGAATGACAGGTTTGTTTAGTCACTCAATAGAAACCATTGCATGACCAATGTCTTTTGGCAGCATGCCTTGTTAGGAGAGATCAATAAGAAAATTAGAAAAAAGGGCAATCAATTAATACATTACTTCTCACATCTTTTGTTGCAAGTTCAATTTTCAAGAATCAAGTGTGCATAGTGCAGGACACAATTTAGCATAAACTTACATTGTAAATTGACCCCCCCCATTGGTGCACATTACACAGCCAGCAAAAATCACTTAGAAACTGAAGAAACCTAACAGTTTTGGTTGATGATTTCTAATCAGAGTAAAAAATGTTATGCTGCTCCTTGGGCACTTGAGATTTTTTTAAAAATCCATTATTCTCCATTAAAAGAGATTGTTTTGAAAGTATCATAAACCGAGATGAATCTTAACCAAGCACTTAGCTCCTTCATTGAAATTTTTTCGAACTTATTGTTATAATTATTGTTACAATTGGGAAAATTAATCTAGTTTAACAAGATTCAAAGATTGTTGAATTGTTATAAATATAAACTTCCATAATCTCTTGAGTGATTATAATAACTAATGTAAAATGCATTTATCATAATTACAAGAATCATTGGGAAACTTTTTACTTGAAATTCATTTTCAAAAATTGTATCATTCTGGAGTAATGTTACTGTGCAATGAAAGATTGATTAATTTCTGTTAGTCAAGTCAAAAGTAACACGTTTCTAGTGAAGATTTGAAACAAATGATACCAGCAAACTAGTTATCCATTGCCATTTGCTTGGATTAGGGGCTAATAGGGAGTGCAAAAGTTCTGAATCGACAAATAATTTTGACTGGACTCCCCTCCCCAAACTCTCAGTCACCCAAAATTATAAATCTTGCACCATGATCCTTTTGATAAGTGAACACTTTACCATTCTCAAATTTTAAAGATACAAATAAATCTCAATGAATACAGTGAAAAATATACACAATTTATGATAGATAGATTTCATAAAACTACAATCCAGTGAATTGCGAAGATCCACTTCCAAATTCAAATAATTTCTTCCATAGGATGACAATGAACGAAAGTTCTAATTGTTAATCATTTCACAAGTATAAACTAGTTTTCAACCACGATTATCACCTGGTTTATTGTCTAAATAAATCATTTTTAGCAGATAATTTTCTACAATTTCTCTAATTAATAATACAAAGATAATCATGACGAAATTGATAGATTACAAGTTTCAGATATTTTATCGATACACGTCACTTTTTGTCAAAAGTCTGTGGTGGTCTCTTTATAACAAATATATATTCATTTATGATTTCCGGAACATTTTTCATTTTGTTTATACTGTACAGTGTATTTTCTTTGATGAGTTTTTTTGCAGTACGCTGCAAAACTCTCAAAAATATTCCCATTGAATTATTCATGACTGAGCAGCGGATTATTTAAACAGCAAATGGAAAAAAACCAGGAAAGGCAAGGGATATCTGTGTAACCAAGACATCAAACTTCATATTGAGTTTTGGATGTCCTTATCTAACAAATAGACACAAACTAGGATCTCTTGAACCAATAACATTTAATTACTGGCAGCTCCCATTACCCATCCAGTCCATTTTAGCACATGGGAACAATACAATAGTAGTTAACCAATGCCTATCATAAACTTTTGAATAAAAATCATTATTTGTCCTGGATTCATGGTTCAATATTTCCTTCATGAAGATTTCCTATGGTTTAAGACTTGAAACACGGATTTAAAACAATTTTGGAAAAATGACATGATTGACTAAAGGCTATTGTCAAAGTGAAGAAATTTTCAAGAAAAAATCGAATTAATATGAAATAAAGAGATACATATGGTACATATTTTTAAATTAATAAATTTGATGGTGTACATTATTTGTCATACTGCAATGATTATAAGCTTTTTAGACCTATACTGTATGTTGCCAATCTTTATAAAAAAAATCATAGTTTATATTCATAATAATTTTCCACAAAATAAGAAACTTTACAGCTTACACCAGATATATTTTAGGTACAAAAAGTTAACATTTTCCAGAAAATTGCAACTGTTTCAACATCTTAAATTGAAATGAAGTAGAATGTGCATAAGAGGCTATATAAATAAAAATATAAGTTGCATAACATTCTCGAACATTAGATTAATAATTCAAGTATTGGTATTTCAATTTCACAAAAATTACAAAAATCATAAACTTTTAGTACTAGTGTAATTCACTGTATTAACAATCCATTTGAAAAAAAAGTATTTATTTTAAAACTGATACGCATAAGATTTTTTATCTATCAATTTTATGATGACAGGAAATGATTTGCATATTATCAGTATGAGTTAAAGTTCTTGTTTTGAAATATCTCATTGAATTTTTTTTTTTTTAAACTTAGTAATAAACATAGTATAAGAATGATTTAAATATAACAAATGGGGATAACGCAGAAAGAAAATTAGATTTTTCATACTGAATTTTAGATCTTTATTGATATTCACAAAAAAAAAAAACATTACTTGGGGGTGATTCTAGATTTGTATTTCAAAGTATTGTAAGGGACTAAGTTATAAACTCAATTGAACAACCATTGCATCCAAAGGTGGTGAAGGGTTCTTCCCTTTTCATGTGTGTATGTTTGTGTGTTCCAGCACTTCTGGCTGTATCGTTTTGTCTAAAGACTTGAAATTTGAAAGTACTCTATATTTTCTAGAACTCTACTCTATTTAAGATGTTATCCAGTGGAAAAAAGTGATGTCATAAGTAGGATTCAATCTGACAATTTTTATGCCTTGATGGAAATTTTTTACATGAATGCACATTTTGATACTATGGTTGTCCAATTATTGACTGTGATGGTATCTTGATATATTTTCTAATTTTCCTGTTTGTTCTTAAAAAGTCACGAATGTTACAATAAAATTTCTAATAATTATTGTGTACACACAGATATTTGAGAGAAAAGAATACAAAAGAAATGGCACCAATATTTTCAAATGATTACCACATTTGAGAATCGGAAAGATGCACTTTAAAAAAAAAAAGGATCTGAATATCAGTCCAATGTGTTTGTACAGATTGAGGAGGCCAAGCACCAAAAGCTCTCATAGGTCAGAAAATATGGTATGTTTACAAAATACAAATATTTTGTAAAATGTTTATAGTTCAAGGGGAAAAAACAGAGCAAAATAAAGCTCACTGAAAATGGAGATTTTAGATATAACTGAACACACTCTGAATCCACAAATTCCATAAGCTTGAAAATGTGGATACGCAGTTACCCTTAGATATTCTCTTAGCATTCACTAAGGGTCAAATACTAGCTTCAAAAATATTTGTTTCTCAATTGAGTTCTGTCTGAATGTGGCCTCGGTTGACTTCATTCAATAAATACAAGCATTAAACAATAATACAAAGTTAAGATAGAAATAATTTTATGATAACTTGATTGTGCAATCATGTATTAATGTGCAAAAAATCCAATAAAAAAGGAAGTTAAGAGAAGAACTTAATGATGCAAACCAAACCACAAAACCACTTGGTCAAGCACAGCTTTAAAACAACGGATGAGTTTACCAATTCAACTGACTTACCAAGTTCACCGTACTCTTCTGCTAAAGATTGATGAATGAAGTACAAAATGTATGGTTTCAATGATAAATGATTTATTTTTTCAGCTGGTCTTTCAAATGTGTCATATCTTTACTCACCTGCTTGCTTCTGCTACACTTGATGGTACCAGCTCTATACTATCATAAATGTGCTTCATGGAACTGTCATAAACATGCTTCAGCTGGTGCCACTGCTTTCTACCAACAGGACCAGTAGAATCCAAACTCTATGTATAAAAAATATAAATGGTTTTGATGAGATAAATAATTAATAATCAAATTCAGTAAAAGGTGATAAAAGAAGATTATGTACTTTTTTTTCAAGTCATTTATTTGAAAATTAATTCCACACACATTGTTCAATCAAAATATATTCAAAGAATGTATCAAGCTGTATACAAATAATCAACTTTAAATAATATCCATTATAATTTCCTAATGAAAAAGATGAGAGATAGATAAGCATAACAAACAAGCACAGTTCAGTTTTATTTACTCCATAGTAAATGATAAAAATTGTTGTCCTTTTTGTATTCTTTCATCTTTAAAAGCTCTGATGAAGTGTAAATTATTTTTCTTTGAGACTATCTCAAGTCTTCATTCTTTAACCTGATATTCCTCCCTTATGAATGCAGGCACTGGAGCCATATTTGTTATTCTAAAGTTTTCTCCAGCCATATTTTGTAATTTCTATGTCATAAATAGTGATGAATCCATAATAACAGTGTAAAAATCAATAATTAGTAAGTGGTTTTTACATCTATTTATCATTCAGCCTATCAAACAGACATCAATAGATAAAAGTTTTTATCAACATGAATCAGTTCCAAATTTAGATAGAATTGCTCTTTGACTATTTCTGTTTCAGAAGGGATGTCAAATATCAAATGCATCGACCAGACTGATAAAAACAACTACTTGAGCTTGAAAGAAACTTTTTGAAACAAACATTTTTTAGATCTTAATTATTAACTATAAAATAAATAGTAAAGAATAATATCAAAAAAAAAAAAATGGAAGGATACTCATATATAAAATATAAAATAGCTTTTTATACCATTCCCAATTGTTCTCCCTACTATTGAAGACGTGTTTCTAAATTGGATGTTAAATAATTTGGATAAAGACAAGGATTGAATGAGCGGTGCACCAATCAACCATAGATTATAGAGGTTTCTATTGGTACAAAATTCCAGTGATCAGTAGATACATAACAAATAGATGCAACTACATATACCCATATATATCTATTTTGCACCTGGGTCTTTTGGGAGCCTATCTACATTGAATCCCAAAAGCCACTGAAACTAAAACTATTGAGAAAAATCTTAGAATATCCCATGTCATGCCACAATAGTTGACTAATAGAGTGTGTGATAATTACTTTATCTATAGAGGCAGTTGTGGTAAAATCTATTACCCCTATTGTCAGCCTTGACAGAGATCAATCATAATCAACATATTTATCATTTAGTGCATCATTGCTGTATGTTGGTAGGTTAGTTGATCAAATGTTTGTTAGGTTACAATGCAGAGTCCAAGAGTGTAAGATTAAAAAGTACCAATAGCATCCAAGAATCTATAATGACCTGAATTATCATACTTTTAAGAATGAAACATTATGAATTAAATGAAAATAAATTCCATACCCCTGCGAAAAGAAAAAACACATATTTTATCCAATGATAAATGCAATGAAATTCAGGAAAGACTATTTTAACTGTTTTACTTACATCCTTAATAGTATGATAATGAAAATAGTAATGATAATATATATATATTCATTTTGTTTTCAGCAAATGTACTACTTAATTTACTTTTTTACTGACATCTCCTAATGCTGAGAGTGTGTGATAACTACTTCATCTGCACAGGCAGTTGTGGCAAAATCTATTACCCCTATTGTCAGCCTTATTTTGATGCGTTTATAAATAACGTTGACATTCTCAAGAATCTTGACTGACTATGTTGAAAAAAAGGGTCTTGGTATTTGTGCACACTAACGCACACATTTGCATGGCAACCAATTTGGATTTTCAAAATGGCCATCATAAAATGCATATTTTGCACCATTAGTCACATTTTCAATGTATTTTCAAAGTTTTTGTAGATCAGCCAAACTAAAATTTGGGGTTCCTTCAGAGCATAGAGAATCAAAAATATAATGTTAGAATTTATATGGACAAATGCATAGCCGCCATTTTGGATTTTTAAAATAACTGTAGTAAAATATATAATATGCACTGTCTTGGCTTCTAGTCTAGAAATTTTATATTTTCTGGATCAAGGAATCCAATAGAGGTCTCAAAATAGTGCTCTGTTTCATAGAAAGTCAATAAAAAAAACTAATTGAAAACTATTATCTTTACATTTGTGATACAACTCTATTGCAAAGAACACCTATGTTTTCTGGGTCAAATAACCACTAGTGGCATCATAAGACTTTTGATCCTAACACTTCCCTAACTTTCGGGTCATTCCAGGTCACATCATCAAGGCTGTTTAACACCCGTCTGAGATTTGCCAGAAACTTTGTTCCAAAGTAACAATCTAGTTTGATAGGTGATCAGTTTTTCAGCACAACCCCAAAAAGTACAAGCATAAATTTTGTTCCTGAGTAATAATCTAGTTTGATCAGTGATCAGTTATTCAGCACAACCCGAAAAAGTACAAATATAACAGGAAAATTATTGTATTTTCTGAAACTAAAGTCTTCTGTTGAACATATTACAAAGTTTGGAAATGGCACAAGGAATAGATCCTAGAATAATTACATTTGAGTTTCCGCCATTTTCCCTCTTGGAACAGGCATTCAGCATTTCAGTTTTCTAAGCATACCCTATACAAATTTTTTGCTACAGAAAAGATCACCTGAAACTCAGGTGGGACTTCTAGAACATAATATCAGCATGCATACATTTAATGCAAATTGAAAATATTCTACGTAATTTCATCAATCTATGAGTGATTTCAAAACTGTGCTCCACGGACACCTAAGATTGCATAAACATCATCTAAAACTTGGAATAAGATGAACATAATAATAGAATAAGATTAATACAACTGTACATGCATTTAATAAAAAGATTGAGGTCTTTTTGCATTATTTCATCTACTGATATTATTCAAAATTGGACCACATAACATCACTTTATTTCTGAAAGTTTTTCTTTATTTTTTTACATCAATTTCCTAAAGGCTACACTGTCTTCCAGATGCTGTGCTTGGTGTGTCAATTCTACATATCAGAACTGTTTCTTGGACTCAACAAATATCATCTGTTAAGAGGCAAGTGTAGTGGTCAACCTGGACTACAATGATCCATGAATTTGATCATAACATAGGAATATTTGTCATCTTTCTGCATCATAAGGCCTATCAACCATGTACGATCATACAGGCATCATAATCACATCGAGAAATAGAAAATGGAACAATATTGTCAATCTCATATAACTAGTGAACTTCTGGAATATCCTTGTTCCAAGAATCTGCTTTGTGTCCTTGAACCTTTTCACCAGAACATGTCCAACATGAAGTTTGAAATAATAAATTTTCAACATTATTTCATCTTCCTATCAGAGGTTTTCAAAACTGGGGTCTGCGGACAACAGAAAGTAATGAAAGAGCATGACGTTGTCAACAAGATCAAAGTTGCCAAACTGAATTATAGTAATCCTTCTGATGCAGATGGCAATCAGCTTTAAAACTTCATTACACATGCATATGTTTCCAAAGAGAGTGTCCGATAGATTTCGAATGTTAACAAATGTGACCAGAAATTGTATGAAGACTATGTTGCCAAACATATCAATGGAGACGTCAATCTGTGGGTACTAGTCAAGAAGCACAGCAACATCAGGTTCTTGTCAGGAAACAAGAAGCAAACTGATATGGTTGTGAGCAATTGGTGAATCTGAAAGAAGCATAACTATGACCAGATTGAACTGAGATATTGATCAGAGCAATGCAGTCGGTTACCATGAGTATACTCTGACACTCAGGGCAATGTCAGCACATGGAAGGATGGATCTGTTGAAGCTCATACATTGACTGGGAAAGCTGGGAAAAAGCAATAAAACCAATCAAAACGCACAAGAACCAGCATCTGAAGATCATTTCGGCAAAGCAAAAACATCTTCAGCACCCTTCGAGAGTGCAAAAATTACCATTGGAGATGGAATGATACTCGTTGAACAGATGGCAAAGTAACCTGAAACAAAAGGTATTGGCAACAGACTTTAAGGTTATTCTAGTCTTTGACATTTACAGAGCTGACTTGAAGCAGAAAACAAGAACCAAATGACAACAAGGAATTCAGTACCAGATGGCTGATGACAAAAATATTGAACGAGTACCAATGAAATGCTTCTTATTTCACAAAAAGATGAAAAAAGATGTGAAAACATTGCACAAGCAGTACTAAAGAATAATACAAACTCCCAAAAGTAGATCATCAGGATCAAACTGCACAAGGAGCAACTGCAACATCCAGTTTGAAGATAAAAACTAAAGGAGGCTACTTAGGATGATCTACTTAGCAGCAGCTGCAACACAGTCTTTTTCAGCCCAGGTATCATTCTTGGTATTAGTTATAGCACATTATGACAAGCTCTGCAAGCACAATGCAGTATGTATGGTATAAGGTACTTAGGAGATAGAACCAATAAGGGTTGCACTGCGACCAAACGAGGCTGCAATATTATTGGTATTCCAGCCATTCGCTGAAGCAAACAATGCTGGAGGATTCTTTGGAATGAGTAAAATCAAGTGATTTCAACAGAAGATGAAAGTTGACAGGAATATCATCTCAGCACAGATGAAGATGACAGTGGAAGTCAAAGTTGCTTTGGCGAACTATGTATGCTTGATGTACCAGAGAAAAGACATCGATATTACAAATATTCCTAACCTAAGGTGGTATCTGTATTGCAAACATCTTGCAGAGAGCAGCAAATTGCCTCCTATAGTTGGGCGTTGGAAGAGCACATTGAATTCTTTGAACATGTGTACATACAGAGGATGGTCTGTTGCCAAACCACCCTGATGTGTCAATGTTTGTTCAACCCATTCAAACATGGCTATTATCGGTAGAAACCATGGGTGAGTTGCTACATTTATCATTAAGATGCCTCTAACTTCCTGTGAAATTATTTCATTAAATGCAAGTATGACCAAATGTTACTATATATATATATATATATATATATATATATATAGGAATTGAATCTTGCAGCAGCCCCATTTTCTTTTTTTATTCTATTCACATTCAGGCTAAGTGATACATTAACTGTGTAATGACAGGAGACCATTTCAAATAAATGTTTCTATATAATATGAAACAATTTGTAATCATCCCATCGGATCATATATATCCATTTCTTAATCCATAACTGTTGCTTTGAAAGAAAAAATCAGACCTAGAATTAGTGAAGATGAGAATATAGAGTGAAAGTAGTTATTTGAGCCTGAATTACCAGCAGCAGTTTACCTCAACGTTAAGAGTGTCACTTTCAATTTCTACACCATCCCAATTTTCTCCAATTGTTTATTCTATTTACGTTGTCCATACAATATGATACATCAACCATGTAATGACGGGAGATCATTTCAAATAAGGGTTTCTATATAATATAACGCAATTTCTAATCATATATAAATAAATATATAAATACATATTTGAAAGAATAAATATATATTTATGTATAGATAAATCAATATATATCAATAAGAACAAAATATATATCTATGTAAACAAAATATATATTTTCAAGAATATATATATATATATATATATATATATATATATATATATATATATGTGTATATACACACATAAAGTAAAAATATATTAATATATAAATACATGTATAAAAATATATTTATACACAGCAACTCCTTTTATCAGGCTACATAAAGACTCTGAACCCTTCCAACTCCAAAAAAGAGTAAGACAAAGTGATACCAGCTCACTCAAACTCTTCACAGCCTACATTGAGATGATCTTTTATAACCTGGACTGGAAGAATAGAGGAATCAAAATAGACAGCGAATATCTGAGTAACCTCAGATTTGCATACGACATCATCCTTTTCGCAGAAAACCTATACAACCCCCAACAAATGTTAGATGAACTAAACGAAGAAAGCAAAAGAGTTGGCCTCCACATGAACTTCAGTAAAACAAAAGTCATGTGCAACAATCACATCAGGAATAAGGACACAACTGTCAAAATCGAAGATGCAAAACTGGGGAAAGTAGACCACTACATCTACCTGGGACAACAAATCTCTATGAAACCTACAAAAGGAGAAAAAAATCAAGCAGAAAATCATCCCAGAATGGCAAGTTTTCTCAAAGCAAGCTAAACCTTAAAAAACTAGATGATCTAAATAATCCTAAAAAGAAGAGTATACAACAGATGCATCCTCCTGAAAGTCACTTATGGACCTGAAACATGGAACCTAACCAAGAGACAAACCTGAGAACTGGGAAGCATGCAACCTGCGCATGTGAGAATCATGTCAACCTCACATGGAGAGATCACAAGACAGCACTATATACATAAATAGATAATTATATATATGAATATATACATACATACATACACACACACACATATATATATATATATATATATATACATACATAGATATATATATATATATACATACATAAATAAATAGATAATCATATATATATATATATATGTACATACACAAATAGATAATCATATATACATATATATATGTACATACACAATTAGATAATCATATATATATATATATATGTACATACACAAATAGATAATCATATATATATATATATATATATATATATATATATATATATATATGTACATACACAAATAGATAATCATATATATATATATATATGTACATACACGAATAGATAATCATATATATATATATATATGTACATACACGAATAGATAATCATATATATATATATATATATATATATATATATATATATATATATATATATATATATATTATATACACAAACATACATGAATAGATAATTATGTATTTAAATTATGTACATATATGTATACAAATAAATATATATTTATATGAATAGATATATGTATGAAAGGTATTTATTATACGACAAAACAGCTGTCTGTAAATGACGCTATTAACGCACCCCCTTACAAAGGGGTTTGAGCACTCTTAGATAGGTCACCCTTCTGCAAAAAACAATTACGCAACGCTCTTTAACTCTTGAATGGAGTACCGGTAGATGGTAAACTATGATATATGCATAAAAATTTTTCACTTGATTCCATCCTACTGTCTATCTATTTCCGCGTAGAAGAAGGTTAGAATACCAGACTGGAGTGAAGGTTTCAATCCTTCCTGGCAACACTGGAGTAGATATTGAGTCCACAGTGAATAGTCATACTCTGAAGATGTAACTATATATATATATATATACACACACACATACACAAATAAATACATATACAAATAATTAGATATATATATACACACCTAAATATATATATATATATACACACACATATATATATAAATGAATTAATAAATATGTATACATATATACCCATGTATGAATAAGTGAAAACACACACTCACACACATATATATATATATATATATATATATATATATATATATATATATATATAAACATAATATGTATGTATGTATATATTGAAGGGACATAGAAACTCTATGCTACCTATGCCTAGAAACGATCAGAGATTCTTAAAATTCCCATCAAAAAACATAAATTAACACCCCATATACAGGTTTTTAAAAATCAACCATAGATATCTCATTTTTCTTGTTATCTTCAGTAGTGGTTGTTGCTAACCGACCATGAATATTAACAGAATTAAACAATGACATCTTATGTCATGTAAAATTGAACCCTAACATTGGGAGGGCAGATAGAAGTAAGATGTATTTCCTGAGAAAAAACAAACCACAAAAAGCTGATGGATCAAAAAAAGACTAACAAAAAAAAAAATCAAAATAAATGTGTATGAAGCATTCCAAATTTTTCAATAAGAACTAGCCAGGAATCCATTCCCCTATAGAAGATAAAATACAAAGAGAAACCAACAACTGAACAAGAAAAAGAGAAAAGAAAAATCGAAAAGAAATATAAATAGAATAAGTTGAAGGTATTCCAATGAGAAAGATAGACACACCACTAATAACATCCAAAATCAAGCTCTGAATAAGTTAAATCATTTGCCTGAAGAAGCCCCAAAAGGGCAAAAACAGAAAAGTCTTTGTGCAGCAAATCCATTATTTCACAAAATATATATATATATATATATATATATATATATATACACATATATATATATAATAATTTCCTTATCAATTAATGTTTGATTGTTTGAATGTCCATTCGAACAAAAGTGAGTAATTCTATTATTAATTTTGACTAGTCTTTCACCTTCTTTGTTGCTTCTTATAGCTATTTCAACCAAGTAATTTCATTAATAATTTTTACTAGTTTTTTCTTGCTTTTCATGTCAACTTTGAGTAGGAAATTTTACTATTATTCTCTAAAAATACAAACCCTATTGGTGTTCAGCCTATTCTGTGATTTTATCAGGTAAAAAAATTCTGTAGCAATATTTCCCTTTAATTAATTATTCCAATGTCTTCAAATCAAAAAGAAATTCTTGGATCCAGCCCCAAATTTAATCAAATCTTCCTTGCACTTTCACAAAATTTCACTGAAATCTGCAGAGACCTTTTAGATATACCATGTGGGCAAATACAGAAAAGTATAAAATATAAAAATGGAGAAATATCTCTCAATCAAAAATGGATCGCTGGATCCACCCCACAATTCAATCACTTCATCCTCACTCCATGGCTTACCTTTCCACAAAATCTCATTGAAATTCATAAGATATTGTATTGACAGACAGAAGAGAATATGAAAGAAAAACACATAAGAAAATGTTGTTTTTTTCATATTTTTATAGATTTCTGTATTTGCTCCTGTCTTCTTATGCAATATCACTAAAAGTTCCCAATTGATTTTGATAAAATCACGTGGGAAGATTGACCACATCATAGGAAAGACGTGATTAAATATTGGGATTCAGGAAGTAGAGAAATATTTTTACATTTTTCTCCGTAAATTTCTGTATTTATCACAAAAAGTTTTCTATAAATTTCCATGAAATTTTATGAAAGAGTGGGCAGTAGATTGCAGGAGATGTGATTAAATTTTTGGATGGATACGTGCACAATGACTTCGTTACAATTGGAAGAAATACTTGTCCATTTTGAAATTCAAAATGACCACCCTTAAAGTTCATAGATAAACCTGCAACAATTTTTTTTGATCTAGATGGTTTTTAGATATGATTCAACCAGGTTTCAAAGATAACCTCCCCCTGCAAATGATAACTTCCACTTTCCAATGGTACTTGACTAAATTCATAGTGCGCATTGCCATCATCGAATCACAATACGTTTTGTAAATATCTCAGGGATTTCTAAGTTGTTATTCTTACACCATTAAGTATCATTGATAAGAAATCAACAATTAATTTTCATTTGGACCTTATGCTCCTAGACTCTTCTCAGTATTTATTTTTTCGTGTTGGTACTAAAGCGTAAGGGGATTTAGGTTATGAAAGCACTTTTTTATTATACAAGTATTCGTACTTATAATAAAAATTGAAAACTGTTCCAGTTTGAGGCTTAGAAATTATGGTAAGCCTCTCTATAACCAAGTTACTATATACATTAGAATGGTAATAAATCTCAGGAGCATTAAGAGCATAGAAAAATCCAAATGTATTATGAATAGTATACTCATGATTGCAGAGAAGCAGAGCCAAATCATATGATTGATATAGTGGAGTGCATTTCTGGAGAATAAAAACTCCTTCAGCATGATATCCACAAACTGCTGAGATAGTTTTTCAACAAATCATCAATCAACAGCGAACAATGAACAAAAACTGTCAGTAATTATGTTCCAAAAATGATAAAAAATAAGATATTGTAATGTTAGATTTCAAAAAAAGCGGGGGCGTAAATATCTAGTACACAGAAATGGTTAACTAATCCAATAAGTAAAAATGAAGTTAAGACTCCACCACAGTCCAGTCAACCAACCAGACAACAGCCAACAGACAACAACAGATCGATCAAAAAATTTAAAAATCATGGGTCATAAAAGACTGAAGTTTTCAGAGAATAGATTTAAAAGGAAAGATACCTCAAAATTTCTCTCTTGGGAGAGAGATCCAACTTCACAAGAAAGGAGATAATCGAGACCTCTGCAACTACAGCACCATTACATTATTATCAAAAATACATTAACTATTCACAAAAATACTGACAGACTAATAGGCACTCTAAATGAAAATCAACCATGTAAACAAGCAGACATCAGGAGTGGCAATTCAACAATAGACTACCTACACACAATAAATCAACTAATCAAAAAGCACTTTGTTCGGCTTTTTGTGGATTATGAGAAAGTAATTGACCAACTAGAACAGACGGCAGTCTTCAATACAATGAGAGAACAAGGAGTTAATGAGAATCACATACAAGTCATTCAGAACGGAAATGGCTCTGAAATAATTAAACTACATAGCAATACAAACAAGATAAAGATCAGAAAAGGAGTGAGACAAAGAGATACAATTAAACATAAAATGGACAATATTTGAACCATTTAAGATTCGCTGGTGACATTTCAATGACGTCAGAAGCATTTGATGAGTTACAAATATGTTGAGTGATATCAATCAGCAAAGTTAAAAAATAGGGTTGAAGATACACAGAACAATGACAAAAGTAGTGTTCAACAATAAAGTCCCAAATGGTCACAATGGTATAATTTCTTAGATGAAAAATTAAATATTGATGAAACTCTTTGTACTTAATAGATCAATGTGTATATTTTCTGTTTTTGAGATGGATAAATTCTTATTGTACACATACCTTTTGTTATACTTGTCATATTGAAATGAACAGTTCAAAACCCAAAAGATTATTTTTTAAAAATTAAGTTGGCGATTCTAAAATAAGAATATTGGTAATGCTATCAATGATTAGAGTTCAAATACAATGTAATTTGATTACCTAGTCTATTAAGAATACCCATTGGATGAGTTAACATGATAATATGAACCAGGATTGGTCATGCCCAGTACTTACTATTATATATAGACAATAAAGAGGAAAACGTTCAATAGATTATGAAAATTATTGCATTCCAAAAATGAATCAATAAATTAGAATTTGCAATGAGAAATCAATATCTATGGTAAATAATTATATCAATATTATCGTGTAATTATTTTACAGATTGAAAAATTCAAATTGTGCTGTATCTTTGACAATATTTTATTTAAAATGATAAGTTTACAAAAATACTTGCAAATCATTTATTTCATTTGTGTATTAAAATCTGTTGAAATTTCATAACAACTGATTTATACATATTATTTCATAGACATACATAATAAAATCATTCTCAGATAATAGATAAATTTGGAGTCAGAAAGTTATTAAATTAGGAAAAAAATTTTTTTTTAAAAAGTCATACTTTTTTGTTTATCCCATGCATATCTTTAGCAAAGTGGTTCCAAACTTCAAGATTGGATCGATGGATTTGAAATGATTTATCTTTACTTGCAAATACTTATGATATTTACTGATAATTATCATTTTGGCTCATCATTCTCATTTTTTTTTTAACAATGTAATTATTGATCTTTCCATTTTTCTAATGAAACCCAGGGAAGCCTTTATTCTAACTTATAATGGATAAAGTGTTACAATTTACTAAAAAGATTTTTGTTGAATTGACCAGGCTGAGAACTAAATTGGAAATTATACACTTGTCAATCTTTCAAGCAATAAAACTACAATAATATTTCCAGGAAAAAATATATTTAGTTATAATACCCAGTATAACCACAGAATCAGAAAAATCTAGAACATAACAATGATAGCATCATCTTCACCATCAGCCTTTTAGTTTCAGTCCCCAAGATTTGCCAGACATTTCTATCATATGATCTATGGAGATCCATGTTGTAAGCCACAATGTTCAGCATTGGTCTGATATTCTTGCAACAAGACCAGACCATTGCCATTTGAGTTTTCTAATGGTTTTTATATCTTAGACCCCTGTCTTTCCTCTAATATACTATGCTGTCTTGTGATTTTTCCATGTAAGATTTAGCATGATACTCTCCTGAGCACATTATATGCTTCTCAGTTTGAAGGTCAATCTTTTGGTTTGGTTCCATGTTTCAGTTCCATTGGTGACTATGGGGAGGATACATTGGTAGTATACCCTTCTTTTTAGGAATAATGGGATTTTCTTGTTTTTGAAAGTTGAGCTTGCTCTATCGAAAACTTGCCGATCCACTTTGGCGTAGCTGTATCGCATACTTCCCCAATAATTTTCAGAGATATAAAAATCTTTTGAGGCTCTAAGAGAATTCAACATAGCTAACAAGTGTCACTATGTTATCATTTTTTTCACAAAATGGAAGAATGTACTTGTATTTTCTACAGGATGTTACAGACAGAAAAAGACCTCAGTGAAAATAACACTACTCTACTTGTTTTAATCGTAAAAACCATACAGAGCACAATCCTCTTTTACGTTACACGCAAACTTTTGCCTCTCTCCTCATCAACTTTTTCAAAACATTTTGTTCTGTTCATTTATATTTTTTGAGCTTAAATTTTATTATCTTTTGCAGAAAGGAATCCAGAAAGTTGTAGCACTTCATTCAGGTGAATTCATCAACATTATCTGAATTCACAGAAATAGCATTTTTGAAATCTAAAGTGTCAAGTCTTGTTTAAAAGCTTAGAGACAAACAAATAAGTCCTCCAGAAGCCTTAGTAATTTTTTTTCTGATAAGCAAGCATTAGTTATGCACCTACAAACCAAATGTCATGTGTTTGGCATTAACCAGTTGCTGAAACCTGATCCATATTTATGATATTGTTTCTATGGGGAAAGGAGTTCTGACTTATAATGTTTGGGAATATCAAATAGTTAAGTTTTCCCTCTTTGGTGAAATACCTCCCGAGAGAGAAAGTTGAATTTGAAAAATCTTTAAATCTAAAAAATGCATAGGATTCAGAATATTGCTGAGATCTGCTTTTTTGCCAAGCTTTGGATTGGATTAAGCAAAGATATTGCATTAAAGTTTATTTATGTAATTTCGAGAGAAAAATATTTCGGAAATAATTCTAATTCAAAACAAAACAAAATGGCACAAAAATTAGTTGGAATTATTTCTATGAATAGGAAAAATAAAATTACATTTCAAACATAAATACCAAAGTTGAGATATGGAAATCCTTATATAAATAACTAACCTCATTGAAATAGTGTTATCAGGATTTCAAACTCAATTAGAAAGTACAGTATATCTTCAACAGGAGGGCAATTTTCAATCGTTGTATTCGCAGACGACCAAAAAGAAGTCATTTATTAACTAAAAAATAAATAATCATGAAGTTAACTAAGATGAAGAGAATATTTTTCACTATTTGTGTGTCTTTGTGAAATCCAAACTATAATCTATAGATGAAGAAATACAAACCCTTGACTAATCTGGTTCTTCATTTACACTTGAAATTTTCCTACACAGGCAAGATTTTTATAATAGCAACTAAAGCACTTGAAATTGAGAAAGAGTAACAAAAGCACCCTGTTGGTTAACTTTAGTCATTGTAGTTTGTCCTGAATTATATCTATAATCCCTAACATAGTATCTGTAAATAATGATAGAATTGTTTCTGTCATACATGGGTAAATTATACAAATAATTTAGCATAAATGTATTTATTTATTAAGATGTGATTAACTGACATCTGTCAGGATGTGGGTTTTTTTTGTAAAATTCAGAAAATAGTACATGGCAGATTGATTATGAAAACATACTTTTCCTATGTAGATTTATTTTATTTCAATCAATGATACTTTTGTTTCCCCCAGAAATTTGTCAGTTTTGAGAAAAATTAATTTCTATGATTTTAGGTGTTTTCTTTTTATTTACAAGTGATCATAATATTAAACTGAACCTTTACTTTCAATCCATCATGCAAAACTGCACATGCAAAATATTCGATTACCATCATAGAGTCTACTCCTTGTGAAAAATGTTATTCAAGCTTTTTTGATTTAATTGAAATGTTTAAGGTTACAGGTATGGGTAGGGTTGGTTTAGGAATAAAATGAATTGTTAACACTTATTTGATTTTTTTTTTCAGCTTTTTATATAACCATGATCAGGCATAAGACTAAATTTTAATCATTTGCAAAAATTGAAGATTTCCACTCAAAAAAGATGAGCTAATATATTTTTAGCAAGAACAGAAGAAAAAATTTACAAAGGAAATTTTAAAGATTTTAATTATGTTTTTGAAATAGCGTGTCAAAGAATTTTAGAAAAAAAAATACTTCTATTATTCAACATATGTAAATCTAATCTACTGCTAGAAAAGGGGTAAAGGAGTCGAATGCTGCTTGTTATTTGTCGCTTAATTTTTTTAGCTTCTTTTTTCTCAGTCAGCAGTGGCTCAACAGTGAGCATTACACTGCTGATCAGTAGACCTTGATGCGAACCCAGAATGAATTCCATTAATTTTTTATATTAGTTTTGTTTGGTGTGACCAACAGACAAACCAACAAATCAAACAAATTGATGACATTGGATTTTATATAAGATTTGTAAAGATTCTTTGATGCTAATTAGTTTAGCATCCATTCAAAGAATACATCAAGGAAAATAACAAAAAAAATCTTTATTAAGTTCTCATAAGAGAAAATTCTATGAAATAAATTGCTTTTCAGATCTCAATGGTAGATCTCAATAAACATAAGATTGCTGCATAGAAGACCTGGCATATTCTAATGATTTTGTACAAAAATTTAGCAACAAATTGTTTCAAGACAAATGTACAGAGATGTATACTCATCCAAATCTGATTTTACTAGTACATGAATGAACTGTAGGGAGCATGAGATTTGTTACAAAAATGTATAATGACAAAGTAAAACCAATACAATAAGTTTAAAAAGTTGTTGAATGGTACCTAATTATTGATTCCAGGAACTAAAAATGGAAGCACAGTAATGATATAAATGAAGTAATAGTAACAAATTAATAATCTGAGATAACCAAAGTCTCAAGATCATCTAAACTATTGATATATTGACAAAGATAAAATTCTTAAGCTTCACTGAAATCAAGCAGCTTAATATCTAAAGTTAACTAATATAAAATTACCGCTTATCAACTTCAGGATTAGCTGCATGGTGCTGTAATTCTGTTTTCATACCAAGCACTACAAGACATGATGTGAGCTTTATGATCCCAACAAATCATCAACTCAACACTATTTGCATTCAATTGCTTTTTAGATTATATTCAATCACATCTAACAATAAATAACTTGGCCTAAAGTAAAGCTATTTGAAAATAATCATTAAAGACTGTTCTCATAAGATATTTAAAAGTGTTAGTTCAAGCCTGTTATATATAGATGCTTTAATAGTAAGGAAATCTCATCAAAAGAAGACATCCCTCAATTCAGAGGTTATAGTAATAATGTTTTGCTAAAGCAAATGGAGCATGCAAAGGAAGGAGGCAAAAAAAAAAGAATGCCAAGAGATTTCTCTTTCCTTCCTTCACATAAAAACACGCTAAAATATTCACTAAGTCTCAAACAAAAAGTTGCTGGACTATTAGCGATCCCAATCAAGATTGTTCCCAGTGAGAGATTGATTTAATGCAATGATTAAAAAAGAAAATTCAAGATAGGGAATGCTCATAATCCTAGGGTATTTTGCATACCCACACACACATATTTTATAGTCATTTTTTAAAAATCAAGTGCATGGAGAAATCTCAAAGAATATCCAGTAAATGTTGGGCATATTGTTAATTTAAATATTACTGGGCTTGCTAAGGCAGAACGGTAAAGCAAATGCTTCTACCAAGATCAAACTTTTTAAATTTCTTTCTTCTGCCAGTTAATGTGTTTAAGATATAAAGCCAAGACCCAATTTGTGTGGGAAAACATTAGTTGGACTAAGCCATCTTCTATACAAGGCCACATATGTTGAATACCCAGTTAGGAACAAACTTACTATAACTGACTGGTAAAACTATCTTGCTAGCTATCGCTCTATGGTGAGTGCTTACCAAACTCAAGTGGATAGGAATATTATGAAACATCTATGTTCCAAAGTCAACTGTAAAAAAACTCTAACATAGATTTGTTGCGAATGAATAGTCCTTATTATATAGTATTAATTCCTAATTTTTGTATTACCAACATCCAGAAATATTGGAATCCAAAGGTTCCATTCACATTTCCAAATACATGAGACCAGTCAGAAACTTGACAAGTAGAAAGAGAAAAATATAGGTATACTAAATATGCTTAATATCATCATATGTAAAGATCATTTTTGCTTGTTTGGCAACTATAGAAACGTTTTTCCATTAATGCTTTTTCTTTTTTTTGAAGAGAAAAGTTACAATGAATCTTCAACACCCAGCTGAGCAAAAGTAAAAAATATAAGAGACTTCACTGTATGGAAGATTAACATGAAAGAGGAATAAAAAATGTTATTAAAGAGATTTTATATATATATATATGTGTGTGTGTGTGTGTGTGTGTGTGTTAGTGTATGAGTGAGTGAGTGCAAGAAAGAGATCACCAAAAAATTGATCCAGACAAAAGTGCTAAATTTCTCATGAATTAGAACAATATATTTATTGAATTATACCTTTTTTTGAAAATCATCACCATCATGAAGTCCTGGATTACATATAATTTTGTGAATAGGTATTGAAATTGAAACTAAATGGAATTTTCAAAAACTAATAAGCTAAAGCCATGCTCTGGGTTAATTGGGTGGCCATAACTCAAGCTGTCCTTGAGTTTTGATGACAAGCAGACTGACAAACATTTGGTGAATTATAGTAAGATGATTGACAGTCTCATTATTTCTGCATAATCAACATTTACTACCTTCAATTACAGATACATATCATCTTTTTACCCTCTTCTTGTTTCATTTCTCCTCAGGTTCTTTCCTTTTAATGCTTTTTTTTTGTTTTCTTCTACACTCTGCCTCCATCTTCCCATACCTAATTATAAATCCTAGTTCAACACAAGAATCGGGCATTATGCTTACTGTTAATTACTAAATCTACCTCAAAGAATGTCCCCCTTCAACAAGACAAACAGCATGTTTGCTTTCTGGCACACTTCATTCAATCTATCTTTCTTCACATGTTTTCCCCCCTCATTTGATTTAGCTCACATGATAGACTTCAAAGTAAGGATCCAGTATAGCATTATATTTACATTGTAAATTAAACCACTCCCTAAAAATTTCAAAAAAGTTTTGGAATTTCCAAAAACTTATATGCAAAATCACGCCTGGCATCCCATTTGTGCATACAGAAAATTTCATGGGGATATGTTGTGTGGTTGCTGTATTGCAGATTGCCAGACGTTTGATGAACTACCATAGGATATGTGTGCACATATGTAAGACAATACACACAGCTCCAAAAAACTTTGATACTGCTTGTATATTCAACTTATATTTCAAAATGAATGAATCAATTCGATAAATTTTAGTAAAAGATAACATTCAAGATTCCAGTGATCAAAATTGTTAAAAATTCAACTTCAGCAACTAAAAAATACCATCTTCTAAAATAAGTCACTGCAAAATTGTTAATATAATTTTCTTTTCATACTATAGAAGTGCTGTATTGTGTGCCTGAGGATCCACAAACTGAATCCAGACAGAAAACATTATGCAATTAAATTCTTCTATTACGACCAAGGATAAGCCAATGGAAAACTCTACTCCATCCATATCATTTCATAGCATTAAAACATACATAAATTCCAGAACACATGATTGTCTGAGATTTGAAACATAAATTAGCACAACCCCACACACATTATATATATATATATATATATATATATATATATATATATATATAATGTCCATTCCCAGCCTAATGATGAAAAAGCATTTATTTCACAGAACAAATATTTATTTATCAACATAAACTCCTTTGTCAAAGCATTTAATTTAATACCTATCAAACAGGTTGAATTTCAAGTAGTGAAAATTTCAACTAATAACTATGTGTCTGGCTGTGAACTCATTGATACACCCTCATACATGCTAGTGTGTGTGTAGGGGCATGTATGTAAATAGCAAATTGTTAAAGCACTGACTTTGTCTGCTGTACATATATATATTTATGCGTAATGCGGAAAAGGAAAAGGACTTGAGACTAATTAGTACAACGCAAATTATTATAAAAAAGTATAATTGTTTACGTATGTTTCACCCACACAGGGCTACCTCAGAGGTTAGAAGTGAAAGTTTGAATGAGAAAAATGGTGAAAACTACAGGAATGCCTGGATGGTTGTAGTGTAGAGAATATGTTGTGTAAAGGTAGAGAAAAGCGTGGAGATTATTACTGTATATTGGGGGAAAAGATTCAATACATAGGTGGGGTCTCTAGACAAATGGATGTTCTTTTTAATAGATGAGGTCGTTTTGGGAAGGGAAATGACAGTGTCTTGATGATGTGGTTGGTGTGGGAAGAGTTAGGGATTTGGGGGAAATAAGGAAAATCATGGAATTTTAAAGCAGCATAAAAAAAAACAAATGATGGTAACACATTTGATGCTGGTTAAACATACTCCCAGGTATGGTCCTAAAACTTTTTTTCCTCTTAAACACATGAAAATAAAAATAGAGTATAAATAGATAGGTAGACATTTGCAATTATGTTGCTACAGATCAGTTACACACAGCCATTGTGATCGATGGCCAACTGTTTATTTTGGTCTTCATATACAACTACGGTTAGGGTATTGTTTTTCAGGGGTATTTTTACTTGTCTTTTCATCTTATTTTTTTATTTTGCTTTTTGGGATTTTTTAAAAATTAATCTATAAAAAACTTTTTTTCATAGTTTCCTGTTCCTGTGTGTGTTAGGGTCTGGGGTCAGTGTTTGGTTTGGTTAGTGCTCAATAGGGTTTCTGGGTAAAGTTTATCATGGATCACTATTTTTGTTGACTGTTTGGTTTGTTATCTTGGGGGAAGGTGAAGATTGCCTTAATTGGATTTTTAAGGTTGGTGTCCTGGTGTGAATTGGAATGTGGGTAGATTTATGGATAAAATAAGTTTAAAGTTGACATTAGCCAACTTGCGATTTATTTTAATAATACACAGGAAGAGACGGCATTAAAAATCATAAAAAAAACTGGAAAAAATAAGATAAAAAATCAAGAAAAACCCTTAAAAAACACTCTAATTATATATAAAGACGAGAAGTAAACAAAAAAAAGGGGGTCCATCAATCGCAATGGCAACACGAAATTGATCACAAACAACAAAATTGTAAATATCTGCCTATCTAAATATATGTGTCTCTCTCTCTCTCTCTATATATATATATATATATATATATATATTTAGGTGTATGTATGTAAATGTGTGTCTGTGTGTATATCTTTATATGGATATATAGAGAGAAAAAGACAGAATGAAACTAATTTGTGCTTCTGAAAGAGATGAGAGGTATTGATTTCCAAATGAGCTGTTGGATTAATAGAGAAAAAAAATTCAAAGTTATGAATTAAAATGTAATTAAGATGAATAGAGAATGAAAAAAAAGCACCAAAATGAAACTTCAGTGAGATTCCAGCAGAGGAGCAGCAGAAAACTATCATACTTACTGAACTTACTTCAACTGTGTTTCTACTTAAACTTCTCAAGCTCAGGGCTCGGCTACGAAGACTGCTGGAAAATAAAAACAAAAACAAACTCAAAATAATTACAACTGAATATTTTGCAACTAACCCCTTCCCTTATACCTTTTTTTTTTTCATTTTAAAATTGAATTTGAAGCTTCTTATAGATGGGATGAAAGTATTGTTTTTATCACTTCGATGGTAAAACTCAGACATCTTAGTGCACACACGTTCAATAATGATAATATTTTGGGCATGAAGAGTCAAGATCCAGAACATTCTTTCAAACTATTCCCCTCCTCATTAGATTGGGAATCGTATTTTGATCTGTAATTTCTGATCTTCCTCGGGTAAAAATATAAGGATACAAATAATTCTACCAGAGGAAAATGGAATGGCATTATTTCTAAACATATCAAAGCTAAACGAACAAGTCTAAACTAGATCTCCAAATATACCTGGCATGTACAACCGTCTTGTAATTATCCATAGTAAGCTGTCAGCACAAAAGAGTTAGTAAAAATATTTCTGATTTTTCTAGGGCATTAATGCACTGTATGAAACTTAGATTAAAGATCCAAGAATCAAGATCAAAAACAAAACCTTTTTTTCTTCAAAAGCAGTTGATGTTTGATACTATAAAGACAACAAATGTTTCTGTCTTTTTTTGTTTCCAACTAAATTCATGTTTTGTAGACTCCTAAACAGTTATACCCACCAAGCTGAAAGTTTGCGTATAAGGGTAGCTTGACCCAAGAATAAATATCAGATATGTGGAGACGATCTTTGATTACCTCTAAAGGTTAGGTCAAAAGTCAATTTTTTCATTTCAAAATCTAATTAAAAAGGCTGCAACTTGTGCAAAAGGGTAACTTGACCCCAAAATGAACATAGAATTGGTGAAGATGACCTCTGGAAACCATTAAAGGTCAATTTGGGCATTTTTGAATCTAACAGGATAGTTGTTACCAACTTCTAATGACCTTTAATGGTCAATTTAAGGTCAGGTCAGATAGGGCATTTTTGACCCACCTGAAGGGTTGCAATTCCCACTTTGAAAAGTTCTGCTGCAAATAAACCTGGACATGGTAAGAAGAAGAAACTGTTGGCCAGCTCAGAATGTAATCTTTTAAAAAGTGTGAAAAATAACTCAAATATCACAACTAAGGATCTCAGGACTAATTCAGAAGCCACTGGAGTGAAAGTAACAAGAAATACTATCACTAGAGTCCTGTATAGAGCAGGCCTACAAGCATGCTGACCTTATAAGATCCATTCAGTACAGGCCAGTCATTAGAAAGCTTGTCTAGCATTTGCATATGAACATATTGATAAGCCAATCTCATTCTGGGAGAAAACCCTCTGGTCAGATGTGACAAAAACTTTTGGGGAATAATGTCAAGAAATTGTTTTTGTTTTTTTTTTGTTTAAAATTATCCTAAATTAAATATCTAAGATTTCTGTTTACATACTTTCTAACATCATACCTATAGCTACCTCTGTTTTGCAGGAAATCTTTATTACTCGATTATTTCGGTAATCATTTTCAATAAATTAAGAAAAATTAGACTGCACCAATAATTTCAATCATAAGTGTAACTCATATTTCATCTCAATTTTGATTACCTGTTTTTATGAATGAGAAAGCAGTTTTTGAAATATCATAAGATACTAGAAAAGGACAAGCAAATAATTTATTAATCATAAAAATGATTATATACATATGAATGAGAATGATAATTTTACAAGAATTTAATAATAAACAAGCACTTTTATATAAAATGGAAATAAGAATATACTGAGTAAATAATAATACCATATTCTGCTGGTTAGCTTCATTCTGTCTATGTCAGTGTGACATGAATATCTATGTTCAGCTTTTCACTCCCTATTGGAATCAAACTTTTATATCGTAATTTACTTTATAAAAGTTACATAATTCCTGATCCTTGTCTTCATTTATATCAATGTTAAACTAAAGCTACTTGAATGATTTAATGGTTTAAATTAGCATTGTGTTTTCTAAAAGGTACTATGTTTCTGGCTAAAAGAACTATTTCAACGATAAATTCTAACTATGACTTGCTATAAAATGAACTTGAGGTCAAGAGATAGGCATTTGTACAGTATCAAATAGATATGGTGAAATAAGAATCTCATTTTTTTTTTCAAATTGAAAAATATTAGTTATACATTTGATAAATTAGCAAATTACAAAAATTAATGAAAATCCACAATCACTATTCCCTAATACAAGAATATGAGGTCTGACTGGGAAATATTCAGCTATACAATTTAATGGAAAAATAGCCTACCTTGGGCAATTGCATCTTAGTCTCAGTGAAGTATTTCCCTTATAATCACTTATACTTATCCCACCATCACTTTTACATCTGCTAAGTTCTTTTCAAGAATCACCATCAGCTGCATTGTTACATTCTCCTTAATCCCATCCACAATCTGAAATCTCTATGGGAAAAGCCAGAAGTCTCAGGTAGCCAAATCTGGACTGCAAGACCTTTATGATGTGAAGCTTTGCCAAAAATCCCTTCAGGAGATGTGAAGAATGGGCAGGAAAATGGGACGATCACATAGTACACAATCTCACTCAATGGTGTCTCACAGCTGACCATGTAATGCCATGGAAGAACATCAGTCCAGTAAGGTCCCTTCTGATTGGTTGCTAAGTTACATCAACGTTGTACAACCAGTTCCAGTGATATTCAAAATGGCCGGATACTCCCTGTTCTCAAATTCCAACAATAAAAAGCTACTGATCATCAAGAATAACTAATTCATAATCAATTCACTGTTTTATCCCTTAACACATAAATACTTGGGGACTTTTTCAGTGAATTATCAACTGTTTTAGTAATTTATCATACATATTTTGGACATTTATGTGAATTTGTCCTCTATTGGTATGAGAATTTTTAACATATGCTATTAACATGTATAAAAACTGTAATTTTCCACTGCTAGACGACAACTTGCATTTTTTTCCTAAATTGATAAGTCTGTTCACTCAGCACCTCACTATTGTATTCATGTTGGATGCAAACTCAAATCTAAATAAATGATTTTTTACAGAACATCCAAATGTATAGCTATGATAAAATCAATGTTTGGATATATATATATATATATGAAGAAAAATGATAACACTAAGACTGAACCAAAGGAAACTAATCAAATATGATGAAATTCATACTAAGCAAAAATGCTAAAATATATTTTTGGCAAAGATCCTATGTGAGAAGGGAAAAGGATTCGGCTTGAAAGACCTATTTATTTATCTCATGGCAAGTTGCACAAAAGAGAAAATTCATATTATCTTTATATATTAAGTAAAAACAAAGCATAATGATATTGGGATAAATAATCAAGAGTGGGCTGTATACAAAGAGGGAAACTTATAGATCTGATTAACACAGCAAGACATGAGCTGTTTACCAGGGCTTTATTAAATGATACCTTCAATCTATTATATTCCTGGCTGATTATCTAAGAACCACATGGCCCTTCACTGCCTCTCCATCCCTATCTTTAAACAAGAGCTATAATAGCATGGGAGCATGAAACTTACAACGCACATGAAGGATATCCAATAACCAACATCATCATGCTTTACATCAGAATCGATGCAGACCTATACAGGATGAGTACATGTTCACTCACTGTAAGACTATGAGAGCTCTAAGTAATTATGTATAGAGATTAATATTTAATCATATAACAATTAATATCAATGCAATGACACTTTATAATGCAAAATATCTATATCAGAATAACACATATTACAAGTAAACCTTATGACAATCTATCATATCAAAAATTATTGCAGATTGAGATTTTTTTCTCTTCTTGAGAGAGAGAAACAAGTAAAAACTCAAAAAAGATCCACATGCAATTGTAATCCCTTAGTATAGCAAACTGGTACCACATTTGATGCATACTATTTAAGAATTTCTGCTTAGATAGGATTATTATTGAACAATAGAACATCTAAAAATAGCATACTGTTATACTAGTAAAAATTAATGAAGAATACATCTATTGTGAGATCTGTATGAATTGTTAGAAGCTGTCAAGTTTTCTTCAGTTTTTATGCTCCTCAGCCTGACTGTATGTATGTATGTATTATCACACATACATGCCACATCAATGGAGCTAGAGGGTTAAAAATCTCAACATTCATTCCTCGTTATAGGAAGAACTTTTTTCTTTTTTTTCCCCAAATTCCCCTTCTGAATAGGTCTTAGTTGGGGATTCAATTTACAAGGTGGGTTTAAGCTAAATTGATTACTTAGTTTGTGTTAAGCTTATTTGTATCTTTTCTGAAAATTCAGACTTTTTAAGTGATCACTTGGCAACAAAGACTTATGAAAATTTTGTTTACTTTGTCTGAGTACAGATTTATATTTTTCCTTTGAGTATTTAGAAGTAATGATATAGGTAACAAGCCTGGTTGCTGCATGGTTAAAGAATTGTATACATAATAAATTTGAAGATCTGTAAAACTAATCAGTTTGGCTCAGTTGGTTAGAGAGTCGATATTAATAATGTGGTCAGGATTCCAAATCGTATGGGGAATTGTTTATCTTATAAAAGCATTCATTTATTAGAATGGAATAAGCCCTCATATATTTTTGACATGATTTTTCATTAAAATATAAGACTAATTAATTTACCTCAGTTGGTGAGAGAGATGCTTACAAATCAGTTGGTAGTGATTTCAAATCATGGTAGGAGAATATTAATTTTACATATCAGTTTGGTTTAACGTAATGGGACAGATGAATAATGAAGAGTTCACTCCCCTAAATTTGGTGAGGATTGTTGTTCTTGTTATGGTAGAAAGACAAACTCAACTCCAGACTGAGACTGGAGTTTGACAACAAGTATTTTCAAACAAACATACAAATCTTTCCCTTCGCTAAAAACACGAAAACAAGAAAATTTATTAGAAGAAAAAGTTGTTTGAGATTGGGAAAATAAACTTTTTTTAAATGAAAGAAATTTTCAATTTGAAAAAATAAAGAATAAAACAAAGATACCTGATGCAAGAAACTATTGATTCATCAGAGAAACAGTTTATATAATGGATATGATGATTGTGATGTAATGTAAATGCCAAATTGAGAGATCATTACTACTGAGATTCTAAGAATGAGGAAAAAAAACAAAGCATTTGTTGGATCAGTTGAGTCAGCAAGTAAGTCAAAGTGACATTAACAACATGAAAAAATATACTCTTCGACATGGTTCATAGATTTACATATTATCTATTGAGAACGCTTATGGGGATTCTTTTGCCAGTTTCTTGTAATCAGGTTGATTGCCAAAGAGTAGCAACAATCAGGTGTAATTAAAAAATACACCTGTATAAATGCCTTACTTTTCAAGAAACCAAATCCTTACTAATTACTGGTATTTATGGCAAGTACACTTTTGGAATAATGGGTATAAGTAGAAATAGATTTATTTTTTGGTAACAATTTACTACACTGGTGAATCAAAATGTCATATCTGAGATAAAATTGAATAAAAAAAGAATAAAATTGTTATTCATAAAAGGAAAAAAAAGAAACTCATAATGAAAATCAAGTTGTGGGCTCACTTAAATGATCTCAAAGAATCATGTTTCTAATGAAACATTTTTCTAATGAAACTAACAACATCAGTCAAATTGAAATTCACACCTCTTTGATAATTTGTTATTTTTGGAATACTTAATTGGGAACAAACTCACTACCAGTTTCTAGACTACTCATTCCTGAAAATGAGCCCCATATTCTTAGGGAATTGATGCTAGTACATTTAACTGGACTACAAAAAGAGAAAACAGGATGGGAAACTCATTCAGGATAACTCTTCTACTCTGTTCCCATGTTTCATGAAGCCACAAAAATCAAAAGAATCTATTAAAATGACTGATGATGGGCAAGGTACAAGTAAGCGTTACAAAGTAAATTAGTAGAAAATGGTACCAGCAGTCAACGAAGATTTGGTTATTTTTTTGTACAAGTTATTGAGGCATTTCATACCTGTGATATGTGTCTGCATATATATATATAAAATGCATAACATGGCTACATATTTCAATTATGTTTTGTAAAAGAAAGTATTTTACTTTCACAGTTTGCCATATTTAAAAATTAGAGCTTTCAACTCTTTTAGGAGAAGAATTTTACATAGCAGCAGTCAAGGAGAAATTTCACATTTCAGCTTTCTACTGGAATTCTAGCGATCATCAGAACATCTTAAGGATAGTTATGCAATAAAATGTTGGTAGGAATATTAATACTACTCTTATTCTGACCAATGATCAATGATTTTTTTCTGTTGGCTTGTTAATGAATTAATCTTCATGCAGTATTTTATGGCATGTCAAAGATTGTAGAGTATTAAAATCAATAAAATTTGCATGAATGGTTATAATTGATACCACTTTTAATTTCTATTCTGTACAGTACATGATCTTCATGCTTTTCTGACAGAAAAAAGTACATTAGTTACCATATAAAGAAATGAATGGCTTGGCTTAACAGACAAAGATTTTGGTAGGGTTTTTCCATGATCATGGGATGCATAGATGGTGGGATACAATGTACCAAAAACAACCCTCTAGCTTGCACAATGAAGTTTTAAGGTGAAGTTTGATGGGCAAGTTATAGGGGTCTGCCTCCTTTTTAGCCCCTTCGGAGGAGGAACTTGACAGCATGGCTGCCTGTGCATATATACATATATCATAGCTATATATATATTGGTGCAGCTCTGACGCACCCCTGAAGCAGATGTCCGAGCTGGCTGCAGAGTTCCATTGCCTCATCAGAGTCACAACCCAAAACCATGGCTTCTGTCCTGAATGAAACACAGGTTCAAGACAAATCACTGAGGCAGATGCATGCTCGCTGTAGAGGTCTGCTGCCCTGTCAGTAGGGGTGAACCAACAGTATGGCTACCAGTGTATATTGAGTGCAGGTTCAAGATGCCCCCCTGCACGCAGTTGCAGAGCTGTAGAGATTGGCTGCCCCTCCAGAGGAATAATCTGACAACGTGCAGTTTGAGATGCGCATTGGCTGTAGAAGTCTGCTGTTCCTATGTGGAAAAGAAATATTTTAAAATTTTAATTCTGCTTGGCGTCAACCTGCAAACAACTCAGTGAGTGGGAGACTACATCTAAGTATCCTCATAACACCCTGAAGCAAAGGCCCGGGTCGCAGTCCTCTTTTTTTGGGTATTCTTCACCTAGGAAAGAGGACACATGCTGAAGGTTTCCAATTTCAAATCTCTCGTAAGAGATCTATATGTATGAAAAGCTACTTTTAGATAAACATAAATGGTGCAACTTAAAATGAAAAATCAAAAACATTTGTTAAGAAAAAAGTATAAATCTATTAATATCTATAAGGAATTGATTTAAAGCTACAATTTTAAACATGAGGAAAACAATGATGCAAATTAACTTTTTTTTAATCAATAAAATATCAAGGTACATAAATTGGCTTATCTCGTCAATGATATGACAGTGACTAATAACTGCATTTATCTTAGATAACCGTTGAGAAGAACAAATCAATTTAACAATCTTCCCTGCATTGATAAGAAATCCTATTTCAGATCATCAATGGATATAAGCAAAGAAAAGCAATCCTTCAAGATTTCACAGAGAGTAAAAAGGTGAAAAAAGAAATGTATGCACAATATGGATTCAAAGCAGTAATCTTTATTCTATGCACAAGCAAATGATACAAGAAACATTATCATACTAGGCATGGTATGAACATTAAACTGCATTAGTGTTCAACGTACATTTTGAAATTGCTCATTTTTGCAGAGGAGCATTATTTTGGATTTATGACTTAAAGGAAGCACAAAAAATTGCATATCTGTCTATAAATGTGTTTTTACATTTTGAAATATTTATGATGGGAATAACTGAATAAATCCTTATTAATTTCTGATTTATTCTTCTAAATTGTTTATATACTTTTCTCATTCATTATTTCATATTCATCATGGCATTAGTACTCTAACACAAAAGAGTCATTCAAGTAAAAATTGAACTATTTAGATATTAGATTGAAATTGAAAATAATCAAAATATAAATATATCTATGAATAAAACATTGCTTATGAATAAAGTGAACAATATGATAGAGTCTATCAACAACCTCTAGGATGCTTTGGAGGTCTTGTGACAAGCAGCATTATCACACAGAAGGACAACTGATGCCACAGTATCTCCAGGAAGACAACATAATATTTCGAACACCCATTCTCTGGTGCTTTCACATTTGAAGGCTCCTCTTCAACCAGTAACAAATGACTTTCTAAGATAACATGGCCAATATCACACGTACATTTAGACCTCTGCTCCTAGGCAATGTCATCAATGCCCATTCGCCTTTTTGCATGCAATCTCAAGTTCTTTGACAAAATAAGTTGTAGTTTGTTTTGTACATCCAAATTACTTTCATTATTGAATGTATCAGGAGACTTGTTCTATGTATTGACATATCAATTATTTGCTCCCATCAGAATACATTGTAGAAAACTAAAAATGGGTTTTCTTTAATGTAATGAATAGTGCCTGTTGATAATTATGGACTATCACTTCTGAAACCTGGACTTGAAACTCAACCTTGAACTTATTTCAGAGTTAACTGGGAATCCTCTGCAATCAAAGCACACAATTGTTGCACTTGTCCTTTTAATAACATTCTTCTTCTCCCATCTCCATCTTTTTGCTGTTTCACCGTTACACACCTATTTGTATCCAGTTTCATATTAGACACCTGACTGTTGGCTGAGCGTCTTCCAATCTCCTCCTGCCTCTGCACACATCACAATCCATTCTCTATCAAGAACGTTGTTTGGACTCGTTGATATCATTTTGTAAAAAATGAGGTGATTCAACGAAGTACTACGTGACAGATGTTTTACTGTATCCACATGTGGATTTTCATTTTTATATTCTAATCTTATCCTTTGAAAATTTAGTTTGATATTGGTATTTGTATATCTGGTGCAGCGCCTGTTGTGATATTCAATTTTTGTGCAAACGTTAACAAAAATACAACTTTTCTAAAAAGTTCTGAAGGCGAAATTGAAAAGGTGCAGAATCAGCTAATTTGTTTTGATGTCAATATTTTCAATCACTTAGAACTGGATATATATTTCATATACCTCTCCTGTAAACTGTGAAAAGAAAACACATACTGGACCCTACAACAGTCTAACAGATAAAGACATGTTTTTCCAGCTGCCAAGTTCATCTCATTCTCTGAAGTCATGAGTTCAACCCTAGAGCTGAACAGTTCAAAAGTAAATTAGCTTGGTGGAGGATCAGTGCTGCATCATAAGCAGGCTATATTACCAGATAGAAGGAGTAGCAAGTTCAGATGCCTTGTGAATACAATAGATGTGATAAAAGCACAGTATGAGAATAAAACACCTTGCAACAAAGTAAAAGATTTCATTCAAAACTCTCAGGTCTTCAAATGCAATATACATTTCAAGATGACTAGAGAATACACCAGCTGAAAAGTTGCTTCAAAAAGACAAAGATGGGAGTAAAAAAAGAATTGAATAATTTATGAGACTGTTCTGTAACTATCATGTACAAAAGGCTCGTGAAAATTTTGCATTGCACTCTATAGAATCTTACATTAATTTCTTTGTTAAATCTGTTTTCTCTTTTGTTATTTCAGTGTAAAAATTAAGTTGATCAAAAAGAGAAAAAATAATTGAAATCATGATAGAGAATGTCATTTTAACTGGGTTAAAATCAAATAATTTTGCTCATATATACATATACAAAAGAAAAACTGAAAAGTCTTAGTTATATATCATACTTGGGTATTTACAGATTTATATTACACAAAACTATTTTGCAGATAATCACTAAGTTTCCTTAGACAAATATTTTGAATGGAAATTGTTGAGAAAAAGAGAATAAGTACACAAATGATACTTACCTTTGATCAGAAAATGCTGGGCTTCCATATCTGGCTGTAAGCAGCTGGCTACGAAGACGGAGATACTCTTTCCGTACATTAGGGTCTTGCTAAAAAAAAAGAAAGAGATTTTTCAACATATCATCACTGCATCATGATGTCCACTTTCTATCTTTTCTTCTTTGCATATTTATTAGATATTTATCTCAGGAAGTAATGAAAATTTAATCTGATGCATTATTTAAATAAACAGCATTTATTGGTTCACATCTCTGAGTATCTAACTATATCAATTACTAAAATTCAAAAAGTGTCTGCTGGATTTATCACTCTTTCCTCCAAAATAAAATCTCAATCTCTCAATCTCTCTCTCTCAAAAAGATGTATTTGGGAAGTACCCAAGTGATCTGAATAATAGGAAGCAAGTATTACAGATAAACGATATAAACATTTATATCAAGTCATAAGAACAATGCATTTGGCTTCAGTAAATACATATTGTATTCAGACAGCTCTTTGCTTAGAATATTATAAGTGGAAACTGAACAGTATCTTTCTTCCAAAGCCAACTACTTGAGGCATAAATTTGACATTAACAAGGGCATATGGGAACTCTTTTGTTAAGGTGGGCAGAGGTCTTGATTTGCCTGAATTACACTGATTTGCCTTTGGACATCAATCAGTTTGCACATCTAAAATATCATCACACATGCTCAATTATATTGCAATTTTTCTAGCATTTATATAAAAAGGTAATTTCCAATGGTTCTAATGATAGTAAGTTCATCATGAGGTTTTTGAAGATGTTTGTGCGATTCAAACTAGTTTAATTTTTTCTCATTTTTTAATGTCTTACTATGATCTCACTTAGAATTTTGTAATGTCAAAGGAATCTTGTAGTGGTCTAACTGTTAATGGAAAATGGAATTGAGTTCAAATTCCATCCAGATAGTTTGAGATCACTTAGCACTGATGCCCTTTGAAAAGGTATGAATCCACTTTCTAGTGTCTAGCTATGAGGAGAGGAGAGTCCTTCCCCTATCCTTGCGAGTGAGAAATTAGCTAACGACAACAATAACATGTATATGCATATTGCAACATCGCTTGGGTTTTTTTTTGTTTGTTACTGGTTGATGCTTTCCATAACTGAAGAATCCATCTGGCCTGGTTTTAATATGGGAGATTTAATTTTCGTTGATAAATTAGAATCAACAAGCCTAACTAACTAAGCATCATGGTAAGAATAGTAGCCTCCACAACTTACAATTCCCTATCTAGCTTCTGCTAAACTTAATAAAACTCAGAGGTATAAAACATTGATAAACATTCATAGGTCTGTAACTGAATTAAGATATTTGCACAATTAGGATGTTCAGAAAGTAATTATGGATTTTCGTGTTTCACAAGTAATTATGTATTTCATTATCAGCCAACCAACTAAGGCAAGACCAGAGTTGAAAGGTACGAAACAATGTCCGGATTCATCATTTCTTCTATTTGGTAGTGTATCATTTATAGTGTATAGTGAAGTTCAACCCCATGGAAGATAAAGACTTTAATGGGCTACATATTTGCCATTGCTTACAGTATACATTTCAAAAGGGTAGTACTGCAGGCAATGAGAAACATTAGTGAAGTGTATCCTGATGCAATGATGGCTCTTGAATGTGGAATGAAAGAAATTGCTGAATCAGATCCTGGTCAAGGCACCAAAGATTGCGCACTAAAATGCGAATTGGGGAAAAAGTGCGAATAGAGATTTTGGCTTCCTCTTGAGTTTTTGATAGAGAATTAAACTCAGCATTTCACCATCTGCAGCAGTCTCTAGACCAGGAATAAAAACTTCTCATTTTTTTGCAATGCATCAATGCTGGTGATGAAAAATGGGTTCTGTATATCAACAGAAAACAAAAAAGACGGTGATTATCAGTAAATGAGATACCGTTGCCAACACCGAAGCCAGAACTTCATCTACAGAAGTCCTTGCTAAGCATCTGGTAGAACATGGACCGTGTTGTCCATTTTGAGTTACTGGAAAAAGGAAAGACCATTACTGCAGAAGTTTATTGCCGGCAAATTGTTTGTGTAAATGAAGCCTTACGTTGGAAGTGGCCAACTTTGGTAAGCAGAAAATGTTTTATTCTCCAGCATGAAAATGCAAGGGCTTACTCTGCAGAACAGACCCAAGAAAAGATTAGTGTGTTAGTATGGGAAGTTCTTCCACTTCCCCCATACTAACCAGATTTAGAACCAACAGATTATCATTGGAGTGTTTCATAAGTGGCAGAACACTCAGAAACAAAGAAGTTGGGAAAGGTCTCCCACCCTTTTCGTCATAAATTCTTTTTCAACAAGAAATAAAAAATTTACCTTCCGTTGGACTGCTGTTATCGATAATGATGGTGATTATATTATTGATAAATAGTATTCAATGAAAATCCACTAACATTTGTTTTTATCTGCTTTCTAAATAATATGTAATTACTTTCGGAACACTCTAATATTAGTATACATGCAACTCCCCTTTGTTTCTCTGAGTGAATAATTAACATACAAGTCTGAATTCTACATGAAGCAATACTAACTTCCTATCAATTTCTTCCCTTCACTAATATTCATTCAAAGAGATTGTTACCAAGGGCATCTGCTGCTGCCACTTTTCCCGGGGGGGGGGGGATATATTTCAGGTTGGGAGCAAAAGGATATATTCAGATTATATCTTAGTGACAACCCTGTTACCAGAAAAAATAATAACGTCTTTTAATAAGGGTACCTCATGTGGGGTTACATAAAACAATTGTAAAGCGTCATTAAGCTTTACTGATCAAACCGCCTAACCCTAGTTGAGAAGGCCTGATCTAAATGGGGGGAGGGCAAATGCCCTATTTTACTTTCAGTAGTCTATGAACTAAACTTTTATATCACCATACTGATATATGTACTCATCACTTCTTTTTCCTTTCATCTGTTACAAATGAAGTTGAAATCTTGCAAAATCTCGTGATAAAACCACTAAATAAAATCTTTGTGGCAAACATGGAAAATACTTGTGGCATACTTTTGTGTTACAACAAACAATTTGGAAACTGATTACCATTCTTAAAAATATGAAAAGAAACATTTCAACAAATCAAATCAAAATACTACGAACTAATTAGTGATTTCAATGAACAAATTTTGATATATTCAGAATAAAGAGAAATGATGACTCCCTGACATTAAACATCTTACTTATAGGCATGAGTGAGTTTTGAACCTCTTTAAATAACCTTATATGATTTACTAATAAAAAGAAAAATACTATATACATTTCAATCAAGAAATACATTCAATTACATTAGGAAGGATTCAGAAAGAAATGAAGTGTTAACTCCTTCCCTAACTCTAAAAGAATGCATAGGGCCACAAGTGAGGGGCTCCCAATGAAGATCAACATATTACAGCAGCAAGAGCCTAGCCCAGTAAGCACTTTATCACACAGCTAGGTGCCCTTTTCCTAACTCTTGAAAAGCAGCTAAGAAGAGCAACTCTAGTCAGAGTCTATCAGTTCTTGTGACTCATTGACTTGGACCAGTAAAATGGCCCAGTAAACTGATTCTGGAACTAGGCATACCATTTCAGCTGCTATTGACATATATCATATTACTATCATTGTGAGAGTTATACTCAGAATTCTCTATACAATTTTTTCAGATGTATGAGAGCAGTTCACATGATTTCTTCTACGGATATGTAAAGAAAGACTTACATTACAAAAGAAGGCAAGATTCAAATTCAATAATTTTATGAAATAAAAATATTAAACAGATTTTTGCTATGTTAGATCTCTTAAAAAGCTAAACATGTATTTATTAGGGAATTTTGCTTCTAAGTAAGTATATTTGTAGCAATAATAAATTGTTCTTCATGGAACAATATATACAATAGGATGTTTCATACACCTTATCCTTCTTAAGAGGAATGCGAAAAGTGAAATTCATGTCTAGAAACAAAATAGAGAACAAATATTTTTAATGATGATTATGAAAAACATATGAGAAAAATCAATTCCTTTAAAAAGGTATATTACATAGAAAACAAATCTGATGCCAGAATATCATCTTTGGAAAAAAGAAATAAGAGATAAGCAGACGGAATGATTTATAAGTAGGTAGATCAAACTGATGAATAAAGAGTTATTGAAACATGGATTTACATATTGATTAAAAACTACTTACTCCTGCAAAATTTTATTCATGAATAGCAGCAAAACCCAGAATCAAATGGGAACACAAATTATCCAAAAGAGTTATCAACTGATAATTGCTGGCTTTCACGAAAAAAATAAAAATTTTTTGGTTGACAAACATGGACGTTCACAGAGAAACTAAGTTCTCCTCCCAGGTCAGGCCTTCTCTCTGAGGATAAGGGGTTTGAAAGTTGAAACCTCAATAAACGATAATGGTCAATTGTTTTATCTAAACCCACTTAATGTTCCCATATAAAAAAAAATATTACTATCATTCACTAGTGCTTGTTCCATCGTGTCAACCCAGGGTCAGATCATGCATCTCCGTCAAGAGGAAAAAAAAAAAGACAAAGAATCAGTCTAGGATTGTATGATTCTATATAATTTACAGAATTGGAAATTTGAGTTTACTGACAATGTAGTAGCCAGGTGAATCTTTCACACTTGGTAGCTTTATCGATTCAATCTGGCCTTAATACTTGAATTTCATGAAGCACTAGGGATTTAATGGTTAAAGCAAAGAATTTACATTCAGGAAATTTGAGTTTGAACTGACACTTGTCATCACAAATTCACAAAGAGAAACATCTGATATCAGGATAAGATATGGAAATGACTTTTGAGAATAAAATAAAGACATGAAACTTGATATAATTTGCAAGATATTATGCAATAGTAGATATCTTTCTATATACATTTGCACTCCACAACTTCAAATGAGAATGGGAAGAAAAAGAAGAGAAGACAGCAGATAAGTAACTTGAGCAGTAAAATCAAACTGAATTGTATAAAAATAAGATACTGGGAAGATATGCCACCATAAATTGATTGGTAAATTTCCCATACTGAAATCTCAGAATAAGTTTTTGGATTCAGTTAGAATTTCTTGAATGATAAATGCTCGATTAAATTTTCCTTTGTAACAAAATCTAATGACTACATATATGTATATACTACAACCATTAATCAAGTTGATTATACATAAACATTAATCAATTGTCAATATTCATTCCTTTACCAATTCTAATTTATTAGTGGATTGATTATCTAAACTAGTTGGCTTATTAAAAAAAATAATAATAATAATAAAAACAAGATTCCCAAAGATAAATGGTGCTTGTAAGGAATGAACTTTATGGTTGGTCTTTTTTCTGGTTCAACAGATAGAAAATCAAGTAATTTTGTTATACTTAGTTAAATCTTACTATTGCTTAACAATGTTCACAGAAACCTATTTTCACATCTGAATACAAACAATGCAAAAGCTGCAAAGAAAATATATAGAACTCTTCATTGTGGTTGTGGTTGTTAGTTTTACAAGCTGCAATTAAAAGAGAGACTGTTCGAATTAACCACTATAAAATAGAACATCACTACAAATTCTTCCTTTACACTTTGTAGCCAATCATTCTGAATTCAAAATGAAGACAATGCAGTTTTGAAATTCTCTATATTTTTTCTAAATACCACCCTCTCCATTTGTACTTATGAAGCTTTGAGGAAAAGTTTTCATATCTTGGTTATTTAAGTTATTCTACATAGAATTGTGCTTCGCTTGGCACCAAATTTGTTAACGGGGAATTTACTTCTAGGTTTTTCGGTGAAATTCAACTGGACCACCGGGGAATTTTTCAGTTTTGAAAAAAAGTTAAAAGTTGATTTTTCAGGAGTTCAGGTTGGGATTCTATCTAAAATTTAACTATGATGATGGAGCTGGCTAATAGTTTTCACCATTTTTACGGAAGTGTGACTTTCAACCTTACTTGGATGGTCTGGAAATTTTTTTCTTTATTAGTTGTCCTTAGATGTCTATCAATAAAATCCTCTCTGTTGGAAAATAGGGGATGGGCATCTATTTACAGGCTGGATTTTCTTACCATTAAGGACATCCAAGTCCTGAATCAAATCAATGTAGGAAGTGACCACAGAATGGTAAGATGTAAAATGCCAGTAAATACCAACAAAGAATGCAGAAAGATGTCCCACACCAAACTGCAACCACTAAACATACCAAAAGAGCACACTTGATCCTTCAAGCTTGAACTGAATAACAAATCTAAAATTCTTACAGAACAAGATGACGCCAACATCAACAAACTAAACAACAAAATGACAACATTTATAATAGAAGTTGCCACTATGTTTAAACCAACAAGCACACAAACCATTAGGAAAATCTCAGATGAAACCAGCAAGCTCAACCTTCAAAAACAAAATGATCCCATTAATCCTAAAAAGAAGGGTATACAACCAGAGCATCCTCCCGATTGTCACTTATGGAGCTGAAACAGGGAGCCTAACCAAGAGACAGACCCGCAAATTGAGAACCATGCAACATGCACACAAAAGAATGATGCTCAACCTCACATAGAGAGACCACAAGACAGCACAATACATACAGGAGAAGACAGGAATCAGGAACATCATAGAATCCATTAAAAATCTGAAATAGCAATGGGCTGGCCATATTGCAAGAATGGCAGACAACCGATCCCCAGAGATCACATGCCCAACCAAAAGGCCAGCAGAGTATTAGATGGAGAGACAAGCTAGACAAATTCAGGAAGTACTGGCTTCGTGACACCAATGATAGAGAAGTATGGCGAATCCTGGGGAAGGTCTATGTCCAACGACAGACGTTAAGAGAGAGATGATGATGATGATGAGTGTGAATGTGAAACTTCATAATCGTGACCACCTTCCTTAACCCAACACCAAACCTAACCCTAAAAAATTTATAATTATTAAAAGGATTGACATTTTCAAATTCTCTAATGAGATGAGTCATACTTCCATAAAAATGGTGGAAAATATGTGCCCACTTTTGCATTATTTTCATTCTGTAAGCAGAACCCCCATCCTAAAACCTTGCAAAATTTCAAAACTGAAAAATTCCCTGGGCACCCTTGGATCTAATAAAGTGAATGCACAAAACATTACTTGTGAAAATGTTTTCTTTGATTTTTGTGAAAACCAAAACAAACATCAATCATAGACATCCAATTGGCTTTTTAGTTCATTAAATTTTGACTAGTTTTTACATTCATGAAGGTAGAAACTAGTCAGAATATAATGAAATGGTGTGTTACTCAGTCCAATAACAATGAAGAATGATTTCCACTTATCATAAAGTTGATTTTTTTTCCTACTAGTTTATTCATAGATTGAATGTATGAAATACATTATATTTAATAGAATTCCTCTATAACAGATGAAGTCTCATTAAATGTATTACTATCATTCCTTTAGAAAAAGTTTATTGAACAAATGTCAGTATGGTAATGTCTCTTCTCAAAGTTATAGACTTCATTCTTTCTTTATTTCACTCCCTTTTTTTTCTTCTTTCCTTCCTTTCTTTCTTCTTCTTTCCATTTCATACAACAACCAGATGACAGCCTTTATAACACAAGTATTATCGATTCTCTCTTTTCCTTTGTTTTGAAACTATGGCAGTAACCAGGGATTACTTTTACATTATCATCGTCATGATACTGTAAAACTAAGCCCTGGTTTCTGCCATAGTTTCAATTAGAACTCACCTCGTAAAATCCGAGAAAAATGTTTTTTTCATAACATAAAATAAAGTACTTTGAGATACATTACAAATATATGTTCCGTCTTAATTTAGTAAGAATCCATCATAATGTAAATGCAAGAGGCTTGCTTACACAGAGTTTTTGGTATCATTAGCAGAAAAAAAAAAATGAGTGACATAACTTGAGAATTTTTACCACACGCTTCAAAAAAATACTTTCTCCTAAAAGCACCAGCCAAATAGAAAATAGGCAGAATCTATTCATTAGTGTAGATGCAAATGACCATTTAATTTTGTTTCTTTGCAATTTTTTCGACGCATGGTGGTAAATTGTTGATGTAAGTTATAGTAAAATAATCCTAATCATTACATATATACAAGTGCAAGAATAGCAGTTGTCTATTTTAGACTAAATTGTATTTCACCTCTAAATGGTCAACGGATTTAGTTTTATACATGTCACCATTTCTGAAATCAATTACAAAAACACATCTGATGTTTAGATTCTGATACCAAGTTGAGGTTACCACAAATAGCTAAGGAAAAAATATTCAGTTTTCACTCCCACTTCTTAGCACTTACTCAACAATCAGTCACATGAAATTTACAAATAGCATAAATATCAAATTTTCTTTCACTAAACACTTATACATAGGAAATTGAAAACAAAAATGACACTCTAATGACCTCTATTTTGCTTTAGTGTATACTTTGATGTTGGTTTAAATGATGAATTTAATTATAAACCTCCAACTTCGTTCAAGGCCTTCATGCATAAGTCAATATATAACAGCAACCAAAAGAATGTGGCCAAGCCTCCATCTATTTTGAGGTATTTCATTACTAGTCATAAATAATACAGGATACTGCTCAGCTTTCTAAAAGTACTGCTACTAATAGTAAGGACTTAGTATTAACAGTCAAGATGAGTTGTAAAACACTAACAAATGTGAAAATAAAGTCATCTTTTATTAATATTAAAAGAAATAGTTTTCCTATACATTTTAGAATAAATGGATTGCACTATAACTAGTAAGTATGATACTTCAAATCAAGGATATTCATTGTAGAAATCTAAACAAAAATAAAAAATTTATTAGACTATGCATAAAATGTGCAGTTTTCCTATTGACCCTGCTTCAAAAGCAAAAACTTATAATCTTATGAATAATTTGGCAACATTTTGGACAATATTAATGTTTATATATTACCTAGTACTGCCATAAATACTGTTATAAACATGTCCATTGTTTATAGGAGGGTAAATAAGGTAAAGTAAGATTAGGTGTATTTATTAACTATGCCTTAAGAATTGCAAAAATCAGCAAGTTATTCAAAATGCTTTCCTTCATGCTTTACACATAGCTTCAAATGATCAGGCCATTTATTGATTGCAGTATATATGATTTTCATCAAAAAATTAATGGCTGCCTTAACCAGAGAATGTTTAAGACATCCCAAAATGAGATATCTTTTGCTACCAGCAATCCTTTCTGGCTCTGACCACAATTTGTAATCCAGAGGATTGAGATCTGAACTGAGGGTAAATCCTCAAATGATGAATCCTGGAATGTTGTCGCTAAGCAACTGTTGAGTTACTCTTGCCTTGTGAGCCTGAGCAGAGTCTTCTTGGAACATTCAATACTCTCCACAGAACATGATGTTCAAGATGAGCCTCGAGAATATCATTGAGGTACAAATGAGCAGTTGTTTTGACTTTGTTCTCACAAAAAGCAAGCTGAATAACTTCATCATAACACACTCTCCACCACAATATGACTAGAAAGGGATGATGGCCATCCTTAACTTTGTGAGTGACCCCAGAATCTTCCTTGAAACCAAGAGCATAGACTATCATGTGGATTTAAACACTCTTCAATTTTGAAAATCTTGTCATCAGTAGAAAAATATTCTTCTGTGAGCATTGCCTACATGCCGCTGGAAAAACAATTTCCATCTGAATTGATCTTAGCATATGTCCAGTTCTACAATGATAGGCACAGTCAGATATCATCTTTGATCAGCCAAGTTATTGATCAGGGTGAAATAATTACCTTTCTAGCCATGATTTTCTGCTTTCTTGAAGGATTTTGCAGGATTCTGTTTGTAAAAGCTTTGATGGCAAAGGAGAGCCTTACAGACAGAGGATGGCCTAGTCGTCATTCATCTTTGATAATCTGATATTCAGTGAATCTATGGTACAATACACAAACATCCGATTTATCCCAAGTGGTTTGAGTAGTTTGAAAATCACAGAAAGATCATGACCAGCCTTATGAAAGCCAATAGTCGTAATTCTGTTTTCTTTATCACTCCATTCCATGGTTAAACACTATATTTATTGAATCATACACCTGAATATAAGATTATTAACAATACACGCACATACATATATGATCATAAATTGCATTATATCATATAGATACAATTATTTGAAATGATCTCCCATTGCTATACAGATAATGTATCACTGAAACTATACAACGTATATACAATAAACAACTAAAGAAAATGGGACTGCTACAAGAATCAAACCGAAGACTGATAGGGTACCCGCATCAACAAAGCATTGCCCCTACCAATGAGCTAAACAGTCATTGGTAATGCAAAGGCCCAAATAACTGTCTTCACTTCAAATTCTTATCTTGCTGATTCTTGATCTATTCATTTCTTTTCAAAACGACAGTTATGTATCGAGAAATGGATGTATGTGATCTGACAGAGTGATCATAAATACATAATACAGCAACGCTACATTGAAGCAGCTACTCTATCGGTCACAGGTTCAATTTCTGAAGCAGCCCCATTTTCTTTGATTTTTTATTCTGTTTGTGTTGTCTAGTTCGAGTGATACATTAACAGTGTGATGACATTTCAAATAACAGTTTCTATATAACATAACAATTTGTAATCATTCTGTTGGATCATATACATCCATCTCTCAATACATGTATATATATATATATATATATATGTATGTACAAAAGATGAAAATATCTATGTGTATATATTTATATCAAATAGCATATGAAATAATTTAAAAGACTGATTATCGCAGAAGGCTTTCTCTCCAGAATTATCTTGTATTTGATTACCAACTTCATCAAGCTGATCCCTTGCTTTTTTGAGAAGTCAGACTTTTTTTTAGTGATCACTGCCAAACATAATACAAGAAAATAAACATCCATTAATCACCCTGAACATGACCAAAAGATGTTGGTTATGAGACGGTTTCAATCAAGTGACAACCCAGAACTGTTTTCCTTTTATTCTATCTTGTTTTAGAATAGAATATCATAATTAATAAATTCTATTATAGGTATTCCCATTATGTAAAATCAGGCAATGACAATTATTTACATGTCATCAAGCCCAGCACAAACAAAAAAGTTGACAGTTTGAAAAAAATTTTTACAAAACCCTATACAGAATAATTCCTGCAATGTCTACAGAGACAAACCTCTCTCAATCTCTACGATTACATCAGTTACCAATCACAGATTTGGAATAGAAAAAGAATTTATTCTGTGATCATTGCCAGCAAAAACAGTGTCAGAGATCAGATACATTTTGCAGTGTTTGATAAACAAACACCGTCTGCAACTGGTTATACATAACCCTTTGCAACTATTTTCTGCAAGAGGAAGTTACTTTGTAGTCATAGACGAAAAGCATGAAAGAAGGAAATGTCAGAGCTAAATGAGATCCAAAATCTTATTTTTCTTCAATAGTTCAGGATTTCCTTGAACTCTACTGAATAAAGCAACTACATCAATCGCAGCAGACAGACTTCAAGATCAGCCATCATAATCATAGCTTTGTAATGATTCATTATCATTGAACAGACACACTACAGAAAGTCTAAGTCTGCCAATTAATATTCATGCTCAGAATTCTCAAAATATTTTTTCACCACTTCTTTTTTCACCAATAACAGATTTAAGTTATTGAAACAATTTTATCTACTCATGTATTGGTTTGTATGTAATTCAGTTTCATCATCATCATCAGTCTGTCAGTGTTTCCCAAGATTCACCAGACTTCTCTATCGTGGGCATTGTAGAGCCAGTACTTTCTGAATTTATGTAGTTCATCACGCCATCTCACTTCCTGTCGGCCACAGCCTCACAGCTGATATCTGGGGATCAAGGTGGTGAGACATGATGTCAAGCAATTGACTGACATTCTTGCAACATTTCCAGCCCACTGCCATTTTAGTTTTCTGACAGTTTTTATATCCTGGAAAACAGGACAGACTAGTGTTGGATGTAAGCCTCTATATATTTTTTTAACAAAAGAATCCAGAGGGAAGTCAAAATCCAACCATTTTAGCAATGTCGTTTTTTCAAGAGCAAGAGAGCATGAACGCAGCTTGCCAGGTCGGTGTTGCATCAAAGAACAGGCTCTCTTGCATGTCTGGAGCCAATGACAAGCTTACTGTCCAACTTGTCTTTGGGTATTTGTCTGTCCTGCATATAGCGGAGATAAGCAAGGCATCACAAGCACTGATGGCAAACCACAGCATAAATGCTTGGTAATCCTGCTTGCACCATAATGTTCTTGTTGGGACGTGGTTCCTCCAGGTGATCCCAAGAATCCTTTTGAGACATCGTAGATGGAAAGCATTGAGTCTGTCTTCCTGGTACCAGTACAGGGTTCACTACTATAGAGAAGCATGCCAAGCATGCAGGCTTGGAACTACCTCATCTAGATGTTGATGGTTAGCATTTAGTTATCCTAAACCTTCTTCAATGAGCAAACTATTCCTATTGCTTGCCTTGCTGAACCGTGTATCTACCTTGAAGTCCATGGAGAGGCTGCAGCAGATGCTGGAACCAAGATAGGTGGAGTCTTCCACCACCACAAGGGTATAGATGGAGATGCTGGAGATATTGCTGACACCTTGAGCCATAATGACGGTCACTGAAGGTGAGACCAAACTTTTTGTATACGCCCAAAATTTAACTTGTTTTACTCAGATTTGGGGACACTTTCACAGACTTTCCTTATGCAACCTATTGTCAGGCTTAGGTGCACAGTCTCTTACACCCTGTGTACCCTCTAGTGAGTTCCCTACCTTTGATTTTGATCTTATTCCAAAACAGGCAATGTTTTCCCTTTCCTTTCAATATATGTTCAGCCATGTCAAATTTTACGACATCACCTCAGATTAGGGCTTTTCAATGTTCATCAAGTTCAGGTTTTAAGGTTTCAACCTGATATCCTCTGACACAACTGCATCAGATATTATACACAGTTTATGATCATATGTTTCTCACTGATATCCAGCCTTTGTGAGGCATTGCATTATATGATTTTGCTGTGGTGAATTACTCTGATATTGCATTGACCATGGCAGTTTTCAACCATCCCCTCTTATGTAAAGTAGGTTCACTTACAACTGGTATCCTTGGAACTCCCAATAGAATAAAAAATTGTAGTTCATTTCACTGGCAGATTCCAATGTTATTTAAGTTAGATAGTTATTATTTTGAAGTATGATGGTCCATTTCAGAGTCAGTGCTTATAACTTTTGCCCATGTTGAAAGCAAAAAATCATTTCTTCCATCACAAAGGAGTGATTTGAATCAAAATAAATGAAATATGGGATTGAATTTGAATTGAGCAAAATGTAATGATAAAGGAAGCAACAATGAAGATACCAATCTGAACATTTTGTGGACTAATAATGACTAACTTATGAAATTTTAGCTAGTATTTATCAAAACTTTATTAATTGCTATGTTATTATTTCCTAGATATTTGACACATACCAAAATGTCCTAATATAAAGCATATTATATTCCTTTATAATGAAGAGAACTACGGTTCTTTTTTTTGATATTTCAATACTTAGCAAAAGACAAGGTAGAAGAGTAAAATAAGATCTCAAACTGATAAAAAAAACATACAAAAGTCAAATTCTGATTAATGTATTCATGAATATGGAAAAAAAAAAGAATGGCGATCAGCTGATATTAGCCTGCTGAGGACATGTTTTCATTGGAAGATCTCTCCAAAGTGAACTTTCTTGGTAGTTGTTTTTCATAAATTACATTTACATACATACGATATTATATTTTATATAGATTATTACAAATTATCATAAACTTTTTGAAAAATTCTTCCAGGTATCATGTTGAAAATAATATTTTACTATTAGAAGCAAATTCAGTAGGGATATTTTTTAAGAATCTTATTTTTTATTCATTCAAGGATGCATTTTAATCAAATTCCATATTCTAACTAGATTCACAGATTGAGAAAGTTTGAACATAAAACTTTCATACACCCTAAATAATTTACTTTCTCCATTGCTTGATAACTATTCAAGCCTATAATGCTTGATGAATTGTAAAAATAGAAAAGACGTTATCAAAGAGTTGATAGAAAACCCTATGTGCCATCACTGCATTGCATGGCAAGAAACCATTCTCTCTATCAAGTTCAAGTATAGGAAGACATTAATCATTCATAATATCATATAGCAGTTTTTCAAACTGGTAGGTATTGAGAAGAATACATCTAATATATCTGAATGATAAAAGCACTAGGACATCCACTCATCTCTATTTTATTTGTTGTTTATAATTGTAAAAATACTTCTTTACAATATAAAACTAATACTAAAAACAATCATTTGATCATTTCTTTCAGATAAACATTTATCAAAAATTTACTCTTCTTTGCCACTGCCATTGTAAAAAAGACAGAACATATAAAATTCCATTAAATTTAGTAAATTTTTTTCTCATCAAAGGTCCTATCAATGTAACAACAAAATAAAATGTGCTATGGTATGAATAGTTGCAGAATTATTCTAGTGATTAGTTTTCAGGAAATGATGGGTTTCAGTAAATACTTACAGAAACTTATGGTATATAATCATCCTATTTTGCTAGCAGCTGATATATTTGATCTATATGTATGAAAAATATCTACCATATATGCTAGCATATCTTAAAGCATCGATTTTTTCCTCCTAATGTATCATATTAATCTGTTTAGACCTTATGAACTTGACACTGACGGACATAACGCTGCTTTGTGTTGGAGAGTCGACATCTGTCAATCACTGGACTAAATTAACACCTCGTTTTTGGTATATATGATACTTCCAACCACGAAGCACTTATCATAAAAGATTGAATTAAAGACTAATAGATCTACAAATGAGAACTCAGTACCAAAATGATGAGATGAATTTATCTTTTTCTCCATTAATCAACCTTGAAATTTTTTCAAATACCAGTCATATGACTTGATCATAAATTTGACCCAATCCAAGCCCAATGATTTTACATATACTCCCAAACCAAATATAGAAATATGATTTCAGCCAAGAGGCACCTGCTTCTATTCTATGTATTAGGTTTTATCTAGGATGAGACTTATGACCTCAATCTCACCTCAGATTTTAAAAAATAACAAAGGCCTTGCCTCATAGTTATTCATTCATGATAAAGAATGACATAAAAATCTACAACAACTTTTGGTGTCATGTTCTCTTAAGAGTTCGATGGAAAAGGATCAAGGTCTTATAAATGAAAATTCTATGAAATAAAACCTTCAAGCTCCACTATGATCTATCTCCAATACTTAAGTATCAATCACCCAACATTTTTGCAATCCTTTGAAACATATTATTCCAGTAAATCTATGGGCCAAAGTTTTATTTACAACTATATCATCAGAATCAAATTTCATCAGATTGAAAAAATCCATCAATTATTCAATCAACAATATAAAAACTAAAGTATATGTTTTTTTTACAGTAAATAAAAATTGATCAAGCATTGAAATGGGATCACAGTCGTATAATTCAATTGGTCAACTTGATAAAAGGATAATGATATGAGAATAAGCAATACATTTTAGTTGAGACTGTTCTTATATTGCCTTGTACAAAACTGCAGAGTAGAGATAAAGATGTATACTTTTAAGCAAGTTCAGTAACTGAAAGATGGAATAGGAACTTCTAGGAAATGATAATGAAATAAAAAGAACAATACTAAATTGAATCTAAAAAAAAAAAAAAAAAAATCTTGTTCCTATTTGCATCAAAATGTTCTGCTTTCAGTAATAACAAAGGAAATACTAAGTAGTTTAAAAAGAGGGTAAGGAAGGGAGAGAAGAGAGTTAGGTAGTTTAATGGGAGATTGGAGAAAAGAAAGGTACTTAAATGAGATGGTAGGAAGAGAGAATACATGAAAGAGAATTAGGTAGTTTAATAAGAGGGTCAGAAGGAAGAAAGCAGAGGAGAAATTTAGGTAGTTTTATAAAACAGTAGGCATGAAAAAAAAGAGAGAGAGAAGGCTTAACAATTAGGTGGTTTAATAAGAAGGTAGGAAGTTAGGTACTTAACTAATTTTCACAAATGAAACTAGTCCATGTTAGTTTCACATCTAGATAAAAACATGTACAGACAATGAAGATTAGAAGAGGTGAGGGAGGAAATGAGAAGATACAGGCAAAGGGTGAGAGAAAAGCAGAGGCATGAGATAATGGATAATGTTAGTTGTCAACAACCATGGAATTTCCATGGTTTCAGTCAGTTGATAGAGATTAATAGACTGAAAGAATGTTTGTATTGACTGACAATTTATTCCTTTAACATTGATTTTTCCTTGACAATAAATTTAGAGAAACTGTGGCAGAAGTGATTAATTACTTCTTTAAAAGTAGAAGTGAATATAACGGTTGAGAATTTTCAAGATTATTTACAAATGAAAGCATTGAAAAGAGAAAAAAATTGATATTTAGTTTTCGTATGTCCATTATTAAGAAGGGTCAAGAGATTTTCTAAATGGTAGGGGAAATATAAATGAAATTATTTTAAATCATTCTTTTTCTTAAGGATATTTTACCCCTTGCATATTTTGGAATTTACAAGGATACACTTCTTTCCAATTGTAAATAAGTTTTATGGTCCAAAGATCGACAATGTCTGAACTTCCAAAAAATCATAAAATATCAACTCAAACAATATTGATCACATTTGGTTACTCTTCAGATATGTGTGACCTGGAGTTGAAACTTGAAAGTTTCCAAAAATCTGTATCAAATATATAGCTACATGAAACAGTAGGTATTTTAAGTTAAGAGAGAGGAAATTTTGATTCCAGGCTAAGAAAAAGGGGTCAATCTAGTTCTTGCAAAATCTTAAATACTTAGGCTCTAATCTCTGCGATTCTGCATGTATCACTCCTACTCATATAGGAAGCCATCTTGAACCAAAAAAATTTCAGCAAGAGGGGGTAGGAGCTGATAATACTATGTGTACAGCAATGTATAATTCAGATGGACAAATCTCTTGAGGGTCAATATTATCATTCAAAATATTTGAAAAATCCTGGGCAGAAAAAGAAAGAGAGCAAAAGATAAGCATTATAACACATGATGACATTTACAATATTTTATTTTCCATGTCCAGGCAAAGATGGATCAATGTTGGAGCAATAAATCAAACATGGCAGAAATTAAATGAATAGCACACAAACTTACTTGCTTACTGTGAGGAATCTGTTCTCAGGGAGATGGAGTCAAAAATGCACACAATAAAAATTGAATGTATTGCTTGGCTTGTTCAAAGAACACAACCAATCTGACCCATCATACAAAATGAAACCAAGAGAGTTCAACTATCTTTAAGGTGTTTAAGAGGCAAAAAAGGATTTCAAAGAAAAAAGAAAAAGAACATGCTAACAACTGAATGCGTGTTCGTGTAAGTGTGTGTGTTCATGCATACTAGTTAATTTGCCATGACTGATTCACTGATAAATAAAAAAAATGAATATAGGAAAAATCTCAACACGGATTTTAAAAAAATGAACGATAAAAACTGCTGTGCATTTTCATGATGTTTCAAGTTTTCCTCATCTCTTATGACTGATGAGAGATTCCTTTAATCAGATTGGGTCTCCAACCACTCCCTGCTTCACCTTCAGAAGAATATGCTTCCCGTTCCAGCATAACAACCTACTGCAGTTTCATGGTTCCACCCCACTTCAAAATACTTCAATTCATTTATTACCTTTTTTGCTTTCTCAGGGAATACTTCTGTATGCTATCTCCATGAGAGAGAAATAATCTTAACCACACATTAATCTAATGTAGTTAATAGCTTGGAGAAAAAAATAGCTGAACAGAAAATTTAAGGTAACTCAAAATTTTTTTTTTAGTAACAGCTTTCAATTCCATGCCATGTATCATAATTAGACAGAATCCAACCCCAATGATTTTACGTATACTCCCAAACCAACTGTAGGAATATGATCTCAGCCAATGGGCACCTGCTTCTATTCTATTCTTGTTTTCCTACATGCAATACTCTTTGCCTACTTAGCAGTTCCAACAAGTGGAAGATATTGAAAAATTCCCCCAAAAATTAATTGAATATAAATCAGAATCATTCCTTTATTATGAAATACACAATTTACCAGAAAAATATAGAAAGCCATGGAAAATACTTTGATGGCTGAATAATGATGCTATAAATTTATAAGAATAAGAAGATATATGAGACAAGTTATTATCTGAAGGTGACATATTTGAAAAATATCCCACATGTGGAAGAACTTCTCATTCCAGCTCTATGATCATTTGCTGTAATTCTCATGCAAGAAAAAAAACTTTCTCCCAATGCATCATTCAAACAAACCACTACCTCACTATAGCATTGTACAGTGTATCAAGATTCCAGCAAGTTGTAATGAAGAATTCCTTCTGAATTCCACCAAACACAACTCTTTTCCCCAGTATTTTCCATTGAGATTGAAATGTTGAAGGCTTCTTATATACATCATACAATGAAGTAAGTATACATTGCAGTATAAAATAGCAGTAATTAAAGTCACATATGCTGAACTGGATGGTGCAAAAGTTTAATCTAAGTGAGTGGAGATGGTACAGAAATAACAGACAGACAAACAGAATTCAAAATGTATATGGAATAGAAATAAAAACTTGATTGCAATATTCAACTTGTTTTCTCCTTAGCATATCTTTTAAAAACAAATATACATAGGATGGTCAGGCCGTTATCAAGATCCTGTCAATAAATGCCTTCAGATTTTTATAAATTGGCCAGAATTCATACTTGAACACAATGACAATATGTGCCAGTCTTGGAACAATTGTGATCAGGAGCAATGACAATTTTAACACTTGAATTTCCATTACCTCTGGGAATATCACTCGGATGATATTACTGGAGAATCCAAGCTTAACCTCCCAGTGATTTTCGTGCAAGTCTAGGTCGGTGGTATTGCGTTCCTCCAAGAACATGACCTCAAATACTTCATGAAACTATATAGTTTGTTTGAGTGTTTACTTGTATAATCTTCAATTAGCAGTAGACTGTTGTTTTGTTTAGACCATTTGTAATTTTTTTCTAGTGCTTGCAAAAGCACTTCTAAAATGGGTTCTTTGTTTGTCTGGTGTATATAGCACTGCACTGGTTGTAGGATATGACTTAAATTCCGAGATTTGAGCGCAAAGTGTAGTGATAGGTCAATTTTAGTGCCTTTTTTGCTTTCGATGGTGTACATCCTGACAATCATTAATCAACAGTGATAGTTTTTCCTAGTCCACATAATGTACTATCATTCCAACAGGGCTGATTCGAGCCATACGTTTCTGCTGAATTGTTTGAATTGCTGTGGATTAGGTCACTAAATATGTGCAATCATGGTGACAGGGTGATGGTGCTCCTCTTGAGCAGGTAATTTTTTAAAATGTAGGAGTGACATCGCCCAAAGAATTTGGCAGGTTCTTCCTGAGCTTGTGTCTGTGGGTTTGGGCATTTGTATTTCAATGCTTTAGCTTTCTGTATCATACCTTGTGCCACAGATAAGGCAAAGTCAGATTTTATAGCATTTCAGCCTGTCAGTCGAGCGCTTGGTGGTAGTCAATGTTGTTCTTGTTGAGTCTATACATCCATAGACACTCTCCATGTATTTTGGATGGTAAGATCACCTGTTCCCAAATGAGCATTTTTTGGAGATAGAAATCATCATTTTTAGCCACAACATGATTTGCATCAAAAAATTCATACATGGCTCCTTCAGGATTGGTGCTATCAGCAATTGGCCAAGTTAATTTGAGATTGTGGTTTGCAAATACAGTGTTAAAGTCTTGTTGAAGTAAGGCAATGTCCTGTTTTGTACTAAGTCACCACAACATTTACTAATTTCACACTCCTACAATGTATTTGCCATGGATTTGGTAATGTATTTCATGGTGATCTTTGAGATGGGAACTGAATTGTTATCACCTGTTTACTATTTCATCTTTTTGTTTGAAGGACTTACCTTGGAAACTAGTTCTCATATTTTCCATATAAAACATTGCTAAATTGACGATTTCCTCAATTGCCTTGATGGTAAATTCTAAGCAAATTTTGAGGGCATCTAGCAAGACTATTTTTATTGTTACATGCCTAACACTAGGGTAGAGGGCCTCAAGATAGGCAGCTATGCTGTAGAGTTTAGGATATTCGTCTGTAGGCAATGTCTGCATGATACAGGCCATGCTGTTGGTTTTCCACAAGTTATATTAAGTAGCGTATTGTTGTGAGTCTTCACAATACTTATCTACCCCCATTTTACAATGCTAAATGCTGATATCTTGTGAATTTTTTTTTGAAAAAATGGTTGTATGTATAGTTACATAATTCAGAGAAAAATGAGCAAGTCAGTATTTTTTCTAGTGTTGTAAACTTGAGTTATTCCAGTGATAATTGATCTGTTTTCTGAAAAGGATAACAGTAGCTGGGTGATCTTGCTGTGAAGTACTTGGCTTTCCAGCATATATGTCTGATATCGCTGTCAGTATTCATGTGCATTCCGATAACGTGTTTAATCCACTCTACACTGCACACATTCATTTTTCACAACTTGAGTATTCTTGTCTATATTTCTTCTTTTACAGCTTCTAGCTCACTTAGTTGTTCTTGGTAATTTCAGGAGTAAGAAAAAGTTGGATATTCTTATTCGCAATGACAGTGTGTATAGATTTCATTGTGTTTTAAACAAATAGTTTCCAAATCCATTAACTTCAGGTATTTAATATTCATTGATTTAAAAAAAGTACTGATACTTGGACCATTTTTAATAACTATTTGAGGTCTTTTTTAGCTTATATGCTTTAACAAAATGTCAACTGAAATAGTTTTGAAAATAGCAGCTTGATATTTTAATTTCACTGGTAATAAAACATTGATCCATATGCTTAATTACCATATTTACTCAAGTACAATGCAAATGCAAACTCAAATAAAATAAGACCCCAACTTTTTATAGCTAAAAATCAGTAATCTCTATCTCATATATATATATATATAAAATCAATATTTTTTCCATTTGAGTATAATGCTAATCCCCAATATTAACCTAGATTTTTTTTACATTAAATTTCTTGCATTGTACACAAGTACTTACAGTACTTATTTTATGAATGTTATTTTGGAGTAGTTAGATTTGATGGATACAAGAATGCTTTTATTTATTGTACTGCACAATGAGTAGTACGTTGAAATCAGAGAAATCTAGGAACCGTTGACAAAAACTCCACAAATTTTCAAAAAAAGGGCAATAGTAAAGAGTATATCAGATAAATGAATCAATCTAATTGCTATCAAGACTTTGCTACCAACCACTTCTATTCAAACATAACTATTTTTAAACAGACTGCCAAACAAGCATTAGTTCACATTTCTGATCTTTTATCCTGAAATGAATTAATTGTGACTAAACCACAAAATGAAATAAAAGAAGGAAACTGGAGACTAAAATCATATTAGTTTTTATCTATTTACTATTTAGATTAATGTTTATCAAGATCCATCTTTTGATATTCAATATTTTTTTGATTGGCAACCATGTTCTTTTGATTGTTGATATATTTTTTTCTGTGCTTTTATCTGTTCGCAAGCCCCAACAGTGAAAGTCATTTTGGAGTAAATACAATGTAGCAGGAAAGTTCTGCATTTGACCTAATTGGGATGAGAGTGATGTTGATAAAATTCATCTAAAAGTAATTCGATAAGAATAGATATAGTATGTGTACATTGGAGGTGGCACTATGTCCAACAGCAAATATTTTAAAGAATTCTTTCAGATTTTTTTTTACATTATTTTTAGATTTTTCAGGGTTACTCAGATATATTTGGGGGTCTACAGGTCCAATGCGACAACTCTGCTAGCATCCATTCCATACAGATTTTTGTTTCTCAAGCCCCATGTCACAGGAAACAATGTGGAATTGAACCAAGCTATATAACCTTACTTTTTTTATTTGTATATGAAAAAACAAACAATATGACTAATATTCATAGACATTGACTACCACCAACTGCTCATCTGACAGGCTGAAAAAGCTTTAAAATCTGACTTAACATCATCTTGAGAATGAGATATGATAAAGACGGCTGAAGAATAGAAAAAGAAACGCCTAATCACAGTCAATAACAACTGTAGCATCAAAATTCCTGAAAAAAAAAATTCCACTGAAGAATAAATATGTTTGGAATAGATTCTATTTAGGACATCACTGGTAATTTCCTCTGGAATATCATAGAGAAACATCTCCAGAATCTAGATGTTATTCATAAAACCATCTGAATAAGGGTAAAAAAAAAGCTTTTTTCAAAAAAAAAAGATAAAAATTCTTTTTAGAAAGAGTCTAGTGGAGAACTGATACCAATCTCCAAGTAAATAGACAAAACAGTATGTACACACACATATAAAAAAAGGGTTAGAATCCTTTGCCATTTTTGATGGCTACAATTGTTCAATTATTCAAATTGCAGTCATCTACATTTATATAATTATGTTATGATAATTCATTTTTCAGATAAACAGATTGATATAAATGTTCACCAAGTACTTCGATAACCTGTTATGTTACAGTAACAGGATTGTACTGGAAGTGTTTGCAATCCTGTTAATGGTGTCTTCTTTGTCTTTTTCCAGCTTGCAAGCTATTTCCTGCAATGAGGATCAGTGATTCCAGATGGCTTTGTTTGAGTGTTAATCTGAGTCTTAACTTGACAACACTAAATTTGAAAAATGAATTGCTTCAGCAATCATTTTGAAGTCTATCCTTTCAGGGGTGACTTTCCTTCCACGGAATCTGTGGGGGCTGAAACAGGATATTTGCTTGTAAAGATTCCCATTTGAAGCACATCTCCTTATGCTCTCAATGACAGTATCCTGAGAAAATGACCTCATATTTGTACTAAATACTATATGTTTAATATTTCAAATACAAAAAGTTATAAAAAATGAATTTTGTTGATATGAACAGAGTGAAAAGTTGAACTTCACCTCAACAATATGCTCTTGGCAATTCGATAAAATATATAGGTTATGTATAATATCATAATTATTAGTAATGTAAATAATATTAGTTTTTAGCTGATAAAAACAGAGCAAAAAATTGAATTTAACTGCTACAATATGCTCTCTAGAGCTAGACTAAAAAAATTCCTGGGAAAAGTTTCCATGGTAATTCTATCATGTCAGATCTGGCTTTTTTCCATATAATTTTATAAGGCTTTCATTCATAATTTTTTTGTATTTTATTTAATATTTTGCTATCGTTTCATCATGTCTCACCAAAGATTACATAATCCTGATCAATTTTTTAGTTAAAAACTGATGGAATGATTAATCTACTGTCAAAAATTGTGACAAAATCACAGTTTGTGATAAAACATGATACAAAATGTATGTCTCTTTTCTGTATTATACCAAATTGTTGATTTTTTTGTGTATACAAAATGCTTAGTTATACTAATCAAATAAAAATATTTCTCATCGTTGAGGGAAGTGTAGTGGGCTATTTAAGGGGCCTAATCCAGAGGTGTACATGTACATACTCACATGTGAATTATATCTAATTACTACTGTTTGCAAAAATACTAAATGAGCTATTTGAAATGGGGCCCTACATTTCCCATCAGGCTTGGGCCATTCAATCAATATTCTTCAGTCATTACAGTTGACACTGGATGGTCTTCCAAGTTAGAATTTCAGTATTAACTCAAAATGCCATTTATCATCTGTTAGAGAAATTAATATACCATGTTACTGGAAAAAAAATCAACAGGATAAAGCAGGTAGAGGTTTTCAACACATGATAGTTGAGGTTTATTAAATGTGTGTTGATCTCATTGTTTTAGCCTTCCTCCTCCAAATAGAATGAAGACTGTCATCGCTGAACTTTGTACAATGATAAAATCTATTGGGGGCGTTTCATTCCCAGTGGTACAGAGTACCATTATGAACACATTTAGCAGATTATGTAAATAGAACAGCAAGGATTTGTATTGTTGAAAAAATCTAGCTATAACCAATTGATTCATTTGAAGCCACTTCAGAAATGAAACTCAAGCCACTTTGGGTCCTCAGGCACTGCCCGATTGCACAACTGTACAGTCCGCCCCTGTGAAATTTCTTTTCCTAAGAAGAGGGGGTAATTCTGAAGTTTTTATGGGTTTTTTCAAGTGTGTCCTTTTCTTATACTCAAACAAATAGGCTAACCCTCTGATCATACAAATCAAGTTTACTTGTTTTTTCTAATCATTATAGAGCCTAAGTATGTACAAAGGACAAATAAATTAGACAAAAGTGGAATTCAAAGCAACTTAAATGCTACAATTTGTAAGTGAATTCAGATTGCTTTATATATAAGTGGCTTTTATTCAAATATCACACCTTTTTTTAATAGCTGGAAATATAAGTCATACCAACACACATTTATGTCTATAAATTTGAATGAATATGTATAAAACTTGCAATTGTTTTCATTGAAATAAACAAAAGCAATATTAAACAAATCATATAGCTGCTGGGCATTTAATTGAAGATAACCGTAGAAATAACAATAGAAAAATGTATGAAAAGCTTCAAACACTCCTGAACATCTTTTCTGGACAAGTTCTCGTCCAGAAAAAAAAAATATCATCAACAATTGTAGTCTGAAAGATGAACACATAAAATAAGTGTACATCCAACATAGATTCAAATCAGGTGCCCCAAGCTTCAATGTCAGCCATTTTAGTTTCTTTCTTCTCTGCAAATTTATTGTGGGAAACTCATATTTTCAATAAAAAAAGAGAATATGCACTAGTTGCAAGGCTTCTAATGTTGCCCATTAAAAATTTTTATTTTCTAATTTTCTGAATTTGGGAACCATTCCCAATTTCAAAAAATTGAAAGGAATGCAATCATCACAATTGTCAACATTGCTTCAGACTGCACGAAAAAGTGAAAATCTGCACATTCAATTATACGTTCAAATATACACATCAAAAATATTCAAATCTTTTTTCAGTCAATGTAAAATTTCTCCTACAAATTTGCATGTGTATCAGTATATGTTTATTTTCCAGAATGCCTGAATTGATTTCATTGAAACTTCATTTTATCAACACATAAAATTTCTGAATAGAGTGTTTTAGAAACATTAAATTACTTTCATTTTCAAAAATGGAAAAAGTAAATTCGTACTAAAATCTATTAAACTGATTTATACATTTAATGTATATTTATGCATGAAAAATAATGATTCTATAAATCATTGCATTCTTTATAAAGAAGTAGCTCAGTCTTTAAGAATACTTGAATGGAATCTGTTCAGTATTCACTTCTTGGCGCAATGCCGATAAAAAAATTTTTACCATTAACCACCAAAGAGAAAGAAATGAACTTGAAAAGAAAAAGAAAGTTTGTTAATGATGAAGAGTATTTGCTTGAGTGTAAACAATTTCAAATAATTTTGTTACATGTGATGAAGTGGCGATATCATGACCAAACTTTGGGTCCAGCTGGGATAGAATTCATTCTGAATTAGATCTAGAATCTTACTCATTTCATCTCTCATGTTTTTGGTTATTTTTATCGTTTCAACTGCAATTTCACATGACAATGATCAGATCTGCGATTGAAATAGGGAACTAAACAGAGAACAACCATGAATGGCAGCATGCTTGCTTTGCTTGGATATGCCTTTGGCATTTGTTTTCTGGTGGAAAAAACACATGAAAAATCAGTAAAAATCATTAAAAGTTATCAAAATTTTTATCAAGTATAAAGTGGATGTCCCATACTAACAAAATGTGTGAAATTGCAGCTGAAATGATAAAAAAGATGATGAGGAAAGAAATGAGCAAAATTCTCCTTGTACTAATTTGGTATAGATTCTAACCCAGCTGGAACACGGAGTTCATCATGGCGTCAAACTTTGCGACTCAATTATTAAAGAATAAAAGAAAAAAATGAGTTAAAGGATTGTATAAATGACAACAAAGAATATGCTTTTATACAGACAATTAGTTCTTCTACAAACATTTAGACAATTTCAATATATTGTTCTCAAGGTAAGGATTTGATATTGATGGATACCTGAGCATGAAAGAGTAATGCTAGACAGTAAGAGACTCTTTAAAAACCTCATGATGAACAGTTAATAAGTCAAGTCATATGTTCCTATGATCCAGAAATCAAAAGAATACCCATCAGTTCCATACTCTAACTTCCCTGTCAACCTTTTAAGATGTATTTTTCAGAAACGTTCTATAGCAGAGGCTGCTCCCATTACAGCATAACATTTTCAACAGGGAATCTGTTTCCTCTTCTACCTGATATCACAAATCAGAGTGCAATCTGTTTCCTGTTTTTAAAGAATGGCAGAATGCAATATGATACCATTTGATAGCACTTTAGAATAGGATTTTAAATGGTTTGCAGAGGGCAGCTTGAGAGTGGAGGAAGAGAGAGCAACTCACTTGTAGCTTTGATACATTTCTTCCTCTTCCTCCTCCTCCTTTTTCTGCGACCATGAACCCGTGAATAGTATTCAGAGAAATAGAACACTCCACAGCATGAAGAAGTTTCTAAAGAAAAGAAATGGTTCAGTGAAGGGATTACATAATGCAAACTTAAGTATTATTGCTATTCAGCAAGCCGCTTTAAAGACAAGGCTGGAATATTCCTCTATTTTCAGTGACTGTTGATGTTTAAAATTTATGGCTATTACAAATTTTCTAAAGTCTTGCAGCAATTTCAGGCATTTTGAACAAAGTTCAAAGTAATGTTCTAGCAATTAGTCACAGACAAGTGGCATTGTATTTAGATAAATTATGTCTAAATTCTTTATCTAATATTTTTATATATGCTGACAGATATTCATTAAATCTGATGATTTCAGAGGTATCGATTTCCATGTACTTTTGTATATATCTTAAAACATTTAATAAGTCTCCAATTTCAGCAATTTTCTATACTTTTAAAGAGATAGAGCTAAAATGGTTGCCATGAAGAATGAATGATAAGCATATCCTATTTTACAAAGGGAATTATAATGTAAAAATACTGTGTAACTTAATAGTGAGTAAAAATTAGGAAAGTTTATGGTTTATTCCACAATAGAATCAACTTTTACGAAGTGGGTGTCACAGGTTTCACTATTATATACATTTTGTCAGCCTTAGTGTTATTTATCAGGACCGGCATAAAACATCTTCAAAACATAATAATCTCAAAACAATTTGATTCTTTAAAAATACATGCACATTCATGCATCAAAAATTTTGATAGTGTCATACATACCAAGACCAATAAATACAATCTGTTCTATTCTATGTAAGAATGAGGCCTTCATGAAAATAGATAGCAAACCATTTCTAATACTACTAAACTCTTAATTTTGTGCTTGATATTATCAGTCAATAGTGCAGAAATCCTGACTAGTAATATTTTCATAACAAATTTTACTTATAAAAGGAAAATTATCAAAATAGAAGATAAAATTATGTGCTGAAAAATTTATTTTAAAATCTCAGAACATTCAAATAAAATTAAGTGGAAATTAAGACCAATTATTGGGCAAATTAAGTTAGTATTAGATAATTTCATACCTATACTTACTCATATTTGATCAAAAATGAATACTAATACTTTGGACATCTCTTTAGAAGTTATTTGAAAAAATAGACAGGTTCAAAGAATTTAAAGAGCATTTTCCAATTATGTTAGAAATCAAGTCTCAAAGAATTTGAAGATCTATACATGGAAGATGAGTTAAGTGATGGATATATAAAATCAAAGAAGAGAGAATTGTATGAAAATACATCAAAGGAAAAAATACTTCCATAACTGGTCAGAGACATGGAATTAAAAGATCATATGCCGAACAAGCTTTTTGAAACTCTTTCCACAGTGTTAATTCACAAAAAAAACAAAAAGAAAAAAAAAACATTTCACACAGATTAATTAGAGTTTTGTTCTCCAGCAAATGATAATAGCCTTAAAACTAAGTAAAAAGAAAATTATCTCGTGTTTTGTGAAAATACAAACAGCCACCAGATATCAAGCATAATTGGCAGTAGTCATGTCCAGGGAATTGGGTCTCAGATATTTAACGCGATTTGCGAGCCATCACCAACAAATGATCTTCATACAAACTTTTCTATGATCCTGTCTTATTCTATCTCTGGATACTCTTTCTTTTTAGCTGATGGATACCAAATAAATAAATTGGATAAAATGATTGAGCATTCAATTTGTCTGGGGCTTCATAATATTCATTGATAACCTCAATACAAAAGCAAATGAGATGCCCCAATGAACTTGTTATTACAGCTAATGATTATGTCATAATTCATCCACAGAAAATTAATTACAATGAAAGCAAAAGCAGAAGTATTAGAAAAACATTCTTTCAATTGCCTGTTTGCTAGCTCTTTTAGCAGAGACTACAACTCAGATAATACTGAATAGATAGCAAATTGCCCAGAGCAGGAAGTGAGCATAGTCCTAGAACAAATTCAAGGATCTAATTGGCTAAAAGCCTAAAGCACCTACTGATGCCAGTGTATCAATGTGGATTTTTGCCAAATCAAATTGTCAAAACACAAGAGAAAAAACTACTTGCTCAATAATGTTTTGTTCACACAACTTAACTGGACATTTGAGTAGTTCCTCTTGAGAGGTGACTTGGGTTGTTCATTTTTTTTAACCAAATGTAACTTTGACTTGCTGTTTACAGAGGATATTGTAACACCTTACAGCTTTGAAGTGTTTTTTATTTTTTTTTTTAATCAAGGCTACCCCATACTAATAGTTTTCTACCTCAGTCTTGTCTAAAAATTAACAAGAAATCATCTCTATGCAGCAAAGATAATGAAGAATATCATTTCAAGCAACTTTATTGACGGGGTTTAAGAGTGTTCCGTAATTAGATATTTATGATGAGAATCATAGCTGCTCACAGTTTTCTAATGGATTCTATGATGTCTCAGACTCATGATTTCTGCTTGATATATTATGCTGTCTTGTGATCCCCCCATGTGAGGTTGAGCATGATTCTTTCATGTGCACGTTGCATGCTTCTCAGTTTGAGGGTCAGTCTCTTGGTTAGGTTCCATGTTTCAGCTCCGTAGGTGACTATCAGGAGAATGCATTGGTTGTATACCCTTCTTTTTAGGACAAATGGGATCTTCTTGTTCTTGGGGGTTGAGCTTGCTCTGCAAAAGGCTTGCTAGGAAAACATAGTGATCTACTTTTTCCCAAATGGCAGAATGGACATTACAACTTACAACATGGATCCCCAGAGATCACATGTGCAACCAAGGACGGCAGAATACAAGATGGAAACAAACTAAACAAATTTAGAAAGAATTAGCTCACAATGCTCATGATAGAGGAGTGTGGAGAATCCTGGGGAATGTCTGTCCAATGCTGGATGTTAAAAGGATGATGATGATGATATGTGAATTGAACACAAAGTTTAACCTGCCCACCACTACAAACTGCTCGGTCTGCTCTCTCAAATATATAGTAGAATTTAGTTGATAAATGAATAACAAGAACTAGCATTCCAAGGGAAATTATAAATCACTGCCATCCATATGCTTCTTTTTATCTTATAAATTAGACATTGGTGGTGGTAAGATCAAGTTACCTTTACTGAAAATACTACCAGTATGGTTTGAACCATAGATTCATGATTAAAACAAAACAAAAAACAGGTATGCTCAGTCACTATTTAGAAACTGTCATGTGACCAATGTCTCTGAGCAGCATACCATGATAAGTTTGGTGATCAATTAAAAAAAAAAAGGGATGGTCATTGTATTAGTAACTTTTCCTGCCTTTTGTTGGGTTGTGATCACTGAGAGGTTCAAATTAAAAAAAAACAAGTGTGAACACTATTGAACATCAAATGAGAAACCAAATTAGAATAAATATACATTGTAAGCTTATTTCCTACTCATTAAGGGGAGTGTGAGTGTAAAATTCCAAGTTTCTATCATGAATCGTTAGGACTGGTTAAAATCTGGAAACAGATATATATAAATATCAGAGCACATGAATAACCTGAACTTTTCGTTATTTTCATCCTTTATAAACTTAGTTTTTTCCTGTTTTGTTTCAGGTTCATTACATTGTGCACAGATTTAGAATGACAATATTAATTTTTCTGGTTGTACAAAAAAAAAAACTTGATACTATGTATTGATCTTAAGTATCAAAGGAGAGACTTTTCATTGCACTATCCAAATAACGAAGAGGTATGCCCTGATTTTTCATTATATCTTCAACTCCATTCTAAACAATGATATCATGACAAAGTAAAATTATTCACTTCCAAAAATTAAACTAGTGCATTCTTAATGAATGAAAGATAAAAATGATAAAAACCTTTTCGGTATACAGGATATTATTATAGATGTTCAAATTTTTCAAGATAAACAAAGATTATTTGAAACATCAGGAAATAATGCCAAGTTGTGATTTATACTTTACCAATACCAAAGGGAAAATCAAAAGCTTATATGAAAGTCAATAGATGAACAACATACTTTCAATATGAAATATATATCAACATGAGCATATGTGATAAATAATCATAATAAAACAACATAATATTGTCAAGTAAAATGATCATACATAACTGACGTTGCCAAACAGTAGCTCTGTATTACCAACAAATAAAAATAAGCAATACACACCGCTTCAACAGGCCAATGAAGCAGCCCCATAGGCAACCATAATTCAAGTGCAGGCTAATAAACTTCAACAACATTGGACAGTCACAGTCAAAACAAAAGACAGCAAGCTGCCCAGCAGCTGATGCACCAGACTTGAGCTGATGATAACTGATCAATGGACAGAAATTCGAGAAAATATAGGTGGTAGTACCAATGATGATAATAATACCAACAGAAAATGATGGTGATTAAACGGATGCAATCACACTACAAATTTAAACAGGTATTCAACACTTATTCACCATTGTACTTTTATATAAACACACAGTAATATAAACTCATTAATGAGGCAAGATGTAATGCTAGACGCATAAGGTGTGCTTTGATTTTATATAAGCATAAAATAACATTATGTGCATCTTCATATATATGAAAGATTTGAATGAAAAAACTTACTTGTAAAATTGGATTATTATATTTTACCTCAGTTAATCAAGTCAAAAAGATGTACGTATATGTTTTTGATGAATATCTCCAAAGTACTAAACGGACTTGTGGGAAGGTGGCCAATGGAGTAAGAAAGACATAGTAAAAATTTAGGGCGGATCCAGAAATTTTTTATTGGTTGAAAGATATTTTTCCAGGTTTTTCCACTCTTCGATAAATTCAAGTATATGCTCATGAGTATCCACACAATATCTCCCAAAGTTCTCCATCGAACTTTGTGGAAGGGTGGACAATAGGCTAAACATAGGAGAACAGATCAAATTTTGAAGCAGATCCATGCACAATTACCCTACCTCCCACTATTTCAGGTTATATATCCAAAACACATAATATCACCAGAATTCCATGTTTGTCCACAGGATATCTCCATAAGTTATCAAGGAATTTCAATGAAATTTTGTGGAAGGGTGGGCAATTGATTTGGAATGGATCAATACATAATTACACCCCTGACAATGGCTTTGGCAGAGGCAAGCGCTCTCTGAGTGCTTTCTAGATTAATTATATTTTGGATATATGTATGCATCATATTTATACACAAAACACAAGATTTTGCATGGTGATCTGCATTGATTTGATTTGAGTTGATTATTCATAATTGGTATTGATGAATTGTAAGGATTATTTGTACATAGACAACCTCTGATAAAAGAGTATAAAGCCAACGTTCATTTTATCTTATTTAAAAGAAATGGAACAAAGTTATCAAGGACTTCCAAATACCTCATACTCAGAGTAAATTTCTCTAAAGTAATAAGAATATCTTAAGAGCAGCTGTTTCAATACGTATTTTTTTTAAAAGATTTAGCATTATGTTGCAGAGAGACATTAACCAGGAGTTGTTCACTACAGATGTGAGAGCAGAATATAAGCATTTGATAGAGTATGGAATAGACTGAATGCAAAGCTGTTCAGCAGAGCAAGTGTCATTTAAATAGAGAATAGTAATCCAAGAAAAATACTCTCAAGCTGAGTTAATCTTTTGCACTGTGATATTATCATCTACTCAGATTTTTATTTTAGAAATTTAATTACATAAGGGGTAGTAAACTATACAAAGGAAGTAAATTATCTAAGGTTCATCGAACATTGAGCATAATAAAACAATGATGCAAGAGCCATACATCACAGATTAACAAATTATTTGTACTTAAAGGTTTTCCTTGGGCCAAAAAGATATTTTGGTTTAGTAAAAATAGAAGACAAAATGTTTATTCTTGACAATAACTTTATAGAAGAACATACTTAAAGTTTTGTTCCACTAGCTTTTGCCCTGTTTCAGACAACTTAATAATTCCAGAGATTTTGATCTTTATCAGCAAAGAACTGCTATAGGCACCTTTTGTAGTCCTTCAGGGAATTGGTATTTTTTCATTGAAAAAATGCTCTAAACACCAGAATAAATGGTAATTCAAAGGTGCAATAACCAGTGAATATGGTGGATGTGAAAAGTGATAACAAAATTTTACCAAGTCATCCAAAAAAAAATGGTCTAGGATTATCCTGATAGAAAAATACACCCTTTTCCTTCAATGATTCTTTATTGATTGCCACTTTGAATTCAGTTTAACTAGAAGTGCTTATTTGAATCAACTGTGCATTTCACTGGCAAGAGCTCATAGTAGAGGACTCCTTTCCAATCAGGGCCTGATAAGCATATTTGCAAACTATGACACAACATAGAGCCAAGACATAGAATATAAAAAGCACTATAGAACTTCATCTCTATTCCCATGGGCAAAAAGATGAATCATAAATAAAATGATTACTTAATACAATAGGCATATGGATAAAAATATCATTTCATAGGTAAACTACTCCCCTTTTTTGTAGTTTATACTATACTGGCATATCATCTCAAGATTTTTGTGATACTATGGAATTGAAAGGGTTAATTTGAGAAATCTGGTAGTGGAAATGAGATAACCTTGCTAAGTTGAGTGAACTTACAAAAAAAAAAAAAATGCTCACCAAAATGGGTTTCCAAAAGAAACCAGGTGGATAAGGAACAGATAAAAACCCAAAACTGTAAGGCAGTTGATATTGAACCCAGAGTTTTGTACTAAGTGTCAGACAAGCGAGGCCCTGACAGAATATAGACGTATGATTAGTAGCCTTCGTTTGAGAGGTTTCAAATCCCTGAGTTGGGAAAATATTTTTGCACTGAAGTATCGGGCGAGCAAAGCCCTGGACAGATTACAGATGTTTGATTATTAATAGCCTTTGATACAAAAATATCTAGCTTCCAGGCAGGTAAATTGATTGCCAGGAGACCAAGCTCTGCCTATTGGCTACACCTATTTCCAAAGGGAAAATTAGGGATTCCCTAATTTGGAGAGATCAGAATCAAGATTGCTTTGGTTAGTAGGGTTTCAATACTTGCCAGCTGAAAAGGGAAGAGATCAATCATAAAGCCATCAGCCCAAACCACAAAGGGAGCCGGCTATTATGTAAGCCACCTATTTTTGAGTAGACAGTAGGGTGCAGAGAAGGCTGCATAGAATTTCATGTTCCTTATTACCATGATATCCTGACCCCAAGAGATTTATAGCTTTGCTGAAGCTATACCAATAGATATACCAAGAGATATCAAGTGGATTCCTCGAAAAACTAATAATTTTGACACAGGGATTTTGTAGAAGCTATACCAATAGACATACCAAGAGATATCAAGTAGATAACCCAAAAGATAGACTGATAGTCATTCCATAGTGTCCTCATCCACATCTGCGTATATTTTGACCAGTCAACCTGTAATAATACTGACATGAATCTTGTTGCATATTTACATCCAGTGTTGATTGTTCCTTTTCAACTTGTGATGCCTACAGGGGGGGGGTCTTTGTTCAAGCACTGCAGAGTCTTTTAGTCGACAGTCACGGCCCCTCGGATCTGGACACAATGTAGGCGAGATAGGAGCAACCTCGGGCAGAGATACAGCGACCAGTTAACTACTGCCTCACCAGCATTGCACTAACCAACCGGCGAAATCCGGCTCGGGTGCTTGTTTTCAGTCTTCCCAACTAGATGATCTGGAACATCTTCTGGCAAAAACACTTTGTGATCCTATGATCCTGCTCACTGGGAATAATTTTTCACAGATTTTACATTGAGCCTGAGTTATTTTCAAAATCCCAATGATAATTTTGCAGTTTCAGAAAGAAAAAATTGGCAATCAATTTCATCATTACATAAAGGAATATCTGTATGACAAAAAAGTAAATGAGAATACATTTTACAGAGCATGGATATGGTATTCCCCATCTAATGGTAACTGGTATAGTTTTTCCGCAAATAATTCTCAAGAATCCCTTCACATTTTCAACCAGTGGTATCAATGACTGAAGTAACTGCAGTAAGATGCTTAAGTGCAGAACAGACTCTCCATTCATTCCTGGTTAATATGACCTAGGAAGAAAGTATGTATCAGTGATGAGCTTCATAACCTGCTGAATAAAGAAAAAAACTATTTGCAAGCAATACTTTGTCAGATCATTGAAATCTAAAAGTTTTTGGCTTAATGTGGATTAGCATTTTGAGATGATGAAACATTCAAATCTTCTTACACTGGAAATTTTATAAGAATTTTGGAATTGATCGGAAAGTTTGATCCACCAAGGCAATGAGACAGCAAGTTATCTTTCTTCAACAATATGTGCTGAACTTATTGAACAGATAGGAGAAGACGTATTGCCCAGCATATGCAAAGATATTGGCGCAGCTAAATACGTTTTTATGTGTTGATTCTACACAGATCAGTAAACTTTCATTGTACAATATGTCAATAAAAGTGGATATCCTGTCGAGAGGTTCTTGAAACTTCTCCCCATTCTTAGTCATGCAAATACAAGTATTCAGCAAGATGTATTCAAAACTGCCAATGTATTGACACTTTCTCTAGATCAGTGTTTCCAAATATATTTCATTGCAGAACCCTTATAAACAACCACCAACCTAATTTTAATAAGACATTACATGAGACAGAATTGTGTAAATGAAACATTGGAGTAAAAAACAACTGTTTTCAACTGTTACAAATTTGTCATTTTTAATATTTTTTTTTCTTCTAAAAAACACTTCACCTCACAGAACAAAATTTTTTCCTGGAATCCACTTTATGAAACATGGCTCTAGATGATTGCAGAGGTCAAAGTTATGATAATGCAACCAATATGTCAGGTAAATTGTCTTCAAGCAAGAATCAAAGAAATAAATCCATTAGCTCATTACATTCAGCATATGCAGCACATTCTTTGTATCTGATTGGTGCTGCCAGTGTCAATTGATATCTGAATGCTTGCAATGTCTTTGGTCTGTAGCAAGAAATTCAATGATTATTCAGCTGTATCAGCAAAGCACTGGAATTCACTAACAAAGGAATTGGCATTTGATGAAAATAATTGAATTCTGGCCATAAAGTCACAATCATCCTCTTGTTGGCATGATTATGTTGAATCAAAGAAAGCATTGCACACCTATTGCTGCGACATGTACGCAATGTTGAATGAAAAGGTAGACAATGACAATGAAAAAAGAAATGTTCAGCATTCTATGTCAATCTAAGTGAAAATAAGCCTTCTTGAAAATGTATTTATATGTGTTCTTTGGAACAAAATTCTACAGCAGTTTCAGAAAACAAAAACTTATCTCCTAAGTACAATCATTGACATCAGCATTGCTGAATCATTGTTTTTATCACTTGAAAGTTCTGTTCTGCAATCCTTACATCTCAAAATGGCATCAACTGATACAAAAAGTAAAGGAAACATATGAACTTAAATGTGGCATATCAAGTGAAGTCAATGAAACATTTTCCCTTACTATGAACATTTTTGGCAGTTCAGGTCTTAGTTAAGAAGCAGCACTGAACGCCTTTTTTTTTTAAAACTTCACCAACTTACTTAGTATTATAATTCAATAAATTTATATTCTTTATGGTATTGAAGCTATTTTTGCATTAAGATATTTGAATTTGAAAGGAGTAAAAAAATAAAGGTAAAATATGATTAGATCAAATATCCTAATTTATCAATTATGAAAAGTTATCTTCAGATAATCAGGAGATAGATTTTGCTGAATTTAACAATCTGTTTTAGCTAATTTGTTGTTTGGTTATAAATTTGTGTAGAGTTTGCTCTAGTGTAGCCTACTGGCTTTATATTATTCATTTTGCTCTCGCAATATCAAGTAAAACTAGTGATACTTATATCTTGGTATCAAAGACAATGTTGACAGTGATCAATGCAGAAATGTAAATTTTATTTTGAAAATAACTTCTCAGTATAAAGTATCAGAAGGCACAAAAAACTTAATTAACATAAATGAATATCTGTACTTTTGCACTTTTCATCAGTCAATGTTATTTGACACAGTTGTAGCAAGAGGGGGTAGTGACTCAAAGGGCACAAATTTGCATCTATATTACCTTACATTTAATAATCATGCCTTCCCCTCAGATATATAGCAATTGCTACAGGTGCTGTCTTTGCCCCTGACTGCTGATATATATATGGATAATACTCTGTATATATTTGGAAACTGAGATAAATATACTAAGGTATGTGAGCATATGTGTGTATATACACATGCTCACAACAAACAAGAAGTGCAAGATGCAATCAATCAATACAAGGATTGTTACACAATGAGAGGTGAAACAAGCTATCAAACAAACAAAATAAGGAAAGGCCCCTGGACCAGATAACATCATCATTGACCTACTTAAAAAAGCAGGTAAAATCATCACTACGAAACTAGCCATTGTGTTCAACTTATGCCTAAAACAGAATAAAAGTCCTGAGAGATTGGAACACTGCAATCATAATGCTGATACATAAAAAAGGAAACCCGAAAGAGCTCAACAACTGCAGACCAACAAATCAACTCAACTGCATCTACAAACTTTTCACCAAATTCATCACCAACTGAATCACAAAAACACTAGATGAAAACCAACCACTGAAACAAACTGGCTTTAGAAGAAGCTACTCAGTTATTGACTATCTCCATTCGATAAATCAATTTTCAAATAAAGCAGAACATAAAATGCTACTCGCTGTAGCATTTATTGACTTCAAGAAGGCCTTCGACTTTGATACCAGCTCACCCAAACCCTTTAAAGTCTGCCTTGAATCCTCTTCTGGGACTAAAGGAATCAGAGTAGACAACAAATACCTAAACAACCTCAAAGTTATAGAACCAAAGCATCCTTCCGATAGTCACCTATGGAGCTGAAGCATGGAACCTAACCAAGGGACTGACCCTCAAACTGTGAAGCATGCAATGCGCACATGAAAGAATCCTGCTCCAAATTATATGGAAAGATCATAAGACCGAGAAAAGACAAAGAAAACTCAATAGCGATGGGCTGGTCATGTTGCAAGTATGGTAGACAACCGATCAACATCACAACTCACTATGTGGATCCCCAGAGATCACATGCAAAACCATGGCTGGCAGAATATAAGATAGTGAGACAAACTAGACAAATTCAGGAAGTATAGGCTCAACGATGCCCATGATAGAGAGTTCTGGTAAATTCTGGGGAAGGTCTATATCCAATGACAGACAATAAAAGACTGATGATGATAATGATGATGATGATGATCCTAAAATAAAATAAAAATAATGAGCCTGCTTAATGCTTAGGGTTCTTTACATCATTAAGAATTTCTCAGTCATAAACTGCATATCTTTTTCAAGATATTTTGTTTCTTATAAGCAGCAGTATTCAGTATGACTGAAATGAATGCAAAAAGTGTATGATAAATTATATTATGAATAAGGGCCAAACAGCATTGGACACAATAATATTTAAGAGAATCAGTTCAATATTAAAATGAGTAAATAATTTTCTACAAACAAACAAATCTCCTTCTGTTGCCTTTAGACAGTGGACCAGCCCACAAAATAGCAACGTATTCTAACCTATATCCACTTAGGTCAAATAGCATTGGACTTGATAACATTCAAGAGAAACTGTTTATTTACCTTTATCAAGTTTCATATTACAATGAGCAAACAATTGTTTTCAAAACAAATGAATCTCCTTCTGTTGCCTTTTAAAAGTGGACCAGCCCACTGAATAGCAACATGCATTCTAACCTATATCCAGTGGCAATGAAATGTAACAAAATATTTAGGTCGTAGTCCAGAGAAAGTGTCCACTTGTAAATACTATATGCTTCATTAATGCTGCTCTTCATTGCAAATACAGGTAATTTAAGAAGAAAAATAAGTGTGATTAGCTATGGATGAATTACTTTGCCTTCAAAAAGCAACACTTATTGAATATTTTTTGCTATTTCATATTTCTTTCTATCTTCATAAAGGCAAGCAAACAAAAAACTTCAATTTAACTTTTACCTTTCAGAAGTGAAACAATGCTGAAAGTCTTAAAATCAAATCATATTTATGAGCTATCTACCAAATTTTGCCAATCAATTTGTTCTCCAACAGAATGCACCTACTTATACACACACTAAACTGATTACAATAAATTGCATAGTAATAGCAACTTAATAGGAGATACAATTAGTAGGTTTGGCTGGACTCAAACTATAGCTGGCAAGAATAGACAAAGCATCATATTTGCCCAACACTAATAGCAGTTCCAACTCATAATGAATTTTCACTTTGTCCTCGAAGGGGAATTTTTTTAGAAATACTTACATAATGCAAATGTTAAAAACTGATGAGATAAAAGAGAGAAAAAAAAATCAACTTTCCACTAAGTTATGCCTTAAATGTCACCAAAAATTGAATTTATAAGTAGTCTTTTTTCCATTCTCGTGTTCTAACACCCCCCACCCCCATACAAGTTGATTTGTTTCAAAGTAAGGTAACTCCAAAGCATTTAATACCCTTTGCTGGTCTATCACAAGAAACATGTAGTCTAGGAATATCTAACAACAAAAAGATGATAAAATCAGTTGACTTTGATCTTATTCAATGGTTTTCACAAAGCAAAATAATACATATATTCTACTATTTCACTGAATATTAGAAATTAAGTATACAACCCCCCCCCCAAAAAAAACAAGGAAAAGATACTGAAATTCATTATATCAGAGGCATGGAATAATAAAAGAATCTTTATTTCCACGAGCAAGTAAAATACAGGTTTAGTTCAAATTTCTTTCTCTGAAATTAAATCGGGTACAGTAAATTTGAGTAAAATTGAGATATTTGCTAATGAAGACTCTTGAATGCTCCTGATTGAGTTGAAAGAAAATAGTTCCAGCGAGTCAGTTCTTGCAGTGATTAGTTGTATGGAGAGACCCAGCCTTTCCATTGTGGTAACCAGTAATGTTTTTAAACACGGAGAAAGGAACTAGAATGAACTACTTGAGATTGTTGATTACTCTATTATACTTTAGAGCAGTAAAGCTGCTGCTCTAATAACAGATTTTATATGTAACCTACTTTTTCTAAGCTGCTATGGAATGCTATTTAATAAGGCTTTAGTTCCTCACTTATTGCCAATTGCCATACATGAAATATCACATCGACATACACAGATTCTTTAGTGTTTTCAAAATTAGTATCAATGTATCTGTGCCTATTATGTATAAACACCTTATATTCATGAATACACATTTATCTCCAATTATGATGGCATTTTGTTTTATAACTAAAAATCCCATGAAATTACTTTCTTACATAATTTTTCTACAGTTAACATTTAAGATTCCTTGTTTCGATATCTAACATAATAATTAATCTATGATACATATGGTATTTTCTATGTAAATGTGCCTTCAACACTAATAATCCAAAACTCTTGATAATTTATTAAATTTCAAGCATAAAATTATTGAGAATTTATATTAGAAATGAGCTCTTTTACTCTCAAAGTATAAAACTGGGATTGAAACTTTTCAACTTCACTGAACTGTTAAAACAATAGAATTTGAATTTGATACTTAGAAAAATTGCTGATACTTCACTCATCTGGGGAAGACAAAGGTGAAAGGCAGAGAAATGGATTTTTTATGTACAGTGAAGATAAAAAAAGAGGAAGAAGTTGCTGATATCTGTTTTTTTTTTGTCTCTTGTTTGCTATAGTTATTTTTACAATTGGATTAAATGTGCAATAAACAATGTAAAATTAGAAAAGATGCATCATAATGTTAGAAGTCATTTAAACATAAGTAATCTTAGTAACTTTGCAACAGTCTTTAATCTCAGAGGATTTTACATATTTCCAATTCTAATTTAATTCTAATAGTTTAATTTTTGATAACCTATATTTTTTCTGAATTTCAGAGTTATCAAGATTATCAAAGCTGTATTATGAACAAAGTAGAATTGCATCTCTTAGGATGATTTTATAGTCTAGCAGTATTAATGGCTTTTGATTGTGTATTATTCTTTAGTGGATTAGAACAACATTTTGTTATTGATTATTGCAACAGGCCCATCTGAATTTTTTTCTTTAAACAGTCAAATGAGAAAAGTATTCCTCATTACTAAGGATCATATGAGTTCTGTTTTAATTTCTCTAAGATAACCATTTCTCAGCATGCTTTGATTCATATTTGTCAGATATTTCCGTTTCTAGATTTTTTATGGGCCTTACTCATTCAGGTACTATGGATACCTATAATATAATATTCTCATCACACTTCAGTAATCTGAAATTCCTGGTGACATTTGTTTTTTGCTTTTTCTCAAATATAGTACATAATTTCTCATAAAAAAGAACACATTCTTATGGTTGTGTACTAAATACCAAGGATAATATACCTTATTACCCCATTATGTAACCTTTAACAATAGAATATCATAGTTCTGTATTATTAAAGTTATTGTTTACAATATCTTACATCTACAATATTACCATATAAGTTGGCTGGAAACATAAATTTCCTTGTTTATATTTTGCAAATAAATATAAGTTATTCTGCTGGGTTTTGGTACATGATGAAATATAAAAGGTTCCAGTCACCATGTATCAACATCACTCTGTGTTATTGTTATATAACAGTTAATCGATTATTAAGGATAGAGTACTCAAATAACTTCGCACTGTGATTCCATAGGTGGCAGAATGGGGGGGGGGTATTCTCCTCGCCTCATTTTTAACTCAAGTGCCCTCCCCCAAAAAGTTTTTTTTCAGAGCATGGACTATTTCAAGCCCAGGAAGGACTATTTCAAATTCTTGGGAAAAATAACTGAAAAAGGCACTATCCAACCTATGAAGAAAACTATGGGCAGGAAAACTGGGGAGGTGGGAGTCCCCTTACCTCTAATTTTCAACTCTTGCCCTTCTGAAAATGGGCTTTTTTCTTCAGAACAGAGGCAATTTCCATCAAATGAAAGACTATTTCGAATCCTGGAGATAAATAAAAACTGAAAAAGGTACCATCCCAAATATAAAGGACACCATAGGCAATGTAACCAGGGGAGAATGGGGAATCATCCCCCCCCACACACACACACCAATTTGAGGGCAAGTTTGGAGGATGAGGCAATGGAACCCAGAGAGGAAAGCATCAATTGCACAAATCTTTCGTTTGAAGCGCACTCCTTGTAATAACCTCTTTTCATCATGGTTTTGGATCTGTTGTTCAGCATAATAGATACAAATTCGTCTTCTAAGGGCTGTGGCATGGAGAAAAGGAACCTAGGACTAAGCTAGTGACACATTAATTCACCTTAAGATAGCTAGTCAAATCAAATCACAGAAAATCTACTATTAGTCCAGTAAAAATGTTATTTGGCCTCTCACATATTGCTATAAAAAAACTCAACAGATTTTTCATCCTCAAAATGGTCAGAATGAGAGAAAAATTCTATAAAAATTGTAAGAAGGAAAAATCCTAAAATTCAAAATAGCCACCATCCACCCTCGTGACAGCAATATATCTTGAGAACCGGGCACTGTATCAAGTAGCAATTCATTTTCCAGGACGTAAGGAAGGGCAGTGTCAAGTTTTTAGTTGTTTTGATGCACAGTTTTTGAGAAAGCTGCAATCAATCGGCAAAGCAAAGTCTAATGTGCAATCCCTGACAAATCACAATCCAAATGAAAAATTCTTAGTCCGGTTACGATTCGGAATAAACTATACAGGTTAAGACCTATCAAAGTAGGATTTGTCATGCAACTGAAATAAGATAGCTAACAGTTGCTCATTCCAAATCTGCTGTTTGACATTCATCATTTTTTTTTATTATTATTACAAGGGAGCACATTCAATATCATTTTGCATTTGCTAAATAGTATACCAGTGATTCTGAGTGCAATAGTGTAACTAAAGAATCACAAAACATATCCACTATCGGCGTATCATGGAGTTTTATATCTGTGGCGCATAAAAAGTAACAACCAAAAACGTGAAGCTTGGTATTGAGTATTTTTACACAGGAATTTCAATACCTATCATCGCACTTTTGTTAGTAACTTCTCATGCACAACAGGTACAAAATGCTAATATATACTGTTGGAAATGATATATATATACATATCAAGAATTAAACTCACCATCTAGAGACTGCAGATTCAAAATCATGCACATACTTGAAATTCCCATGTAAAATACCAAATACCTTACTCTCCATTTTTTGCTGCAACGTTTCATGTACAACAGATACAAAACCTCAAGATACACAGTTGGAAAGCTAAGAAAATGTTCCTTACAACAGTATTCATATGTATATATCCCTATAAAGAATCAAACCAACAATCCATAGATATTACACTTTAAAATACACAAGGAACTTGAATTTCTTTGTAAAATGCCAAATACCTAGCTCCATGATTTTGGCTGAAACTTTCACATGCAGCAGATACAAATTAAGATACACTGTTATTAAGCAGAGAAAATTATATATATATATATATATATATATGTATATATCCACCTAGAAATAAATCCATGATCCATAGTACCTACTAAAGAGCACATAGATATTGAAATGTTCCTTGTAAAATGCTGAAAGCCTAGCTTTACTCATTTGATTGTAACATTTAATGTACAACAGATACAAAACTCCATGATACAGCTTGGGAGAGATGATGAAATTCTTTTCAATGGTATGTCATGTCAATTTAATTACATCTTTTACTCTATTTTGCTAAAAATTCTACAGGAGTATATTAGCAACCACAGACTCAGAACTATTATTTTTGACATTTCTTTCAGAAATTCTCAAAAACTGACTTGCTGAAGACATGCCTAGCAGTATCTTTACTACACATAGGGAATTCCATGGGGATATATTATGTGATTCATAAGATATGCAGTTACATTCAGAATCACTGGCATATAAGAATGAGCTCTCCTGTAATAACAAAAACAATAGTGAATGTCAAACAGTAGATTTGGAATCAGTATTTTTGAACTACCTTATTTCAGCTGCATAACAAATTTTAATCTAAAATATTTGACCTGCATAGTTTATCAAAAATCAGAACAGAACTATAAATGACTTTTCATTTGGATAGTGATTTGTAAGGGACAGCAAACTTTTTTCCCTGCTAATTAGTTGTAGCTTTCTCCTGCTTGTTCAAACAACTTCAAACTTAATACTCCACTCCTGCGCAATACACCAACCAAATTTCAACTTAATACAATGCCTGGTTTCTAGGATATATTATTATCAATGGGATAGATGGTGGCCATTCTAAATTTCAGGATTTTCCCTCCATACAATTTTTGTAGACTATTTTACTCGTTCAGAACATTGGGGATTTTTTGTTGCAGTTTGTATGAAATTGATCCCTCATTTCAGCATAAAAGACCAGGACTATATGTGAGCATTTTGAGTCTAATTATCCAAAGTTTTGCTGAAAATTTTTCATATAGTATTAGCATATTGTTACGGATAAATACAACTTTTTTAGAACTTTTTACTCTGTTTTTAACTTCCTTTGTGTTTTGAAATATGAAACTCGCACAGTATTTAAAACAGATGTGAGGTAATATTTTCACAAAATTACAACAAGCTAGTGTCTAAAATGAGCTCTACTTCTTGAAGCATTGCTGATATTGATGCTGTCACTTGAAAAGCTGATGAGTTTTGATGTAGTAACCAGTCAATACTGATTCAGAACCAACCTATGACAGAGCAAACACCATCAATACCTTCATTCTGTCCTCAAAGGCTAGAGACTCATTTGGTACAGATCATACAATGTTGATCAGTTTAAGTCAAGAAAGATGCTGTTTTGGGATCTTTCCAGCCTAAAATCTGAAAATCATTCTTTAAATAAGTAAAAAATCTATGTTGGTTTTGTAAAATGATAATTTTTTTTCTAGTCACTTTTGGTAGACACTACACACAGATATATTCATGTACTGTTAAGCATTGAAGAGCAAGTTATTCTAACAAATTAGAGCAAGTGAGCACAATCCTCACTGCGAGTATCATAATTGCAGCCAGCTCCCAGACAAGGCCATGTTTAACAAATATGTAAACATACACATGGATGAAAGCATACCTTTTTTTTCTTTAGGATTACAAGGCTCTGAATTTCAAGTAATCAGTAAGGATCAACAATCTTTAAGATCAACAAGTTTTTTTTTATTAGATTACAAGATTCTTAGATTTCATCCACTCTTTTGTGTTAAAAACAAATCTATTCTTGTAATTCATAGATGGACGGATAGACAGATAGAGATATGAAAATATTAAGTTTCTTATTCAATTGCTTACATCAACTTTGGCATTTTCTCTTAACAGTTGGCTTCGTCTTCTGATATATAAGGTTCCTGGAAAATAAAATGAAAAAAGTTGAAGGAATGAGTGAACAAATATGAAACAGCCTTAAATCAAAATAACTCTTAAAACAAACAAATTTCTCCTCTGATAAACCAATTAAAATACCTGGGTAATAATGTTTATCTAAACTATCTATCACAAGCAATAATATCCTGCATTGCTTGCAGAGGAAATAAGTGCAAGTATGACAAAACTGTTTCCCTTTTCATCAGATCCCTGAAAGTAAAAAAACATTCCGCTCAAATCTGATCATTGAAAATGAAAAAAGTTGCCCCTCGATTCTGACCCTAAATGAGATAGAAAAAAATTCCTCTATCCCGATTTTGACTCCTAAAAATAATGATAAAATGTTTACCCTCAATTTTGATCCCTAAAAGAGAAGAAGTTCTCCATACTGCATACTGCTTTTGACCACCAAAAATGAAAATAAAATTTCCCTGTATTTTGACTCCTAAAAGTGAAAGATGACTAACCCCCATTATTTTGACTTGCAAATGAGAAAAAACGTTCTGCCATGATTTTGACCCTTAGAAATGAAAAAAACGTTCAACATGAAAGTTGAATGTTCATATTCTCTTTCATAATTTTGATTTGACACCTATAAAAAACTTATGAAAATATAGTGTCATCTGAAGAATAAAAGTGAACAGAATAAAGTGTTCTAAAATCACATCACTGCATTTCCCAAGTTCAATACAGCATTATAATCACTACACAATAAACCTGGACCTAACGGGTGGAGTGAATTGCTCTCCAGAAAAAAAAAAAAAGAAATAGAAAGATAGATAGAGGGATGGAAATCAGATAGCATTCAATTTGATACCACTCTGCACACTGAGTAAAAAGGGGGCTAATGTTGAAAAAGATGGACCCTAATGTAAAAAAAAAAGGGGGGGGGTACATATACCTGTCAAGTTTCAGGGTTAAGAATCAGTGATAATCGTGCGAACCCTTTTCCCAAAATGTATGGAATTTTTCTCTCATGCGCATGAGCATGAAAATGTATGAAAATGCTTGACACTTGGGAGGTATAGAGTTGAAGTTAAAGGGTGCACATTAACATTTGAATCATCACTAAAAAGAGAGAGGCCTGATATTAGAAAATGGTAGAAAGTTCAAAAGGTGAGGTATAAGATTAATAATGGGGGTGTAATGTTAAGGGAAAGGTTAGAAAGGGGACTATTATTAGAGAGAGGGTATTGATAAAAAGGGGGCTGATGATAGAAAGGGAGAGTTCCCCCATGATTTTAACTGATAGAAGAGAAAAAAAAATTCTGTCATTATGTAAAACCCTAAAAGTGAGAGATAATTTCCCCCCACTTGATTTGACCGCTGAAAGTGAAAAAAAATTCATCTTTGATTTTGACCCATAAAAATAAAATAAAAATTCCCACTTTATTTTGACATCTAAAAACAAAAAAAAAATCCCTTGGATTTCAACCCCTAAAATTGGAAAATAAAGTTCCCACTTTATTTTGACACCTAAAAATGAAAGTAAACATTCCCCCCTCAATTTTGACCTGAAAGTTAAAAAAATTACCCCTCGATTTCAACTCCTGAAAGTAAAACAAAAATGTCACTTGGATTTCGCCCCCTAAAAATAAAATAAAAAACTACCCCTTGAATTTGATCCCTAAAATTGAGAAAAAAAAAATCAGTATTTGTTGCTCTGTTTCTCTCAGTAGTTCCCAGGTATTATTAAACAGTGATCTTGACATCCCTAAAATATATTGGCAGCCATAGATTCTTTGTAGTTTGTCACAAAAATGAATTGTTTGCTAGGATGTATATTTCTGCAGGTAATCGTGCTCGGTGATGTTTTTATGTATGGGAGAATAAAACTTGCCAAACAAAACAAATGAGTGAGAAGAGAATTTACTCAAGATAAGGTGTATGATTTTCACTAGTTAATCCACCTATGTTCTAATGATGAAATGAATAAAATCAGCATGCAAATTCAGAGATATTTAAAGGAGAGCGAGTACAAATCTTGGTCAAAGCTTTTTTTAAAAATATTGATAAATATTCACGTATTTCAAAATGTTGAAAAGAAAACTTTGATGTGAACGAAACCAATTTAACTTTTGACACAACCAGAATAAATATATGCAAATTGATAATAAAAAATGTATAATTGATATAAGCTTAAGTATAACTCTTGAAAATTTTTATTTATGTTTTTCCCAAATGAAATGCTATGGATTTTATAATTAGAGATAAATTCAGGGGAAAATAATGAAGTAAATAGCTGTGATGAAAAAACAGATTCTCTAATAACCTTGTACCATTAGAATGATATTTTTTAGAATTATACAGGTTCGATAATTAATTTGTAAAAAACCACATCTTTTATATTTTTTCTTGATTTTGCATACTTGATTTCAAATAGTGTTGGTCAGTACATGTGGGAAAGATTGTGAATCATACACACACACAAAATATCCTGTTCTACTTTATACCATGGGATAACTTCTCTTCATGACTAGATTCAAAGTAGCAAGGGGAAAATTTCAATTAATACCTAAAGAGAGTTTAGACTTTCATTCTGTACTCTCTCTTTGATAAAGCAAGAGGTCAATTTTCACATTTTTAATACAAGTAAACATCAAGTTCAAATGTTTCAAACAGAATTTTTTGTGAATTTTCAAATTTTATTAGTAAAAACATTTTTAAGTAGAACTCAGTAAATGAAATGATAAATCTCATTAAATGTTTGTTTCATTAATAGCTCAAAAAGTATCAAGTTATTTTAATCGAATTTTGTCCAAGATTTTTTTGAGATATTTCATCAGATCAGAACTAGTAATCCTTTTAAAAGAATATGTACTAAAACTTGACTCTTATTTAGAAGATAGTATTGCTTTCTATTGATAACATGGCCAACTCTTTCAAGCATTTTTTCTTTCACACATTGCATGGAGTTAAAAAGAACAAACATCATAGAATGATTGGATAATACTTGTCAGAAAGCCATGTATTTGTATTAAGATTTTGCAAAGAGCACAAAAAAGAAAATATGTATAAACAAGCTTTCTTTTTTTTTTCTCAATTTTTAAAACAAAAATAAAAATTTCAAATAATTTACAAAATATGAATTACATTTATTCATTCTTTGATCTGAAGAAATATCTAACACGGATTATTCTAGGCTTGTAACTAACTGTTCAGTGAATCTTGAAAATTAGGCAAGGTTTTTGCTTAAATCACTATTATCATCAAGATTGCTGCATTTGTAATAGAAAGGAAAAAACTTGGAGAGAAAAAAAATTGGAAAAAACGCTAAGAGAGAAGGATAATTTAGAGAGGAAAAATTTATTTTTCATGACTGTGGATTCTGAGCAAAAATTTAAAAAGAAACATTCTGAGCAAAAATTTAAAAAGAAACATTCAGAGAAAAATAATATTCATTGAACACAAAATAGCTTGAGAAAAAGTTTAGCTCGTGCACATCATTTTGAAACATTAATCAAAATGGTCTGTTGAGTGGGTAAAAATAAAAAATCTTATAAGAGCAAACGAATAAATGTTTAATCAGATTCTTGTAGAGTAATGAAACCAAATGTTTTACAAAATGTCAACAAGTGCACTTGATATTTCTAGAAAAACTGGAAATTGAGGAAAATGAAAGAAATCTGGATTCAATCATTTGGATATTCATCAGTGGAGATATTTTTATATTTATGACAAGGAACCCTCATATGAAATTTGATATATTTCTAAATTTTTAAAATGCAACTTTGCAAAATACCTTAAAGAAATAATACTACTATTTTGCACAGGTGATTTTTAAGCAAAATAAAACAACATGTTGACCTCTTACTGGCATGATATAGGTGCACAACACTTACCAAATCTAAGAATTGCAACGGCTGACTAGGCACGGAGCTGTAAAATATATACTAAAAGGTCTCCAAAGAATATTTCTATGTATGAATTTGTCACTTAGTTGTTAACAATTCATAATCAGCACATAATTTGTATAAAAAGTTTCATTTTTATGTGAACAGAATCCAGAAATTATGTATCTTGAACTGATATAAGCCTTGAATGGTCAAACAAATGAGCAAGGTATTAAAATTAAATCAACACTTTACATCACACAGAAGTTTGTGCTATTTCTAGATAAAAGCGAGAAAATGAAAATTAAGATAGAACATATTTGGGTGCTTACTCTAGCAATATGACAACTTTTATTATTCAAATAAAAAAGAACAGTAAATTGATACTTTTATAATTATTAGAAACAAAATTCTAAGTAAGAGAGATAGCCAAGGAATTTGAATATATACTTTAGTAAGTTCCACTAAGAGAGCTGCTTTTCAATTATATTCAAATATCAGATAGTCGTGCAATTATGCTATGTTTCTATTGATGATTAATAACAATGATATTCAAAAGGAAAAATAATTGTATACATCTGATGCTGGCCAAAGAAGGAATTATGGGAAATAAAAACCAGTGTGTGTTATTTTGGCACAGCAAATTTTTACATATACTCAGTTTTATAAATTGAGGTGTCAGCTAAAAAGCAATCAGTCTGGTCAAAAATCATTTGAACGAAGAGGAAAAACAAGTTTAATAAATCATACTGAGTAAAGTAGTATCATCACTGGCAGTGCCATCATTCATTAATAGAACTGCAGAGATGAGTGACAAATGAAAAGAGACACATTTGAAGATACAGATAATTAACATGTACATAATATACATCTATGACTGATATTATTGGCACTGATTAATTTTTCTTAATTTATTGGAAATAGTCGCCAGAATAATTGAGTAGTAAATATTTCCAGTAAAACAGAGGTAGCTATAAGTATAAGTTTAGTAAATATATAAACAGAAATTTCATCTAATTTTTAATAATTGTAAATAAAAGAAAAAACAATTGTACGTCTGAAATTAATGGCATGAGAAAAATAATAGTCAATTGTAAATCCTTTTTGAGCAAAAAGCCTGCTACTAAATAAGAACAAACATCTACAGAGATGTTTGGCCACTCTTCAAGCGCATAATTATCCATTTGCTGCAGATCTGTTGGCTTTCTTGCTCTAACACATTTTTCTCAATTCATTCTATAAGTCATCAAATGGATAATCTAGTAGTATGTTTTGGATTAAGTCATGCATAAATCTCCAACCACGCTTAAGTTTCAGATTTCAAACAGACACTTTCAAAGTTGAAATCCAATATTTCACAATAATCCTCTTTTACTAAGCTTCCTATTTTTTTTGCAGAGAAACAACCCCAAACCATGATACTCTCTCCTCCGTATTTTGCTGTAGGGATGGTGTTCTTTGGATTGAAATGCTCAACTAGATATCTCCAAACAAATTTCTACCATTATGCCCCAGAAGTTCCAGTTTTGTCTCATCTGACCATATTCTCACACAATGAGATGGGCTTGTCAATATGTTCCTTTGCAAATGCTGGATGTGCTTTCAAATGACTAGCCTATAAAAAAACAGCATTAATTAGATAAACCTGCAGTTGAACTGTTGTTTGTAGGTAGCCAAGTGAAATTCTTCCGGCAAGACACAGAATTTAATATGGTTTAACACAATCAACTGCATACTCAAAAGTGTCACTCATTTAGTATACAAAATATTTTCTCACAGATTCCCTCTCTGGAGTATTTCATACAACTGTCTTGACATATTTCATGAGATAGGGAATAGCCAGCTCATATCCAAACTCAATCATATTTGTTAGAAAGTAAAACCATTTGTCTCAATCTTCACAGCACAAGAAAGAGATTTTCAAAGTACAGAAAACTGACAGATTTTTCTTTGTTTGGGCCATCATTAGCTAAACATCATTTGCTGTGAAAATCTTTTCAAAAAGATGAAATGGTTTAGATTCAGATATGGGGTGTAGAAAACTTTAAAATTTCAACTGATCTCTGAGGACCTATCTTAATATTTGGTGAAAATTGGGCTAAATTTTCCTAAGGCGAATTCTCATGGTTTGCTGTTTTGCGAGTGTAAACAAGATTTCATCCACGATTATCTCCAGCTTTATATAGTTTAAACAAATAACACATAGTTGATAATTTTCTGCAATCTCTCTTCTAACTAATAACACAAAGATTATTAAGATAAAATTGATAGGTTACAAGTTTTAGATGTTTCTTTTGACGAATCACATTTTCTCAAAAGTCTTAGATAGAAGCAATTTTCATGGCTAGCTTGATTCTTTTTCAAAAATATCAAACCAGTTCTGAAGTGAAGTTTTGACTGCAGCTGCCAAAAGGGTATTTATGTGAATCCAGTGTTCGTGTTTTCAACTATTTTTTCCCCTTTTTAATGAAACTGAGATATCCAGTTTTTTATGTGGCTTATGACATTCATTGGGTTGTGTTATATGTGCATTAATATTTTTTGTAGATTCAGTTCTGCGGTTCAGAGATGCATAGACTTAACAGATGACAAAATCATATAGAAAAGTATAGGCCTTGATCAAAACGAAAGCTTTACTCATTTCACTTTGCTGACTTGGATAAACATATACATAATTACTGTATGTGAATTCATCTTTATCAAAAATATATATTTTTTTTTTTTCATCAACTGCATCAGTTATTCCTATCCATGCCTTTCCAAAGAACTTTGCTTGACAACTCAATTTTCCATACTTCTAATTGCTTGGGCACTAGTATCTCCACCAATATTTTTTTTCAAAGAAGTAAATGTTTACTTATAATATATCACTATATACTACACTTGCTGAAAAAAATTACAGGTGCTCCTACACCAAACTTATGCAGAAATCTTAAATATTAGGTCTGTACCTCTATTAGTTCTGAAATCACAAATCTTTGAAATTCTACCCAATTTTATACATTCTGCCAAACAAGCCTTTCTATCCAATCTGACATTTATAGTGACTGTGATAGGGCATATACAGCTTTGAAACTTTGTGACTAGGGCTAACAAATCCTGTAGAATTCAAGAATGCAATCAGATCAAGTGTATTTTGTGTATCTTATGTACCCATCCTGCTTCAAGGCTCTACAAGTGCCTGAAATTCTGAAATGTAAAAAGACAGTGACCATTTTAACAGCTTCTCACTCAAAAAGAATGCTAGATAAACCTGCGACCAATAAGGTAGCCGCTTCAATGTCATGGTGCTTTTACCACTGAGCCAAACAGATGCTGGTAATGCAAAGGCCTAAATAACAACAAATTTTCATTTCATTTATTCAGTATCTATTACTATAAAGTAAAAACAAAATTGAACCCCTATCGAAATAAATTCAGTGAAAAAAAAAAGAAAAATGAATAATAATTTCCACTTGCTTAATTTTAGTTATGTAAACTAAGCTAGAAAAAATAATGATAGAATAGCAATAGCCATTTTTAGCTTCTGTACTTTATAATTCTAAACATTACTTTTTGTTGAGCACTTGAAATCTGTTTCTCTGCTTCTAAAAATGTTGAAATTCTCTTGAAATTATTGTCTAAAACTATCTTGAGAGAAATATCTAAAGGCTACTATCATTTTTTTTTGTTGGTAAAATGCAATTTTCAGGGAGCGTTGTGACAGGTTAAGCAAGTCTCCATTATATATGAAATATGATTTATTAAACATAGAACCAGGTGATTCCATTTTTAGTAAACTGGTCCATTGGAAAATCTTTAGCAGCTTTTCTAGATATGGTTCAGTGGTAAAATGTAGCTATATTCACCTCCACATCTTGAGTTCTATTTTTAATACCAATGCTGTAAAATCCTTCACAATTTATTCAGCTTGGAGACGGAAAACTAATTTTTAAAGAGCTCTAGCTGAAAGTAGTACTGTACAAGGACAAACTGTGATATACACAACGATAAATATCTTTTCAGAATCCATAAATAGACGGAAATTCAAGTAGATTTCCATAAAATACAATAACTCTACAATACATCTTTTATTTAGATAGAATCAACCTTGAGATGATTGTTAACAAAGTTATGATTAAAAATGATAACTAGGTTACAGAAATAGTGCTCAGATATCTCAATTCTGTCATTTTTACAGAAAAGAAAAACTTTCTTAAAAACAATACTTTAAATTTGAGATTTCCAGAGTAAGAATGATAGCATTCTTGAATCATTGTGAAAATAAGGGATATTCATTTGGAAAATATGACCATAATAAAAGTGATTGTATCAATCTTTCCAAAAAGAAGATCAATCTTTTGTAAGTTATCCAAGTTGTTCATGGGCTCTAATAAAACAAGCCAATGAGTTATAAAGAATTTTTGTGGAAACAATTGTATTAAAATTTGTCAGAGCATGTTTTGACATTGATTAATGCATAAGTGATGAATTGAATTCACAGTTGAACTCGAACTGTTTCTTAAAAACTCACATAACCTTTATAAACACTTGTTAATAATCAGTCAATATAACAATGGCTGATAGGGAGTTGAATATTTGAATTTTAGAATGAGAAATCTTCAGATTTCTAACAAGCAAAAATCTAACCTTTATCAGATGATGACATACAAGCTGATTACATTCCCATTGGGCATTAGCAAGTATCATAAATTTGTTTGCAAAGGAATATTGCAAATTGCTGAGGTCTATCTGATGAATAAATTGATTACTGAACAAGCTGACTGGGTTTTGAAACTAGATCTTACAGCATCTTTAATATGATATGTTTTTAGCATTTTGTTGAATCATACATTCACAAAATCTTCAATGAGAATATTATTTATATCTACAGCAAAAATTATTTTGAAATAGTATAAATAACCTACATTTCTGAAATATTAATTATAAGAGCAGTTTTGAATTCTTGTTCCAATTCTAAGAAACTTCCTTTCTTACAGTTCAAGTTCCATGTCAGCAGTAAGCAGTTTCCATCCCTTTCTTTCTGGCTTTGAAGCATTCATAATTCTTGGAGTATATTTTATCTTGATTTAATCAGCTACATACAATTCAGTGTAGTGTTTCAATCCATAATGAAAATTTTCATAGCCAGGATATTCTAGCAGTTTGTATTTTAATCAATTACTGTTCATCTCAAACATATGTTAATAACCCTACCTTCTTTTGAATTGTTATCAGAGGTTTACAAGTGGTTCATATTGGCTATTAAAGGGAAAATATTTCTACTACAAATTTGTCACATTTTTTAAACTTATAACATATAGTACTGTTTTCAAATATATTTTAGCAGTAAGAATGTATGTAAAAAAGCCAACAAAAAATAGTAAAATACCAAGAAGAATCAAAATTAAACTGATTACAGATTTCATATAACGTTTGAAAAATAAAAGCTGTTGTAGCTCCACATCAGTCAAGGTATAATCATGTAACCGAACTGTTAAATATTCAGTCCGATTGCAGTAATGAGGAAATTCGATAGATTTCTCTAGATTCTATTCAGGACTACTATACTTCTGCCAACAAATTTAAACAAGTTTTGTAAGATGAGAGGCAAATGGGGAGGTTTTCCTAGTAGAATGAAGATTATTTTGTGCCTTGTTATTTGTAACAAGAAAGGGAAACATCCAGTTGATAATCAATGGCAAGTCTCAATGTTTGGTTATGGCCAAAATCATATTATTGCAAAGATAAAATCCATTTATTAGATGTACATCCAGTAAGTAAATATCTTCATGAAAATTATTACTGCTCACTTATTGGGCCTAATAAAAACAAACTATCTGTATTAATGATTCTTCTCACTGTCTGATTTCAATAAAAACAAAACAAGACTGTAACTGCAATTATATATATGTATGTATACATACACAGATACTATGAATAATGAGGTCATCAATCTTTTTCAAATACACACATGATGACAAGCCAAATCAAAAACAAAAACTCCTGCTTTAAAATGAAAAATCCATTTCTAAATGATGTTATATTTAGAAAATTCTTCATTTTGAATGATCAATTTGATTATTGCTAATTGATTAAGTATATATTTGTGACAAATGTACTGAATTTTGTCAGCACATGAATTAACAAAAATTTAACAGCAATGTTCAAAAGATTCACTTTGAGTTCCTCAAAAAAACACAAGATAAGCAAAGAATATACTATTGAAAAAGCAGTGATGAAAATTAATAGTTCCATTTCCTGAATTTAAACCTAATTTGACTTTTAGTGACAGTTCTTATGACTGGAGATGTGAAACAGTAGATGAAATCCAGTGTATTTTCCATCAAGAATTCATAATTTTGTTAATGGTGTTGTAAATGCACCCTACAGACAGGATTTTCAGCTAGTTCCTGCAAGAACCTTTAATGGGGGGCTTTGGCCCAAATATAAGACCATGGATTTGAAATAAGTATTTATTGAATCATGCCTTATTTGAAAATCATCACCATCATGAACTCATGGATCACTTCTAATTTAAACATCAGCAAGGGAAGGTACAGTCTGTGAAAAGTAGTCTCCACAGTGAATCACTGAAATTTTCACATAATCTAAGGTTCAATTTACTTATAAAGAAGATGAGCATGTTGCATACCAGACAACTTCCTGAAATGTGAACATTGCTATTAACTACTATGGATCTTATAAGACAGCTAAAATATTTAATAGTTGTTCAACTATATAAATACCTCTATTGGCTGATAATCATTTTCCCACTCATCTATTATTAGATATTACACTGTTTTTGGTCTAAGTTTTTTTAGCATGGAAGTACCCAATATAATAAATGCAATGCATATTTTAAAGAGGAGTTTAAAGTATTAAATATCTTGCAAAAAACATACTACCACCTTGATTTAAAACATAAATTTAAGGAAGACAAAATTCAGGTTAATTATCCAAGTTTTTTGTAATGTACTTTAAACTCTACTTGCCCATATACATTGTTTTTCTCCCCATAAAAATTGAGTTAAATTTGGATAGTGTCTTCATTTTTTTTTTGAATTTAGTATTTCTTAAACTTATTGGAGAAATCGCACAATCTACAAAGCCCAGTTAGAGTCAAAACAAGTATAATGAAGAACTAAGAACACTTGCACATTTTTTCCAAGTGAAGTTGTAACTTATCTACAGAGTAACATTTCTATGAGTAAGTGATAATTAAAATAAGGTTCATGTTCTTGAGTAAGAACCATTCACCAGGATGTTTAAAGGATGAGTTTCCTCAAAAACAAAAGTGTTGGTGTGTTTTATTGGGTCAGAATAATATGACAACAATTTGCACTTGAATAGAAATTTTAGAAGTAGAATTCTGTCATGGTATAATTCATATTATTTCTTGGGAGGAACTTGTTTCATACACTGTTCTTGCTTTGTCTCCTGCAACAGATATTAATGATATTGTGCATTAATCAACAATGTGTGTAAATCTGGCAGCTTTTGCAAGCAGGAGAAATATTCTAAGTTTTGATTCAAGTTCAACAAATGCTTTTTCACAACATGTACTATTTTATATTCAGTAGAGGTAGCATTTATATGTGATAAAACAGTTAATAACTAAAATGACTGCTGTCATTATGCTTTGACAATTAGCAAAGATACTTATTAACAAGAATTGAGTCAATGAGCAATGAATTTCAGTTTTTACGCTTATATTTCTCGCAAAGGTCTAAAACGGATTCAGAAATTATAAAAAATATTTCATAATCAATACGGTAAGTATAAAGATTAAATTTGTATTCAAATGATATTAAGTCAGAATTATTCAAAATTAAAACTGAAATTTAATTTTTCACATAAACCTATCAATACTATCAGCGTAAATTAAATGAAATTAAAACTTCAAAGATGTTTTCAGCTGTAAAGAGAGACATATGAAATCGATTACAGATATCAGACATTGATATTAACAAGGATATCAAGTAAATATATAATAATATTTATTTGTGATTGAAAACTGAAGTGATAAACAATGTCTATAATCTTTATCTTTCTGAATGTAGAAGGGAATACAGCAAAAATGGCAACACAAGAGTAGAATTTAGGTTCCTGGAATGATTTCCGTAAATCATTTCTATAAAAAATAAATAGGCTGGAACAGAAGTAGGTATGCTAGCTGTTAATGCTTCAAAAAGACTGTATAAGTGAGAAACTGATATATCAATAATTTTATCATACATCTATCAGATCTTTAATAAGTAATAAATGTATGTCGTTGATCAAAGATAAGAGGTATTATATTGAATGAGAAAAAGATATATTGGAATAAGTAGAGATCAATAACAGGATCTCCTTAAGGATATCAATTATTCTTTTTAGTTAGTTAAAAGCAGTATTGATGGAAATGATTGGTAAAGCTTGAATACAACAAAAGAGAAGAAACAGGTCTGATTAGTAAGACAATACAAACTTTATTGTGACCAATGGAAACGGGGTGATCAATGAATGAATTACTTTTGCTTTTAGTTGGATCACTAATCCAAATTTACAACAAAAAAAAAACAAAAAAACAAACAAGCATAAATTCTGCCAGATACAAACTAAGGGACTAATTTAGCATAAACGTACATTGTAAATTGACCCTTCCCTAAAAACTTTGAGGGGTGGGGTAAAAAAAAAAAAAAAGTGTTTTTGGTTGATATAATTTTCAGTCCTCTAACACTATTAGTCAGCCAGAATCACTTAAAAACTGAGGAAAGCTGTTGACAGTCTCTAATAGATATGAGTACATCTTCAAAGGAGTCAGTTATGATCTTTCAATATAAATAGGTGAAGCACGCTTCAGATCATGTCTCCTTATCTTATATTGATCACCACTTGTCATGATTCATTGGCTGAAACTCATAATTTTGTCACATTTTGGATGATTCTTACAATATGTGACCCTTTGACAGCTGGACTAATACTGATAGACTTATTGACAATAAAATAATGCTGTATAAATTCATAAGAATGTAAAGCCATCGTTATCGTCATTGTTATTAAGACAGATTTCCCAGCTCATTTTCGAGGTGTGTGTGTGTACACACACACACACACACACACACAAAAGCCCATTTAGCTTAGTATGTACTTTTCAGGCACTTACATTATACCATTATTGATATCCAAACCATCAACCTTCCAAGGTTTGAGAACCAATATTTTGGTACGTCATATAGAGATGGATGCAGGCTATACTTTGTTCAAGACTAATTTGCAATTCTGTATTAAGATATGTACTCAATTCCCTAGAATATTTCCTATCTCAGCAGAGTGTCAATGTTAGATACTCATTAAATTTACCTTACATGTAGAAAAAAAAAAATGCTTCACTCAAAATCAAAGCAACTTCGAAAACAAGATTGATCATATTGTTATTACAACTATGAGTAGTTGAAATATTTGGAGTGGTGTAACAAATGTTAGATAAAAGACATTTAGAATATACCTAACTACAACGGGTGTGTATGCACAACAATTACTCAACAACTGGCCATTTTATAAAGTTGACATTTGCCAGATATTTCAGTCAGCACACAAGGCACTACTGGAAACTCTTTTCTCAGCTTATAGGCTCTAATTGAAGAGTATCTGCACCCTGGCATTGTCTAAGGTGTAGAATCTGCACTTAGACAACCAATGGGCTGAAAGGGGTTGGCAGGTATTTCAGTCCAGGTTTGCCAGTGCAAAGTCATAACCAATGAGGGGGTGCTAAGGTTCAGCATTGCAAAGCAATGTCCCAGGACATCAAATGTTTATTTGGCCCAGTTGCACGATAGCAGTTTGCCTCGAAGTGGTGCTGTCCCATTGCACCAAGAGGGATGGTTCGGGCTTGTCCTGATGCCTTTACGACACTAATTCCAGGGATTGGAGCAATTTTTTATGGATGGTCTATCCTTATCCCACATCTTGTTCTTGTGGGGGCACAAGTTAATAAGCACATAAGGCAGTGCAGAGTCAAATATTTTTTGATAAGTGGTTCGCGAGAAATCCAATAAAAAATAAATTTAAAAAAATCACTGATCCTTTATCTAAAAATTTTTTACATGACTATGATGGCAGACTACTCAACACACCATAAAGTCCAACTACTTCCAAACATGTACCTTCGAAAGGGACACTGCCCTAGTATACTAAATTTACGATTATCATATCCATATAATTATACATCTAAATCCAAATAGTGACGGAGTTAAGTACAGGCAGACTAAAATATCCAAGTGAAGACAAATAATGAAAATGCAGCATTTTTGCTTCATTTTTAAAATTCATAAAAATTTAAAATATTTCAAGTCAAACTCACATCAGAATGAAAATATACGAGAGCAAACCTCTGAAATTGTTATGCTGATGGTAAAATTTGGCATGAAACAAGCAAAAAGATGCATTTGATCACCCTTTTCCAGCTATTATGCATAAATGATAATCTTGGGTATAATTCCAATTCTACTGTTCCTAAAAATGAAAATCTTTAAAAATGAGCAGCTCTATTCAAATTGGTCACCATGTAGGTTTCTTTCCGGTCAAAGTATAACATTAAAATAAGCAGCACATTATGAATTTAAATCCATTTTCAGTCAACACAATACATTACAGTGTTTCGTCCTGAAATTGAAAAATATAGTTTTTAGCTTTTCATTTTTCATTATCAGCCTTTAAATGAACACCAACCCTACTTTAATGCCTTCTTTTAGCAATCAATGCTCAATATTCAATCGAACTATTTGAATGGAGATACAAAACTTTCAATTTGTTCAAATTTGCTCTTACTCCAATAAATTAACTACTTCTACTGATATAATACATAGATAGATATGTCATAGAAAAGCATTATATCTTCATAAGTCAGTAGGATGAACAAGGATCAAATGTTAGGAAATATCTGGGCTGTGTAAAAATCTTTCATCTGATCAAGATAGCTGAAGTAAAGAAAGCAGAGAACTAATGTGGCCTTTGCAATGTTGATATAGAAGATATATGCATGTGTACTGATTATTGCCCTTGTCAATGGTAGTGACATTTGAGAAGTAAAATAAATCATTTTTTCATCTGAAAATTAATAGAGACATAATACTCGAAAGTAAGACTCATCATCAGTCTTTCAACGTCCGTCGTTGGACATAGACCTTCCCCAGGATCCGCCACATTTCTCTATCCGCATGTCGCGGAGCCAGTGTTTTCTGAATTCGTCAAGTTCATCTCTCTATCTTGTATTTTGTCAGCCTCGGTTTTGCATGTGATCTCTGGGGATCCATGTTGTGAGTCATGATATCCATCGGTTGTCTGCAATTCTCGCAACATGACCAGCCCATTGCCATTCGAGTTTTCTAATAGATTCTATGATGTCTCAGACCCCCGTTTTCTTCCTGATATATTGTGCTGTCTAGTGATCTTTCCATGTGAGATTGAGCATGATTCTCTCATGTGCACACTGCATGTTTCTCAGTTTGCAGGTCTGTCTCTTAGTTAGTCACTTATGGAGCTGAAACATGGAACCTATCAGGAGGATGCATTGGTTGTATACTCTTCTTTTTAGGCTTATTGGGATTGTCTTGTTATGGATAGAGAAACAAAAGAAATATAAGAAAAGGCATTGCACAAAATGAACAAAAGGGACACATAAAAGAAATCATCCCTTAAAGCTGGAAAATCTCCCCACACTTCTGAGGGGGAATTCCATTCAGTTTTAACTCCTTAAAGGAAGGAAAGTCTCCTTTTGCTTTTGACACCTTAAAAGAGCAAAAAGTCTCCAATCACTTTTAATCCTTTACAGAGAGGAAAAATTCTCTTTCACTTTTGACTCCATCTTAAAGAGAGGGATATTTCCCTTCACTTTAGGCCCATTAAAAAATTATATATAAACATATACAAACTTTTTCCCTCTTAAAAGAATCAAAATTGGGGGGGGGGGCTTTTCCCTTATAAAGGTCAAACTTTGGAAATAGGAGTGGGGGGTCTCCTTTAAAGGATCAAAATTAGTATGTATTTTCCCCATTTAAGGGGACAAAATAGAGGGAAGTTTCCTTTACTCTTTCAAAGTCAAAATAAAGGTGGGGAGTTTCTTCTCTTTTAGAGGTGAATATCAAGGAAGAACTTTTTTTCACTTTTCTAGTGAAAATCGAGGGGAACATCATTTTTCCTTTTTAAGAAATCTCTATAAAATATCATTTGTTTTGCTGTATTTTTATTTTTGAAGTTATTTTCCTTCCAGGCAACATCAAGTACTCTTGCTAGTGTACTAATGACCAAAGCTTGGCAAACAAGAATTTTTTGAAAGATTGAATTTTGAAAAAATAAAAAAAAAATTTAAAAAAAAGATTTGATTAACCTTTCAAAGAACAATAGGAAGCATAAAATATTGTAGTCAGTTTTAATTTCAATCAGTATGAAATATATGGTAGTTTTAATGGCTTCGTAAAGACATAAAACCTGACGAACAAAAACAAAATAGATAAAAGTAAATAAAAAAAAAAATAGTAAAAGCTGACGTTTGATTCTATCTTACAAAAAGCGTTTTGTGAAAAATTTAACAGAATTGATAATTTTAAGAGATTATAAATCAAGGATTCACCAGTATCAATGGTTTAGGATGGTTATTTGAATCTGGCATTCAGTGAGAAATTGACACTGGAAAGGAAAAGTCCCAGACATATAAAAGTTAATTTTATGGTGAAAGTCTTTGTGCAATTAATTTTGTACATTCTATAGAACCAGCCATATTTTCAAAAAGAGACAGTGTGAAAAAGTTGTTTATCTGTAGGGGAAAAAACACCCTAATTTTAAAAATATACCAAAAAACTATCAACTCATTATTGGATGTCAATAAAGATTTTGGCACTTATTTGATAAGCAAGAATTTCCAAGAAGTTTCCATTTCAAACTTCAGAGAAATCTTTTTTTCATGCGATAACAACCCATCCCTTAATATGAGGATTTATTATTAACACAATTATACCAAGGTTGAACTTTAAACATTTGCAAAAATAAATCCCAGGAAAAATAAATGCAGTTCACTTTTTCCAAAAACAAAGTACCACGTGATTCACACAGATGACTTACTTTGGAATTAAAAAAAACTAGAAAATGAGGTAAAATATTGTTCAAAGATGATGACCCAGATGTCCAGCAAGATGTCCCACTTATAGACCTCAAGATACTACTCAGCCTTAGAAACATAGGAACATAGATACATTTTAGAAGTAGATTTTTGTTCATAATTTTTACAGGTACCAGTAGGCCAATTTTTATTTGCCCTTCCTACAAATATACTTATTTTTGTGTCACAGTAACTGTAAACTTGTACTACAGGACTAGCACTTTGTCATAAAGAAGTCCAGTAGGCCTGAGTGTGGTAGGTCTATGTATGTTATATCAGTATCAAGTAGTACAGTACAGTACTGAATATGCATTATTTTGCCATTTTTTATCCTAAGATTCACTGGTTCAGAAAATCTGTGGCGCTGACAGCAGCGTCAGTGTTTTGCACCAGCCCAGTAAGGCTCAGCCAGTAAACTATTTTGCAAGCATGGGCTAAGCTATCGGGAACCAAGGAAATAAAAAAAAAAGAAAGTCTAAGACATACTGCACAGCGGAGCTATTTGGTACTCATTTTTATTAATTAGAATTTGTTACAAATTTTCCATCAAAATCAAAAACAAAAAATGACCTTATCTTCACAACCTTCTTAGTTATATTTTGAATGTTAGTTGTTGCATTGTTTGCAATTAATATCTGAGAAAGATAAAATTTCTTTCAAAATATTTTACTCCAGCTAAGGTATGTGGAGAAAAAAACTACTGGCTATAAACATTCATAATTTTGATAGGCTGTGGCCATACCTCTTAGGAGTATTCAGTGTAAATTTCAGAATTTTTAGTACTATTAATATTATTGTTAGGTGGAGCTATTTGGCATGTCTTGATTATTGTGATAATTTGCTTCTATTTCATTTTTGTTATTTTTTTTTTTGCAATTATTCTACTTCTACAGTATAAACAATGGAAAGCACCCCCCCAAAAGCTCCATGAGCAGTAATTCACCTACTGCTAGCATTATACAATGTTTGAAGCCTCCAGATTGGAAACAACCGCACTAAATATTGGGAGGGAGTGTCAGGGAACTCAGCCCTCGAACTTGAGGGAGTGGGTGAGATGAGATTTTAAATCACCAAGTCCTTTAAGAGCTTAATGAATATTAGTTCACCTACGAACAAATATCACTAAATGTGGGTTGGGGATCAACCCCTCTACCCAGGCTCCTCAAATCTCTAGTGACATCATAGCTATTGAAAAGACTACCTACTCAACAAGCTCATGGAACCAAGAATTTTGAGAGGTCCATCCATGAAACCCTAGTAATACTTTATTGGGCCTTGGGATTGTGGACCCCAGGTAGGGAACTACTGGATTAAATGTTGAAGAAAGGGAATAATCAAGGAGCCAAGTACCTCTGCCTCCCTAATCTCAAGCCACACCTCTGGGTAAGAACACAGGTACAATTTGATACAAGTTTTTTTTGGTGGAGTGCCAAATAGCCCCACAATATGGTACTGAATCAAATATTTATTTCAAATCACCAACTCAAAATTTTCTCATAACTGCAAAACATTTTCATTATAAGATAAAATCTCTGAATCATCCATTTAATAATAAAAAAAATCTTTTTTTCAATTATTCAAGTGACAAATGTCTTGCTGATTAAGTTCTGAAGCAAGAGCAGTTTTTGCATTCATTGCTTCAAACAGAAATACAAGTTTTGCTCAGCAAATAAGAGATTTTTTTAATGTGGTTGTCAAGTATGGTCTGTTATTCATAGCTCCAAGAGTTCTCTATACTTTATAGGTATAAAAATGAAAAAAGGAAAAAAACTTTATTACTTAAATCTGTAGAGTAGCAAACATCTGTATCATCAAATTCATTTCTCATGTTTTGAAACAAATAAACTGTTATGAATTTCGTCTTGTGATCTTCAACTGAAAATCACTAACTGGACGAGGGGAATGACAAAATGTTCTTGCATGAAGTCATGTGTTCTGTTGTAGACAGCCAAGTGTTACCAAATAAATCATTTCTTTGCAAGATTTGGCGCACCCCCTCTACCAATGTCTCCTGTAAAAATCTACATCTGGGCAATTTATGAAAAACAATTAGTAAGTTAAAGAAAAATATACATTTATTTTCATTAATAACATGTTCTGGAGTTTTAGTTATTTTATTAGCTAAGTGGACTTTAGATGAGTATATAAAACATTTTCAACAATAAAGTTAGCTGGAAATGAGAAACTTTTGCCGATTTTAACCATTTTCAAATACAGTTCACCGATAAGTTGCCATAACCGTGCAACCTCACAATAAAAAAAATTTTTTAAATCGTATAATGCCTTTTCTAAAAAGCTGCCTCTGCCCGAAATTGCTACCGGCGTTCCTGTACAAGAGTTACTCCGCCGGTATTTGCAGTTGGTCTAAGTAGTATCAAGCACGGAGATGGTGATGCACATTAGCACGACCACTGGGGTGGTTGAAAAAGACCTGTTAACCAGAAGTCAAACGGAATTTTTTTTTTCTTAGTTTGTTTCCTCGATCTCTGAACAATGTTGTTCAAAGTTTTGATAATGGCTGTCTTCACAACTATGTAAGAGAAGTGATGAATATAGTGAAAATAATCGAAGATTGACGATGGAGTTCGTAATTTACGTTCGTTCAACAGAGAGAATGGAGTGCTAATGTGTTGAAAAAATGGGAGGGTGTCTAGAAGGTGCGATGAAAATATTTTTTTTAAAAAGCCGATAAACTTGACCATAAATTTTATCAACCAACCGACACCGTTCCACGGTAGTTCATTCCAAGAGGTACTTTTTTTCTCAAGACTGAATAAATATGTTACATACTATAACTAGTATTTCTCTGTGCTTAACGTGCCTATTTTTCTCTTCTTGCCCTTTCCAACTCACCAAACCAACTTGTTAAGCTGACAACTGGTTTAATATAACTTGGGGGGGAAATGCTGGCTAACAAAACCAGCTAAGCTGGTTCATTTGACAGCTGAGAAAGAAGAATTTTTTGTTTATGGGTAGGCCTGTTGCCATCTTCAGTAAAACTACTAGCAACAAGACGGAGGCGAAGAAAGCTTTGGTAGAGTTCCGTTGCGTAGTCTGAACTGACATTGACATGGTCAGGCAGCATGGAATGTTAATTACTAGTCACAGCTGAGCAGGAGAGGAATAAGAAAAGAACAGTAAAACTAGCGAATAATTCCAACAACATCTACACCGACTTGGTACATTCAGCAGCAGTAGTACGTGTTATTCTAGTCGAAGCGAACGTTTCTTTTTTTTCTTCAAGAACGACTCTTTTCTCAGGAGCTGAGGCAGGGACGGTAGTAGTAGTAGTACTTAGTGGGTATTATTCAGTGATAGACTATTACGGCGTAATAGCAGTAGAAATAATCGGTCCGTTGTGTAGATATTGCTACTGCTACCAAACGACCGTAGAGACTGACAGAAGTGAAGTTGACAGCAGACAGTCTGGCTGGCGAGCAAAGGCCCCAATGTTGTGGTGAACAACACAGTTCAAAACAGAGCGCTCAACAAATGTCAGTACCGACCAGTAAACGAAACTAGGTGCTTACCATTCTGGTGAAATGCTGGTTACTTCCTTCGGTTACCTTTAAAAAGAGCATGGCCATATAAGAGCAACGGGAGAAAAAAAAAGGGGTGTATTGTTCATTCAAATTGGAGAAATCCTTTTTAACTCTGGAATGCTTTAAAAATCAAAGTTAGGATTTTTTTAATTTCAAAAAATAACAAGGAAAGACAGCAAGGACCAGATTGAGTTTGCTTTTTTTTTTTTTGTTTTTCTCCATTTCATTCCTACGGATTGAAAAGTTGCTCTAAATATCAAATAGAATCACGGAAATTTCTCCAAGAGAAACTGGAGCTTTCGCTGGGCGACGGGTAGAAAGAAAGGCGTTTTTTTTTTGTTTTGTTTTTTTCCTATACTGCCAGCAATTTCACCTTCAATTCGGAATCAAATACTGAATTATTGATAACTGCGTTGGATTATGCCTTAATTTCAAAAGGACAGAGTGATTATTCCCTTCAATCACCCGTATTTTATCTAATTTTTACTGTTTTTTTGTTATTGTTTTTTTTTTTAATTCCACCCAGTTTTTGAAAAAAAAAAAAATCAGCTGATTATAGAACTGAAAAAAAAAAATCAATGATGTGTTAGATTAATAGTACTTTGCCCTCTCCTCGTCTTTCTTTTTCAATTTAATAATTATTAGAAAGAGAGGAAATGATCATCAGCTGTGTTGATCTCGCCGGCATTAATGTGTTTTTTTTGGAGTTATTTTTTGTGACAACTATCAGTGACATCAGGAAATTACTGCTGAGCAACGAAAAGACAACAATGTCGATGTTTGCTATCGTTCGTTATTCTTTAACATAACAGGGCTTGGTGAGAAAACAACACTGTAGTAACTGGGAGAAGTAGAGGGAATCACAAAAATGAACAAAATAATTAATTTAGCTACAACACAAGTTTGAAGAAAGAAAAGACTTCCTCAATTACATTTTTTAAGTAGTCAATATAACCCTGTTGGAAATTCTGCATGAAACTATTCAAATTTATTTTTGAAAATAACATAGGTTTTCAAGACAATCTTCTCCTCCCAAACCAGTAGTTGTTAACCTTTTTACCACAACGTCCTCCAGTGGTCGGGGCTAGCTTCCAAGCCCCCTACTCCATCTTCAACCAAATGATCACTGTTTGAAATGGGTACTGCAAATCTGTTTAAACAAATCAATCAAATCTAATAAATATATCATGTTTATCAATAATACGCAAACACTTTTTTTTTTTTAGAGAATTCCCAAAGAAATTGGAGAAATCCTTACATTTCATCTTTCAGGCTCTCGCCCCCTCTTGAAATTATTCATACTCCCGTGATAGAAGTAGTAGATGAATTTTATTGGATAGACAATTTCATTGTAGGCTGACATTTTATTCCATGAGCAGGATCAGTAATGCTCCCCACACCACATTCACTTTTCTAAGAAGGGCATTTCCCCACATTCAACTGGATGTATCAATTTTCTTCCCAAGGGTCAGAGTTGATTTTTGAATCAATTCAGGACTAACTTTTCATACTAGACTCCCAGTGACTTGTCAACTTTCTTTTAATTTGTACCTATATCTGGTCAGGTGAATTTTCTCACAAGTCTCACCTGGTAATTAGCTGGAGAATTTTCCGTGTTGCCTACAGATGATCAATAAAAACTTCACTCTGATTTAGTGAACAACCACTCCCCGACTCAATATCCAGTCAGCTAAATAACTACCAACTCCTTCTCCACTTGGACATAGTTCAAGTACTGGTTTAAGATTTATTACAGCTTATTTACCAAGAAAAAATTCCAAAATTTGAGGTTAGGTGATAATGGTTATTTTATCAAATGAAATAACCATAAGTTTTATCAAATGAAAACGGAATCAACAGATACGTTTATGTACTCTCCTGATTGAGTCGACTGCCAACATAGGACTCAATAATTCAACTTTTTACACCTGACATTGGATAGTGTATAATATCTCAATGAAACAACAAGGAAATACAGACGTCTGTAAGATTTTCTCTATGGAGCAAGATTCACTCATCTCTTGTAAGAACACCTACACACTTGGTTTTATTTATAAAATCTGGGATTTTTATATGAGAAAATTAAATTAGTCACCAAATAGTCAAATTATTAATGTCCAGCTAATTCAAAGATAACTTTTTTTTATCTTATTGAAATATCAAATATTTGTGGAAGAGGAAATCAAAAATAATAATGCTTCGGTAAAACTGTGCACTTAGAACAAATTTTCAAATACATTTTTATTTTATTACATACAAACCCTTGAAAGTCAGATTATTTGTCAATAAAGACACAAATTTATCACAGCAGTTTGCATTCATTCATGATTACCTTCCCTCTTGGTCTGAAATCAAAGCTTTCTTATTTTTAAGAGAATGTCTGATAATGGGCTCAACTGACCAAGCAGTCAAGGGACTTGGATTTTCAGGTACAATCACATTTCCCTCCTAGTTGTGCATGTGCACACACACACACACACACACACACACACACACGTTTTGCAACCTGCACACAAAGAAAATAAATGTGCGCATAAGAGATTTCAAATTTTGCAGATAGCTTAATATTTTTCAATAAAAACTCAGTGATTCACAATGCTGAATTCAAAAATGTGTACATACCTTTGTCACAGGAAAAAAATTGGCACTAGATTTTTGCACACACTGACTGCAAAATATTTGAGTGAACATTGGGTACAAGTACTATACTGATAGTTGGTTTTCTTTAACTTGGTTTCAATTTAGTTTTTCTTTTGGGTAAACTTGTGGTGAGGAGTATCACCAAACTGGAACCTGGTGGCAAGTTGACTATACCACAGTGCAATTACTGAAAATGCTTATCTGTTAATATGTTATATATTTCAAAAATTTTATGAGACAATATCTGAAAGAAAGGCCCTTTGTTCTGGAATGCTATCTATATTAGTAGGTGATCATGAACTATGCTTTTAAAATAGAATTGTAGGTCTCTCAACTAGTACTCTTCTCTTTTATAAACCTGCAAATGGTTGGAAATTGTTTGTTTTAAAGATTCAAAACTATTTTTTCTAAGATAAATTTTCTTTTGCTTTAAATCAAAGTAAAGTTTTTCCTTCCTTATAGTGATTCATGGTAAAAAGCCCACAAAACTAGCAACAGCATTTGAATCTGAAACCTTGCAGTAACTACCTGATCAAAGATCCTATCATTGGTAGAGGTTGACCTGAGGGAAGCAAACTAATGATGTCTAACCTTTCTCAAGAGATGGAAATACTTCAAATGAGCAGAGTTTCTATTTAAGATATCACTTTAAACTTACATAATTTTAATATTGTATGTTTATCTATACAGGGGAAATTGGTTTTTGTTAGAGTTGAAGTTTTTTTAAATGAAAAATTCATAACCTGTGATGATGTTTGTAATACTTAAATGCATTAAACAAGGTAATTTCTTTTTCAGGTAACTTTAAATCCAAAAAAGATAATACACAAGAAATAGTCTTATTTAGTTTCTCAAAATTATATCTTTTTAAGGATTTGAAAGTTGATCTACATTGAACAAAAAGAATAGATACAAAACTATAACAGCAAAAGTATAAATCATAAATTAAAAAAAACATTTTTTAAACTGGCATATCATGCTTGAACTTTTTTTCAAAGGGGTATATATAATTTGATTTTGTTATTCTTCAAAAGGTTCAGTTATGTGTGGATCTAACTCAAAATCTTGAAATCAATTCAATCTAGAGAAAAACAGACACATTGACTCCATTATAAATAGTTTTGTACCAAACATAACTCATTTTGCCATGGCAAAGTTTTCGTTCAATATAATACAACTGGAGAAGAGACAAAAAAAGATACTGCAGATACATAGTAACAAACATTAAAAGTGGAGGTACATAGTGAAATAGTCATGTTTGTATCCAACTAAAATAACAATGAATTTAACTAAGCTAACTATCTTAATTAGACAAAATAGACTTTCACCATCTTACAGAAATAAAGCTAAATAGAATAATTTTTTTTCTTAATCATCAGGATCTAGATATGGAAAAAAAATGGTCTAAACAATAAGTTAATCCCTTGAAAAAAATGTAAATTCAATAATAGTCAAACTCCCAGACTACTTAGATACCTCAAATTGCTATAGGTGATAATTAGGAAATAAAATGTCCATGAAAAGAAAAACCATATTTTGAAGAAAATAGAGTTCATCACAGTATTTCTAGAAATGATACTAAATTTAGCAGAAACAAGCTATGAACAGCATAAATGTTTAATAGCATAAAGAATTACCTTACCTATCATCCAATGATCCTCTTTCCAATCAATAACAACCTCTCTCTATTCTTTTAACAAGACACTTAGCTAGTTTTTTGTGAGTTATCTAGGACTGCCAGAATTGAAAATTGTTTCTGAAATGAACATATATGATCAGTTTAATTCAGCCAAATTTGTACTATCTACTTTGTTCTTTGAGATTTGAATTGAAAACTAACAATTATTTATTTACACAAGTTTATAATCAGCAAAAAGAATTCTCCAAATCTTGATACATATGACTTAGTTTCTATACAAAATGAAGAGGCATACCCATTATTTTAACAGGTTATTTACTTCAAAAGAAATTTTGAATCCAGATCTGAATATTTTGAAATATCCAAAGAAATAAAAAAAAGCAAATACAGATAGGCCATTGCTAAATTGTCCAAGTCTCGCCCTGTGTCCAACAACTGTAACTTGGTTATTTGTGCGCATGATTATTTGCACACCTGAAAATATGTACATACTCATAAAAAAAATGTATATGTAATAAGAGGTAAAATAAGGTTCCTAAAATTGATAAGAGAGATATGGTGGAAAATGCTAATCAGCTATTAATCCATTATTTGCTCATGTCAGGCTTTGGAAATTTCTTTGGAAAATTTGAGGTTATGAAACAGCCCACTAGCTGGACTAGTGGAAACTCCACAAACTGATTAGCTTATGCCACTTCTCTTTTCTTCTCTCTTACCCCATGCATGTGTCATTTCATTCTCTCCCTTACCCATTGTAATCTTCCGTTACCCATCCACAAACTTATCCACATATCATACAAACAAATATTAGTTCCATGTTGTCTCAGTAAACTACCTAACTTTCTTTCCTCCCCTCTTCATTCCCATCCTCTTATTAATTAACTTCGTTTTCTGCCCTCTCCCCTCCCACCCTCTTATTACACTACTTAACTTTCCTTTCTCTTCTCTTATCAAACTAACAGTACTTCCCCTCCCACACACTTCTCAGTAAACTTCCTCTTTCCCCATCCTCGTGTCCTACTAGTTCAGTAAACTACACACCCAGTTTTTTTTTTTCATCCCACTTATTAAACTGCCTAAACTCCAGTTAATAGTAATAAAATGATAATTTAAAGTCATAATTGAAAAAGAAAAAAGTAATACATTTTTGATGAAGATTATTCTGGTTTGCTAAGCCAAAATTCAACCCAGATTTTTTACAAACTTGTAATCCCATAATGTAACTAATATGAAGAAACAAACGGAGAAAATCTACTTCACAAAACAGTTTTTGACGCTTGTCATTTCCTTCATTCAAATATCCGGGTTCAGAAATTTTTTCACACTTGGTCAATTGGTCAAAAACTGACCAATCAGAGCACAACAGTTGTATGACATGACAAGTATATCATTCTGAACCTAGAGATTAATGTTTATAACGTTGAAAAGCTTGAAAACATTTTTTTAGCGATATTGAACAAAACTGTAGGAAAAAATCAATTTAACACAGTTTATTCAGGTAAATTTGTGTAAAAAATATTTTTCTGAACATTTCTTCAAATACCTCAAAATCTATTGTTAATAAAACTTCAAAAAGTCAATTGTATTTCACAGTTTGCCACAAGAAAAGTGTCAAATGAGCACGTATTGAAACAGGAATTTTTTCACATATGAACTGAGGTATAACAGCACCCTTTTCCCCAGCCATTTGGTCATTTCCACCTTGTCCCAGACTTCTGAGCCTACATTGTGAACTGTAGATCCCTAGAGATCAGCTGATGAAGAGTTTGATGGAAACATCTTCACTGTGTAGGAGTGTGGGTTACAAACACAGAAACAATGAGAATTACAAAAAATGTAGCAATGGTGATATAACGAGAACAAAAAAAGTTTAGTGTTGACAGGGTTACAGATCCAAGTTGATCCTTCCCATCGACTTGAGTACTGTGATTGGGGAGAGGATTTCATCAATGGGCAGTGGCAAAAAGGAGGTCTTGTCTTAGACATGAAAGCTACCTGAAAACTATCACAGAATTGGTTAACTTGGAGTTAGAAATTCCTAATTCGGATCATCATAAGGGAGGCAGCGAGTACTGGAATACCCAAGAACCTTCTTCAGCAAAAGACAGCCACAAGGGTAGCCTTTGAAATGTCTCAAGGGCCAACTTATGGGGTAGTTCTGAACAAAGGGAGTTGTGAAGGTAATAATTAATCTTTAGTTTGGATAATTAATCTGATGCCTATGCAATCCAACAGAGTTGACCTAACTGCCCTCTTTTATTCCTACCGCATGATTTGGTTGGCTGAGGACCTTACACCACCACCAAAAAGGATGTTTCCATTTCTTTCATCATATAACCTACCAATCAAAGAGAGCTCACCACCTCAAACTTGGTATTAATAGGCAGCACTATCTCCTGTTTGATATTCCAAATAAACACAATGCGATATCTTTCTAATCTTGAGTACCTTTAGACTTGACCAACTCTATCCGTATTCCTTCAGACCAGATAACATATCAATAG
>OY735204.1:35895670-36013170 GCA_963457665.1 Thysanoteuthis rhombus
GATCAGAGGAAGGGAGGGTTGCACTTGTAATTGTTCCAAGATTGGACAAAGCTCCCAGATTGTCAATTTTTTTTTAATCATCTGTAAAATAGGAGCTTTACCTGAATTTTGTTTGGTCATTCTCTTTATATTTTATTGTAACAATATAAGAAAAGTTGAAAGAAAATAGTAATTCAATTCCAAAATGCATGGAAAGATGAACTTACAACATTTGAAAGGAAAACATTCTTGTAAACAATTTCGGATATAAGAAAGGAAAAGAAGAAAAATAACAAACTGTTCAAAACCTGCGACATTGTATGTACAATTCTTGACAGCGATTGGTAACATTTTTTCTTTAATAAAAATATTGATATTAAACAATATCAGTTTTCAATTGATTTTTCAAGTTAATCCCCATTAAAACATATAAAACAAAAATAAATATGAATTAGGAATATGACAGTATTAAATTTTTCCTCTCTCTTATTAAGAAAACAGTTTTTTTTTTGTAACAAATACTGTCTATCTCTTTTCAACCACTCTATCTTTGAGTCACTTAATTTCTCACAAACACCATTAACCAATTCAAATCTGGTCTTAACATAAAATTTTCCCCAATTTTAAGAACTGTTGACTTATGTTGCAGGTAAAAAAGAAGCATCAAGATTAAAAATAGGGAATCAACCAACATTTAGGGAACATAGAAACAACATACTTGATTTACCATTTTGTCAGATGCAAATGTTTTCTCAATCCATATGATTTTAATACAAATCAAATTTTTAAAATAAATATTGATTCACATGAACTCCATGCTCAGCATATTCAAAACAGTATCAGTAACAAAGAAATTTTATAATACATCCAAGTAACATATCAATCACTTGGCCTCTTTAAATTACGGCCCTTCATTGGTCTTGGGATATATAACTCTCTTGGAAATTCATTTTACTGCAATTCAGAAATTATAACCTCAGCAGTATTATAACAGATATCATTGATATTACATCGATAGTTAATAGCACAAACCTAAAACCAATTATTACTTGTAGTTATAGCCCCAGTTGCAACAGTACTGAGAAAAAGATAAAGCACCCAAGATGATATATGATACACTTAAACCTAGTGACTAAATAGTAATTGTTTACCCTTAACATTAGTCCGATTTCAAATTGTCGTCATTTTAAATGTTATTTGAACTTCAGTTGGAACTGTCTAGTTCTATTAATTGCTAATTTTATGATGGTGTGGGGGTTGTAGCATTACAGAAATATTTTCTAATTGAACAACAAAGAATTTATGTACACTCCAACAAGTCATTATTAATTAGTATAATAATGATAGTTTTTCCGTTTGTATGTATGGTACTGTAAAAGAGAAAAAAACAACAAATGGGGGCAGTTTTCTTCAAAATGCTTCAATTTCTGATCGCACTTTCTTTGGAAATTGATGGTAAACTTTTCTCCCTTTTATTGGTCAAAGTAAGGACAAACTTTATTTCCTTTTAAGGGACTAAAAGAGAGGGAAACCAACCCTTTCTTCAGTAAAATGCTAATTAGTTTCCCTTATTTATCTATTTTCAAATAATTATAATGTAAATTAAATACAAAGGAAGTGACTTGACATCAAGTTAAATGGCTGGTGATGGCAGCATTTAACTGAGTAATAATAACAGTTTTTCTATTTGTTTGTGGGTATGTATATATGTTATAACCCAACAAAAACCACACTTGGTAGACTGTTTTTTTAGCACTACACCATCCAAATGCTTAAACTTGGAAGAAAAAATCTAGGTGACTTTCAACTGTTACATTATGTAAATTTGGAAGGAGGGTTCAATTACGAAAGAAGTATAACATGAAACTAGACCCTTATTTTGTGTTCATCGGGTATATGACACCAAGAGTGAACAATGAGACTTCATGAGAGTATTTTATAATTTCATGAGGATATTTTTCATTCTGTTAACATTTTTTTTATGTTGTTTTTTATTTACTAGTCCCTATTTCCTGATAACTCTTTTTCTTGGTTGTTTTTTGGGGTCAACTTTTTGAAGGGATCAAAAGTGAAGGGAAACCTTTTTTCTTGGGGAAATGAAAGGACATTGTGACTTCATGAGAGAATTTTCTAACTGAATAACTTTTCAAATTGTTTTTTACTTTGCCTTATTTTCAGATAACCCATCCTTTGAGATTGTTTAACCCAACCACACGTTCTGAAAATACTGTTTTTGAATGTTGAAGTCAAAAATGAGATGGAACTTTTTTCACTTCCATGAGCCAAAAGTAACAGTTATATTTTTTCCGTTTCAGATGTCAAAATTGTGGGTCACTTTTTATTAAAAACTGTCAACATAGGTTTCTTCGGTTTTCAAGCTTGTCTGGCTAGCTGGCTTTGTATCACACATATAGATTACATCAATGAAGCTAGAGGGTTAGAAGTATTAACATTTACTCTTTATGTCTGGAAAAAACATGTTTTTGGATTTGTTTTTTTTAAATTCAACCCCAAAATAGGTTTTCATTGGGGGGAGGGGTCAATTTATCATGTAAGATTATGCTAGTTTGGTTCCAAGTTTGTGTCCAGCTGCATTCATGCTTATTTTTTGAAAATTCAGACTTCCTCATGTCCAACAGAAGGTAAGAGATGTAACTTACTCATTGATTAACCCTTTTCCAAATCCCAATTTATCACCCCTAACACAGCATGCTGCCAAAAGATGGTCACGTGACGGTTTCTATTGAGTGACTGAGCAGGCCTGTTCTTTTTTAGGGGTCAAATATGAGAGGGAAATATTTTTCTTTTGGGGAAAAATACTTATTGTATAGTAGCTTCCCTTACTCATTCATTTGCAAATAATTATAATATTAAATTTAATACAAAGGGAATGACTTGACATCAAAATGACCTTGGTCTTCAAGTGAGTGAAAATATAAAAAAGGATCACCATGCTTTAGAGAAATACTTAAAGAGAAATACTTGGTGAAATAAAGGAAGAAGGAAAGAAAAAATATAAATCCACAAAAGGTAGAAACAATTTAAATCTACTTCATTCTGTAAAATGACTAACTCATGATTTGGCACATTATAAGATATTTTTTTGAGTCAAAAGGATATTTACATGCATAATGTCATTACAAAACAATGAAGAGCAGACTTTTACCAAGGACAAATGATATGTTTAGTGTATTATTAACTTCATACAAAACAAATTAATGAATATTTTGTCATTCAATATAAAATATAATTTATGGTTACATATATATCTAAGTAATTAATCCATATATTAAATGATAAAAAAAATATGCATCAAAAGCTGATGAAAGATAAGGGCTAGTTTTCCTTTTGGGGAGCAGTAAATTTAATGGTAATCTGGCACTTTTGCTTATCATCAGCAAAGGGAAAAACAGATAACCTTCTTGGTTGTGTAAAATAAAAAGAACAGACTAAAAAAGGTGGAAAAATGTTTCCAGTCTAAATAATAGTATTTATTTCACTTCAAGAGCATGAGATTGAACATTCAACAACTACAGTTTATTTCAAGAGCAAAAATAACGACCAGAAAATAAAGCCTAAACTTCAAATAGATACATTTTTATTTGCATTTTCATCTAAAAAAAATGAAAAAATAAAAAATCAATTACATGGAATAAGAAGAATAAAACACAGAAAAAATTACTTAATTTGCAACCAAGAAAATTCTGCTCTAATAATGCTGGCAGCCAACCAACAAAAATTATTTACTTGTCCACCATACACGGTACTTTGGTAATATTTTATATTCTTTACAAAAATATTGTGGTTATTGTAAATCATAAGAAGATGAAGAATTATGAAACTAGTAATGATAATTATCATACAAATGACACTAAATGTACATCAAATTCATTTTTATCATCTGTTTCCCGCAGAAGTGGTAAATGACAGAAACAGACATTAAGAGGGTAAATCTAATATTGGGAGCTTTGTGTTGTGTATCCATGCCACTATCACACTAAAACAAGGTTCATTGACCTAATGTTGGGCATGAAGACTCTCCAGACATCCAGGTATGATATAGCCTGAGGTCATCTGAAGTCATCAAAAAGTACAGCATCCCATTTCTATCCAATGAAAACAATTTCTAGCAAAATGGAGTGCGATACTGAGTTTGCAATGAAGTACAAATATGTTTTAGACCTCACAAATGGTAGAACAGATAAGATCAAATTTGACCTCCATAGTTACCAGAGGTCATTGAAGGTAGACTTAGTTTGTGGCCTTTATGATCTGTATTGCAACCAAACAATTACATTCTTGGGGGTAAATTGGTATGTGTGGTTAACTTGGGTAGAAAGAGAAGATAAGACAGAATAGAAGGTCATAGGAGGTCAGCAAAGGTTAATTTGGAATTTAGATAACTATTTTTAGACAAATGAAAGAACTGCTTTTCAATGTTTTGTTTGTATAATATTGTGCAACCCTGATGAATAAATCAGAAAAAAATTCCAAAGTATTAACCTTCTAATACAGGCACCCAATTGAAGAAGCACTAATGTTATGTACCAAGAAGTCTTATTGAACTAAAAGGACTACATCATTTGTTTTGTTTTGTGCATTAGAATATTTCTTTGATAACGGCTACTTTTTCATAAGTAAATACTGTGAATAATCATTTGTTGTGCTGTGTAAGAATAAATATATCAAAGAAGATATTTTTCCAGAGTTGTTATTTTTCCCTGGGCAACACAAAAATACTCTGAGCTACATTATTTCTACTAATGATTATGAGAATTAGTATGTATGACTTTCTCTAGTACTTTTTGGGGGAGGAAGGGAGAAATCAAGCTCTTAAATCCATGAAAAATAAAATTCAGGTAGGAAAACTAAAATATTGCAAAAGAAATTTTTTTTTCATTTTATTCACTTGTATGATTCTAGCAATAAGCTAAAAAAAAAAAATCAAATAATAATACATGTTTAGGCGTTGCGTTTCATGGTTTACTGCTACATATGCATACAAAAAGGATTAGAATCCATTTAAAACTCTTTACTCAGAAAATTGCATAATTATATCTAAACCAAAGAGAAATGAAAATTCATACACAAGCATATTTTCTCATACAAATGATAAACATATGACATATCTTTTATAAAGTTACATTATATTTGATTGCATATAAATGTTTGATATTGTTTTTACTTCTTAGTAGACTTGATAGTCAAATATTTTTGATATGTTTTCTATATTAATGCAGAAGTAGAAAATTTCTATTTCTATTAGATCTTTATTTATATCCCTGATACACTTGATAACATACAGTATGAACAGCAATCATTTTTTTTTCTTTTAGTTATCACAGGGAACCCTTGTTAAAACAGATCTTGTTAAACCAGACATTGAATAAAATGGACAAATTCTAAGTCAAGAGAGTGACTGGAGAGATCATCACCATCATTCATAGTATAATTACAACTACCATCAACTCACCGCATTTAGAAGTGAACAAACTTAAAACAGTTTATGGATTTTCAGAGGTTTCAGATCTTTATTAATTAGATCTAAACAAATTAAACCTTGTTATATGTCAAATAATTTTATGATGAGATATATATATATATATATATATATATATATAAGTTTCATATACTTATATGATGTAGCATGTTTAGTGTACATCGCATATTAGCAACTCTCAACTACTTTTGGCAAAAAGTGACATGTGTCAATGAAAATGCTACTCAACATCTGTAAATTTTATCATAATAATCTTTGTTATCAATAAAAGATTGTAGAAAATTAGTTTTTCTGGTGAGAGATCCGTCAATTACAACAGAATCAATAAAATTTCAGCCCAAAACATAAACACCGCCTTAATCTGCACAGACATCCTCTGTGAGTATACAAAAGCATCTTTTTTTTTATGACCAAGTTTACGCTATTTTTTTTATTTATAACCAATATCACCTTTCCCTCTTTATTAGTCTATTTCAATGTGGGTTCACTGTATTTATACCTTTTCAATTTTTTTAATACTTTATCGATTTTGAATAATTTTTTTGAGGGTGTTATCACACAATTCCCAAATTATAATTATAATCTCAGTCGGAGAAGATAAATCCTAATACAATCATAAAACAGTAAGTAATAGTATAATTAAGTTCAACAGTAAAAATAAGAAATTTAACCTTGTTTTAGATACACTCAGTCCAGGAACTATAAGAACACTGCTAAAATGACTGATTTCTTGTTGAATTAGATGTTTCGTCCTCAGAAGATTATAGTGTACATGTAAGTGAACTGCAGATATACTTCTGAAGTGTTTTATTCCATGATTAATAGTCAAATGAGTTCAATTTTGTAATCAAAGCTCATTTCTTGGTGTCCAGCAACTACAAAAACACTAACAGATTTGATGCTCTTTTGCAATTCTTGTGCTGAAAATATCTAAAGGCTCCTTGCTTGTGTAAGAAGAAAAAGCACTCTTATTTGGAGCAAAACTGGGCGATGATAGTACTCAAAGATCCTTCCGGATGCTGCAAAGCCTTCTTCTACAAAATTTAGGAAAGTCTCGGTCAATCACTATGATTCTGATTCACTACTTTTGAGGAATCCTTACACTTAGGATGAAGCATTGAAACAAGCTGGCAAGAAAATAAAGATTTCTGAGCAGAATATACAATGAATTATAAGGGATGCTATAGAAAATCCATCAAAAGGGGTTTTGAAAACTGCAGAAACAACAAGAATTGAAATCATCTGTTAACAACATCTGGTAACTCTCATGTCATACTGGCGTGAGCTAAGCTGAAACTGCATTTGCATAAATGCCAAAAAGAAGCCAGATGCTAGTGGGCAGAGATGATCCTCAGAGAGTGCTCTGATCTGCTGAATGTGATCTGAACAAACAAAAAGAGCTTCAATCTTGACAGGCCTGACTATTGAAGCTTTTTTTGAAATGATCTATGGCAAGTCACACTGAAAGGGCCACCTATAGGTTTAGTGGCAGAGGAATTATGGTCTGGGATGGCTTTACCAGCTTTAGGCTATGCTAATTATTGTAAACAGAACTTTGATAGCACTCAAGTACTAAGATACGCTAGAACACAGCTTGATCCAAAAGCTACCAACAAATAGAAAGACAATTTGAGTTGTCATTCTGCTATGATAACTGTTTCATACCTCACTGATTGCTTGCTATCTGATAAGGAGTGGCCTGCCTTGTCTTCTGACCTCAACCATAGAAAATGTTTGGGGAATGATTGCAGAAAAATATGCAGCCTACAATGAATTTTACTGAAGTGAATAAACAAAAAAAAAAAAAATCACTTTTAACAAATCAATTAAAAATCAGATTTTTACCTTTGCCAATGAGAGATATATGTATTTGGTTAAGTCTTACCATCAGTCCACATAATATTTCTGAAAGTACTCCATGAATTTCATCAAAACTTCCTAGTAAGGTGGGCAATGGACTAAGTTTAGAAGTGGTTAAAATCGAGGGAGATTCCCACAATTTTTTCATTGAGTGATATTTTTCTATTGTTTTTTTTTTCATATATATATTCATGTGCTCATGACTGTCCACATAAAATCTTCAAAAAGTTCTGAATGAATTTCAAAGAAATTTTGTGAAAGGGTAGACAATAGGCTACAGAAGAAGCGATTAAATCTTGGTATGGATCCATGCACTATTACTTCTCCTGACAATAGCAAATGAAAGGTTTGCGCTCTCAGAGTGCTTTCTAGTTATATTAATACTATGATTATCATTTTTTTTTCTTTAATAGATGAATACATCATTAAACTGGATGTTAAGATCAATGGTTACATCTACACTGGTGGATAGATGAGGATATCAAAGTCATCTAAATGGAATTCTTATCTTCAAAACAATAGTATTTTTTACTAAGGTACATACATAGATTCATTGTTGTGATAAGTAATATCAAAATGTAAAACAATTGAAATACCTCTGAAATAGCATTAGCTAGTTTATTATTAGAACCGACTTATTAAGTTATGATAATTATGTAAATACTACATCTGAATGTGGACTCATTAAAAAGAAGAAAAGATTTTTTCAATGGATAGAGGTTATGGGAACTTATACATGACATATATGATACACGCTAGAAAGGATAAAACGAAACTGTGAAATATGAAATGAATGGAAGCAGAGAAGAAAGAGCAGAAAGCAGGATATGTACTTAAGAAATTACTTGGATGTGACAAGGTTTCTTCAGTCATGAGCTTAGGATAAAAGATGATTTATCAAGAATTCATGAATGAAGAGGATGAATTTATTTTGACAATTATTTGAGAGAACATCGAGTTTGAAATATGGTTTTATCTTATTCCTGCTTATCTTTTTTTTACTATGTTGGAAGAGTTTTAACCAAATTCAGATACTTATCCTCTCCAAAAATTCAATATTGAATATCTGGCAAACTTGAGCAACAAGTAGATAATGCATAAAGTTTGGCTGAAATCTACAGGGACAATTCAGTGGAGTGCTCTATAACATGTACATATTTGTATTGATCAAGTGAAAATTAGAAATCCAGCAATCATATGCCTTTTGTTAATACTCAACAGAAAAACGATACTTTTTGAAAAAGTCTTGTGAGAGGTTAACATTTTGAACACATAAGCTTTTTATGTGAAATTTTCAAGTCAAAAACTGACTACAAATGCACCAAATATCTGTCTGTACGTGACTGCAGAACTCAAAAACCACACAACATATCCCCACAAAGTTTTCTGTATGTACTAATGGGACTCACAGGCATATCTTTCAAGTTAGTTTTTGAAAATTATAAAAAATGAATAATAGTGTTTGGTCAACATTTATGCTCATAATGATCTGATTTCCATCTATATCTATATATTACTAAAAGTCTGATTCCATTCATTTGCATGTGACCACCAAGTAACTGGAATAGTGCATTGTAGCCAGAGGTATTGAATTAAAGTACGCTTAAAGAATTCAAAGAAATAAAAACAGTTTTGATCTTTTATTAGAACCAAAGACCCCTTTTAGGCTTTATATATGAAGTAGCTGAAATATTCACCTATAGGGTGGGTTTTCAGCAAGTTCATAAATTCTCCTGGCTTTCAATCCTAATGAGTTAATTTAAACAGTAACAATGTATGTCTATTAGGGACTTCTAGAATATAAAACTCATGTAACATTATGACAAATATTTCAAACACTTTTTGCTAGTGGTTAAACTTAGCATTGAAAATCATTTTATCCTCAAATACTCAAGTTATGCTATGCAGAAATAGAAATTGTGACACAATTGTTTTCCTGAGTGGTTAATTTAAAAGAGTGTTGATTTTATAGGTATGTCATTTGCTATCTCTTTAAATAAACACTTTTGTTTTGAACTTCCATATTTTTAATGATCCTCAATATTGAATTGGTATGGAAAAACAAAAATCAGTCTTAATGCTATAGAGCAATTTTATTTGGATTACAGCATTGGGAACAGCTGCATGTAAGGATTTTTCATCCAATATTTTTTCTACATATATTCATGTTCATGACACCTATTTGAAAACATAAATGAAATGTCTATTTTAAATGTTTTCATGACAATGCCACTTTGAATTGGACTAAAGTTTTTCATGATTTCAAGAATAATTAAAAGATGAGAGTTTAACAAGCAAAAGGGAATCTATATCTTTTGTATCATTCAAGAAAGTTTACTTGGAAAACCACCCCTCTAAAAGTGACACCTGTAATTTACCAAATATTTTTTTTCAATAGGTATTAAATTTCTTAAAATTTGAACACAAGAACTAAATGAAAGTTCAGTTGATTTATTGGCAAAATAGAAGATATATTTTGATTGTTTTTTTTTGACGAATAAGAACAACGACATAAATTCATAAAACTTTTTAACGAACATTTTAAACTTCGAACAAATGAAGCATTTTCTTAAAAACATTGATTTCAATATAAAGAATATTCCTCTATAGTCTTAGAAATCTTTTTTTAAAGAAGAAGCTATTGATTTTTGGTCAGTAAAAAATAAATGATAAAATTAAATACCTCTAAAATTCTAAAACTGAAATAATCTATTACATACATTCTTCATCAGTCTTTCCTCATGAGGATGAAATGTTCTGCCATTATCATATATTCAATGATTACAGCTCAATGACATTTCTCATATAACATTCATATCTATCTCTTAACCAGTATTCTGTCAGAATCATGTAAAAGGTGACTCATATTAGGCATAAGCTTAATAGAGAGAACATTCGCAGACACACTTCGTATAAAACAGTCATTTCTTTTTATCATTGTAAGCATAAAGTATCAAGTTCACAAACATTCACAGATTCCACAGACAGAACATTGAGCAAATACCCACACCAAATCTGCAAAAACATTTTCCATATCATATACGACACTGATTCCATTCATTCATTAATACATAGAGTACTTTGACAATATTTTACTTAGTGATAGCCAATTCTAATTTTTTTATATTTGGAAGAAAAAAAAAAGATAGCAAGAAATATTCTCACAATCTACACAGTGAATATCATGACATCAGATAAAGGGGTGTAAATTTTAGATAATCTTGTCAATATGGGTGATTCAGTTTGAAGAATGAATACACAGGGTTTAGAAAACCTTTTATGCCAGTAACCCAGACAGTTTACTTGTATACTCCTAAAGTTTACAATATTCGAAAATAAATATTGTTTCCTGTTATTATCAGTGATTAAAGAATGTGTGTGTAGTTTATGCTCTTATGAGAGGCTTGAAATTTTTCTGTAAATATTCATGTATCATCAATATGTTACTCAAGTGTTCTGGAAAAGAAGACCAAAAAAGACTGGATTATTTTTTAGGGAAAATGGCACCACCAATATTCATACCATAAATCCGAGAATGATTAAGAAAGTATGACAATCTTGATGGCACAAGAGATATTGTCCATGTTCAACTTTTATGAAAGCAAGAGAGTTACCGACCTTGATAAAACATTCTCAAAAGCACAAAAATTGCTAGGTCTATTGCTACATAAGCAGCTGGCCACATGATTAATCTGAACTAAGACACATGCATCTCATAATGTTTGAACACAGCATGAAAGAAACGTTATTATTATTGTCAAAAAATACAAATGCCCAGTATTCAAGGACAAAGAAATAAGGAACATTCAAATGTCCCCCAGACTATGATATAAACCTTCAGCTGGTCCAACCAAAGTCTAGAGCAGTCCTGATTAACTATCAGGAAAAGGTCAGGGACCTACTGAAGTTCCTACAGGAAAAAAATACAGACAGTAAACCTGCTTCATACAAGTGGGTAATGAATACTGTAATCATGGAGGTAAAGACTAGGGCTATCCAAATGAATGATGATAACAAACCCTAAAATCCAGAAATGAGGTGAATCAAATACCACAGATAGAACCCTAAGACAGATGTCATGTACTAAAAGAGGCTAAAGTCTTTTCAGAAATGGATATGGGTAGGGGCTGCCACTAACTGAGACTGGACCAAGAATCCAAAAACATTTCCATTTTCCTAACACATGAGGGAATCCATCATATGAAGAGACAGTACTTTAGACCCATGCAGAAACTCATTTTCTACAACAAAGTCAAGAAGGCCCTAGCCAGTCTTAAGGGAACAGACAGCATTTCTGGTTTAGGGAAAGGATTACCATGACCACAAACAGAACCTAGTAGCCTGCCTCAAGCGATGTGCAGAGGAAGGCACAGTAATAATACATAGTAACTTTGAGTGATTTGGGTGCATTTTCACACTGGAGGGGGTAACAATAGACCCTAAGAACATCAAAAAAATCGTCAAGGCACACTACCTTGAGAACATGGTAGAAGTGCGCTCACTGCTCAAGTTAGATGAAGTTTGCATTTGACACCACAGAGATCCCAGAGTCTTACAAACAGGTTACTATACCTCCTCGGCAACTGCTAACAAAAGTGACTCATTTCAGATGGAACTAAAAACACAGAGGCATACCAGAAGCTCAGAAACGACATTTAGATGTTACAACCAACACAGGATCACCCCTTTTGTAGCTGACACTTCAACTGTTAGCATTCAGTCCACCCTGTACCAAGAGAACCAGACGGAAACTGGGTGCCAATTGACCACAATGAACAAGAATATTCACCAGTTAAATGGAACAGTTTAGCCCAAGCCTGGGGTTAAGAGACATTCAGTTACTATCTACTAAGGCAGCAACTCCTTCAGCTGGAGCTATCACAAACCGCTGCTGTCGCTGTACAACAACCCGTCAAAAGAGGCAAGCTTCAGAATGGGCAAACACAGACAGACTATTCAAGATCATAAATCTGAAGTACCTACCAGGCCCTTGCATGCAGTGCAACTGAGGAAGCCGACATCCTTTTCCAGCTGACCACCGAAGTGCGGACAAACAAGACAAACTGAGATTTGACAATGGCAACATTGACCACATCATTCTCAAGGACCTTCCAACATCATCAGAGCAGGCTAGAACAACCCTTTCTATACGAAATTGAAGACATCCATACGTGCAGGAACCAAACGGAAAGACGTTTACGTAACCCATACTGAAACGTTTGGGAAGAACCTGTCAGTCAAGAATAACCCAATTCTGAAAGGTTTTGTGGATACTCAACACCAGTCAAAAGGGTATAAAAATGGGCACTAAGGTCAAAGATCTGTTTTCCAGACATGGACAAGCTGGTCAAAAACTGCATTGTCCTGCCATCCATGCCAAGTAGCTGTGGAAACTCATTACAAAGACCCACTGATACCTACAGAGCCTTCCCCCAAGGTATGGGAACACATGAACCACTGAAATCCACTACCAGATGGGAAATACATCACGGTGTTGATCGATGGGTTAAGCAAATACCTAGAGCTCACTATTGTCAGCAGTACAACAAGAGGTCCAAATATTGCAGCATTTGACGATATATTCACAAGGCATGGATTCTATAAGACACTAAAGATGGATGAGGGCCACCTATTAGCAGAAAAGATTCACATGATTTGTAGAAATATTTCAAATGGACCAGTATCAACCACAAAGTTGTCCACTGAGCAGAGGATACAGAGGCCAATGTCCTCACCAAATCATCCTTGAAACACCCAATCAAAACTTGGCACACGTCAATCGTAGAAAGCAAGAACCCTATAGCCGAGATAAACAAACATCTAAGAAAGTATCAGTGGTCAAAGTGCACTCAAATTGCATATTAGTCAAAGGATGTCAAAAACCCTCTAAAGACACACACAAAACAACAAAAAAAACAGTGTGCCGCCACAGCATTGCTACTGGGAACTCGTTACTGCTTAAACAGATACTAACCAAAATCCATCCACTGTATCAAATCAAACCCTTCATGGTGACACAGGTGCAGAGACACCAGGTCACAGGATGGTGTGGGGATGAACTAAAGACAAAGGATAATCAGGGGTGAAAAAAATCAACACCTGATAGCGAAGAAGCTATTACAAAGCAAATTTCACCAAGAGACAAAGTAAAGAACCAGACTAGATTAGATCAATCTTGGGGATTTCATGGGTGAAAGAAAAGTTGCAGCGGAGAGGACACACATGAGGGAATGTAGCCTATGGAAGCAGTCCTACTCCGACCATGACATGATCGGTGTTTACCCAGGCAATTCATAGACTACTAAGTCATAATACGTGCAAATCAGAAAATTACAGTCCCAGCTGCAATAACAACTTCAACACCGGTCAACTTGACCTTAGCTACTTGTGCCAAAGATACAACACAGTACCGGCAAAGCGCCATACACATGTAACATTCTTGAAGCACGAGAGTTACAAGCAGTGTTAAACCTTTTCGGAAACAAGAGAGTTGCCGGTCTCACAGAATACTCTCAAAAGCACAAGAGTTACTGACCTTGAAAGAACGTTCTTAAAGCACACCTTTCGCTAAGGTAAGAGCTATGTGAGCAGCCATGTGCAACCAGGATTGATCTGAACTTAGACGCATGTATCTTTACAGAGAGTAATAAATCGGAAATTAGATGATGAAAATTTGTACTAAACTGTTTGAAAATATTCAACTTTCAATTAGCACAAGTAAAATTTAAGAGATATAACCAATAACAATCATTATTATATCTATGTATATTTTTCAAATAGATTTTTCAATATAAAATATGAATTGATTTTTCATAAGAACGTAAATGCCCAAGACATTTTCTTTCTAGAAAGATATAAAGGATGTGAACAGCTCATCTTTGAGCAGTTCAAGGTCACCTTTAGTTTGAGTATAACAGCTCCTATTTTGTATCAGAAAAAAATTCAAAAATTAAGTATTGGATATATTTACAGATATTCAACCTACCAAAGACCAGCATTTGCATTTAGCTTTCGTTAGGGAGCCTGACAAAATGATACATAAGTTGTTGACAGCCAACCAGTCTTGACCTTCCTTGCCTGTAGGCAACATCAGCTGGCTCATATATATACTAGGATCTGGCAACAAAGCAAGTGGATATACATACACATGCATACACTCAAATAACATGACATGTCTATTTACATACAATATCACACAACCTAAGACATATTCAGTTTCCTACATTCATTCTACTTCTATAAACATTATGAAACATGATCATCTACACGGAGATACACAATATCCTTGTTATTGTTATTCTGAATAAAGAATATATATTTACCAATATTCACCACTTTGTCCAATGATTTATTTGAACAGCCTTTGAATCAAAATTTGTATGTTATACGTAACTCATATGTATGACAACCCACACAGCTGTTAACCTCCACCTCTGGAATCTAGGACAATTATGCCGCGAACAGTTCAGCCTTGACAATTTGGCTGTGGATAATTCAGCCGCAAATTTTTTACCCTAGACTATTCAAATATTTTTTTTAAAGGCGAAAAAGACTAACTACATGGGATTTAAAATGAAACAGAATCAAAGTATCTAAATCTAATGCAGTTTACAATAAGGTAATTCATGTTTGTGATTTAGTGTTATATAAATCTTTTTTTTCATTTCTTATAGCTAATTTTTTATCATTGTCTCAAGCAATTTTATGTAAGACTTCTGCTTCTTATGGAAATTCGACAGCTTTCATATGGCTGTTATTTAAGCTTTTTTGATTTAATCAAAATATTTTACGTTTACGATCTTACTGAGTCGAATATTTGATGAAGGAGAAAAAAAATTCTAACCATTAACGAAATCAACTATGGATACATAAAACAGACAAAAACAAACACAGATAAGGAAAAGTGTTAATTGCAACTGATCAGACATTAAAACAATTGATTCAATTTAATATGAATCAATATTCAATATCTATTATCAAAAAGCCTTGTTGAAAAAACAAACTCTTGTAAATATTTGTCCTACGATTCCGTAAAAAAAGTTTTCAGTGGAAAATTTCATCACATTGCAGCAATTCAATTCCTTCATGAAAACTTACGGCTCACAACACAGGTCCTGCATGAAATTACTAGGGAAAATAAAGAAAAAGGAGCAATAAAAATTGAAATGAAGATTTTAAAATCACTAAACGACCATGAATTGGCTTATTATTGTAAATTGTATTAGATTAAATACTTTGATTATATTTCATCTAAAATCCTGTCCAGTTAGTAATATTTGCCTATGTGCGGGGTAAAAAATTTGCAGCTAACCCATCTCAGATGTCATTGGAAAAAGCACCTGATCAAGTTTTAGATCAAATTAAAAGTGTAAACCACCCATTTCTATAAAATGGTGGGAAATCATTTTCAAGAGATTTTTCAGGCAAGAGACTATGATAAAAGTCTTTCACCAAGTGCTAATTGGAGGCCAAGTTTTACAAAAATCACAATACTTTTTGAATAAATGGAAAATCATTGTGATTTCAACAAAATCTAGAGCCCTGAAAGTCATAATGAAACCAGTTTTTGAACATAATACAATGGTCATTAATAATGAAGATGACTTTTTATAAACAAAGTATAATTATTCTTCAAAAAATAAAGAAAGTTGTACTAAAATTATCACTTTAGGTAAAATTTAGAAAATATACTTTGTAAATTAATTTCGGAAAACAGTTTTCAGTAATCATGATTTGGAGTATAGTTGCTTTAGTTGAAATTCAATAGTCTTTAAATATCTTATTGAGAGCAGAATAACAAATCAGTCTATGCTACTCTTTTATGAGGGAGTTGAATAATTACAAGCCACTTATACCTTGACTGACGATAATCACTGCAACTTTTGTATTGTATATATGATAAATGAATAAATTTGTAGATCTATAAGACCTATCAGTTTAGCTCACCGCCCACCATCACTTGTTTGAGATTTCAAATCACGGTAGGGAAATGTTAATTTCATATAAAGTTTTGGTGTGACATGGTTGACAAACAGAGAAGAGTTTACTCCCCTAAATTTGGTGAGGATTGTTCTTTTTATTGTTATTGGAGGTAAAGAAAGTCAACTCCAAGTTAGACTGGAGTTTGATAATATGAGAATTGAATTAAGTTAAAATGAATAAAACTTGATGAAAGAAATGTAAGCATAGATGAGAAAATAAATCCATGAAGAGACCCAAGATAACTAACACATGAGGTCAATTCAGTCAATTAATTTGAAACAAAAAAAATGTTAACAAGATCCAGGTTTTAAATTTGCTCATTTTCTGAGCATTTGTTCTTTGAAAATAAAACTTTTAAAAGTTCATTACAGTTGTTCTTGAAGTGTTGCTTCTGATTAGAGATCTGATAATTTGAGCTCTCTCTCTTATATACAATTTCTATTTTGTGTTGCAATACGACAATGTCAACATTGCAGCTATCTATACACACCACAAATTATCTTTGAAAATTCCTGTCTATACACACAATATTTCCAAAAGTTCTCCGTGAATTTCAAAGATATTCTATGGTAGGGTGGACAATAGGCCATGAAAGAGGTCAGGAAAATTTGGGGCGGATTCATCAATGATTATCTCCCCTGCGTCCTAGCTAACTGCTGGCAACCACAAAATATCTAAAAAAAATCTGTCTGTCCACACAATATTTTCAAAAAGTCAAAATGGATCTTGATGAAATTGTAGAACTTTAGCAACAGGCTCTAGAAGAACTAATCAAATTTTGGAGCGGATCTGTCAACAATTACCTCCTTTATTTTATAGCTATTTGTTCACACAGGTGTTTAATTTTAAAACAATGTTTTAATACAATTATAGATGGATCAAAATGACTCGCTTTGAGGCATATATATTTTTTTTGTAAACTTGACATAAAATTTCTTTTCCAATCATATACAATATGTCCATATTTGATGAGAAATTAATTCTGACCAGGGCACCACAGTGACAATAAGTCATTATGAAAAAATGCCAAAAGTTTTTTTGCAACTGATCTGGAATGTCTACCCAAGATATTCTCACTCCCTTTAGTATATTCAATTGGTTTCATTAGTCAACTCAAACATCCCTATGGTGCTCTATTACAGTGCCAGTACTATACAGGAAGATGCTTCCTGAGTGTGCAAAAAGCCATTTGTTCCCGAAAAACACCACGATTTCTTACTGGTTAGTACTAAAATTAATAGAATGGCCATCAATACAATCCAGTGAACAAAATATACATAATATATATTGAAATCAAACAAAAAAAAACAAACACATCAATTTCATTTGTCATTTTGGTATATTTTGATGGCATTACTATGTTGATATTGTGAGCTTCCATACAAGAGAGAAAACCCAAAGTACAAATGTGGCAACAAGTTGAATTCAGATAATTGACAAAATAAAATTGAGAAACCAGAGTTGGTGAATTTTGCAAAGCATTTTCCAAGCTTGAGCACCTGCTGCCTGACTATTAAATTGAATTAAAAATATAATTTTCTAACAAGTATTTGTAATAAAATACATTTAATTGCAGAGTAGAATTTGTTTTATTGCTGCTTTTGAATCTTTGTGTTTGCTTAATAATATAAACAAAATGAGGAATTTAAAAGGCTACAACATAAGCTTTTATGAAGTATTTTTTGTAAATTTAATGAGAGATTCTACTAAAAATCAGTTAATTTATATTTTAGCTGGATGTCTTCAGATAATGAAATTTGTTTTCAAATGATTATCATAATACTAGCATAATGCATGTTAAAAATGATTGGTCCCATCATTTTTTATGGGTAATATGCAAATTGATAAATATTCTGTAATCGTAGTTCATTCTATCCTTCTCATCCATCTGTAATAATTTTTCAGTAGTTTCACAGTGATCTACGGTTTATGGTGACAAAAAAAAATATTGCCTTTCCATTCGGATTTTTGAACTGAATTGAGCAATAATATTAGTTTTATTTTCTAAACAAATTAAGCCATCTCTTCTAAGAAGTCTCCCCACTTGCAAAAAAACGGGAATATTGCACTCTACCTAAGATCAAAGTGTTACTTCACCCTCTGCCTAAGATCAAAGTGTAGTATCTGGCATTCTGGTTGAAGTTATGGACAGCCCAATAAAAAACAAACAGAAAAAGTCACTGTTCATTAAATAGACAGATGTTGAATCTTATTAATATACTGACTGTCCTGGGATATCAAGTACATTCAGATGGAAAAAATAAAGTAGTTCATATAAACCATTTCTAATTCAGTCTCACATGCCTGCAACACTAGATCATCACAAATTTCAAGAGCACTTCAAGATGACTGAGTGTACAAACAATTCCAATTCAGTACTATGAGGAATGATTTGTCCATATATGTAGAAGATTGTAGAAATAAAAACTATTAATTTACAGAAAGAGGCTGCGATTAAGCAGATGTTATAAAGAGTGTAGCACAAATAAAACTTGTCACTAATGGAAACTGGACAGAACATTTAAACATCTGGCAAGACTAGAGTTGCCTATGTAATGATCAGATAACCAAAACCTTTCTGCCTAGGCAGCTACAAAAATTGTCCTGCCAATTAAATCATTACCATGTAATTAAATTCTATCAGCGATTAATTGTTTGATATGCAAATATCTCCCTGACCTGGGTGTTTTATGAGGGAATGTCCAAAAAAATGTTGAATAGTCAGTGTTATGGGTAATTCTTTACAAAGTGTTCTTGAAAAAATTAATCTCTTTCAAACCATTTCAGCCACATATGTTCTGGAGAAGACCAAATTCACAAAAAAGTCTTCTGGATGCTGAAAACCATGTTTACTGTTGAAGTACACTGCTAGATAGAGAAAACAATTATTTATTAGTATATTGGAGGTAGAATGGCTACTATGAATCAACATCTTAAGCACAGCGAGTGCAACAAAATTTCTAATAAGAATAGCTGATTGTTAATGAACAAGTTACTGGTGGTGATCCACTAAATTAGTGCCTAACTCAGAATAAAGTAGCACACTGCTTATGATGTTCTAAATGAAAGTTTGACTCCAAACCAGTAAGCAGAGAAAAATGACAAAAATATAACGAAGTAACTGATCTTTCAATGCATTTAGAATTGCACAATGATGCCACAATCGAAAGATTAAATTTTTCTGGTAGAAATCTGGCACAAAAGCTAAGAAAAAAAGTATAAGATTATCAATCATCCACGTAAAACATTTAGGTTTCCATGCACTCAAATTAATCATTTTGAGTTTGATAAACATTTTTCATTAAAATGAAGTCTCTTCAATTGTTGTTTTGTTTCTAAGTAAATAAAACATTAACCAGTGGATATTTGTGCTTCCAACTCAAAACATTGGTTTATCATACTGCTATAACAGAACATCTCTTCTCAAAATGCAGAAGTTATTAAATACCCAGCTACATGGTGATTGTATTGACTTCGATGCAACAATTTGAGACACAAGAAATAAGTGCATGATAACTTGTGTGACTCATGCAGCACTTTGCATGGTATAATTTAGAAAGAAAGGAATGGGCATGTGTTTTATTTCTTCCTTTGTTCAAATCTATTCTTTCTCCACCTCCTCATATATATCAATATGATTCAGATATTTGGAACAGTTGCATGCACTTGCATGCTGCCAAATAATTTTCCAACAATCTTCAGAAAGTATTTCAGTGGTTCTGTTTACTTCTTGCTTGGGTTATTCTTTTTCTTGAACTGTGTTTATTTACTTAAACTTCTTTCTGCGTGTACGTTTCTGCTATTATGTAGATAAATATATAGGTATTATATAGTAAAAAATTGCATGAATAAAGTCCTCCAGGCAGGTGAATGGAAAGCATAAATCAGATTTCCAGGATGAATGATCATAGAATTATCTTATAATAACCAAATGTTCTGACCTGACATCAAAAACAATAAGGAAGGAAAATAAACAAAAATCTATAATATGAACAAAGGCTAGTACAATTCTGGTTTGTTTATTTCAAGCTGTTAATAAACACTATATAATAGATACAAATTAGGATAACACCTTCTATAATTTTGAGAATGGTAAGGTAACACCTGTTGTAGTGTGAAGTGATGTTGATTCAACTCTGATCTTTTAACCACACTGAGATTTGAGCAGGAAACTACTCATTATATAAAACAAAAATCACCACATCCACGAAGCTAATATATCTATAAAAAAAAAAAATTAATGAAAAAAAAAAAAAAAAAAACATTATTTGGAGAATAGATCATTCTTACTAAAACGTAGTAACAGATTATGAGTGCCACTTCTGCTCAGTTCCAACCTCTTTATTTCAGATCAACCAGCATCCAGTTCACCATTAAAAGGTCAGACTAACTTTGAATATTTATGCAAGACAATTATCTAACTACTTGTGTTTGAACTGTTATATTTTCAAAATTATTCACACAGTATAAGACTACTTCGCTGCAGTACAGATGCCATATTTAACTCTAGTGATTATCATAGAGAAAAGAAAACGCACGAATAAGTCTTCTAAACTGATATTACAATAACACAGAAAATCAGGAATATCTTAGTTCATCTGATCCAACATGATAATCTTCTGTTACCATGACCCTTTTAACAACAATGTTCTTGTTTATTTTTGGATTTCTCATGTTCAACTTAATTTCATTAATCAGAAGAGAAAATACTGCCAAGTGACACAGAATAAATTAAAATAATATATCACTAATTCAGAATGAGTTTTTAACTATTTGTATTGATTCATTTGAGATCATGATACTAGTAAATGAAGACACAGAAATGAGGAACCTCGTAACCTGAAGATAGATACAGCAGCATGGTTTCCAATCTGACAATCAAGCACTAGTTATCTCATACCAGTATTCAGATGTGAAAAACTACTTATAAAAACAAACACCTAACATATGACACCAAAGATTCTGACCAAGCACAAACGATCTACTGAGATTCAAAGCTTTATATGGATACTGAAATTAACTTAAATAGCTGAAAATAAAGTTTAAGATTTTTTCATAAATTAGGTGGAAATGTACCATTTGAAAAGTAAATGGAAATAAATGCTGTCGAATATCATACTTCTTTGATTAACTAAATTTTGAAAGTTCTACTTGGCCATCAAAGGGTAATCTTATCATTATCAAATAAAAAGTCAAACATTTTACGTCGATTTTTTTCAACAGCTTGATACAGATATTCAATATCATGTCTCTAAATTGCTAAGACTCTTGTATGAACTATTTAAAAAAAAAAAAGTTTAAATGAAGGTGGATTTCGCGTAGTGTACATAAGAGATTGATCAGATATATTCTTGATTTTTAAAAATATACTAAATATGGTTTCTATATGATTTATATCTATTATTCTGAATCGTATGAATTATTCACAAATACTTTTCGATGCTCATATTGCTTTATTGATTTATTACAATGGCATCCATCCCTCATACTTACTAACGTATATTGAACGTTGATCTTCCATCTCCATGAACTACTTATTTTGAGCAAATATACTTCGAAGAATTTTATTCAACAATAACTCAAGTGTAATGAAAAAAATATTGTTTTGTTTATGGAATAATTGTCAGAAATCTGTAAAGAAGCAAGAGCGAAATAGAGCTTAATGTTTACAGAACAGTAAACATGTCAGAATTAACAGTATGATAGCAAAAATGTAGATTTTTATATCACTTAAGATTTTGCTTTTAGAAACTCCAAACCTTGAAGTGCCTTAGCCTCATAGGCAAAGAGGAGTTTTCTTTCTAGCCTTAAGCTCGGCAGGGAAGTTGAAGTGCTTTTGGATACTCTTTTATCATTTTAACATTTGAACTAGAACTACAATTGTCTGAGTTTCAAGCCATAAAGTAGCTACCTCGACCTTGCCAAAAGTCTTCCACATATGCAAATGAATTAAACACTTCAAGGGATCTTAAAATATGTACCTAAGAATAGGGCTAGTTCCCAGTTTTTACAGTTGTTGATGCTGGAAACCCACGGTTTGAATATGTGATTATCTATGCCAAATCTGTCGTCTGAGGGGATGACTGGTATAAACTGGCAATATCCCTCACAACTCCAGGGCCTTGTTTGAACTGTGGCATCATCTTCAAAATGTTTGAAAATTTCCTTTCGTAGCATGTCTATTTCATAACTATAATGATCCAGCATTATCCAGGACTAAAACTTGGCTCACAGAAGCCAATGGAAAGTCAAGGGAAAGCCATGGATATTTGAAGGAAAAGCAACTGATGGTTTGTATATGGGATGACATAGAAGTCATTGTGATCTTGTCATGGTTTAACAACAGATATGCCACGGTTAGACTAAAAAAATCACTATGGCTATGCATGATTGTGCAATGTGTTTTTGATACCACGTGACCTTTGTCGACAATAATACCAGTTCATTGCTGAATAATCGCTATATCGGATCGAGACAGCAAGTAGAAAAGTGAATATTTTGAAGAGACAGCTCTACTAAAGTGAATATGAATAAATATGAAATTCATATTAATGTAGAAATAATATTCATTATACTATAAAATCCATGTGTATTCAATGTAATTGAAAAGAATTTTATTGTAAACATTGTATTTTCTATACTTCATTAAATCCTTTGCAAATACCAACCTAGTTCTCTGTAGAGAGAGTGAGAGAGAGATCAGCAGGTCAGCCAAGAAGCAAACTTTCAAAATGAAGGGGGCATCCAAAATTAGGTTCCTACATTTACATCCTATATTGTAGTAGCGTAGATTATTTTGACCATGACAATATTGGATATTTGACCATTTCAACACTTATACATTATAAATTTTCAATAGTTTTCAACAGACTCATTTGTTCTAGTATTCAATGGTTCTAAGATCACTTGAAATAAGTCAGGTCGACCAGGGTCAATTTTTTTGTTTTTTTTAGTTGTCCTGCAGAATATTTTGATATTTTTAAAAACTTTTCATGAATACTAGAACATTATGTCTCTTATTTAGAAAATGGCATATAATTAGCTATAGTCAAAAATGACCATTAAAAACCTCAACCTTTACAATCCATTATGCCCCATTGAGTAGAGTGGATCATGTTTTAGTCCATTTTTTTCTTTCAAATTATAAATAAAATAGACAAGGTGAGAAAAATTTTGCAAAATCGTTCAGCAGCACTTCTATCTGTATATCATTCTAAATTAAATTATTTTCTATTGTCTCTTGAACACAGCAGTACAAATTTAAACTAAGTTTTTCATTTTTTTTGCACCATGTGATGAATAAATTTTTATTCAGGTTTCTGTTGTTATTTAAACCTATTTTACATTAAATAACTACTTCATATTTTGAGTCTTTTAAAAGTACTTCTCCACCTTTGGCATGAAGTACACACACAGAGGTTCAATCACACTAAGAAGGTCTTATATTCTTATCATGAACATCATGGCCTGGCTATTTCCATGTTTTTACTAAACTTCTGGACATGCAAGTCACAGTGATATGTATTTTATTTATCTCGAGAACTTTGCCAGGGAAATATGACCCCTTGTACGCCATGATAACAAACGTAACACCGTGTGGTTCTCCTGATTTAACGTTGTCTTTTTATTGGCCTTTCTCACCCACTTCACGCTCACTGTCCATAGAATTATTATTAGGGATACTTTCACAATCATAGTCCGAGCTTTCTTCATATATTAATTGATGTTTACACCTTTCATGTTCACTAGTCATCACTGTTTTTTCCTTAGTATGAATGGTTTGGACACTCATTCTTTTCTTCTTTTCCTCTCGAGCTCATTCAATTCAACACCTCTTCCCCTCTAAGGACTTCTATCTTTGATTGTTCTCTTTTAAATTTCTTGCCTTTCTATTTAGTAACCAGGGTTGATTCAGAAAGTTTTGGAAGGATAACATTAAAGCAATTTTCTAAGGCTTGCAGTAGAAGTAGATGAGGCTTGAAGAGAATTTACAATTCTGTGCATCACATTGTTTATGTTTACAGGATATAAGCCAGAGCCCTTGAGATAATTGATAGCATGAATTGGGTGTATCGGCTGCCAGAGTTATGACAGTAAATTAGGAGATACAGCCTTGACAACATTCAATTTGGGACTCGGTGAACCATGTATTTAACTGGTCAAAATACCCCAACATCTAAAGAACATTTGATGGATTTGTTGGAAGACAAAGTATGATTATGTTGTTCTCCAATGTAACCTTGATGGTATTGGAAGTAAGGTGGCTGTTATGTCAATTATGTTAAGACAAACTGGGTTTTCATATGTTTCAACATGCTTTACAAACATTTCCAAAAAACAAATTTCAAAATTCACATCCATTATCAAACCTGAGTCACTGAAACTGTATACAGCTCCATCCGGCCCACCTCTTGTTTAAGTTTCATACAAGTGTTTGGTCTTCATGAAAAACCATCCAGTAGCACTGATACAAAATATTTTTACTTACCAAATTCAGTGATTCAAGATGAGCATTATTGCTTGATTTGCAGACAAAGACAGCATCTCTTTGGTCAAGTAATAAATCCAGTCTCATCTAAATTACAAATGCCATGAGGATTATTAGACAGATTGTGGTCCTGGATGACCATCTCATTAGAGTCAAAAGCTTGTTTATATCCTCTCTTATTAGTCCTTTGACACAGGTCAGTGTTAAAACTTCTGGCTTCTGTCAGTTCAAGATTTTTGCAGGATATATATATATATATATATATATAAATATATATCTATATATATATATATATGTTTATGCATACGGATGTATATATACATGAAAAAACTTTCCATGAGACCCGCAAAAGAAGAAGAAATCAAGCTAAGAATCACTGTAAGATGGTAAGCCTTTGGCAGAGCAAGCTGAACTTTCAAAGACGAAAAGATCCCAATTATTCAAAAAGAAGGTAATGCAACCAATGCATCTTCTCGATAGTCACTCATGGATCTGAAGCATGGAACCTAACCAAGAGACAGACCCGCAAATTGAGAACCATGCAACATGCACATGAAAAAATTATGCTCAACCTCACAGGGGGTGACCACAAGAAAGCAAAATATATCTGGGAGAAGACATAGAATCCATTAAAAAAACTCAAATGGCAAAGGGCCGGCCACGTTGCAAAAATGGTAGACAACTGATGGAAATCACAACTCACAACATGGATCCCAAGGGATCACATGCACAACCGAGGCTGGCAAAGTATTAGATGGAGAGACAAACTAGAAAAATTCAGAAAGTACTGGCTCTGCAACGCCTATGATAGAGAAGAGAGGCGAATCCAGGGGAAGGTCTATGTCCAACGACAGACATTAAAAGAGTGAAGATAATGATGATATAGAGTAAAATACATAAATATATAGCCACATTAAAGATTCATAATATGACAAAACAGCTGTCTGTGGATGACAATATTATTAATTATTATTGAAACACCTTCCCTTTAGGGTTGAGCATTTTTAGGTGGGGCTCCCATCTGTAAAAAGTAATTATGCAATGCTCTTTCAAGTCTTGAATTGAGCACTCTATAGATTATGAATTATGAGTAAAAAACATATTGCTTAATTCATTCCAACTGACTGTCCAGTTCAACATAGGACAGGAGTAAAATACCAGACTCTAGGTCTGAAGCGAAAGTTTCAATTCCCTGTTGTGGCACTACTAGAGTGGATATCAAGGTTATAGCTGAAGAGTCATAATACCACGAAACAGATGACACTATTATAATATATATATATATATATATATATATATATATATATATAAAGAATGAATGAATGGATAAATAGATAAATTATATTTATATATATGAATGTTTATATAGTGAGTAGTTTTTTAGTAATGTTTCAGCTAACTTAGAAGCATGCACTCTGATGCAAAAATTTTAAACACACTGGTGTCTTTTTATTGTTAATACATGCCTGGATCCAAATGATATTGTCATATTTCTGATATTTCTGCTTCTACCCATCTCTGCCTCCGTTTTGTGTTGTAGAATCACTTACACAATGCTTAATAATGTTTGATAAAATCTTTTCTATTTATGCGAAGACAGGTACTACATCCTAAAAAATACTTGATTCAAAAGTGAAAAAAAAAAATCAATTTAACGTATTAACTTACTTACTTCAACTTGATAGTTCGAACCTACAACCATTTAGTAGATTCCATCTTCAATGAGGCCACAGAGAATTTGTGATTAATAAGACGTAACTATGATGTAGTGAGAATGTTCGATAGTTTAGAACAATCCAGAATGTCAACTTTGCTTTTAGACTGAGATCTATCTAGTGTTGAGATGGTGAAGTTCAACATTACGCAGAGTGATTCATTATGTACCAGTAAGATGTCACTTTCAATAATTGTGATTATACATCAGAGCATTTAATTACGATTGCCTGGAATTATGAAAATTTGAAATATCTTGTGGCACCCCTGGGAGCTACCCAAGGCCCTGGCACAGGCTTTGAGAACCTCTAAATTATTCAATTCATTGTATTGATATATCACCTTATCAGTTCTTTGGTGCTCACTGACCTGAACTTCACCACATATGTTTTGATAGTTTGGGGTTCATCTGATATAACCAATGTGAAGTAAAACCATGAAATTCTGATTGAGATTGGGGTCTTTTCTTATCTGAAGGTCACCTTATCTACCAAAATATATGGTGAATCAAAAAAGCTTAAATAACAACCTTCACAAGCTGTAGATTATGATGGTAATAAAAGAAATGACTGAATACTTAACATACTAGGTTCTATATGATAGATGGAAAACGAAATAAGAACTCTAAAACCTTGACAATTAATTTTTCTCAAAACTAACAAATCTTGAGAGGAATTGAAGTTCTTATTGATTTTAAGCCCATAAAATCACCAGAGAAAAAAATATTATAAAATTAGCCATTATGGATTATCAGAAGCTCAACACAAAAACAACAGGATAAATTTTGTACGTGGAATAACAAATGTCAATAATGATCAAAATAAGGAGTTATAGAAAGATTAAAACAATAATGATAGTAATGCTCTTTTGAACTCTGAAAAATAAAATAAGTATTTATGTGTTACAATAAATAAAGCAAATATAAAAACCTACTATGGCAGTGAACTTGTTCTTATGAAAATGGAATGGAGAAAAATTTAAATAACTGAATCAAGATTCTCTTTTGAATAATTTTTCCTTAAAACAGTACATGGCTTTCTATTTTGTGATTGCAAGGCCCTTCCACTGCATGTATGTATGTATGATTAAAAAAAAGCCATTCAAATAGTGGTACTTTCCTTATTTGTTTATTACTGAGAATAAAAGTGATTTCTGTATTCAATAACACAATAAGAAAAACACAAATTAATGATACAATATATATTTTTGAAACACTTGAAATCTTTGGTTATCATTTTCACTTCCATACAGAGAAATCAAATCAAACTAATTTAAACATAATTAGAACATTTGGATTGATTACTCAACAGAAACTGTAGTATGACTAACGTTTTTTATCACATGCTGTGTGGGGGATGATGAATTCAGAAATTGGAAAAAGGGGTGAACAATGGATAAGTTATCCTTCTTGTTGTTTGTTGCGCGATGGTCAGTAAAAATGTCTAAATTTACTAAAAAACAAACGTGAACACTGCCAGACACAAACAAAGGGACCAACTTAGCATAAACTTAGGTTGTAACTAAAAACTGGTGGATGGGGTTTGAAAAAAGAAAAAAAAAATAGAAGTTTCTTTCCAGACATAATGAAGATTAAATGTTCAAATTTTCAGTCCTGTAGCTCCATAAGGGCATAGTGTGACCCGTATGCACCATACATGCATAGCCAGCTAAACCAACTTGAAAACTGAAGTAACTTATGTTGACAGTTTTAGTTGATGGTGTCTGATGTATAATTTTGACTGAACAGCATTTGTTAATGGCAAATAAATATGGAATCAACCATATTGGATAATTTGCCTGCCAAATTGCAAACAGGTAAATAAGCACCTGAAATACCCAGCTGCAAACTGAATGGTGCTTGATCCAGAAGCAATAAGTGATGACATTATGAAATCCAATTTTATTTGAATTGTCTTCCAGTTTGTGGAAAGATAAGCAGGAAAAAAAAATTGCAAACTGTTTTATGAGCAGGATTGTATTAATTATAACAAACTTGATTTAGCCAGAAGCAATCATAATTCTAGGAAGAGGAATTTTCTGCTAAAGCACAAATAACTGATTTCAGTTGATGATTTTGGATATCATAGTCTTAATTGGTTGCAGCTCCTAAACATTGGTAAAAGAAACCTTAAAAGAACAATTGTTTCATTCACTTCAGTAAAATCCATTCAATTGGGGAAAACCGATGAACAATATCAAATCAAAAACGATATTGCTATCGGCTAGAGAAAAGAAGTGAAATTACTAGAGAACTCAAGAAAAAGAAGCAAAAATTAGGTCTTCATGAGACACAAATAAGCTTCCTTTCACAACAGAACCAAACTTGGTATTATTTTAAGGTTCAGAATGTGCTATTGTAGTAACTAACAAACAAGAGCATTTGGCTAACAGCCATGAAGTATGGACATCAATGTCCATTGGCAAATAATTGCTTTAAAACCAGAGCAGGCAAAATTATTTTAGTGATAAATAAAATCCATAGACAATGGTAAACTACTACTGTAATATGATAGGATATAATAAGTATAAACAGAACTTTATAGATGAGGGCTCAATAAGGTGTTGGTAGCCTAATCTGATCAAATGTTGATTTTCCTAAATTACAACTTATTTTTTCAATCATTTACATATATTTGTCAAATGATTCCAATGAAAAGATTTTCATAAAGTTGGGTAAATAGAGAAATATATTACAACTGATAATTAAACACTAGTAGACATTGGAAATCAATTTCTGGAAGCTCTTTGGAGAGAGGACAAACATCAACATGTGGCTTACACTGGACTTATCTATACATATCTAGTAGATCATGCTTTGTTTTTTTAGGTATACAGTGGATTTCAGTAAATAGGAACATATTGGTACCAGTGATTTTGAATCCAATCAACTGAACAACTTAATTTTCTTTTAATATGCAAAGTTTTCTTTTAATTCAAGGGGAACAACTTGCATAAAAAAATCAAAAGAATTCAAGTCCCTTTTTTTCTACTTTTTCTTTCTTTTCAAAATTTCACATTCAACTCGAGTCACAAGCTGAAAATATTTGAAAAAGTCATTCCAAGAACTAGAAAATATATTTCTTAATAATTCTATCAGATTTTATATAAAGAAACTTTAATTCTGTTGCACTGCTGTTTAGTACTAATAAACAAACTAAATTAGCAATGATTACATACATTTGAATTGGTTCTCACAGGATTGGTTGTATTTTGTCGCTGGTATTAATAACTGTTGGTCCCATTAAGCAGAATCCACTGTATATGCCAGATATCAATAGATACTTAAAATTAAAAAAATTCAAGACAGGCAAGTAATAACAACAAAGTATAAGATAATATGTTAAAAAGGATTATATGAAACAGGATAAATACAGCATTAACAGAAACCAAAGCAAATTAAGAGAAATATAAAGATTCTGAAATAATTTTGTTTACAAAACTGAAAATTACAAAAAATTGCAATGAAGTATTACATGTACCAGTACAAAATAATAAAAATAGTTGGCTTTTTTTAAAAATTCTATATAGACCATGTACTTTATTAGAGTTTTTGACAGCATAAAATTTTTTTGAAATTTTGGACAACAAATATGAAAACAAACTGATAAATATTCACTTAAAATATATAAATATTAATTGACTTTAAAAAGTAAGAGCACTTTTTAAAGAGACAAAAATAAAGTTTCTCTCAGGTCTTAGCAGCTGGGAAGGGCTAGAACAATTGATATTGTATCAAGATTGTCAAAAGATATGTAGTCTTATTTTAAAATTAAGGTTTGCAATATTAATCACCACTATCCACAACAGACCAATTTAATCTCTGCTGCAGAGTTTAGGCTATTAAAGTATTTTGACATTTATATTTAAGAATATATGTACGTATCAATCTATCTATCTATCCGGACTTTGGCCCTAACTGTCCACAGTAGGAACCTGAAATTTCGCATACATATACACACCCTCAATGAATAAGAAAAATATTAATCACCGCTAACAACATCATATTGGGTTTAGGTTATTCATATGTTCTGACATTTGTATGTATCCATATATTTACTATCATAATTATTTTAGTTGAAACTTGAAGAGACACCCTTCAATGAGCAAGGAAAAAGTTTGATTTTTTTTCTTATTCAGATTCAATTTTCAATGTAAGTTTATGGTAAATTGGTCCCCGAGTAAGTGTCCATCATTGTTTTTTGAAAATTTGGACGATTTAGTGCCAAAAAATACCAAAAAAATATTGGTCACAGGGAGGTTGGGGAAAAAAAAACAAAACAAAACACTTTTTCACATATATCCCATTTGTTATGCATGTAATAGTTGTAGTTGTTGCTGTTACAGTAACTAATCATCACTACCCACAACACTGTTACTAATCATCACTACCGACAACAAACCAGTTTGAACACTTTCACTGGGTTTAAGTTATTCATATGTCCTGACAGTTATATATATATATGTATGTATGTATGTATGTAGACTTCACTCAGCTCTAAGCATTTGGAGTAGAAAGTTCAATTTCTGCATGCACGCATACACACACACACACACACACTAACTTCAATGAGTAATGAAATAATTAAAAAAAAAAAATTTTTTTAAACCCTCCCTCCTCCAATTTTTTAGTGGAGCATTTAATTTACAATATAAGTTTAGGCTAAATTTACATGATAAAAATGATATGTGAGCAGATGTGATTCATACTTTCCTTTAGAATGCTAGTCATAGTTTTTTGGCAGGGAATCAATTCACAAAGAATGTTCCTTTAGTTTATGTTGAGCAGCATTCACACTTGTTTCTTTGTATTTGTACTTTTTAGTAATCACGGCCCCAAAAAGCAAGAAAAGTAACATTCATTGATTATTCCTTTGTCCCATTTTTTAATTGATCACCAGATCAAGTTTAATCACTGTTGCTGGATTTAGGTGATTCATGTGTTCTGACATTTATAAGTATCTATCTAGACTCCGGCTGGCATTGTTCATTGTAGAAACTTGAAACTTTGTATACACACACACACCTTCAATAAGTAGGGAAAATACTTTTTTTTCTGTTTTTTTTTCTTGATTCCTTCCCTGAATTTACAATGAAAGTTTATGCCTAATTGGTCCTTTAGTTCGTGTCTAGCAGTGTTTGTGCAAGCTTCTTGAAAAAAAAAAAAAATTGTACTTTTTAGTGATCACAGACCAAAAAAAAACAAAACGAGAAAAGTAACATTCACGGATCACCCTATCGAATGACTAACCCGACCCGTTTTTGCTTTTTTGATCATAAATTCATGATTCAAATCATACTGGTGGTATTTTCATCAATGTAACTTGATTTTACCACCACCATTGCAGGGTGGCCGTGTTCCATACTTTCCTTTCAGAATGCTAGTTTCACTAGTTACATTCCTTTTATCAGTTCAGAGAACAAAGTTTAGCTGATGTAAAGACTATAAATATTAGTTTCAGTAAGAGGTGAGCAGTTTCAGAGATGAATATTCAGAAGAAAATCAACAATTAGTTATATTATGAGCATAGTTATGCCTGCAATTGCCTGTTCTTAAGAGCGATGACCTCTAGAGCAGGTATAAATGTTCAAGTACAAAATGAAAGTTCCACTGCTTATTTACAGAAAATTAAACCACAGAAGACTTTCAAATTAAAAATTAAAATCCAGATATCGGAAATGTAAAAAAATTATGAAACATAATTTATTTGGTAATTTTCAATTCTATGAATATCATAAAACGAAGTCAGAAATAAAAGAAAAATTACGAAAAAAAAACAAAAAAACAGCTAAGGGAATTATTCTAATCAAAAGTTGGGTGATTACAATAGGAAACATGCATAATAATATCAAATATTTGAAAATTAATGAATAAATACTCTGCAAATTATTCAAAACAAAAAAATAAAACTTTAATCACAGATCTAAAATATCATATTTTAGCGATTTACGTCATTTTAATGTTTCCGAATTACACTTTTCATGCTGTTAATTTTCTGAAAAATCTCCATTTTAATAGATTTTTTTCAGAAAGTTCATACAAGATTTTTTTTTCCAATCTTTTCCCTTAAATATGAATAAGATTTTGATGATAAATTAATATTTTATACAAGTTTAATGCTTTCTTTTTCTGGGTGTCAAGTTCCAGGTGAAAAATTTTGACCACACTTATAAATAAAACAATTAAAATGTCCATTTTTTTTTTCAACTCAATAACAGCAAAACAGTTTATCCTGCTAATATTTGTGCACAAAATTGTTGACAAATTCTTATCTCATACTTATTATTGTCCTAGTAATCTATCAATCTATTGTAATAAACTTCTTTTATAATGATAGCAAAGATTGCAGAAAATCTTAAAAAATCATAGTCAATTCTTTAATTAGAATATAGTTTTCATATTGTTTTTACAAAAAAAATATCTGCAGGAAATTTTTATTTTTATGGGTTCTTAAAATTTTGTCCATTAATAATGAATGAAATAATATCCCTGGGCATTTTAAGGGTATATTTTATCAATCCTGTAATTTCCAGTAGTTTTACACAGAATCATTGATGAATTCTAATTTAGTACTTACCATAGGCAATCTGGGTTTTGACATAGTAAACAGTCACTATCAGTTTTCACAACCCAGAAAACAATTTATTTGTAAAAACAGAGAAAATGAAAAGAAACTTAGTGTGTGAACTACAAAAAAAACAAAAACACAGGTCAATGTTAACTTTCAGTGGGTAGTAAGGAGATGTCATTTTTTTCTTTCTTCAACTTCCTCTTTTCAATGAATGTGAGCAGAATATTTTGATAAATGAGAAAATTTGTCATGGTCCATTTCAACCTAAGTTCATTATATTGAAGATTTAGAGTATTAAGAAGTCTGCCTACCATAATACTCAAAAATCAATTACTTTTTTCCCCCCCTAGTATGCTTATATAGCACACAATAATATTCTTCACATTATTTAGAGGAATATACATGCTCTGGGCTTCAATGTAATTGGACAGTATTTGCTAGAACATTGGTGAAGATGATTAGGGGCGCCAAATTATTCTTTAGGTTAAGAGACTTCTAGTGGGGCGATGAAGGAGCAATTTCAAGCTGAATTGTGCACTTTGAGTTAAAAAGCATGAAATTTGGTACATACATGTAGTTGTCCCTACTGATAATTTTTAGACATGGGTACAGGTCAGCGGTGACCCAATAGCTACCCAATTCATATAAACATTCATATCCTTTAAACTATACATCCTAGAATCAACATCTTGGTTTCTATGTGTATAGATTTAAAATCAGCAATGTTACTAGGTAACAAGAAAGTAAATTAGATTTTCATACTGCAAAAAAAAAAAAAAAAAAAAATTAGAAACATTTTATTAAAGAAACATTGAAACATAATTAAATCATTGGTCCTATCTATTTAATCTAGCATAAGCTGTAACCATCATATTGTAGTTCATAGTGCCAGAACTGATGTTAATTTAACAAATTGCCAAATGAAATAAAGTTTACCAATGATGTATAAAACAAAATTCATAAGAAGCATAGCACATACATGTACAGCTGCTTTCACAGTAGCAAAGGGCCCTGGAGACTGGCCTAGTACAAACCCTTCAATTCTTTTGCAGTTGCAATGAATCAGCTCATAGTATATGTATTGAGTTTGTCCAATTGTTGTCCACTTTGGTTTCCATGTGCCATCCTTTTCAATCTAGCCCCAGTCTACAGGACTTGAAAGTCTGGGCTACATTTGCAGCACTATACATGTCCTCCAGTTGCCGTTGAAGAGCTGCTTGTGTTGGTGGAATGTTGTCCAAAGCTCTGGATTTTCTTGCAAAGAGATGCAACCATGTCTCATTTACCTCAGACAATTCACACATCCTGTCATACATAAGTAACATATTTCTCAATTAAATCAAATATGGTATCGGACACTTGAAGGGGTTTCTACCAGTTGTAAGAATGCATCAGTGACATCAGTAAATACAGTCCATGAGTCCCATGCTCTGCATTTGCTTATCCTTGTAAAAGAAGGAGGTGGTGTCACTCCGAGTAAATAAATGAAACGTAGCTAATGCTGGAACTTTTGATGGACCTAATTCAGCAGGAATTTCATGTGATGCTTTCATGTACCAAATGATATCTATATTCCATTTGCTGGAATATTAAGCAGGTTTGACACAATGAGTACCACCACATCAAGATCTGATGTTCTTACCATGATGTTTTGATGTCCTTCATGTGCAACATCCAAAAGATGCAGTACTATCCTCGTGTCTGCTTCCTCATGAGAGCAAGGTTCAATGAGATTTTTGTCATCTCTCAAATGTGGTTAAAAGTACTTGATCATCATAAGAGCTAAAAAACTCTTTACCTTTGAAACCAGGGCTTGTAGTAATCACTTTTTCCAGCATGTGAGAAAGCTGTATTGTTTTCACTGACACAAAAGAAGCTTTGCCAGTTAATTGGCACTTTTAATGAAAGATCAATTCAAGACTTCTCTTTATTCTTATTCCTAGCAAGTTCTGACCGTTTGTAGAGTTTTGCCAAGTAAATTCAATGGTATTGAGCATCAATAGCCATCAAATCCCCAGCAGCTATTTTTGCCATCAGCTGATTATCAGAAAGTTCTATAGCAAACTTCCTTATTTTGAAGTCAATGTCAAATGAGGCATCCTTCTGTAACAAGTCTGCCGTATGTGTCAATGTCCTTCATAAGATGTAAAGATCTGTATCTTTATGCAATGTGCAGAATCTTTTCACAAGGATTCGCCCTGCTGATTTCAGTTTTTCTCTTGCAGGGTTACTGGAACATTTTATTCACTAAGTATATTTCTGCATGACTTATGCCAGGCAGCATTATTCTTTCTAAATGTGTCTCCCAACTCTGTGCATGTAAGTGTTGTATATTCACATCATCATGTATGACATCAAATTCCTTAAATTTCAGAAGATTTTCTGCAACATATTTGTACTCAGCACCAACATTCTTTAAGATTTTACAGGAATTTGCAATGGCACTGAAGTTTCGTTCAAGCAAAGTATGCATAACTTCCAGCGAGTAGGAGGAGCTTGGCACCTTAATATCTACCATCTTGTATTTTGTATCTCAACTCTTCAAATTTTCATACAAACCTGAGAAACTTACTTCATCAATAATTCAGTCTGTTGATACTTTTATGCAAGACCCTAAAACAGTCTTTCTTCTCCAAATTGCAAGATTCAACAACTAGATTCAGATTTATCTGGCACTTAAAGCTTCTTAAGGGTCTGTTCAGTGGGTCACCAGAGATCATTGGTCTGGCCAGATAAACCTCAATTTCCTCTTTCTATAATTCATACAATTCAAGATGATAATATATATTTGTTACTGTGTGTTTGCATTTGTATATGAGTGCAAACTTAGTCCATTAACAGGTAAGATCTCAACCTGTTTTATCAAATATTTGGATTTTGGTCAATGCTGCCAAATAGGGTTGATTAAGAGATTTGCTTGTCATATTTTTGAAATCGAGAGGAATGTTCACTTTTACCCCACTACTAAAAGGCTGACAGCTTCATAAAACCACTTGCTGACCAGTTGAGCATATAGACAATATCTGGAGCCAAAAGAAAAAAAAATCTAATACCCTTGAGCAAGGTTCAGCCAAAAAAAAAAAAAAAATTTAAGAAAAAGAAACCCTTTGTCTGTTGGACAATATATACCAATGCAATGCATAGATTGTGTGTTCATTGTTTGAAATGACTTTTAGACTTCAAATCTATACATTTAGAGACCAAAATGTTGATTCTAGGATGTATAGTTCAAGAGATATGCATGTTTATATGAATTAAGCTGCCATTTTGGAAAACCCTCGACAGCAATCACCAGGGGGCCCTGCTGACCTGTATCCATATCTAAAAATAATCGGTAGGAGTAAGTACATGTATGTACCAAGTTCCATACTTTCAACCCAAAGCGCACAATTTTTTCACTTATCCATCACACTATTCATCCGATTCGAACTTTAAACAGGGTTTTTAGAAATAAACTTGTACTTGCAGATGTGCTGATAACAGAATGCAAATGTACCAACCCAAAGATAACAAAACTTTTGATAATTAAGAGCACACTACAATTAGATAAAATTGACAAAATGGTCATCAAGGTTGGTTTGATAGAATAAGGAAATGATATTTACCTGCGAATAAAAAAAAAAAGAAATTAGAAAAAACAAGAAACTTGAATACTGAAATCTGTTATCACATGACCTTTTTGGTCCCTTGCTAAAATCAGGTATAAAAGAAAATTTTGAGATGAAATTCAAATTCGAATATTCTCATGTAAATGAATACACCTACAGCTTCAGAGAAAAAATTTTCCATTAGTACAGATAAAAAAATAGGTGAACAATTACACTAGTAAAATCTGTAGATTCTGTTTCTTAGATCAGTTTCATAGTATAATCAAAGCAAGAATAGTCAACAGCAAGGAATGCAATATACATGAGAATAAAAAAGATGGCTTAAATGTTGAAGAATACACAAATTACTAAAAATTTTCAGAATTGTTAAAACACTGATTTAAACAGATTTTTTAAAATAAAACTTGATCATTAGCATGACATGTTGCTCAATGGACAATTTTCATTATGGTTCTTTCTCAGCAGTTTTCAAATATATTTTGTGAATTAAATATATGAAATGGCCTAATTAAAGTATAACACTGGAGAAGAAGTTGCAATAGTATACAATCGTAATTTTATTCTCTTTTGTATTCTCTATTGACTTAGTTAATCCTCTGCAGACAGTATTCATTACCAGCATGCCAAACTTGTAGAGTGGAAAAGAGAGAGAGGGAGGGACATTTATAAAAATGAACCTAATTTTTGGACCACTGGAATATAAAGCAATATTCTAAAACCAATGAGTAATTGAAAGACAAGTTGTAAGGTCAGTAAGCAAACAATTCATGCCTCATTTCAGAACTAGAATTTAGAATTATGTGCCAATTCATTCTCTTGCATTGGCGGGGGGGGGGGGTATATTAAGGTAGGCTATTATTATATATAATCATAGTATACAATTCATTAAATGTTATTATAACTTGAATGCTAACTGAAAAAGAACTTTAAATGACTTCATCTGAAAGTGTAGTTAAAATAAAAATAGCTTCAAAATTTAAGAATATTACAGTTATTGACATATGATTTATAATGAACTTTTACAGTACTAAATGGTGATCTTAAATGTATGAAGTTGAATCAAACTTTTTTTCAGTTCTGACATTCTTGAGAATAAATCATTGTAATATAAAGAAAAATATACTTGCTATTGATTTATAACACACACACACACACACACACATATATATATATATATATATATATATATATATATATATATATATATATATATACGTACATACACACACACACACACACACACTAATTAGCAAACATGTAAATTACAATCTAAACACGGCATATCAGATATAAGCATATATAACTCATATCTGCTCTTTGTACTTTCTTCCTCCCATTACATTTTTTACAGAAAATATTTTGAATGAAAATTCAATTTACCACTGCCCACAGAGTAGGAAGAGGTATATGTATTCTATCTGTTCATCCACAAAATATCTCCGATGTTCTCAACAAATTCCAATGACATTTTGCAGAAGGGTGGCCCATAGGCTATGGAAGAAGAGTTTGAATTTGAAGGTAGATCTGGGTATTTTTAATACATCTATGTATTCACTCATACTTGTCCATACAATATACATCAAAAGTTCAATGAATTTCAATCACATTTTTGTAGAGGGGCAGAAGAATTACATAAATTTTGGGGCAGACTGAAGAATTTTTTTTACAGTTACCTCTCCTGTCTCATAAGATATATATATATATATATATATATATATATATCAAAGTCAGCCTATCTGTCTGTCTGTTCCACTTTGTAGACCACAATCTTGCAAGCAGGAATCTGAAAGTTTGTATTGTGTTACATCTTTTCACAGAAGAGGACAAAGGATGTAGGATTTCTTAAAGGTTTCACATGATAATTCAATTTTCAATGAAACTATAAATTTAAACTGAACCCTGACTTTTCCTTCCAGAAGTTTTGACTTCTTTACAATCTATACGATACAATCAATTTTACATTAGATTGCTCGGAGGAGTCCGAGTGAGTAAATGGACATGCTCAAAATTTCTATCCACATGCTAGTAAATAGTATTCTATAAGTAATGATTTTCTAATAGTACCTTTTAGAAGCATAGGGTAATTTTTTAAATTCTTATTATTGATTCATTTTAATATGTAGTCGCAGATTCTCTTCCTAATAAGAGCTACAATCATATCATCCATTCAATATTATGCTTATCTCAATAAACATATTCTTTTTTGTTCAAATCATTGTTTCTGAAGTTATTTTTAAATGCACATTATTAACTGCATCTTTTCTAATGCATACACAAACTATGTTTAATGCTTCCATTATAACCTTTCACACTGACGACTTTAAAGAAAGAAACATGGAATATTCCTTGCTTTCATATAGAACAAGTCTCTCTTGACTAATCAGGAGTCCCTAGCAGAGCCAAGCCATGCCTTGCTTATATGTAAACATAAGTGTTGCTACCACTACTACCTCAACTGATAAAAACAGCATTATTATTTCTAGTGATGATGAGAGACAAAACAATGTTTTTTACTCCATTTTAAATATAAAAAAGGTGATGTTTTAATTACATACATTTTTTACACTAAATTTTTCTTGATGTTTTTGAAGTAATTTTACATATAAAAAGCCATGCGCAATAATTAAAAATTTTAAAGATAAAGTCAGCCTTACTGTTACTACTAATACATACAGTATGTGACTAATCTGATAAAGACTGTTATAGTATTTCTATATAATTTTGTTTCTAATCGTTAGTTAACATTAAATATAAACAGGTAGATTAAGTTATACAGTAATATCTGGAGTCAGATAAATATCCTACCCAATTAATTTAATCCAAGTTTTTATCAGATATAGCTCGTCAGGTTTCTTTTTTTAAATCATATTTTTTCCATTTTTTGATATTTTTTACCAAATTTTATGTATAAAAATGGTCACATTTTAATTGTATTTTTCCTTTTTAAATTGAATTTTCTTGAAGTTAATAGAATAATTTTAGGTTTAAAAAACCATGTGCAATAATGGAAAAAATTCCATTACAATATGCTGTTTGGATTATTTTTTAATAATTGATCACAAATATCTTGACTTATCATAGCAGCCTGGAGGGGGAAATCGACTTTAAAGATATATGTGCATTCAAATGAAAAATATTTGCACATACAATTGTTTACAAAAAGAAATACAGAAAGAAAATTGCAATCAATTAAGTCTAACACAGAAAATATGCTTCTATATATTTGACACTGGGGCAGTGTCAGGTACTATGCTAGTACTTTATGATTTATTAACACACAGGTTGAATTTGTAAATATATACATATATATATATATATATATACACACACACTAATACATATATTTATGCTATTATATATAATTATGTTGATAAATATAAACATGTATGAACATAAATATATAAACATAAATGTATATTTATAAACATGATATATATGTTTATATGTATTAACGTAAATGTATATATCATCATCATCATCAGTCCATTATTGAACATGGACCTTCCCCAAGATTCATCAGACCTCTCCATCATGGGCATTGTGGTGCCAGTACTTTCTAAATTTATCCAGCTTGTCATGCCATCTCACATACTGTCAGCCACAGCCTCGCAACTGATCTCTGGGGATCCACATTGTGAGTTGTGATGTCCAATGTTTATCTACCATTCTTGCAACATGTCCAGCCTGTTGCCATTTGAGTTTTCTATCAGTCTTTCCACTGTGCTGTTTTATGATCTCTCTATGTGAGGCTGAACATGATTCTCTCATGTGCATGCTTCATGGTTCTCAGTTTGAGGGCCAATCGTTTGGTCAGGTTCTATGTTTTAGCTCCATACATGACCATCTGTAGGAAACATTGGTTGTATACCCTTTTTGAGACTAGTGGTATTTTTTATGTCAACATGAATATATATAAACATAAATATATAGGGTGGCCGCTTCAACAAAGCGATGCTCTTACTATTGAGTTCAATAGCCGCTGGTAACGCAAAGGTCCAAATTATCTTTAATTGTTTATTCTATTTATGTTGTCTAGGCTTAGTGATACATTAACCACATAACAAAGGGAGATCATTTCAAATAAATATTTCTATATAACATAACAGAATCTATAATCATTCTGTCGGATCATTATATATATATATATATATATATATATATATATATATATATATATATATATATACATGCAATGCTCTTCCAATTCTGGAATAGAGCACTCTGTTGGATGGGGGATTGTACGTAAGTAAATATATAGCTTAATTTGGTCCTACTGACTGTCCAGTTCTGTGTAGGGCAGGAATAGGATATCCGCCTCTGGGTCTGAAGCGAAGGTTTTGATCCTACCTCGCATTACTGGAAGGAATATTGGATGAGGGATTATTAATCATTATTTTATATATATATACGAATATGAATATAATTAATAATTGTATCATCTATAGACAGCCGATTCGTTGTATTACAAATCTTCAGTGTGGCTATAGACTCAATATTCCTTCCAGTACCGCCAGGTAGGGTCGAAGCCTTCTCTCCTGACCCAGAGGCAGATGCTATACCCCTACCCTACACAGAACTGGAAGGTTAGTAAGTAATATATGTATAAATAAATATATATAAACATAAACATAAATACATCATATATATATGAAGAGTACTGGAGCAAAGTGTCACAGATTATTCCCGTCAATGTTGAAACACTGCTTATCAACTCCATTTTCCATGCTTCCAACCATTTGGACACCAGCACCTCCACTGATGTTCTTTTTTGCATTTTGGCTGGAAACAGTAGTTTTAACCTTAAATTGAACTGTGACAACATCCAGTGACCTCAAAGATCAGTCCCACTTATCCCATGTTTATCCTTGAGTCATGAGACTAATTTTCAGAGTCCAGCCGTTAAGCCAACCATAAAACGCATACAATCACGCAAACAATCGCTGGCATTATATTAATAGATATAAAGTGTATTTAATAACTAGTGTACTTGCTAAAGTTGAATAACTGGAAGGAGTACCTCTACAGAGAGACAACAATAAGTACACAAAGAGGAAAAACTTTTTAGAGTCCTGATTTAATGTTTTTCAATTGTATGATGAATTTGTTTTCAGCATTTCAAGAGAAGACTGGAGAATAGACTTGGTCTCTACCAATGAAAATTATCTGCAAGCTATTCAATAGCCTTATGTTTAATGTATAGTTACTTTAATGGGATAGCTGTTCTGTATGAATGGAAACTGATTACTGGAATGAAATGAGGTTATAACTAGAGGGCACTAAATGGGTGGCCATTTGAAAAAAAAAAGAAGAAAAAAATAGGTTTAGATTTTTTAAACTAAAGTGGAAAGTATTTGAATGAACAATATCTGTTGGGGTACTTGTTGCTTTCGGGAAAAAATTTTAAAAATATAGTAATTTCTATTACTATAGTAAGTAGGATGACTCAAGTATTTAAATGCTTGAAATTTTAGAAAAATGAAGACTTTAGTCAAATTTCCAAGTTTAATATTCATATTTATGTCAGTCACACCAAATGCCTATAAAATGAGACACACCTCTTAAAATTTTGGGACTAATTAAAGCACTTCATTGTATATTGCTTCATGTGTTGTCTAATTTAAGGTATCATGTAGGGATAGAAAATTATCCTATGATGAACAAAAAATGCAACATTGAGATACAATTAAAATAAACATGGTCCCCACCAACTCCATTTCATAGAAAATATTTGTTACAGGAATTTTAAATAGTTCCTGATCAGAATTTCGGAAAAAAAAGTCCCATGACATACTTAGTTGAGATAAACACAAATGAGCGGATCTCCTCACCATTTTTCAACATATTTGTTCATTATTTTCTATCCCATGAAGTACAATTAGCTTAAAAAGAAAAAAATGGGAGAAGAGTTTGGGAGGGTATTTTAAACTCAGACAATCTTGAGAGTATATATTCGTTAGGGTTTCCATAGATTAAATTCATGGCCGAGATGATGCCCTTTGGTTTGAAATTCATTTTCATTTTTTTCTTGGATGTATAGTAATGATTATCACTAATCAATCATTGGGGATATTACTTTTAATCTTCAGTTCTTCCTACAACTACTGAATTGGAATTAAAAGTAATTTGCAAATGGGCACATGAAAGCAAACTGATTGAAATTGGACAATTAGCAGGCAGTTCAGGAGAAAGCTTTCTTTAAATGGATAAACTCCTGAGTTGCAACAGTAGCCTAAAATCATGACAGCAAATGACCTATTTTTAAGTTGAGTAGAAGAAGGCAGAGGTTGAATGGGTTCCCTCCCTCATACTCTTGTGACTATACCAGGGTAAAACTCTCATGATCTGTTCTCAGCTGAAAAAGAGAGAAAAAATTGGCAAGTCAATTTAGCACAGCTGACAACACAGTCATTTTTTTTTTCATTATTATGAAAGTCCTAGTATAGAGGGAGATAGGTTCCACATGAAACTGAAGGAACAAAATTCCTTCTTTTTGGTGATATGTTGATCAGTCAAACTGATTTAGCTACAGGAACTATATTTCTTACCATAAATAGAAAAATTAATTTAGAATAGGAACAAAAACAGACCAATATATAACAAAACCAAAAAATATACTAATGTAATTTTATCTTGGTATGAACTTCAAATCCGCCTATAATTCACCAAATGTTCTTCTGTAAACGATAGCATAACTTAAAAATTACACAATATATCCTCATGAGATTTTCAGTGCATACTAATGGGACCCCTAGGCATGTTTTCAGCAAGTTAGTATTTGAAAATTCCAAAAGAATTGATAGTGTGGGGTCAGCATTTATACTTACTCCAAAAATAATGATCTGATATCTATGTAATACAAAAAGTCTGGATTCTGTTTATCAGTAAATGGCCTCTATATAGCCAAAATGGTACATTGTAGCTGAAGGTATTGAATTAAGGGACCCCTAAAAAATGTTTATCTTTAAATTTAGTTACAAAAATTTGTTACTATCCAAGTATTGTAATTTGCACTCAAGATATTCATGTTCTCCTATCTACATTATATTTGAAAGCCCTTTGTCATGTTAAAGAAATTTCTTCTCATCAAGTTGGTTTTCAGTACTGGATAAAGCCTGGTGCCTCTCAACCTTTAGTTCTAATTTGTAACCATTTAACTATACCAACAAACACTTACTTATAAATATAATTGATTCAATAAATGTCAGATACATAAATAGAAATGCATATTTTTGATAACGTAAAAATTGAGGAATTACTTTTATAGTTTTATCACTTAAAAAAGTTAAAATTATTATAGTATTATACTGTCTAAAGAGTTTACATACAACTCATTGAATCTTTGAAAATATTATTTCAAGTATCAATGAGGGAGCCATTATTTTCAAGGACCTTTGATTCAATCAGCAATCAAGTCAGGTAAATTGAATTATAGAATATTTTGTAGCTAGCTACGAGTTAAATGGTATCAATAGATTGCTTCACAGTCAGTGGGTCAGTCTCTTGGTTAGGTTCCATGTTCTGGCTCCATAGTTGACTATCAGGAGAATGGATTAGTTGTATACCCTTCTGAGTCCTAAGCTCAAACATGGAACATAACCAAGAAACTGACCCTCAGTGAAGCATACAACGTGCACATGAAAGAATCATGCTCAGCATCACATGAGGAGATCACAAGATAGCACAATATACCAGGAAAAAAAAGTAGTCCGCGACATTATATAGAACCCATAAGAAAACTCACATGGCAATGGGCTGGTCATGTTGCAAGAATACATTGATTGTATACCCTTCTTCTTGAAACAAATGGGATTTTCTTATTTTTGAAGGTTGAGCTTGCTCTGCCAAAGGCTTGCCATCCGAGAGTGATTCTTTGTTTGATTTCTTCTTCTTTTGAGGATTTTATAATCGAAAATACAGGGTGTGCCAAGTGTTTAAGTACACAATATAAGCAGGCCATAAATGAAAGACAACCTAACATAATGTATGAACTGCTTAAAGTGCTTACCAAACAAGTTTGAGCACCCGGAGGATCCTGGCATGCTCTGGTTCTTCTCAGGTGAGAAGAAGTTTGACCAGGACCAGAAGGCAAACAGGAGGAATGACAGGTGGCTTTGCAAGGAACTGACAGTTCTGTATACTGAGTTTTCATTGTCTGTGATGATCCTGGGTGTATTGAGCAATGATGGCTATGTCATGCTGCCCCACTTCTTCCTGCATGGTCTCAGGATTAATGCCACTATCTACATTGAGGTGTTGGACATGGATCAAGGGGGCAGCCCAGGGAGGCAATACCATGTTCTAGCAGGACTGCTCCCTCCCACCCAGTAATAGCTGGCCAAGAACTTTCACAATCATGTGACCCCCCAACATGTGGCCTAGTAGCTCTGCCAATTTGAATCCCCTGGGCTACTACATCTGGGGTGTGGTCAGAAAGGTGACCAACAGCTCATAATACCAAGGATTCATTAAGGGTCACAATAAATGAGAACCACTTGATCCGGGCATGCACAAATTTCTAAGACCATAAGGAGGCCGTCCTTGAGGCTTACTGTAGTCTTATTGATTAACTTGTTTCTTTTTATGTAGTTGAACATATGTACCAAATTTTATGAAAATATATTGTTTTTTTTTATATATCATAATTTGGTTTCAATCACCTTATACATCCAGTACATTTGCTCACAGCATGTGTCTGTTACCTGCAAAATCAGTTCTATTTTTAAAATGAGTGTTAAATCACTTTTCCTTACCCACAAGGGATGAAAGCCTACTTCAATTTGCTAGCTTCAATGGGACAGCTAAATATGGATGATCAGAAAAGAGAAGACTTCATAATCCAAAATGTATATGCATATATCCAGGATTAAAATAGTCATATGACAGGTAACATTCTAGTCATAGAATTATCATCACAAAATTAATATACTAGCCCAAAGTGAAAAGTCATTTTCTCTTACAAATTATGAACACAGGATAATTTTTTTACATCAAAAATGTGAACTGATTTTGAAAAAATTGTTTACTAAAAGGTATAGAGCACATAATTTAAGTTTGTTCAGAAGAATATTACTTTCTCAGTATTTCTTAATTTTCACTGACTTAAGAGCTAGCTGATATAAATTAGCATTACGAATAAGAAGGAAAATGCTAAGTATTCTCAAAGGATCATTCATTTGGTAGGTATGAATCCAGCAGAATATGGTCCAATTTTAGTAATAAAACAGAAATCAATGCTTCAGCATTATATAAACAATAACAAGGAATAAAAAACAAAAAACAAGAACAGGTCTGGTTAGTAACTAAATAGAAAGCACAGTGTGATAAAGATCTTTTAGAAGCATGCTGAGTTGGGTGAGATGAATTGAATAAATTTGAAAAAAAGGGTGATCAATGACTAATTATTTCTCTTGCCTTTTGTTTGGACAGCGATCACTAGAAAGTCGGAATTTTGAAAAAACATACAGCTGTTAAATAATGATCAATTTAGCATTAACTTAGATTGTAAATTGAACCCCCCATTATAAACCTATGTTCGAAAAAAAAAAAAAAATGTTTTTTGTAGACATAAGTTGTTAATGTGTAAATTTTCAGCTCTCTAGCACCATTGGTGTGGCCTTTACACGTGATACATGTATACCTCATTTCATGGTCTCCAAGCTTTACAAATGTTAAAATAAAATTGTAAACTTAATGGAAATAGTATCAAATCCAATTTGGACACAGTGAAAACTTGTTCATAACTGAATTGCAAGTTCGTACATGAGGGTCTGTTGATGTAGGATGAGTTTGTAAGTTCTTACTTGCTCTTGTGGTGATTTGTATTATTGTGCATGTTGTGCGCATGAAAGGTGAGTGAGGTATGTATGTGTGAGAGACACAACCATCTCCACACTTGAGAGATGAAGTCCACTAATGGGAATTTTTGACTTTTTCTTTCAAGTTTGATTGGTCGGAGGTAAATTTGGAGCCTATTAGTGTACAGATAAGTTGAAGGATTTCGGAAAGACTTCAGCATCTTCGATGAAGTAAAAATAATTTTTAAAAAGTTTGTGAAAAAATAAGTAAAAAAAAACATGAAAAATCTGCGACCTCAACTTTGAAACTTTTGGGGAGCTTGACAAACCTATGAAAATCATGCAAAATGAAATTGAGGCCATCATAAGCTTTGCTGACCACATGAACTTGGAAATTTCAAATGATAACATTTATGAGTTGCTTAATGCTGATAACAGAGAAATAACCGATGGGGAATTGATTGGAACATTAGAAAAACGAAATGAAGCAGATGAAATCACTGAAACCACTGCTCCCACTCAGTGCTTAAGTTTAAAAGGAGCCAATGAAGCTTTTATACACTGGAAGGCAACCAAAATTTTTGAATTTGAAAATCCAAATTATGAAAGAATGACAAAAGTTCTGTCAGATTTAATGAAAGCATATGCTTTCAATCATGTAATTTATTTTGAAAAGAAAAAGGATACAATAAAACAATTAACACTTAAATCCATCACAAAAAACAAAAACAAATGGCAGCCATCACAACAGAGGAGGAAGAGAATGCAACATCATCACTGAAGGATTGTTTTAAGATGATTTACACATTGTTACTTTCAAATAGTTTTTTTTCATGCATTTTTTTTTCTCCCGATGTATATATACCTTATTCCTTTTCTCATAAAAAGAAAAAAAATGGTTGAATATTTTTTAAATTATTCTTTATTTATATAACAATTGAAAGATTTTATACAAAATTTTTTCTACTTCAGAACATAATCTCATTTGAGGCATCTTCTTCCATAATTATACCTTCTTTTTACAAATCATCCGTAGGAATGAATTAGTAAAGATGAGTTACACTTATACATAGCCAGCCAGACCAACCTGAAAACTGAAAGAACCTATGTTGACAGTTTCTAACAAAGAAGTCAGTAGCTTGAAATCCAAGCCAAACCAGCCAGTTCTATTTTTATGCATTTAATATCACTTGAAAAATAATAAACTTCAAATCCACAACTGGATCATAGTCTTCTGATTCAATATTTTGTATTTAATATTATACAAGTAGACATTTGTTCTTTCCTTTTTAGTTACTGATTTAATTCACTGAGTCAAAAAAATTGAATTCAGTACCATCAATGAGTTAAACTTGCTATCGAAGGACTGCAATTGATATAATTATATAAATAAAAGTAATTTGATATTTTTCCCTGTTTATAGTGAAATGAATCAAAGAAAATTTGCTTAAGTCATAATAAACCATGTATAACATTTTATGTGGTCATGGAGATTTATTTAGAATATTGACAAAACATGCAGGCTATTGCCAGTCAGATAGAATGAACTTAATAAGATAGTCAATAAAGCTACACAAATAGAATTATTTGTTGTGTGAGCGCAGATAAAGATAGGTTGAATATTCATGATCAGAGAGAGAAAGTAGGTAGAGGAACACAGAATATACACATCTCCTTCAACTAGTGCATACCTTGATTCAAAATGGAATGAGAAGGGAAATCATTTAGTATCAATCTCCTATTTGGATGCTGTGAGGGCTAACACAAGATTCTAATATCAATATAACATTAACTGGATCTGAGCATCAACCAATCATACTATAAAGTCTTAACAGCTTCATGAACTTGAAGAGAGAAGTAAAATAAGCTGATTTATTTGGAATAGTGTCGAATTTTGATCATTATAGTCACAACATTTTCACTGTTGTACCCTCCAGCCTTCTTCAGGTGTCCACCATGGTTGGTAACTTTCTAGGAATTTCGAACTGGACTCTTTATTCATCCCACTGGGCTAGATTGTTTCCATTCCATTTTCTACGCTAGAGGATACTTCATATCAGTTAATAATGGGTTTTGTTTCAGAAATCCAAGAACGTTACCAACTATGACTGACACCTGACTAATGCCAGAGGGTGCCTTTGAGACTATAATAACCAAGATGACAAAACGATTCCAAGTAAATCAGTTTATAATAATGGCAATTCCCCAATCCAGGAATTCAGACAATAAAATAAAGTTCAAACATACCATCTCTGAAGAAGGGTCGAGTGTATAACTTGATAGAGGACATTTGAATTTTATGGAATATGGTTTCAGTGGTCGTTGATGATAAGCAATAAATCATTTTCAAGAAAAACCTCAATCCTATTTATGGATTATTAACAAATGGATTAGAATAAAAAAAGAATTGTCCAGAGATAAACTCTGTTCATATACTTCATTTCAGTATGAAAGGGACAAGATTTTTGACAGTGGGACTGGGCATCCAAATGAGAGGAAATCTTTTCAAAAAGTAAGTGACAATTAGGTATCATCCCCACACCTATTCTGTGACAAATTGCTGCGATAGTTAATTATTTTTGTTAGGGAGAAATAAAGTAAGATGATCATTTTATTTTCAAATAATTTCATCAACAAATTGTTGCAAAAGCTAGTCTAACTAAATGAGAAAATCTATTTGCCACAATAACAATAAAAAAACATTGAGCAATGAATGAAACTGAAATTGAGCATAGAAGTTCCCATGGCAAGGATCATATGCAATGCAGAATTGATCTCTGATGTCATTCCAGGTCATTTCTAGTCAATTTTCCAAGTTGTGGGCCATTATTTTGCACTGAAGTGCTGAAACTGAGCATTTTGGTACATCTCGCATTGAAAGTAAGAATCGAGGTGAGGTTGACCTTGGTGGTCATTCAATGTCATCAGAAGTTATTTCTGGTCATTTCTACTCAATTTTTCACATTTTGGAGAATAATTTTGCATATGTGTAACTGTCATCTGGCATAGGGGGAAATCTTTTCTTGGCGAAAGTCATATTCAATGTGCTATTGACCTCAAAAGTCATTGGAGGTCACTCAAGGTCATTTTCTAACCAATTTTCAAAGTTCTTAGGTACAATTTTGCACCTACAAAACTGAAATTTGGAACAGAGATAGATTCTTTCACAGCCAAAATACTTACAAATGTCGTTATGACATATGGGTCATTCAAGATAACCATATGTCATTTCTGAGAAATTTTTTAAGTTGCTAACTACAACATTGCACCTAGGATGCAGAATTTTTGCATATGGGTACATCTTTACACAGGGATAGTAGTAGACAATATGAAGTTGATGCTGAAGGTCACTAGAGGTCATCTCTGGAAATCATAACAAGGTATAAGAATAATCTCTCAAGATTGCAGGCCTTTGCCTGACATCTCCATGCTTTTCCCCATAGACAATTCTATATTAATTGTTCTAGGGTTGAATTTCAAATCAACCTTTACATACTGGCATCCAACGGGAGAAACCTGCAGTGTATCCAGAAGTCCTATTAAACCAAGCAACAACATTTCTTCTTTTTTTCAGAATATTTCTTTCATTATAGCTACTTCATGTATACATAATGTAAATAATATTTTTTTTCATTTGCTGTGTTATGTAAATAGAAATATAACAAAAAACAAAACAAACATATTTTTCATGTTTGGTTATATTTCAAATTATTTTTTCCCCTGGGTAAAGTTCTCAATAAAATTTTTAGGGGGTGTGTGTGCAATAGGCTATAGGAGAGGTGATTTAATTTTGGGATGGATCCATGAAGACTTACTCATAATAATTGGAAAAAATGTATGTTCACAGTCATCCATTTTCAATTTCGAAATGGCCACCTTTAAAGCTCATGGAAAGACTGGGAGTAAATTTTTTTTAAACCAAGATGGTTTTTAAGATATGATTTAACATTGTTGCCAAAATTCTACCAATAAAAAGAAGGAAAAAAATGAGCCAGGTACCAATATGCTAGGAACATTTTTGAGAGCTTCACTTTTAGATTGACCTGTTTGTCTACAACACAATATAGCTATATACACTGTGCATCTTTATAATAATTTGCTCATTCAACATAAAAGAACAAAAACACTTTGGAAAATGAGAACAATAACACCTTTTTTATTATTGTAGTTTGCTCAAACTAAACATCAAACAGTCGCTAAAACAAATTTCCATCATTCCCAGTGTTGATTTTGCTGACAAGAAGCAGGTCTTACATGAATGTCATATTTGAGGCTGCATCAACTAACATGTCTTCTTAGAGCACTTACTATGGCTTTTCCAATCCAACCAAATTCTCATACTTTTTGCAGTGCATCTTCAAATCCAGACCCAGCCATCAAGTCACCAATGTTACCAAAAAATCTAATCAGAGTATGAAAGCCTTCATGTCTGCACACAATATTCTTTGATTCGGCTATAATGAAACATTGCTGCATGAACCCAAACCATGTGGGTCGCAATCCTTGAGCTACTATCAAGAATGCTGCTAATTGCCAAAGTAAGTCTATATTTGTTGATGAGTGCACCAACTTTTTAAAGAAAAGAGTATCGAAAGGTCTAAAAATGATCTCAATTCTTTCATATTTGCAAATCATAACTACCTTTCCCAAAACTAAATCCTTTACCTTCAAGACTTTCTTAGGTTTCTCAATCGGACTACTTTGGATTAAAAAAAATTTGTTCAATTCAGTAGATAGAGCCATCATTTCCATACCATGGAATGTATCCTGTCTATCTGATGTACAAATGTTATGGTCTATGCTATCTGCAACCCAAAGGGGGAAAAAACACCCACTAAATTCAATAGAGAATATCTTCAACACTAGTCATTCTCACAATTATTTTGTCAGTATTTGTCAATCCTGCATATGAAAATATAACTGATATGAAGCATTTCCAGCAAGATTTATGGCAGAACCAAGAAGTTATTACATAAATTACATTGAGTTATCCACACTCAAAAGACTCGCTGTAAAAAAATAGTGCACAACCTGTGTGCCATTTTTAACATCAAATGACCAAGTGTGTTGATCTTTACATTCAGTGTGACCATTTTCAATTATGAAATCCTCTATTGCTAAAATACCACCCATTATATTTCTGCTTATAAAAAGTTTTCCCCAGAGCTTCATGTCTTGTTTTTTTTTTGTTTTTTTTTTCTCCTGTTATTATGTATGAAATTGCACTTCATTTGGAACCATATTTTGTTAATGGAATATTTACTTCCCAGTTTGACCCTTTTTTAGGTGAAATTCAACTGGAATAAAAGAAATGAACAATATTAGAGTTTATAACAAACAAGACTGCTCTTTTGAAAAACCAATAGAAATCATTGTCATACATTCTTCATAAGAATCATTAGCCTGGAAAAAGGACAATAATGTAAATGCGATTAAGTGTTTTCCAACAAAATATAACTGCTTTTATGTTTCAAGATCAATCATCTTACTTTCAAGATTTATTACCGAATCACTCATCACATTTCTGGTGATCAAGTATTTCAAATTTTCAAAATCTCAATGTGTCAACTGTGGAAAAGCTAAATTCTATCATGCACAGGTGCTCATTTATTTACTTGCATTAAACCTGGTCACATTTCTGCATCCTTCACTCAAGCTGTCAGCTGCCAAGCAAGGTTAACATACTTTCCTCTACAATATGAGCAAGTATTCTGATATGTAATTAAATGACTCCATACAATGTGAACTTTATCATGTGTGTGATAATCAACTGAAAAACGCCATGGAAATGTAGAGAAGCACAAGCAAGCAAATATAACTTTTTCCAAGAATATCAATAGAAGAAATATTCCATGTCGTGAATGATTTTGTATAGCAAATAACATCAAAATGGGTAATGCATCATCAAGCAGATTTTTTTTTCAACAGAAAAATATATAATGAACAAGATTGTTCCCTTTTCATGAATCTTCGATGAAAACAGAGATATTCATTGTCAATGCTTAAATGAAAGTAATTATCAATATTCAGGGATTAAAGAAGAAAAAAAAATAACCCAATCAACACGTTTCTTTCAGTTTTCTTGAGCCAGCCTCTCATGGTTGGTGATCATAAAAGAAAAAGTTTGATTGTCCTGTTTATTCCCATACAAAGTTTGTTTTTACTTGAAAAAAATTAAAATGACAAATTTCTCTTCAACTGAAGGGAGGAGTTTTTTCTTCACATGCACTCTACAGTAAATATAAATGAACATTTTTTTCTGTATTTCATTCATATGTATTCTTTCAATTAAGTATGTTTCTTCATCCCTTAAGGTGGAAAAACAGTTATGCAGTTGTGCATAAAAAAATTGTAATATTTGAAAAAGGTGATTAGACGCTAACAAAATGCTAAAACGCTATTAGGAACGGTTTTCTTTTAATGGAAAAAAAACTAACACAGGCGGAGGAACATAACTTAATAACCATACACATACATACAAGAAAAATACTAATAGATAATACGGGCGAATGAAATTGTACCACGACGTACTGTAAAAACAAGACCAGGTAAAAACAAACATTAGTATCATCTTCGGACTGGGTTGATTAAACAACAAAATAAAATGACAAATGTTTCATATACGGTCAAATAAATTGAAACACCAAGTGGCTATTTTTTTTCACCGCTTGTAAATTCATAGTTTGTGATTTTGTTCAATTTTCTGAATTGTCAAGTTAAATAGGAAGAGTGACAAATTTGTGTATGCAATCGATCCGAACACACTAACACAGAGTTAACGCCATACAATACCTAGGTGAGGTGCACAACCAAAATAGTCACCAGAGATGGAAAAAAAATCTTTTCTTTCCTGAGTCTGATATATCCTGAAAGGAAAATGTCATTTGATAAGAAACATTACTTAGATGATGACTTTAGAACAACAGCATCATCATGTTGTTCGACTTTTAAAAGACTCGTCTGCTTGTAAAAAGTGAAGTAAACGCCGACACTACCAAATTCAAATGATTGGCTGAGAGTTGAGTTGAGTGGTAAAATGTAGAGAGAAATTCAAATTTTTGGTCATTAAATAACATTGAATTAATCATTGCTCGAATAAATAACATGTTTCCAAACTTACGGAAATGTGGGCTGTTCGGCGCGCGGTATGCATTATATTTCGCATCCAGTGCTAGAACTTGTTGCCAAACAGAAGCCATGATGCTCGTGGCCGCTTGCGTCAACGATCCAATTACATCCGTCAGATAAAGACAGCCAGAAAAATCGGATTCGAAAATAAATTTCGTCAAAAAAAAAACAAAAAAAGTAAAAATTGTTTTTAAGTCTTTAGAGATTTCTTATAATAGGAGATAATGTTTTTTAGATGGATTCATCGATGTAAAAATTGTGCGAAGCGGTCCCTCGAAAATCTTCATCATAGGTTTGTTTATCGGTGGACATGTCTAAAAATAGTAGTCTACTCCGTACATAAGCTGAGGGAAGGCAGCCATCTTCCATCCTATTGATAACTTAGAAAGTTAGTTTGTAAAGTAGTTTGTGTAGGTTAAAAAAAACAAGTGTCAAACTTTACAAAATTGAGGTTTGTAAGTGAATTGTGCAACAAAATTAATCGAGAATGCAAGCGATCAAGTGTGTGGTTGTCGGCGACGGGTAGGTAGCCAAAGCTCTTTTTTTTCTATTTAACTACATTTTCTCTTCCTTTCCATACCAACCAAAAATTACACACGCACTTGTCTTTTTTCTCTTTTTAACACTTACCTAGGAACAGACTTACACGCATTTTGAACTTTATCACAAACTATAGTTCTACTCTTAGACGAACAGCTTGAACTGTTTTCTAGGAAATTAAAGAGAATATTTCTCTTATTACTTTTTTTTTTATTACACCCAACTCTGCGCTTTGAACACACACACACACACCAAAATGTATGATCACTTGTAACAACTGCTCGTTTTCTTTAATTTTTTTTATTTAATACCCTATTGGTTTTTTGAGGGGTATTTTTAATTAATTTGTCTCGGATTTTTTTCCTTACCAAGGAGATATATTAGATTGGTTGTTACCGGATTTTAGATACTTACTATTTTCAAAACCTGTTTTGCCAAATAAAGAATCGAATTGGAATGTTAAGCTCTATCACGTAAGTCGAACCACTAAAACAACTTATTTTTTATGAATTGTTTATTCAGTCTTCTTCTAAAACATCTCAATACACTACACAGTCTAGTAGCTCCTGTTGGTCATCATTTGCCACTTCCCTATCATTTTCATTTTGGTTGATTCATATTCATACTTTACTCAGCACAGTTGCGTATGTTTAATAACAAAATATATTTTTCGTTTTATTATTTCCTAAATGTAAAATCCGGTCTTCACTTTTGATTAGGAGAATGTTTTCCGTCTTCAGATTTTTTTTGTTGTACTCTCTAGGCTAGTGTGAGACCAAAATGGAATAGTGACTATTCACTGAAGTTTTGTTCTAACAGAATTTATTGAAATCTCTACCTTTCCACTTTTTAATGGCCGTACTAAACTTGGAGAAATCGGTACATTTACTGGTGGTTTTAAATACCTAGCCTTTACTTACATGAAAACGGAAGAACGATGTATCGGTCGTCTATAGCCGTGTGGAATACTGATGTGCAACTCAATCTATATTACTACCACTCCTTTCCCCCCCTCTTGGCAATCTTATTCAATCTATTTTTCTATTATCTGAATTTAACCCTCCTCTACCTGGTTTTGGATTTTTTTGACTTGTATCGTTAATGACACTAGAAGTTATGTCAGTATATGAGATAGGAAAAGATCTATCTTACATTTTCGATGAACACATACACACACTTGAGTGCTGTAGTGTGCACACTAAGTGAATGATAGGATTGTTAAGTCAAGGGTAGGCAAGATCGCCTAAATTTGTTTTTATAAATCCCAACATTTTTCTAAAAAAACTTTTTGTGCATTCCTTTTATTTTGGTCTGGGGGGTGTAGACATGTGCATGTTGATACATTATTTTTCTTATTCGGTGCTGACTGGATTTCTCTTAGTCTTCAAGTTTGGAGCACGCCTGCCACATACTGGTCTGTTTCCTGTTCAGAGAGCTCTTCCTGTGGAATGGCAACTATGCTACACACACACACACACACACACACAAACTGCAGCGAGACCACGTACTCAGACTCGTCGAGATTATATATATTTTTACACTTACTCTAGGACACACAACTTCCGTTAGAGGATTGCGGCTTACAGACTGACTGGCAATTGAGAATGCCTGTTTAAAATACATCCTCCCCAAAATCGTACCGTTTTTTTCTGTTTTTTTTTTTTTGTGTGTGTGTACCACTAACTATTCCTTAATGTATGTAGCTAAATGTTACATTGTGTATATGTGCATTACTTACATTAATAAACGGAATATTGCAATATGCACAATGTAGATCATCTTTACGTTAACTGAATAATCATAGTTTGTTGTAAACTGCATGAAGACAGACCCAGGACAGGTAGGAATTTGCTAGTTGAGAGATAAGAGGGGATGAATTAGATTCCAAACCAATCAGGTCTTGTCCATAAGCAGAAAAAAAAGAATAACACCCTAAAAGGGGGTAGGCTTGACTGATGGACTTCTGTAGAATAGTAGAAAAGACTTGGGAATAAAGTTATAAAATAAATATCTACGCAACTGACAGTGACACTGCATGCGTATTCTATTCAAATTTTGTGCAATGATATATTCATTTATTTATTTATTGATAAGATGAGACGTGGACATAGATGTTCAATTGTTCATCTGTTATACCAGATCACGGGAGCTGCCTTCTTTTCATAATTTTCCCTGATGCTGGTTGTGGTGGTAGTAGTGGTGGTGGTGGTAGTAGTAGGCAGTCCTTAATAACGGGAGTACAAATTCAGAAAAGACCTGACTGACCCATTTTTCGTACTACGGATGGCCAGTAGCACGTTAATATCTAGAGAAGTGATATTGTCACATATCCACTTGTAACTGCACCCAAAATTTCGAACATTGCACTCGTTTTGTTCGTGATTTTTCCCCCCTTATCCTTAACCATTACCGACTCTGTCTCTAGAACGACATTAATCAGACCATGCTATTATTACAAGCACCGCCTTACTGGCCATCCATAGTTTAAAAACGCTGGGGTCGGAGGAAGAGCCACCGGATAAGATTTCTCTAATACTATCTCAATAATTGGGAGTGTCACTGTCAACGTAAAAAAGCAGTGATCATTGTCTTGTAAACTGATGTTTGTAGCCTATTTATCTATAAATTTATTTCAGTTTATATCAGTATTGTGTATACGGGAGAGAGTTGTCAGATTTTCGTTCAATTTTATGTGTTATGTTAGAAAACCGGAAAAAGCTCTTGAATGACATCCGCCTCCCAACAAAAGTTGAAATGAAAATATTTAGTCTTTTTTATTTCAAGAATACATTAAAAGTCTAACACAATTTTCATTTTCTTGGCCATGTTATGTCACGTAGTTACTTAGTGAATGTGTTTATTACCCTCCCCCACTTTAATTTTGTCTGGTGTTGCCTTGAAGCGTAGGTACTTGTTTCATTATTGTTTGAGATGCACGCACACACACACGTGCAGCATGTGTGTGTGTGTGTGTGTACCTTGTCCCAGAAAGATGACACTTGCTCACACGACTATATCACCACCAATTGTTGTTGAGAGGGGGTGGTATTCGACACGATTGTTATAATTTATATGTATGTGTGTGTGAATACTGTTGCATTAGACTGCAGTTAACCGACGACGGCGAAATCTCTTCTCAGCCATCCTGTTAGTTTCAGTGCTTTGTCTTTTTACAGCTGATCAGATTTTGTTGAAATCGGCCTCTCTAAATTTTTCGGCTTAGGTTTTGGTTGAACCTTTCTGACTTGTACTAATATATCTCCAATGAAATGACGTTGCATTTACTCCAGCGAACGAACTTGCTGGACATGACATGGATGTTGTTAATGAATGACTGAGTGTGAGTGATTATTATTCTAAAGTCTCCTCCCTCCTTGCAAATACAGGTCATAAATGTATATCCATTGTATCTTATTCGTTTATAATTTTTTTTTCTTTATCTCTGAGGATTCTACTAATCTTGAACCAACTACTGTTAATGTCAAGTTTGTTAATTGTAGTTTACGTGTACGCATGGCATTACATACGACGTTGCTGCTGTCATCGTCATGTTACCTCCACCTTGACATGGGAGTGTGGGTGTTCAGTGTACAACATGGATTATTCGTTCGCCTGCTAGAGTTACCGGTTGACACGTGAATCAAAATGACATTGAAAATGGAAAAATCATGGAATTTGTTTTCTATTTCATGTTGTTTTTTCATTGTACTTAGCTTCAAGTTTCATTTATTATAAAGAGTAGGGTGTTAGAACTGGATTTATATTTTATTTGGGGTCATTTTCATAGCTCAGCTTGAATAGCATTGATTTGTTGATGGAATCTAAGTAAAAAGGGGATATTTTTCAATAATTGTTGCTTCAAGTGTGTGCTTCGATTTCAACATATTTCGATATTTTATTATCTTTTAAAAAGATCTTGGTATGTTGAGTTTTAAAATATGCTTTGTTCTATCAACTTGCTTATCATGACCAGTGTGTTTAAAAGTACATTCAATTAACCGGTAATAAATAGTAAAGCAGTTTCCTTTGAAAAAATTTTCCCACTAACTAATGTCATTCATTTACTTGAAATTGTTTTAAACATATGCGCATGGGTTTGGCCTCAGCAATGTTTTGAACCTAGCATTTCCATTGCACTTTATTTCCACTACAAGCGATTTTTGTGCAGAACGCAGTAATTGTATAATTTTATTCCTACTTATCCAATTATCACTAACAAATATTTGAATCTACTATACTGGACAAAAACTGTCTATAGGTGTCTTCATTTGAACTTGTTTCTAGTCTTCTTGTAATTTGTGAACAATACTTACCTACCGACTCAATTCCTCAGCTGCCATCCAATATATCACTTACTCAACACCTGTTATCAGTCTTAATGTTTTAAATTATATCTTCAGTTTATTCCGTCTGGAGATGAAAGACAATTTTCAAACTTATTCTCTTGTATTCCCATCAATGTAGCTATGACAGTATGAGGTAATTTAGTTGAAGAAATAAAAGCTCGTATCTAAGGAAATAACCCATTTTTGTTGAATTTCCATAACCTGAAAATGAAAGGGGGTTGATTTTATTTATTTTTATTTTTAAAAAAATCAAAATACCACTTGGATCTCTCAGATTTTTCTTTTAACCAAAAATTAAGTAAAATGATTTCCCTATTCGTAAACAATTATACGTAAACTTCTACTCGCTCACTTCTTGTACACTTGTATAAGACGAAGCCAGACCCTGATGTGATGACACTGTTGGACAGAAGTGCATTGATCATGATCTGTTTGAAAGAATTACTGTAGGCTTTCATGTGCTCTTTCAAACTTCATCTGAATTATGACCAGATTTACAGGATTCTTCAAGTCATAATTGAGTGCTGTGAGACAGGCCATTATGAGATTTTGATTTCAGTACCAATATTTTCCACTTGGACAGGAAAAAAAAATCAGATTCTGTCTAGTATTTCATTAGTGGTGTCAGATTTAGTTTCTTGCATACCTCAAGTTTGATTTGGAAAGATTGTAAACTAATCTCTCGATAGGGCATCAACAAGTCATTAGGAGTATTACTTGAAAACTTCTTACAAATGCAATAGTTCAATTGAGAAACATTCCTAGGATAATATTCCACTGTTCTCTCTTTCTCTAAAATTTTTGTATTGAACATGTTCAATGAAATAGTTTTAAGACTGATTATAAGCAGATTCCATTTAAGATCCTGTGTTTTTGTTTTTCTTTTCAACTGGTTTGAAATTTTTTTTTTTTTTTTTAACCAAGCCACTAACTCGAAAATATGCATAACAGACTTAGTTACCTTCCCTCCACCTCCTGTGTTGTAGGCATGTTAGACACTTAAATGCTGTTTTGTCATGATAGTTAAGCTAAAAAATGGTGGGTGTGGCCATTTTGGAACTTGTATTGGTAAAATGTTATCCTCCAAATTTTGCATCCAGCAATCATAATCAATGATGGAAGTTGAGATTGGTGCAGCGTATAATGGAGACCTTACCATATACCCAGTTCCCATAATCCATTTCCATCATTGCATATTTTCTTTTTCTTTTTTTTTTTTTTTTTTCTATCATATTCATTAACAGAAGTTAGGATCCAATGATCAAACCCACTAACAACCAGTGAGATTAGCTGGCTGATCATTGCTATATGACATGTCCTGATCCAGTAGATATGTTGTGAAATGTAGTACATATAGATTTAAAATTCATTAAAACAGGTTTTTGTATAGAAACTTTCAATTAAATGCTTATCCTTCAAAAGCAATGTGCAGAAAATCCAGCTGTTTCTGGTTGTTCCCGCATAAAGCCCAAATGGGGGTTTTTGCCCCAATTAACTTGGGTTTGTTTTGGGGTACCTAAGCACGATACTCCTGGCTACAATGAACAGTTTCAGCTTCTTAAAGTTCACATACCGACAAATGGAATCAAACTTTATGTAAAAATTAATGGATATATTTAAATTTCCATGAGGTTAATCTTTTTTTTTTTTTTTTTCTTTTTTTTTAAATTTCAAATGATGGGTAGGAAATATTTTCATCAGCAAAATTGTTACCGTTATAAGAGTCCATTGTTCATACAGACTCCCCCCCCCCAAATCGTACTGTTCATGACAAAAGTGTATCAACTTGACATGAGTTAGTATCAGACAATCAATACTGGGAGATCCACTGAAGATTGAACCTTCTAACAGAGGTCAGCAAGATTAGCTTGTTTTTTTTTTTTAACATGATGTAAGTCCTGATCCTTTTTTTTTTTTTTTTTTTTTTTTTTCATGTGACTTATTAGCATAGTTTGGTATCTGACCATCAACAGTTGAAGATCTAATGAGGATTGGACCTACTAACAACTACAAGCAAAATTGGTTTGCTCATCATTGTTGTATGGTTTGTTTTTTTTGGGGGAGGGGGGTCATATCATTTATTAACATGCCTGTTTCAATCAATGAAGATTGAACATACCAACAATAGCTCGCTGATCATTGCTACACATGATCCATTTTATTAAATTTTTATCATGATTTATTGGTATCATTTTTTTGAACACCCTAACAGTGGCCTGTAATATTAGCTTGTTGATCATTGCTTTGCAATCTGCATCCTGATTTTTTTTCCCAAATTTATTGATTTACTGGTTATTACCAGTGAAAAAATTAACTGATATATTTGAATTTCTAAGAACTGAATGAGTCTATAGTTTCAAATGATAGAGGAGGGTATTTATATCAGCAAAATTGTTACCCTTAATTGGGAAAATCCAATGTTATGGAAATCAGATCATCATTATCTGAGTGAGCATGAATGATGAATCCACAGTATTATTATTCAGTTGCAAATCACTAGGACTCTTTGGCATTTTTTAGGTTTGTGCGTATTAGGGGTACCTTAATTCAACATTTAAGGTTATTATGTGCTGTTTCGGCTACTTAGAGGTCACGTGTTGACAGTCAGACTTTCTGTTTTATACAGATATAAATCGGATCATTATCGTAGTGAATGCAGACCCATTATTTTTATTTTTTTTTTTTTTTTCCTTCAATTTTCTAAACCAATATCCTAAAAACATGATCCAGTATCCTATTAGTAATCACAGAAAACTTGGTGGCCGTGGCTCTAACTGTCCTTGAGTTATGCAATCATATACAGGGGTGAAGACATTTGGTGAATTATAGTAAGATGTTTGTTTTTTTTTTGTTTTTTTTTTTTTTTTAGTACAGCATTCCTCACTAAATATTGCCGACATGAATTTTCAGTTTAATTCCCAACTTACCGTGATGAAATTTTAATAGAAATCCCAGATGGTGGCAATTTATCTTTTTAACAATTTATCCAACTTACTAAACGGATGCTTAAGAATTAAGTACCTTATGAGTATTACTTTTACTCTCACTGGACCTAACTTGAATCCTGAACAAAATCTTAATTTATGAGAGCTTCTTTATTCGGTCTATAAATTGATTCTTTGTTAGATGTGTACAATCCTCTGCTTGACATCAGATGATCTAGAATGTAGTCTGTCTTGGATATGTGTGCCACATCTTGCAATTAGAAGTTAGCTGACCAGAAAGTTAATTTATATTTGACTATTTGTGGCCATTAGATAACTTCTATAAAACTTGATGCAAATAGAAATACATTTGATCTACAAGTTCATAAGAGATGTGTGGTTGAAACAAAACTTTCATTATTTACAGAAAGAAGCTCTGCATTATCCTTAGAGGGTTACTGATAGCTGATGTTGAGAAACTAACTATTCAGATCAGTTAAAGTCACAATTTAACATCTCTTCTGTGATGCTTTAGGTACTATAAACCCTCTTGTTTAGATACCAATGGGGAGGGAGCAGGTGGCCATTAATGCCGATTGTCTGGTATTGCTAATTATGTATAGATACAAAATTACCAAAAAACACAAGTTGCACACATGACATGTATGTTTATGAACTAATAGAATATAAAATAAGGGATTAAGACTAATTCTATTTACTGAGAACACTGCACATTTCTTGGTGTTATTAGTACCACCTTTTTGTTTGGAAGCCATTTTAAGTGATAACCCAAGAAAGCACAATAAAATTTTGGGTCATAAAGGGAGCAAATTTGAATAACATTGCCTCCAGTGAGTGTAAATGAAGCAGGAGGAGCAAGAGGCACAAAGTGGCGTGTCTGCTGCCTACTGGTCACTTCTCATGTTAACTGATGAGACCTGCAATTGGGGTTACCAAATATGTCTAATTTCTGCCCTGTATGTTCGATAAGAAATTTCTATCATTTGAACAACTAAAATGTCCAGATTTTGTCTGATTTAAGGTTCCATATAAATAAGGATTGATATGTATAAAGCCAAAACAAACAGCTCTGTATACAAACCATCCTCCTGAAAACCAATTCAGGTTCATTGTTTTAGTTTCATCATTTTCATTTCATCACCAAGTAGTCAGGTCGATACATTAGAATTACAACGTAAATTGTTGTTGGATCACATTCTAATCAAAATGGCCAGAATTTTCCTGGAGAGTGCCTTTGAGTTGCAAAAAAATGAATTGTTGCATCTAATTTTCATTCCAGTTTTCTAATTTGTGAAGGATATGTCTATTTTCTCTCTTTTTTTAAGGTGATTTTGTGAACGAAAGTTTCCGATTATGACTCAAATTATTAAAAAAGTGAGATTGGCTGTTCATAAATCCTGAGTCTGGCTGTACGATTCGTGAAACAATAATTTCAACAGCCAACACACAGTCTTCCTTTGGTTTTATTATACGATGCAATTATGTGGAATAATTGTGCATCATTTAATCTTATGCAAAAGTTTAAAATAGAACATAGCTATTACTAAAGCTAGAGTATTTATTTGTTTATTTATTTTATTTTATTTTTTTTTGTTCACCTTATTAAAGCACAGAATTCCAAAGATTTTGTATGGTCATGCACACTCACACACAACTTTCTTGACTTTCCCTATAGCAATTACTTTTTCTCAAAAACAAGGTCAGATTTAGTCAAAGCAGTTCATGCTACTTAATTACGAATATTCGCTTGATCAAATCAAATATATACGTCATTCTTTATCAAGTTGACCAATTTGGGAAAGCGCCTTACTCTCGACCATTTCCAATTTTGCTCTAGTTTTGGTCTCCAATTCTTTTGGTTCTAAAATAAAATTCTGTAAAATTTTAGCACAATATCTTCCTTCATTCAATCATTATGGATCAAAGAACACCCACTTTGTTGGATGTGATGGCAGCTAAATTATTTTTCCATTTTCAACTAGTCAGCATTCCATTACAGGAAGTTCGTATTTTTTTTTTTTCCCCTGGTCAATTTTTTATGTTGACTTTGAAAATGTTATTGGCCCAGCTCTAGCAAATATCATTTTTGAGCCTCCAAATTTCCTCGGTATTTTTGGTGAGCCATTTATAAGTAATCATAACCCAGGACCTGACCCACTTTGTTATCTCTATCTTGCACAGAATAAAGTAGTGTCAATTCACTACATAATGTCATAATGTGGATCTATCTATCTTTTCTAAATCTTCAGATATATTGTCTCAAAAATGGCCCAGATTAAAAATTACAAAACTGTACTTTTTTTTTCCTTCAGGTAATAATGAATTGTGGAAAAGCTGCACCATTTTTCCTAACAAGAACCACTAGAAAGAGCATGTGTAAACATGCTTGACAGTAGTTTTCCAACTTGGTTTCGTGATTGCCACATATTCTAATCAGTGATGGAAATGGGGGTGAGGGTTATGGCATGCCCTACTTCAGAACTTCCAGGTTTTCTGTATGTTTAGTATCTACTAATAGACTTCACCCTATACCTAGTGCCCTAAACCATACCATGCTGTGTACCTGCTGGCCAAAACCCATTTTCATAACTGCTTCCAATAAAGCATTAAAATTTTTTTGAATGACCTCACAAACTTAGGAATTTTATTTGCAATCCTGCATGCCCCAGGTTGGCTTACAACCTGCTGCCAATTTCTTTTAAGCATAACTGTTGAAGATGAAACTTATATGGGGAACCATGTCTGTTGGCTATACAGCAACAGTTTTATGTAGATGACCTATAAAATTGTTTCTTTGGCTCATGTCAGAGAATATAATATAAACGTCTACTTGTTCTTCACAAATCTTTCCACTCAGTTCAGGGTTTTTTATCTGAACTTCCTCAGTCCTATTCTTTATACTGATCGATTGTATGACTTGGTTGCGGGTTCAATCCATGGCTGACACAACTTAAGTTGAACACTCAGCTACTGAGCCATGGGATTGGTTCCAATCCACTAGAAACTTACAAAAACACGTACTACATATTGGCCTGATGGCACTTTCAGCTTCTATCAATGTCACTGTAGATCTCAACATTTGCTCTGAAAGAACTTGTTTGTTAATAAAATTCTGCTAACTTGAATCTGATTTTTTTTTCTCCTGATCTTCCAAGTTGCAGCAGCTATACATCCTTATTGGAATATCACTTCCTGTGCTTCCCTCTTATGACGTAGAAAAATAAGTTGATTCCTTGTACTTCATTTTGGCTAAATTCTAAAAGGTCAGTAGCAGTAATAATTTCACCAGTTGGTGTTCTCTGCAAGCTTGCATGAGCTGCCTATCTCTGTATCTGCTATACCATCACGAGCTGATATTCCCTGAGTGGCAGCAAAAAAATATTCCACCCAACTGTTATCCCATCAATATTTTCCTTGTGATAACAAAGATTCTAGAAATGATAGTACTTTTTGTATGGATCAAGTTGAGAAGGCAACCCAGCCAATATGTGGTATGTGTTTTTGAGGGTTTTCTGGTGGAATGGAATCATTTGTGAAGAACAAAAAGATGCATATATTGTATTTATGTATTACATTAGGCCAAAGAGACAATTTCACTGGACGTCTTCGCAAAAATATTGTTGCTCAGCCAACAAGCATGGCCCTAGGGATGCTAATTTTTCTGCAATCCAAACTAAAAATGCATCTCGTTATAGATTTCATCTTGAACACTTATGATTTAAAAAAAAAAAAATAGAATTGGCAGGGTATATAAGCCATGCAGGATTGCAAATAAAATTCCAAATTTGCGATGTCATTTAACAATTTTAATGCTTTATTAGAACCAGTGATATAAATGGGTTTTGGTCACTAGGTGAAGTCTCCATTAGTAGACATTGAACATAAAAGTTGTATGTATTACAAAAACAGGAAATTGAGAAGTAGGTATTTGGGCTGCAATGATTCACTGATATATTATAATTTTTTTTTTTTTTCTTTTGTGATAATTGGTACACAGTTTCTTTGATATTAACAGTTTTATAGCTCATCAGAAATTTTTTTTTCTTTTTTTTTCTCTCTCTCTCTCTGATAGAAATTTGTCTGGAAAAACAAAATGAATTTTCATAAATTAGTACTTAGTGCTGAGTGTTTTAAAATCTTATTTTCTATTTTGCGGCAAGTTGTAAACACTTCTTGAAATTTAAAAAATTCTACTGTAGTCAGTAGAATCCTCTCTGTGCAGAAGTGGCGGTGAGGGGAAAGGGTGTGATGTTGCCAGTTATACATTTTATAGACCTGTTTCTTTTGGACATTCTTACATCTTTTATCAGTGTTCATGTTCTGGTATTGGGGGGGGGGAGAGTTCTTACCTCATATTCTGATCTTGTTTTTGTTGTTTGGGGGGGGGGGGTCCTTCCAAGATCTTGATCGATCTTTACATTTTCATATTGATAGGCTAGTGTTTGTTTTATTATGTTGGACCAAATGCAACACTGGTTGTAAATTTTAACTTGCCTTGCATTTGCTTTAACGATTATTGGTAATCACTGTCACAGTATTAACAATTATTAATATTTGATTCATAAGTATTATCCATCAAGCATTTAGCCATGGCTCATCATAAACCTCTAACTGTTGCATCTATAGTGCCAAGTATTCTTTAACGTGCTCTCTTCAGTGGTTCTTATCAAATGGTATTGCTTTTCCCACTTATTCATTTATCTTCTATTAAAAATGAGACATTTTTGTCATTTTTTTCTGTTTGCTCTATTTTTTAGACTTAGAATCTAGAAAAGGTAGGAAAATCCATATTGTGACATTGTTGTTGTACATTGGCACTACTTTATCATGTGCCAGATAGAGCTAATGAATCAGATCAGGTCAAGTCTTGGCTTCCTGGGAGAAATTTAGAGCTCATTTGACATCTTTTTCTGAAAAAATGATACTTTGTCGGCGTATAAAAATTTTCAAAATCTACATGAGTTGACCGTGAATACAAATTTCAAGTTGGGTAGAATTTCCTGTCATTGAATGGTCACCTGTTGAAAATGGAAAAAATAATTTGGCTGCTGTTGCACCAAACATGGTTGTCGTAATTCTCTAATCCATAGTGACTGAATGAGTTGAGATATTGCACTATATTTTTATGGAACTACATTCCAGGCCCAAAAGCCCTGTTGACCAAAGTTATTGCACAATTCTATACTAGTTGTGAAGTACCAGCATAGATTGAAATACTCATGGAGTAGAAGAGAAGTTTTTGTGTAGGGGGGGGGGGTGCAAAGTTTTCAGATTTGTAAAATAGTTACCAGGGATTTGGTTCCTTGAGGGGCTCCGTCCAACATTTAGTGACTATTTATTTTACATTAAGGCATGTGCGGTAGGTGAACCACTATTCAAAGTAGCCTCTTATTAAGGAAAACTCTGCTCACTTTTGACCCTTGATGCGTAAAAATAGTTTTCCTTCACTCTTGACCCATTAGATGCAAAAGAAAAGTTTACTTTAGTTTTGGCCCCCTGAAAGATGGGGGAGGGCTCTCCTTTTCCTTAAAGGGGGAATTTTCTCAAAGTTTGCTAGAACCATAAGTATCCATTCACATTTTTCCCTTGGAAGGGGGTAAAAAAAAAGTCTTCAGTTCTCTTTTGATCACTTTAAAGGATCAAGTCTCCCTTCATTTTTGACTTTTTAGGAGGAGAAAGTGTTTCCTTTTATTTACCGTCTAAAACTGTTGAATTTCTTTTTTCCCCTTGTCTATAGTGTGTACATCGCTAATTTGGTTGGGTTGTGACTATGTTTAGGGTTTGTGTGGTTTTTTTTTTTGGTTTTTTGTTTTAATTTTATTTTTAATATCATGACAGATGATTAGACCCCCTCTCTAATGTAAGACACAAGAAAGATATCTGGATCATATGTACCAATCAGTTCAATATGTATGTGCTTTTGTTCATACTCCAAGTCAAGAATGACAGAACAGAAACAAAGGCATGTCTGAAATTAACAGGTTTCATACTACCTATAGCACACATCTCCAGGAAACTAGTCTGTCAAATTGTTTGTATAAATTTTTTTTTTTTATGACCCCCATCGAGGATTTTCTCCAACTATTTGAGTTGGATACATAAAATCGAGCCAATTTATATTTTGAATTGGCTTGATAAGGATGTTGGTTTTTGTTTTTAATTTTTTCTCCATTTATTGAACCTACTCGTGTGTGTGTGGGAGGGGGGACACTAAGTTCTTAAGTCATGGTGGTTCAATAATTGAGTAGTTAGAGCCTTGGAAATTGAAGTGACTTTTTTTTTTTCCCCCTTCAATTATTCATACTTTCAAATTTTACAGAAATTTGTCTCTGAAATAATTTGTCAGGTTTTAGAGGGGTAGGGGTACTAATTATAATGTAGTTATAATTCTAAACTGGACCCTCACTTTCCATTCGTCATTGGAGAACTGCGATTATGACTTTTTTTTCTCTTTCAGTACTGATCTAATGTTATGTCTACATAAAGTACTAAAAAAATTTTTCATTTCACGTGCTTTCAATTTGTTATACTTTCAAACCTCCTGGAAAATTGTCAGGTTTTAGGAAATGTTTAAAGGTTTTATAAGAGCTGCTCTATTTATGCTAAAACTTTACCTTTCTTAAAAAGAAAGAAACAAGAAAAAGCTTATCCAAAATCAGCTGGACACATTTTACATACAACACATAATGTAAGATTAAATTGAATCACCAGAATTAATCCGTCAATTCTTATGGGTTCTCCCAATTGTGCTAATATATAAACAAAAAAAAAGTCCTATTTTATTGCTAAAGAAAGCAAGAGCAACAATGCATCAGTGTATTGAAACCTGATAGATCCCTGATAGAAAAAAAATTTTACTTTTTCTCTTCTCAGCTTCATGTGCTTTCAATGTATTAGACTTTCAAATCAAGAAATCTGTCAGTTTTGAGAGAGGAAATATTCAGAGGTTTTATAATGTGAACAAGTACCCCCGAGCCGGTCTCCGCAACCTTTGCCGGTCAGTGAACAGCGACACTGGTCAGGCCGCAGTTGACTGGTCGCTGTATCTCTGCCTAGAGTCCCCCCCTCACCCATGTTGTGTCCAGATCCGAGGGGGTGCAGCTATTGACTAAAAGACTGTGTCACAAGTTGAGAAGGAACAATTGACACTGAGTGTAAATATGTAACAAGAATTGTCAGTATTATTACAGGTTGACTGGTCAGAATATACACTGATGGAATGACAATCGGTCTTTCGGGTTATCTACTTGATATCTCTTGATATGTCTATTGGTATATCCTCAACAAAATTCTTGTCAAAATTATATGTTGTTCAGGAAATCCACTTGATATCTTGGTATAGCTTCAGCAAAGATATAATCTTCTGGAAGTCAGGATATCTTGGGAATGAGGAATTCTATGCAGTGTCCTGGCAGCTTCTCTGTACCTTACTGTCTACTCAAAAATAGGTGGCTTATGTAATAGCCAGCTCCCTTTATGGTTGGGGCTGATGGCTGAAGGGTTTATGATTGATCTCTTCCCTTCTTAGCTGGCAAGTATTGAAATCCAGCTAACCAAAGCAATCTTCATTCTGATCTCTCCAAATTAGGGAATCCCTAATTTTCCCGTTGGAAATAGGTGTAGCTGATAGGCAGAGCTTAGTCTCCTGGCAATCAATTTACCTGCCTGGAAGCTAGAGATATTTTTGTATCAAAGGCTATTAATAATCAAACATCTGTAATTTGTCCTGAGCTTTGCTCGCCCAACACTTCAGTGCAAAAATCTTCTCTCAACTCAGGGGTTTTGAACTTCTCAAACAAAGGCTACTAATCATACATCTATTTTCTGTCAAGGCCTTGCTTGTCTGACACTTGTTGCAAAAGTCTTTTCCCAACTTAGGGTTCAATATTAACTGCTTTTCAGTTTTAGATCCTTATCTACCTCGTTTCACTCAGAAACATATTTTGGTAAGCATTCATTTTTTTTTTTTTTTTTTTTTTACTTGTGAGTACACTCAATCTCGCAAGGTTATCTCATTTCCACTTCCAGATTTTTCCAATTAACCCTTCATTTTCATTGTGTCATTTTTCTAATTAACCTTTTAATTCCATGGTGTGACAATAAGAGGGCATTTCAATGCTAAACTGAACCCTCCCTTTCCATTCATCATGGGAGAGCATGGACATGAATTTCTCTTCCTGTCAGTGCTTATGTGTATTGCACACCTGCCCAGAGTTTTTATGAAATCTCTTAAAAATATCATTTGTCTCCCAGTTTTGTTGGGTTCAAGCGCGGTTTGTTTGTTTTTTGTTGTTTATTTTCACAAACAATGCTGGGTAACATGCATATAATGAGAGCAAAAAAATCATATATTTTACCCTCATCAGGGAAAAGGTATCTCTTCACTTTTCACCCCCAACAAGAGCATTACAGAATTTATGTATTAACATAAGGAAATTTATGTATGGTTAGGAAGTAAGTTCTTTGGTATTATAGTTACATTGTAAATAGTCCCCTCCTCCTCTTCCTCTTAAGCCCTCAGTTGTTTCACTCAGAACTTTACTTTAAAACTGCCACCCAGGTCCACTAAGTAGGCATGCCAAATTTGGTTGGGCAGCACATGTTTAGGATACCTCTCTCTTGTATTTAAGATATATCTGTCCAATCTTTTGAACATTCACATCCAATTTTTTGAAAACTTGTATGGCAACCCTGCCACTTTATGATGTTTCCAATATTTCTGTTGCAGACAAAACATTCGCAATGTTAGATCTTGTCTAGTAATCACAAAATCCGATGAAAAGAGGGTTTATAGTTTTTGAATATGCCAACTGAACTGAGATTTTTTGTAAAAATGTTCTATGAATTTGACATTTAATGTGACAGAATTTGCTTTTGTTCTACTCTTACTATTGAGTTTTAGCTTCTATTTTAATGTAACAATGACCAAAGTAAAAATGTGACATTATGCTCAAATGAAAGTGATGTCTGCAATGATTAGCTGTTTTTCTTTGTACAATGCAGTAAAATGCTCCAACAGAAGAATAAACCATACCATAATTACACTCCTAGGTGTAATAGATTGATGCAAGTTTGAACACTGACCCTTACAGAGAATAGTGCATTGCTTTGGTTGGAATTTTGGGGGGAGAGTTTTGCTCTTTTTAATAACTTGACTTTTCATGCTCATGAATGCATAGAAAGATAACAAAGATAACCCAGTTTATATAAATGTATAATTATATGGTTTGTTTGGTTTTTTTTTTTTTTGGTTTTTTTTTTTTAATCTATGAAAACATTACCTTTTGTTCACCAGTGAACTTGTTTAGCTCATAATTGACTTTTAAAAATCCTTGAGGTCGGTTGTAACGTAATTGTCTTTCTTGGACCCAATGCCTGCATTATAAAGGGTGACTACTATATTGACATTCACAAGCTGTATTATGTGCCTTATCTTTTTCTCCCCAGCTTGTGCTAGTTCAAGTGCCAGCATAATTATATCTAATTCTTAGTTAGTTTATGCTGTGTATTGGATAAATCCATAAGAGCTGTGATAATTTTTTTTTTTTTTTTTTTTTTTTTTTTTCCTTCAGAAAAAAAAACTTTTCAAGATGTATTTTTATTGTAAATCAAGCGTCCCCCTAATATCAAGAAATGTGAATCCAAATGTCTTCAAACTTCACACTGCAATGTCCGGTGCATGGACCACCATATCTGGCGAAAACCAACTTGGTACAATGGCCACTTGAGTCATTTTGGTGCATACCAATATAGTTATCTCGAAATAGTGTAAGGATTGATTGAAAATTTAGTATTTGTGTTTAAAATGAAATTCTTCTAAGTGTTTTTCAGATTTATCTAAATCACTTAATTTTTATACCATTAGGACACTTGCATTTGGGTACAAAATTTTTATGGTAGTTGAATTTATTCATTCTGTTTGTTACTTAATCCACAGCTGATAGCAAGTTTTGTCATCAAGTAACTGAAATCTTCAAAGATTGGCTTGCTGAAGAATTCATTTTAATGGTCAGTTATCGGCTAAAATTACTAACTTTCTTATTTCTAGGTTGGACTTCCACATTGATATTGTTTGTTCTGAACTGTAGTCTAGGCAAATTAGCATCAAATCTGGAAATCAATGTCGATCATGCTAAATTTGGTATCAGAAGCATAAGAGTGTCCACTTTCTAAATTTTAACATCCTCTTGAAGGAAATCTTTATTGACTAGACTACAGTTATTTCTTAGTGTGGGTGATTAGTTGGTTGTGCAGTTTTGAAAATAGTAAACAATTCAAATTTTGAAGGTACTGGTTTCTGTTAATTTTTTGCTCAAGTCATTGGAAAGACATGAAGCTTTGATGTTATCATTAGTTGCTAATTTTATCAATCCATCATTTAGAGTAAAACGTTGAGCTACTTCTCATTTCTGGATCAAACTTAGTTCTACAAAATATCTACAGTATATATTTATAATTTGTATAAAAAATTAAGACTATATGAATTTGTTGTACAGTTCGTTAATACTGACAGCTGCTTAATATGGTTCTTTTTGCACCAAATCTCTTCTTTCATGCTATCTAGTCCTTTTGGTTGATGTTGTGAAGATCTGTTACTTTTCATTCAATTTTGATAATTTGATAATTCAAGATTCAAAATAAAATGAAAATTCAAAAAAAGTTTGCATTAGATTTGCAAAATACATTTGAGCACCCATACTTCGAAATGCCCAGGATTCGCAGAGTATCAGATTTTTGAATATTTTCATGTACATAATGATGTACTCTGGATAAGTTTGTATTGTAAGAGTGATTTGGGTGTCTCAATCTATGGCTATCTCTCGTTAATTAGATTGTGTACAAAAAATGGTTGTTTTTGTGCTGTATTGTAATAGTCTTGATCGTTTCATTTCATTTTTATCGTTTCCTTGAATTTTGTATGTTCAGGCAACAAAATCATTATTGAATTGAGTTAAAAAGGGAAAGTGACAGTTGTGAATTGGATAGATGAAAAAAAATCGAATGGATTAAGGAGTTTCTGAGGTGGTGAAAAATTTGAAGGATGACAAGAGAATAGATTACAATACATAGTATCTTTCAGGTTTTTTCTGGATTAGTGAGGAAAAAGGGTTCTATGGGGGTCAGTCAGTCAAGTTTGACAGTACTGAAAATACTGAGGAGGCAATATCCCCACTGATGATATTCTTCCCTAGATGTTAGTTCGGATCCAATGGAGGCAAGTGTCCGGTTTCTGAAAAAGTCTAGCCCTATCCCTTGTGTCTGCTATAACCTCCTCATAGTAAAAATGAGCTTTTGTAGTATTAACTTCCTCCCCTTCCATCTCCTTCATGTCTGACTCAATCTTGCAGCAGACATGGTGGCTCAGGGCCCAGATCTTCAGTACCTCTGGCTTCAAGGTTATCCCATCAATCCCTCCTGTGGCTATACTTAATGGTGGACTGTATGTACTGATCACTTCAGTAGCTGTTCCATATTCCACGAATGTATTGTATCACACGTTGCCCTGGATGAAAAAAACAAAAAAAAAGCTTTGTATGTGTAGCGGAAACTAGAGGGAATAGAGGTAGTAGAGATCATACTTGACATAGTTGATATAGCTAGCTGCAAAGTTTACCCGCAATATGATCCAAGGCTCTCAAGTCATCAGCTTCCTGGAAATGGTCATCTGTAATCACTCTACAGCACCATCTCTGCCATCATCCATAGGAACATACATGCTGTGGGAACTTCTTCCTATTCAACATCTTGGCTAGGTGGTCTTATGGAGCTTGGTATAAAAACAATAGTTTGTCAATCAAAAAACTTAAAAGTATTCTACATTAGATGTAACCAATTATAACTACTAATTTATTGTTTAGTTTTTTATCAGTATTTCTCCACCACTGGCACAGAACACAGGCCAATACTGCCACATTTTGTGGGAGGTTAATCATGAAGATCTTCAGCTCTGGCCGTTTCTATGTTTTCTCTAAACTTCTTGACATGCAGGACAGTTATGTTTTACTTATTTATTGAATTTTGTCTGGGAAATATGACTTTCATACTCCACCATAACAACTGTGACACCTGTAGCTCTCCTGATTTAACATGGTCATCATGTAGGCTTTCATCATCCGCTTCACTCACTCTGTAGAATTGAGTTTAGGAACACTTTCACAATCAGTCAAAGCTTTCTTTGTATATTAATTGATGTTTCCACCTTTCATGTCTTCATTTTTTTTCTTTTTTAAGGATGTATGGTTTTGACACTTATTCTTACCTTCCTTTCCTCTCTAACTTTTGCCTCTTCCCTCATTTGATTCAGCACTTCCTCTGTAAGAACTTTATCTTTGACTGCACTTTTGCACGTTTCTTGTCTTTCTGTTTAGCAGCCACAGTTGATTCAGGTGGTTTTGGATAGATAACATTGAAGTTGGATTTGCATTAGAAGTAGATGGAGCCTGAGGAGAATTCACAATTCTGTGCATCACATCATTTATATTTAGAGGATATAAGCCAGAGCCCCTGAAAGAATTGTCTATTCTCCATTTGGGACTCAGTGAACCATGTATTAAGGATTTTTCTATAAGCTACTCTAACTGGTCTAAATATCCTAACCTGTAAAGGTTGAAGAACATTTGGTAGAAGGGTATGAATATGTCTCCCATGGCAGCTTTAATGGTATTGAGTCGGGTGGTTATCCATCAAATAAAAGAACTGGATTATATGTTTCAAGTTGCTTTATGAACACTTTCAAAATATACGTCCATCCTGAGTCACTGTAACTGTATACAACTCCTTTTGGCCTTGTGATTGGTGGAAGATACCTTCCAGTAGTGCAGACACAAAATAGCACAGAAAACTTTGACTTGCCAGCATTCGGTGACCCTAGATGAGCGTTTTGGCTTGATTTGCTCACAAAGACTACATCATTTCTTTGGTCAATTTTGAGACCAGTCTTGTCTAAATTAGAGATGTGATGCTGTTTATTGGACAGGTTGTGATCTTATAATACGATCTCGGATAAGTAGAAAAAACTTGTTTACAATCTCTCTTGTTAGCATGAGGTGTGAGAATATCTGGCTTTCATCGCTTTAGGAATTCTGCATGTTGTTTTTTTGAAAAGTATCAAGTCAGTTCCTAGCTTACCACCAGTAAATGGTGTTAAGCCCAATTGATATGATATATAATTATACCATGTTCATAACATCATTTAAACCCTGAAGGTAGCCATAGTTTGATAGGAATTCAAGAGAAGTGATTATAAATCTCTCCTCGTCTAGGCTTAAAATTGGTTTACCACCAGAACCCGTTCTACTAGGTGTACAACAACCCATTGATGTATTATCTGGTACTTCTCCCTTTCTCTTTCACTAATTCAGGAAGTATTTTATGTGTTATGATTTGTAACAGTTGTTCTTTTCCAAGTTCTGGGCATTTTGAATAATTTTTAAGCCAAGCATGCTGTGATGACTTTTTTTCTTTTTTTTTTTTTTTTCCTAATCTTCTAGTTGAGGACAATTCTTACATCGTCAGAATTGGGGGGGAAAAATTGGATATTTTGTTTCTTTCAAATTAAGATATACAAAATTTCCAATAAACTTCGATCACAAGTTGACAGCTATTTACAAAAATAGAACAAGATGGCTCTTAACATGAGCTGATTATGAAAAAGTCAAATATAACAAACTGATTGAATCTTTTGGTCAAGAAGTTTTCAGGCGAAGATTCACCCTGAGTTGGAAGAATAAAATTCTGTATGAAAAAAATGTTTTTTAATAAAATCTTCTCGCCATATCTCAAAAAGTTGCAAACTGAATTGAGTATCCATTACAGCTAAGAAAGCCAGCAACATTTGCTACAAATTTATGTAGTGAATTTTGTTATAAGTTAGTTATTTATACAGAAGTTTTTGGAGACAAAATTTCAAGTGTCAAAATTTCCGCTCCCAAGATTTCAATAAAAAATTTTTCGTCATATTCCGGATCAGTCATTTTCGATTTATTTGAAACTTTATCAATATGATGAGCAAGTTACAAAATTATGACTGAAGGACTTGAACAAGACTCCATCCATGAACGATGAAGTAGTTGTATGTAGATGGCTATTATTTTAATAGTTATGTAATTATTTTAATGTGCATTAGAATAATCTTTATCTTTCATTATCTGTTGAGTGCATTAAAATATTTGAGTAGATGCTGAACAAATTCCTTTATAAAATAAGCTATCTAAAATGTTTTCAAGATAACATGCTTCGGTATGACTAATTTTATAAATACTAGATTGACTGCTGGGAATATTTGAAATCAATTTTCTGTGTCACTAATAATGATTGACACTGATCTTGCAATTGAAATAGAATGTGAGAGGTCATTGTAACCAGTTTGATACTAAAATAAACTGGTGAAACCAGTCTTGATGAGATCATGATCTGAGAAACTGAAGTGTTGACCCTGTGGTTCTTGGTTCAATCCATATCTGGTGGAAAAAGGGTTGACGATGAAAATAATTTGATTACATTTTTGTTCATAATTCTTTTTCCACTTTGGATATAATTTGAAACTGATCATCCCTTTTAGGGGGAAGATATTAATCAAATTAGTTTCTTGAGTAGACATGTTCCTGTAATTTCCCGTATAACCTGATGATGAAAAATCAGAATATAAGATACTAATAAAATCTGATTATATAAGTTGTAATGATGGCTCCTCTTGAGAATATAAATTCATTGTTGCTACAACTATTTTACTTCGTTAGATTTTTCCTGTGAGTTATTGAAAACAGCTAAGTGCTTATAAACATATTGTCATGTGTTTCCTGTTTTATCACCATGAACTTCATAGCTGCATTTATAATCACCAACCAGCTTCTGCACTTGAGTGTCTTTGTATCATCATGCAGCCATGTCTGGGCTGATGTTTTTGGTTAGTTTTAGGGACTGTTTGAATATATTGAAGAGGTATGTGTTGAATATTCCTTATCTTGGTCAATTATACAGACTGCCAATAAAGAGCAGTCATGCTGATCCTGTACGAATCACTTCTAATCATTGTTTTATCAAAATATATATATTTGCTTCTTGTTCCCATGGCTTCATTTTATGCATAACTGCCTGGCCACGCAGCTATTAAAGAAATTTTCCTTTAGCCAGCCAGCCTGCTTGCCTGAAAATATCTATAGTCATAAGTCTTGTTGCTTTTATCCCTCATTCTCCTTCAAATATTTGTAAAAACAGGAAAAAGGATTGATGGGTTATATACTCTCATAAAGTCAACCCTCATAGGTATTAGAATTAATTTCTAAGATGAAAGATGTTTTTATTTACATATATTCAAAAAAAACAGTCTGACAAAATTATGCAGACTTTGTCAGAAGGAAGTTCTTTGCTTTGCCCAAATTATGCACCTCATAATGGGGGGGGGGCAATAATCAAGAGGAAAATTGTAAAGACTTATGTGGATTTGGTGAATAAATTATTGAGAGCAGTTTTTTTCTGTGGGCCACGGCAAAAAGTTTGCCAGACAGGATATCAATGAAACACTTGAGCCCTGATGTGGTAAGGAACAAGCTATATGTGTTATGTCATGAAAGGAGTTTTCAGGCAAGACTTTTTAAATCCATCAACCACTTTGGAGACTGTGTTGCTCTTGACATTTTCAGATTGTCTGATGCAATGACCTTCTGTTCTATCTTTGCTTTCAAACTATCTTTGATTCTCTGACAACCATTCAGAGACCATAAGCTTGTTCACCATCCTTTCTCGAGCAATATTTCTTTACTTTGAATACTAACATTCTATCACTGAGCCCCAACCCTGACTCTGTTTTCCACTAAGTATCCATATGGCAATTGCTGCAATGATACAATCCCTTTTCACTGATGGAAAATATTGTCATTCAAAAACTTACTGTGTTGACTTCTTACCTCACCTCCCTCCAGACATGTCAGTTCAAGAATGTTTAAGGTATCGGAGGCCTTTAAATATTCTCTAGCTGTCTTGTTAGCCACATGGCTAAAACCCGACTCCCTGCACTGGAGGGACATTTTCTTCAAATTTAATTTTGCTTCAATCTTTAACCTTTTGCCACATATTTCAATTGTTTTTTTTTTTTTTTCTTGGTCCAAATCAGCATGATCCTGAGACATTTGACTGCTGTGATTTGTGTATTATTCTTCCAGAGCATTCATTCCAATGAAATTGACCTGATCTTACTTGTAGCTCTCAGGGATTTCAAATCTATGGAGATTCACCCTAAGATACTGATCTTCTGGATAGTTGTTCTGTCACAATTTAAAACTTATTTATTCATTTTTTGTCTTCCTGCTTGACTACCCCCCCCCCCCCCCCGTCCCATTTTATTTTACTGTCAACTGAGGCATGCTCGTTCTAAAGTGCATTCAATTTCCAGTTTCATGAAAATCTTCAGGGGGGTTGATCATGAGTTACTTTGTTGCTATTTACATCATAAATGAATTATCAAAACCAAAGTATCACCATTAATTATAAAAACAATTAGAACAGCATTTTTTTTTTTTTTCTTTCTCAAAATGCTGTTACATCATCTAAATATATTTGATCTTGTTCTATAGAATTCAGCAGAAAAAAAAATCATTCGCCCCTCTCTCTCTCTCACCCTAAAAACACTTTGAAATCATTGGAGACATACATTACATCATGAAAACATCACTTTTTGTGGTCACAAAATGTTTGTTCATTCCAGTGGAAGATTTCTATTGTAATCTGAGCACCTACCACAAGAACCTCTGACCAAAATGACTTCAAACTTGACACTGCAATGTCCAGTGCATGGTCAAAATATCTGGCAAATATCAACTTCTTACAATGGCCAGTTGTTGAGTTATCTCTATGCATAAACACAAGGAGATTCCTCATATTATAGTTGAGAATTTTGTTGGCCGAAAAATGTAATTCAAGCTTTATCATGATTGAAAATAACATTTTAAGTTTCAACTTATAAATGGACTGCCATGAGGTTAGGTTGCCAATTAGGTAATTTTTTGGCCATGTTTAGCTGATTTTTTTTAAAGATTTATCCAGTAAAAAATCTAAGATGGCCAATTGAATTTAAGTTTGATGAAAGTAAATGTTCAAATTATATTGATAATTTGTCATAGCATACAGTTATTTTATTTGATAGTTTCATTTAAATGAATATTCATATGAATGGCATAACATTTTTAGCTATAAGGTCAGTTGGAAATGGAAATATTTAGCCTCTTATTTAGCATTTTGAAGACAGATTGTGCTATTAATAAGAAATACTTGAAATAATTGAAAGCATGTTATTAATGTGGTTTTTGTTTGGACCCCCCCCCCAACTGTTTCCATCATCAAATTTCTTCACTGTTGAATGGGTAAGATTTTTGTATACTGTCATGTCTCATTTTTCACCTTTTCTTGATGGGTACAACTAATTCTGCCTGCACCCCTCTATGAAAATCATTTTTCTCTTTTTCTTCTCTCCTACCTACAGTGATTTCTTTTTCTTCCTTTCTTTGATTTCTCCTAATAGTAACAAAAGATAAACACCATTGCTTTTTTTATGAAATCCAGTTTCCAGATTGATATTTCAGTACATTACTCATCAAATTTTTCTTGAATAAAATATTTATGAAGTGTCATTTAGTGGTAATCACTGTTTGTTTTTGGTCCCCCCCCCCAAGACATCAATTCACTTACTATAGAAGTATTTAATGATTAAGTTGTAAGAAGAATGGCCCAAGCATATTAGAGTTCACATATTAAGCAATTTCACTCAGGTGTGCCCCCCCTCCCCCCAAAAAGCAATAACTATATTGCTCTCTTGGAACTGTTTGTATAGGTGTCTGACAATTTGTAATGTCACTTTTTTTTTTTTTTTTTTTTTTTTTTTTTCGTAATAAATTTTAGTTTTATGCATGAGAAACTCACTGCATCTTGAGCAAAAATTTCAACATAATATATACTCTTATTGTAAAGGAAGTTTCAGTGGTTATTCTCCTTGCTTCTATGGTTGAAAAATTGTCAAATTTAAGACCTTCTACAATAGTTTGGTACCAATAAAGGATAAACTATACACCGAATATGTTGGAGACTAAGACACAACAATCAAAATGGAAAACATGGAATGATGCATCCTCTCGATAGTCACCTTTTCGAGCTTATAAAATTTGAATGGCAATCGGCTGGTAATGTTGCTAGAATGACAGACAACAGGTGGGTGTCACTACTCACAATGTGGATCCCCAGAGATCACTTGCAAAACCAGGGCTAACAAAATATCTTGGAAGGTATGTCCAATTACACACAGTAAAAGGCTGATGAAGCAGGTCATGGCATTTCAGAGTAGAATTTGTCATGTTGTTGAAATGGGATAATTTTATTAAATGATTATGGATATGACAATGTAACTTTGGAATCGCACACTAGATCACCATTAAGTTTTCTGTGGTGTACTAATTGGGCACCCAGGCATGTTTTTGGGCAAGTTAGCTTTTGGAAATTCCTGTAAGAAATTTCAAGTTCTGGGTCTGCATTTGTGCCTACACCAATGTAGACCTGTTGAATTTTGAGCTCTCAACAACTTCTTGTCAAATTGTATCTCCTGGGCATAAAAAGTTATAGTCCAAAACATGAAAATAAGTACTTGGTATTTTTCAAGTGAACTGAAGCACACTTTACAGTTCAGTCTAGATTGTAGATTTGATATTTACAGTACCAGTCCTAATAAGAACAATTTGATTAAGTGATGCCTTTTCTCAATAGTAATAGCCACAGGATCTTTAATTTATAGGAATTGTAGCTCCCGAAAAATACTTGATGTATGAAAAAGCCTTCATCTGAAGTAGTTACAGGGGAAAAAAAATCTTAAAAAAATTTTTTTTTTTTTTTTTTTTTTTGTTGTTGTCACATTCTAAAAATCTTTCACAGGCATATTGCAATATTGGCTTCACTAGAAAAGTAGCCATGTTTTCTGTGTTACATCAGTTACCAGACATGCCAGAACAAGTTACTGACTGCAGTGTCTTCTGCAACTAATTGTCCAGTTGAAGACTGGTGGCATACCTTATATTTCTTACTCATAATTTTTATTTCAGAATTTTATATCATTTTTAGTTATGATACAAAGATAGTAAAGGGAAAAATTTGAATTTCCAAGTTTTAAGCCTTTTTAATGACACCTGTCATCTTGTCAAAAGTCCAATTGACTGTCCTGTGCTAATGACTTGAAATACTGATTGTCATCTAGCAGACTTTAAGTTGGCACCTTTTGAATTGTCATATCAAATGTATAAAGAATTCTATTCAAGCACCTTGTACTGTTTCTAGAAGGGCTAATTTTCATTTTCAGACCTGACTTCAACTGATAATTTCTCTTGTAATCGGGTTTGATATTTTTAGTACTATACTAACTCTTTCTGCGAATGTAACTTATTTCAACTTGGAAAAAGAAAAATTTCTCCCCACACATTTAAAATCTTGGGAGTATCCTAATCAGAAGTGGTAATGTTCAAAGGACATTCTCAACTAACTATTCTACATCTCAAGAATGCTCAAGTTGAGTGCGTGGTGGTGGGGGAGGAGGGACTCTTTTTCTTTTTTTTTTTCTTTTTCTTTTTTTTTTTTTCTTTCTACTGACTTTAGCCTTACAAAGAATAGGAGTAGATGACCTATATTAGCTTTGATTGTTGACTTCCTGTATTTAGTTATTGAAGTCATTTAAATAAGTATGTCCAATTATTTCTTGACAAGATGGCATTTATTTGTATTAAATGTACAAATACTAAATAAGTTTGAGTGAGACATGAACTACTGTCAATAATTATTCTTTGATAATGTCTTGGACCTCTTGTCTATCAAAGCTAATAATAATCCATGCTTAATTTTAATCTGGCATTTTATGTGTGAATGTATTTGTCTTTTAGTTATACCACTTCACACTTTATTTTAACTACTTACTCTATTTTTTTTTATATGAAACAATTGGCTGTGTTTGTCACTGTCCCCACCCCAAAACATTGACGCAGCTCAACCTAATTTTGGCATGCATACTCAATGGACCTATTGGAATGTTTTACAGTAAATGCTTTGAGAGGAAAAAAAATAATTTGGTTTCCTTTTGAAATATAACTATAATCCTAAATGGAACCCATATACGTATTAGATGGATGGAATTAACTCGATAGATAATGTAAATGTGTTACCTCCCTCCCTCCCTAGAAGAATATAACTTGGACTTCCAACATTAATTTTTGGAATTAACCAAACTAGCTAAAAACGTTTGTCATATGATTCATAATTGTAATCCATGAATAGTCCAGAATCACTCTTTTGGAAGCCTAATAGTACCTTTCAGTTGCTAGAGGGATCAGAATTATAGGATGAATTTGAATTTAAATTTGTTCCACTTTCTTGCTTATTATTTAGAAATAGTTTTATCAGCTCCTGGAAATCTAAAAAACTTACTATATTCGATTACAAGTCTGCCTCAAAAAAAAATCTCAATTTTATTTTCTAAACCTTCTAACTTACAATTAATAAAGATCTTTCTGTTTTATTTTCAAATATTACATCAAAAATTCAATTATTTTTAATGAATTCCAAAAATGTTTTTTTCAGTGCTTAAGATATTATGTTGAGCCATTACAAATTGCTCAGAATTTTGGCATGAATTAATTTCTAGAATCATAAGAATTTAATTTTATTTGGGTTACTGCTTAGTATTTGAAAACTATTAGTTCAAATAAATATCAATTGTCTTGGATTCAAAATAGTATTGTTTGAGCAGATTTTCGAATGCTGCGGAGCAATTTTTTTTATTTATTTAAAAAAATTTTTTTTTTTTTCCTACAGATTGCCTTCTTTTAATGGTATACAATTTTCAATTATTGCATTTTTTGAGTTGAAAAACTTTGCCTGACTGATATAAGTTGATTTGAAATCATTCCTATGCCAGATACAGAGCCAATGACCCCCCCCCCACACACACACACACCTTGACACTAGATTTTCAGATTTGGAAAATTTGAAGTCTGCAATGTAAGCTTATAAATTTCAGTTTTTAGTGAATTGAAAACTTTTATTGTTAGTTAACGAATGTAATTTTCATTGCTCACCTGAATATTTATTTTCTTTGTGAAATGAAGTATACAAGAATGGAGGATAAAAAAGACATTGACTTTTTGAGATTATGATGTGAACAAATTCACTTGAAACTACTTGGATAAGCACTTGCAAAAACCTTTCTAGGAAACCTGATTGAGATGTTGTTGAATAAGCAGTTTTGAAATATTTTTACCTTAATGGGTTTTATGGAAGGTTAGGGGGAGAAAAAAAATCTGTTCTGATCTGAAATGAGTATTTTTTTCATCAATCCCCCTGAGGAAATGAGTTGAAATGAATTTGTATACTAGTCTAACATAGGTGACAAGATGTAAAATCTCTGACTGTTAAAGAAAGTTAGGATAGATGAAAAAATTTATTGATTAGCACAAAATTTTGCTTTGTTTTTACAGTGGAATTGACTTCAAAAGAGTTATAACTTACTTTCATTTAAGATTGTTTTTCATTGTCAAGCATGTATTAGAAATATTGACAAAAATTGTTGAATTGTATTTAATATTTTGAAAGACATTGAGATAGAGCTATACCATCCAATGATGTAGTCATGATGATGTGAATTTAACGTGTGTTGTAACTCCTCCCCCCCTCCTGGCTCACCTGCCTCTCTCTAGATTGTTCGTGCAATCCCATCCATCACTCTCCTTCTACGTGTGCACACCAAACCCAACTTTCTCTCCTTCATGATTCCTTCAACTGTCTCTCATCAGGAAACTTATTCTATTTATATAATTTTTTAGTTCCTTATAGTCAGAGTATTTTTTTTTATTTATATATATATATATATATATATATAGTTGAAGCTTTCTCATATATATATATATATATATATATATATATATATATATATATATATATATATATATATATATGAATTTTCTCATTTCAGTTTTTGATAAGTTGATCAAATTTCTTGTGGCTTTGACTTTTTGCATCAACTCCTCAACTCTGTTAGTTGCTTTGATGTGTGGTTACCATATTGAGAAATGTTTTTTTTTTTTTTTTTTTAACAAACTATGACTGCTAATGAAAAGTGAATATTATACTTGTACAACCATATACAAATGATTGCAGAGCAAGTAAAATGAACCATCACTGACCATACCAAAGATCGGTCTTCATTCAAACAAGCAATGCTGTGTATGTGGTAGGATTAGAAGGAATCCTCCATGAACTCTTTCTGGGGAAATCAATTGATTCGAATGTGTACTGTTCCCCATTCAGCCAATTGAGAGCAGTAATTCATGGAAAGCGTCGATCAGGAATAACTTTGGAGAAAGAGCATAATATTGCATCAAGATAACAATAGGCTGCATGTTTCTTTGGTAACCAGGCAAAAATTCTTATAGCTTGTCTGGGAAGTTTACTGTATTAAGCTGATTTTGCACTTCCAGACTACCAGTTATTCCAGTCTTTCCAGAATTATAGAAAAAAAACATTTGATTTCAATCCACTGGAAGATTGATTACAAGACAGTTCTTTGCTGAGAAAGATAAGTTCTATGTGGATAGTATTATAAAGTTGTCAAAAATTCTTTTGTAAATCAAAATCATTTCAGTCACACAATACTAGAGAAAAATATCTTCTGGACAATTATGTACAAAATGCAGTCTCTGACTAAAAACTTAGTTGGAATTAAATTACAGTAATCTGCATCATTTTCAAAAAAAAATACCTCCATAGTCTCTATACATTTGAGATGTGGTCATGGAATTTGAAGAGAAAGGATGTCTATATATTAATTGATGTTTCTCTTCCAGGTAGTATTGTGCAAACTAGTTGGCATCTTATCTTGTAATATGATATGTATAATACAAATTATCTGAATAGATGGAATAATGAAAGCAAATTCTTAGTGTGCCTAACTTATTATAAAGCTCTTTCTACTCCTTACGATAGAAAAATTACTGTATGATATATTTCTAGGATTCTTTTTCTTTTCTTTTTCTTTTCTTTTTCTTTTCTTTTTCTTTTCTTTCTTCCTTTTTCTTTTCTTTTCTTTCTTCTTTTGCCATTTCAGGCATTGTATGAATTTAATTCTTTATTATATATTCACAATGTTTTAAGATTGGAACTTTTATCAAAATCCTATGACATTCACTTGAGACAATTCATTTTCAATGTGAACTATCATTGTTTTTGTATTTTCTTTGAACATAATATTGTTTTTAATTTTTATCTTTGCATTTCTCATCTGATTTTATTTCTTTCTTTTGCAAGTGCTGTGGGTAAGACCTGTTTGCTGATTAGTTACACAACTAATGCCTTTCCTGGAGAATACATACCTACTGTGTAAGTTGATTTAAAAAAAATTTTTTTTTTTTTCTTTTTTTTTGATTTACTTGCTTATGTATTACTATGGAAACTTTGTATTTTCTCTCCTCTATTGAACATTGAAATCCCAAATGATTCGGTCTATTTATCAATGATATTGTCTTGCATATGCTAAAAAATTCTGCATTTGCTTTTCCCCTTGTCAATTTGTTGGTCTATAACCAGGTGATTTATTTAAAGGGTCTTGAAAGGAGCTTTAACATTTCATAATTTGCTTGAAAAGTTGAGGTCAGGGGGACATAGAAGATAGAAATGAGGACTTATCTATGATGGTGGTAGTATGGACAATGGTACAATTATTGTATTATGAATGCTCCCAATATAATGATGATGATGATGATGATGATCAGCTCACAACACTGAGCTTATTGTAGCTAGCAATGTATGTAAAGGATTGGTTTCTTTAGCAACTAAAGAATGCTTCTTTCAGAAACTATTTATGGCTTCATTATTGAAGGAGGGAGGTAGAAAAAGTTGTCATTGGATTATAATTTGTACTTGTCGGTGGAAATGAAAGGTTAAAGCATTCAGATGAAAAAGTAGACTTCTCTAAAAGAATATCCCAAATAAACTAAACACAGTGCTTAGATACAAAATTAACCTTAGCTACACATTAGAAAATAGTTATGACATGAATTTGCTGGGGAAATTGAATGCTACAGACCTATTTTCAATTTAGTTACTTCCTTCTTGAATATAGCCAAATTTATTTGGCCAATGCCTTCATTACAGGAGCTAGAGTAGAGATACAGGCTGGCAGAACTATTCTTGATAGTATAAACTTTAATCAGTGAACAAAGTTTGAGTTTTAGCTAAAATCTGTTGTGTTCATTCGGCGCGAATATCCTTGGAAAAGTCATGAATCTACTTCTTTCTATGGTCTCTCTAATTGCCAGATGTCTCAACTAAATATCAAATCACTAGCATACCATGATGGTTGACTGAGAACAGTGTAAGTCAACAATTATGTGAAACACTCCCATACCAAATTTTACGTGCTCAGGCTGTAGCAGCAAAAATGTTACCCTCCTTTTTCATAGTTAGTCATGACAGTATCTAATCACAATAACCATCCCTAATATTTAATTTGTAATTATGGTCCACTTTTATTTATGTATCTTTTATGTTTGTAAATTTTCATATACATCAACATTTTTCTGGATTGGTCGTTTTATTTATCTAGATTAGATGAAGCATTATTAGATATTTTCAAGATAACATATAAACATCTGCTTAATATGAATAGAATGTGAAAACCAAAACTAGAAAGCACTAAGAGCACATACCTTTACCAACACCATTGTTTGGGGGAGTAATTGTAGGTGGATCTGCTGCAAAAACTTTTGAAGATATAGTTTCCTATTTGTCTATACAATGGCAATCTTGTGTGGCTTATAACTACGATGCAGGAGAGGTAATTGTGCATGGATACTCCCCAGAATTTAATTGGGTTTTCCTGTAGCCTATTGTTCACTTTACAAAATGTCATTGAAATTCATTGATATTTTGGGGGGAGATATTGTGGGAGCTAACTGAAAGATCATTATTTCGGTCTTCACCAGTAATGATTTATTTTATTGATTGTGGCATCCTTTTGTTGTGATAAGATTTTTGCTCATAAAGTGGCATGGTATATAATTCACAATTTCTATTTTGAAATATATACATCACCAAACAAATTTTGTTTTTTCTTTCAATTGAGTAGACTTAACCGACTTTCATTTCCTATATGAATTTTAATTTGAGTTTGATTTTGAAATATACATACAGAAAAAGGTTTGGGAAGATGATTTGTCTACTCTAATTATGTACTTTTTTTTTTTTTTTTTTTTTTTTCTTTTCTTTTAAACATTAGTCGATTTTTCAAAGAACTATCCTTATTTCAGCTTTATTTTTTCAAAATTTTGGGAAAAACGAAAGTTTAGTCATAATAAAATCGTGAATGAATTTGATTTTCAAATTAAACTAACCGAACTTTCATCTCCCATCTTGTAATACAGACTTTGATTTATTTTGAAATATGTGCATAATTATGTAGGAATCTACTCTAAAATGTAATCAGTTCTTCCTATTCAAATCCACAGAAATTAAGAAATATCGCATGGACTGTGATGAGCAGGAGAGTATTTTGAAAAAACCCGGAAAATATGTCAGAAAAAATCTGGATCCACCCCAAAGTTTTACAATCTCTTTCTTACCCCATTGCCCTCCTTTCTACAGAATTTAATTGGAAATATTTTGTGGGCAGAAAAACAAATAGATGCAACAGAATACATATACCTCTTTTCAGCTCTGTTGACAGGGATAAATGACCTTTGTAGTTGCTAACTAGAATTGCTTATATTTGTATATCTGGTCTTTTTAATCCTGGTTCCAAGTAAGTTTTTCTTGTGACTTTATGACAGTGGACCTTTATTACTTTTCCTTTCTGCTTTGACTACAGTATGAATCGGCAATGGACAATTATAGATGTAATTCATTAAAATGAATGTTTAATATTTGACCAAATTCAAGTTTCTAGAATGTCTTAGATTTGGGTGGAACTTTTTTTTTTTCTTTGACCTTTTTGTATGGGGAAAAAAAAAATATATATATATATATATATATATAATTATATATATATATATATATATATATATATATATATATATATAATCCCCTGTGATATAACAATGGTAGCACCTTTCCAAATGATGTTGGGAATTTCTCCTCTTTTCTTCCAGCTCAATGTTTTATCAAAATATTTTTCCTTTTTCCAACTAGAGTCTGGGGGTCCAATTACAATTAATGAAAAAAGCAAGAATTTCTCCTTGGCAATTTGCATCAATATGTCTGAGTACCTGTAAATTGTAATGAGTATCTTTGAACAGAAGTTATTAATACCATTTATATATTGCATTAAATTGCAAGACTGACATGAGAAAGGGCTTTAGTAAAGATTCCTTTCGAAGTACCTGGAAAGGCTATTTATGAATCTAGCTGAAGGGATAGAACCTCAATTTCGGTAGCTGTTTATCCTCACCACTGTATTTGTAAGTACATTGAAGCTTATATTAGAAATTCTTCTCTTGTCAGTTGTTATATACTTTTTAGTGATCAGTCCTTTAATTGTTGAATCTATGATTGTTGATATCCATATCAACATGAGGTGTTGCAATCCTGAATGTTTTTGAAATAGTTTGCAATAGCATTATGAAACCATGCCAATACAATTACACTACAATAAACAAAGTATTCCATAAATTTCGTGTCCACATGATTTTGCGAGTATATGAAATGTATGGGGACTTGCTGTGGTGGTTGAGATAACTGTACATTAATCACTTCTACCACTGGTCGGTGTTTAAGCCTATATAAAAGCCTAGACTTGAAGTGCTGATTTTCAAAGTGGGCAAACTTTCCTTTTTAGGATTGGTGACTTGTAATCTTCATATTTATCATTCATCCCATTTTGGCCTGACTGAAACTAAGTTTAGTAAATATCTACTCAAAATGTATGGTGTGACTTATTGCTTTGGGTAGGGGGAACAGTATTACTCAATGACCATTAGTGTCACTAAATGATTTATCTGAGTTTACCATTAAATGATCATTGCTGCACTGTGAGGATAGTAATAATTCCCCCCCCCCAAGCACTAAATAGATTCCCTTTATCCTGGAATTTGTGTATTGGGTTTGCTTAGATGCTTGCTGTTTTTATCCTTTTATGGCATTTGAACCATTTTAGTTGTAGCTAATACATTCAGTAAGACTTTTAATTTTATCTTGTGTGTGTGTGTATATATATATATACATATATATATTAGTTTTTTTCCCCTCATTGTCTAGTGATAACTAATTACCATATTTTGTCAATTTCTATATTGATTCTAACGTGGAAGAGAAGAATGTAAACCTTTTAAATATATTGTGCTTATTTTATTTTTATTTTTTATTTATTTTTTTTTTTCTTTCATTTTGAGATGAGTGAAAACATGACTCTAACACAAAAAGATTTGCACAGTTTATAGAGAAGATACTGTGAATGATCTAACATGCCTCAAGCGATATGTAAAGTTTCGTGCTGGAGATTTCTCAAAGCTCCATAGTTGGATATAATAGTTGAGATTGATAGCAATCAAATGGAAACATTACTTGAGACTAATCAACATATGATATGGGAGTTAGCCAACCTACTCAGAATATCCAAATCGAGTCTAGAAAATTATTTGCTCCAGTTATGTTAGTTGTTTGAATGCCTGACTTCCATATAGAAAAATGAATAGATAAAGCACTACTGGACCATATTTGAATGTGTTTGTTTGGCTTTTCTTTTTTTTTTTTTTTTTTTTTGTGTGTGTGTAAATAGATTCTGACAGGTGATGAAAAGTGGACATGGTGGTTCAAACAAAATGAGCCACCACCAACCAACCCAAAGGCTGGTCTTCATCTATAAACTGGGATTAGAAGGGTCATCTATGAGCTCCTTCAGAAGAACCAAATGATTGATTTGAACAAGTATAAGTCCAATTTGACCAATTGAAAGCAGCAACTGATAAAGTGTCCCTGAGGAATTAGTTTCGAGAAAGGGCATAATATTCCCTCAGGGTAACACAAGACTCATTCACAAGGTTGCACTTTTGGATTACTATTTATTTTGGTCTTTAGAGAATTCTCTTGGCTTGACTGAATACCCACTCTGTAAATAGATGTCCAAAAGGAATTTATGAAATTTATAAATGGAAAGCAAATAGTATTTTTTTAATTTGTTTTTAAATTTGACTTGATACCACTCCCAACTTTTGAAATGGGATCAATACTGAAAAGGCATTGTTAAGTTAAAAATGTAAGACTTAGCTCTAAAAAGAGGTAGGGCTAATGTTGAAAAAGGTAAATGGTTTAAAAGGAGAGGTATGCTTGACAGAGGGGGCATGATCCTGAAAAATATGGCGTAGGTAATGTTCAGAAGTGGTGTGGAGGTTAGAAAAGTAATCATGATGTCCAAAAGAAGGAGGGTCAATATTGATAATATGGGGTGAGGATTCCCCCTAAACTTTGACCAATAAATGGAGAGGTTCATCCTTTGATTTTGACCCCCTAAAAAGTTCCCCTCAATTGATCTTTAGAAGAGAAAGTTCATCCTCATTTTGACTACTTAAAATGAAGAAAAATTCACTCTTGGTTTAGACCCTGAGAGTGGAAAGTTTCTTCTCAATATTAAAATCCCTTAAAAGTGAAAAAAAATTCCTCTTTATTTTGACCCATGAAAGGGAAAAAAAACAAATTTCCTCTTTGATTTTTATTCCTATAAGTGAAAATGAATATTCCTCTTTTCAACCATTGAAAGGGATTTTCCTCCTTACTTTAGACCCCCCCCAAAAAAAATTGATTAAAAATTACCTTCAATTTCGATCCTTGAAGGGCTGAAACCGGGTTCCCTTCAATTTTGACACCAATAAGTGAAAAAAACAACACTTTCCCACTCAAAAGATGGGATAAAAATTTTCCACCCCCCTCAATTGTGTCCCCAAGTGAGATATTTTGATATCTGAAATTAAAAAGAACAATTCTTCAATTGTACTACATCAGAACATGCACCTATCAAAATGGCACTATTTAAGGTATTCCTGTATTATCGGTGTGGTATGATGTATGTGAAGAAATCTTTACCTTCTTGAATGAAGAATGCAAACTTATGTCCCATTTTGATTTCAAGAATTGATTTGAAGGAAAAGAATTTTTTTTTTCCATGTTTTTAAAGTTTGATCATTCCAACATAAATTATCATGTAAATCGTAGTTAGGGCTGTTGGCATGGCTGGACGAATATGATGAAAAATTTCAATTCTCTTGAAGACTGCAAAAAGTCTGTTATAGCAGTTTGGAGATGAAGATAGAAAGTTCTGGGAGGAATGAATTATGAAGTTGCCTGGAAGATGGCTGAGAATGATGGAACAAGACATTTTTACTTGATAAACTGAACAGTTTCCAACCAATTCAAAATTGTCATCCAACTAAGGTTGGAGGTATGTTGCAAGTCTTTATTCTCTCGAACTCCATTACCTAATCATAAGCTACAATTTATACATTTCAGCATAGAAACTTAATTATTGTCACAAAAATAAAAACCTAGTTACAAAATAAGTTTGTTTTCGTTGCAAAAAATTATAATTTTATCAAGTTTTTTCTGATTTATCTGCATCGAAACATTTTGAAAATCTTTTTCTTATTTCATGTTTAAATTATTACTTTTCTATTTATTTTTGTACCAAAAATGAACAAAATGTTTTTTTTATAAACGATGAGTAAACTTTCTGTTTTGGTGATATTCATTCAGTTGTTTTGCTGCAGTTATCCTTGTAGCATGCGTCTTATTGATTAGTAAACTTAATTTTTAAGCCCAAACTTGGAAATTATGCGTTGTCAGTACCCCTTCATAGGAAAAGTTAGATACAAATGCCCTAGTACCTTTCAGTATGTGTATCAGTACTTTTTTTTTTTCTTTACAAATACTGCAATAATACTCTTAACTGTGATAATTTTGGTCAGTATAATCATGAAACAAAACTCTTATTGTTTTGTCTCTAGTGAGGTTGATAAATAAATTCAATGTAGTTATTAAAATTCAAGCCTAGCTATGATTTCACCACAAGTCTATGCTATGACCATAATAGGTTTTTAGAACTTCTTTAAAAGATGTTAATGAATGCAACAAAGTTTGACAGCAATGCATTTGCCAAGAATTATCATTTCCTTTCTGTTTACAATTATAACCACTAAATAACTGCTTTCAAGACCAACTATCATTCACACAAAACTTTATACCCTGTCTTTGACCCCCCCCCCCAATATCTCGATAAATTCTGATATAACTTGGCTTCTAAAGTCCATTTGTTGGCATAACAAAAGTGTGGGTAGACTTGTGGTAACCCCAGTTATGACATCATAAGTCATGCTCTCCACTGCTTGGAGAGTTGGGTGGGGGTTGATTTGTAATTCCGTTCAAATCTTTTAGAAAAGAGTGCTATACCTTTTTGGAATGCTCAGTTACAGACTAGACCACAATACCATCACAAATGCCTGAATGCAGTTAAAGATTTGATTAAAATCTATTTTGACTAGATGTATATGCTCAAGTTTGATTCATTTGATTTTATTCAAATATTTTAGAATCTAAAAACATTGCTTTTATCTCATGAGATAAGTAAGGGAGGTAACAAAGTTAATCTTTGACCTCAGCCCTGTTCATTCCATTTATTGCTGTAATTTTTAAATCATTTTTACGTAACATTTATAATTATACTCTCTATGTGCAATGATAAAGTGACCAGAGCACCGCAGAATTTTTTGAATTCCTCGTGTGCAGAAAATCTTTAAAAGAAATTCCTTTAATGCTACTCTATTGTATTAGATACAATTCAATCTCTAGTGTCGCACTATCGTAGGTAGAATGGCAGTTCGGGGATGGATTCTTTGTTTTGTTTAAAATGAGGTTGTTATCAGGTATTGAGGATAGAATCTAAAACACTTCAGCCTTCAGTTTTATATTTCTGTGTCTTTATCTATTATTTTCTTTGCCACTTGTATATTTGTACAGCTGTCAATGTTCATAACTGAGGAATCGAGTTGTAGCTAATAGATTTGTTCTTATAGCTCTTGGATATATTTTAGAAAAAATACTCTTCTCTCACTATATTCCTACACAAATTTTAAGCTGACTACTTTTCAGAAAATCTTTCAAGAACCTTGTTTTCTTCCAAAACTTGAACCTCCTTAACTTTATAGTGTTCATTAAAACTAATTGAAAACCATTATAAACAGCCTACTGCTTCCTATAAGGTGCAGAAGTATGCAGTTGCCTTTTGCTAAAAGATATGTTGCTATATAGACAGGAATGTTATTAGTATGGGTTCTACTTACTGAAGCTTGTATTCCTGGAACTGTACCATTTGATATGTATTATGTACACAATACTCTTGTGAGCAACCTTGTCTTATGGAATTAATGCCAAAACTCTGTGTGTGCACATTTAATTATTTACAAATCTTCCATGTTTTTACCCCCCTTCCCCCCCCCCATTCTGTCATAGGTATGCACACATCAGAACTTTTTATTTTGAAGTTTATCAGAACTTATCAATAGACTCAAGATTTAACTACACACATAAGGCTATGTTAAAGGAAGTCTATCAAAAAATGGCAAATAAATTGAATGCATTCAATCTGCAGCTAAATATATAATTTTTTCTTTAAATATTCAGTGAAAAAATTACCGCATAATTTGAATGCTTAGAATTTAAACAGAAGAACATCCAAATTGAAATTCTATGGATTTGTGGTTATCCAAGAAGCTGTAGCGGGCATGCGTGTGTTATTATTCCATGTGTGAACGTGTATTCTTTGGATTGACACACAGCTTCATTTCAATCATGTATAATTAAGCCTTGTAAATGGGACAGCCCCAGAATCTACCTCTAAACTGATGATGAAATAGTAAATTAACAAAGCAGGTCCTTTCTAAGTGTTGTGTCTCCACAGCAGAATATACAGATAGTTGCTGCTAATTACAAGATTTATTTATAATTGACCCAAATAGTAAAGTGAAAAAATGTAAAAACCTTTCATTGTTTTCAAGCACTGGCCTGTTATTGGAAATGTGGCTTTCATTTTCATTTGGTCAGCAAATATATTCATTTTTTACAATGACAAAAACAATTATCTGTGCTGGGGTCAAACTCCTTTGTTTCTTTGAAATATAAACGGTAAACAAAACGATTAATTTCTCTGTACAATATTGTTCCTAAATCTCCTGTCCAACTTCAACTCCTGTTTTATTAGTTCTTGTGAATGCGATTTGCAAACTTGGGCAGAACAAATCGACTTGAGTTGGGCTTTGAAAGTGGGAATGAATTGTCATCAGTTTCAGCATACATTACTGTCATTGTTATTTGTATATGGTGTCACTGGTTTTTGGTCTGATCACAAAAGAAAAAAGCATACAGCCTAATGGCCAATGTGCCACTAGATTCTGATTTATATTTGATCCCAAGATCTACTAGTGTTTAGCAGAACACCTTGGACTGCTGAGCCATGGTAATTCATTGAAATTTGATATTTGTGCTAAATAACATGTTGGTTGGACAAATAACTAAAAATGACAGATGAATATATACTTTTTTTTTTTTTTCTCAAGTCGTTTTCATATTGTTTAATGGTTCTGTTATTGTAGTTACTGTTTTTGATAACATCCTTAGTAGCAAGGTAATTTTTGCCAAAAAGAAAAACAGATGAAATGTTAAAATCATATTTTTCATAACAGAAATTCAATGTTTACAAAAAAAATACAGACCTTACAAATGCAAGTTGACATGTCATGTCATCACTCTTTCTGTTTTCACTTCCTCTCTCTCTCGTCTTGAATTCAATAGTCTGAATTCATGATAATAAACTCAACTCTGGGAGTTTGACAACAGGATAGTTTTAAATTTTAGTCTCTTGAATATTTTCAACTTGAGTAAATGTTTACTCCTGCTTTTGTTAAAACCATTCAATTGATTCAAAAATATTAAATATCTGATCTGTTTGAAATATACTAAGCAAAATGCCACACTTTTGGTAACTTGAAAAAAAAATATTGATTTTGATTCTTTTGTTGGCAGATGAGGAAACACTGAAAATATCTTCTTGAAATAAGATTTTTGTAAAGTTGAAAATTCAAGTCAATGATTCCCTTTCATGATTACTTATGCTGGTCAGCTGTACATAGGGTGGTCATGGTTTTCATTACTTTTTTTGTGCTTAAAACTTAAGTCACTTCTCCTCAAATAATGAATTGTATTAGGGGATCTGTACGATCTAATGAATTGCCATCTGAATCCATGAAATTATTGGATAGATTTTTCTGAAGCTTTAAACTTTGAATCTTTATCATACAGCTTTTTTTTTTTTTTAATAGATGATCATATCTATGCCGTCACACTAAGAATGTCCTTTGATCTTAAAGTGACTTGATAAAAAGAAATTTTCAATGTCCTATTATGAAATATAATTCTCTCAACTTCAATTCTTCATCAGCTTTGCTTTAAATAGGGCTGATAAATTGCTCAAAATCTTTTGCACTTCACGTTGGTTTACATTGATATTTTAGTGGGTAAATGTTTAATGCACAAAGATTTCAAGCTAATAATGTCATTGCAGAATCATCAGATCTGATTAATTGATTTAAGTCATCCATATAGAATTGGTAGGAACAAGTATCTCCCAATCTTATAGCATTATTAGAATTAGCTAAATGACTATCCTTTTGACCAACTGAATTTTTTTTTCAATATAAAATGGTTGACCTTGACTTCGGAGTACCAAAAACTTCACATGTTTGTAGGAGTTCAATTTCCAGTAATTGGATCAGGTTCTCTCCTCCATATCCCCCCCCCCCTTAAAAAGTGTCCGTTTGCAAGAGTCCATCCGTCACTAAAGAAAATTTCACTGGGATCCCATTATGATCCTAGTATAGCGAGTCTAATTATTTTTTACCATGATTTGGCCAATGCTCATGTTTCATACAAATGCCAAATATATCCTCATCTTCAGTGTAGAATGAATACTGCAGTTTGACTGACTGACTGGCTAGCTGGTGCTTTACTGCTCCTGCTAATTTTCTGATGAATATTTGATCAATTATCTGAACATCTCAAAATTGGTACAGTCATTTGAATCAGTCTTCAATTTAGAAGTAGCTTAGCATAATGATTTGGTTTGCAGTATCAAGAAACTATAGATTTATTCTTACGTTAGGCTAGCTCTTCTTATTGACCATAGTATGAAAGATTATTTTAGTGTACTAAACTTGACCCTTTTTATAGTAGCCATAACTTTTAGTTGTTAAGGGTAGATAATTCTTGATGAAAAGCTGTTACTGTAGCTACTGATACTGTACTTGATTTTCAGAGCCAACAGGTTCAAAACTCTGGAGCTCATTATCGCCACTGACCCAAATCACCAACAGACAGCCGAACATATTCCCATTGCCATGCAGTGCGCTGATGAAACATTTTGAGTCTTCATCTCTTTTCTTCTGTCTGCAAATATATTCTTTGATTCTTCGTATCATAGTCAAGTAGACCCATATTGTAGGATAGAATGGTTAAGTATTATATCAGCCATCTTCCTGGTTCCAAGGTTAAAAAAAAAAGATACTAGTTTGCATCGGAAAATCTTGCTAGTTTCATATTCTGGGGTTTTCTTGGTTATTTCAACTGAAATTTTGTAAAGTTTGTCAGTATGAAACAACCAATTTATACTGTATAAGAAACTTTCAGAAGTTTTAGTCATCCCCTCCCCCATTGTTTTTTCCCTCTTGGAAACTTTGAGCAAACAAGGACTAAGCAACTGTGGTTCAGTTATAAGCTTGTATGGGGCCTCTAGCATATGTTATGAAGGGTTTCTAAATTTTGACAACATATGATGAATATTAGAACTTTTTTTTACTTGAATAGTGAAGTAATCCAATTTTTTCACTTGCTATACAGCCAGATAATATAACAAATGTCTTTAATTTCAGTCATCGATAGTATTATTAACTTTGAGGATTTTTTTTTTTATTTATTTATTTTTTTATGACACACTTTCATTTATAACTATTGGAAATAACCCCAATTAATGATAATAATTTTCTAAAATTGCTTACTTGAAACATGCTGTCACTCAAAAGTTTGATAAGTGGTCGTAGTAAACATCTGATTTTCTTTTTTTTTTTTTTTTTTTTTTTTTTTTTTCCCCCCTGACAGTGACATGTTGATTACTAATCTGAAAATTAGTAACCTTCCTATCAATTTATTTTTGATAATTTTCTTTCTCCTTCTCAATAACAGATTACAATAAAATTCATGGGTTACTTTTTTCCAATGTTTTCATCTACATGTGTCGCTTTGTTGGTGAAGTCCTTTCCTAACCACTATTTCCTTTCAGACTTCAGAACTGCATGTGTGAAGTTATCGCTTAACAAATTAATCTTTGCCTCTTTATTGGAAGTCAACTGATGTCAGCATTTTCTCACTCAATTGATTTAGTTTTGAATTGGTAATCAGTATCACAAGATGTTGTATGCTTATATATTTAATCCCTGAGTGTCTGTCAAGGCTTTTTAATTGCCAACTAAATTCTTGGCAAAAATAACTGAAGTATTCTTTATTAAAAATAATGATTTTACTTCCAGATTCGACAACTATTCTGCCAATGTAATGGTTGATGGTAAACCAATCAATTTAGGATTGTGGGATACAGCTGGCCAAGAGGATTATGACAGACTCAGGCCTCTATCATATCCCCAGACGGTAAGGTTTTATTTTGTATTGAAACGCTTTGCAATGTTTATTTCTAAATAGAAATTCATAGTTGAGAATAGGTTGCTATTGTTATTGAAAAAAACTTTACCAATTCAGCAAAGAGAAATTAGAACAGTTTGAAATTATTTCTTAAACGGTTCACATATAGGAATAAGTAGTGATGTTTGTTTGTTTTGTTTGTTTGTTTTTTTTTTTGTTTTTTAATGATTATTGATTGTATTAATTTCCCCCCCCCCCACCTTCATTATATGCAGTTCACTCACTTGTAGCTGGCTTGAAAAGCACCCTGGATTTTTACGGTTACAGAAATGAGTTATAGGTGAAGAGTGAATTGCATCCCCCCCCCCCCCCGGTTTTGTTAAACTAATGCAACTTTTCACAACTCCACATGCTAGTGATCTAGAATTGATAGTTATCAAGTATACTAGAAGGTTGAATGAAAGTGCAAAGCTGGAGATGCTGTCTATAGTTTGAGAAGGATCATTAACATGTTACAAAGTAGGATTCAGGTAATGTTGATTTCTACCTCTTTCCTTGTTGGGCTTGGATTTCCAAAACTTGTTCCTGATAAGTAGTGGAAGCCGCATCAGGTTGAAATCTGCACTTACCTGACATACATTCAGTCAAAATATTGATATGGCCTGCCTCCTTGATATTTTTTTTTTTTCCCCTTCAGTTTCCAAGTGTTCCCTGTCTATTGTATATGATTTGTCCAAGAGAGGGAAGTGTTAGCCTTTTTCTCTCCAAATATGTCAAGTCAAAACTTGGGAGACCTGCCAGTTATTCCAAGCCTAACAAGGAAAGAGAAAGAAATCTACATTACCCAAATCCTCCATTTTAACCTAGCAACCATTGGAAAATTCTGTTTACCACCATCACATTTGGATATTATACCTGAAGGCTGTAGAACGAATTGATCAAAACATTGGTTATAACACAAAGAACAGAGTGTTCAATCCAAAAAATCTGTTGTCTGTGTTGAACAAAAGAAATTGTGTATTCAAAATCCCTCTGATTGGATTGGTCATTGATATAGACGTACTTAAATTTCATGGATCCAACTCCTGATGAACCATACTGAAAAATAAGACCATAACCAATTGAAATAAAACTGCCGTAAACTTCCAAATGAAGTTGAAATTAAAGGTCCTGTTATGTTCTATTTGGCTGCTTGGAACTTTATCTCCTGGCCTGATTGGTGAAAAAACCTGGTGAAAATTTATCTGTATTAATGGCTTACCTTGTGAGATTAACTTGCTTACCATTGCTCTTTGATTAGTGCCCTGACATTTGGTTTTCAGTTGTTAATTATTTGGTTATTATACAGTGATCTGTTCTGACTTGTATCTTCATACTGTCACAAAGTTTGGGCCATCTTACCCTCTGGCTTTTTCAAGTTTTTATTGTATTCTGTATCTTCAAGGAATTTCAAATGGAACGTTTTATTCAATCCACTCATAAGTGACACTTCTGAAGCCAACCATCCGGATGAGATGTGTAGATGACACTTCCATAATCTGGCTTCACCAGAAAGATGTCAAGCACTGCTGGAACATGTTGACTCCTTTAAACTTTGATTCTGTTCATAATGGAAATGTAACTCCACAACCTCACGTTTGTTTCCATCTCACCCCAGATTTCTAAGCCCTCATTGTGTTTTGAAGAAACCCCCCGCCCCACCCTGAAATCTGCTGACGAAGGGTTAGAGCAAAACCTCTTCACTGCATAGAGGTCTCTGTTACACACAGAAACAATGCGCATTCTAAAATGATGTAACAATGGCGATATAGCAGGAACAAAAAGTTTAGTGTTGACAGGGTTACAGATCTAAGTTTAACCTACCCATTGTCTCAAGTTCCACGATTGGTGAGGTGATTCTATCTATGTACAGTGGTAAAAAGGATGTCTGGTCTTGGACATGGAGGCTATCCAACTTGGTATTAATAGACGGGAGTGCTATACCTTTTTAGGCACCATTACTTAATTTTAGACAGTTCAATATCTTTCTAATGTACCTTTTTAGATTTGACCAATTCCTTTTATATTCTGATTATATCAGTCATTCTTTTCATATCCTTCTGCCATGATGGTAAAAATTCATCTATTCTGGATTTTTTAAAGTGTTGTTGGTACCTCCATAACCTTCTCAGCTGACAATCCGGATTGTTAAAATTTTCCTATCTCACCTGGTTGTGATTGGTGTGGTTTTACCTTCAGGCAGCCTGTGACTGATGAATGTCTCAAGATCAGATTGAAACATCTTGGGGATTTATCTATTCCGGATTTTCCCAAGTTTTAGAATTTCTCAAATCTAGATATTTTTATTCTTTTTAATTAATCAACTGGATTTGTGTTGTCTGAAATTTGGCCTGTGACTAATTTATCTCCAAGAAAAAGATTCTTACCTTTTCTCGTTAGGCAAGATAAGACTTTTGGTATTGTCTATGAATTAGTTCAGTCCCACTGTATCATCTTGAGAAAAAACACCATTCGAAATCCAGACTCCAGTTAGAAAGTATGTTGGAAAGGATTCAGGGAATCTGTGGCCTCTACAAAATCAAGACAATATTCAAAAGCAGTTCAACACCTAACCAAAGTCAAAACTCCATCAGAAGAGAAAGACTGAGAACTGTATAGCATTCCATGCAGTTATGACAGAATACAAAGGTGGGATCAACTTCTTCCTTAAAGTAAAGCATTAAGGCCATCAAAAAGCTGTAATTGATGGGAACCCTGAAATCAAGCAAGACCGTTTAATGGAACAAAATTGAAAAATATAGTGACTGGAAGGATCTGTGCATATGCAATGCTAATAACCTCCTCAGTAGTCCTAAGATAGAAATTAACATTTGATAAGGAAAGAACAGACGTTAGGTTTGAGGCTCCAAAATTCCAAAACATAATAGTTCTTTGATTGGTTTTTGAAGAATATCCAGTTACCTGATGGTCTTGACTTCAATCTCAGGTTCAGACAGTATGTCTTGTGTACTGTTTTTTTAATGGGTAAAACAAAGATGAATTAAGCACATGTGCTCTTATAATACTTGGCTTACAGATTAAGAAAGATGTCTTGAAAATTTTCAGTTATACTGAAGTATTGATTCTTCTAAGGAAAGAGCTATATAAGCAACCTCTGATAAATGTGCTTCTGATCAGCACAGTTTCAATTGATGTGCTAAAAAGTTTTGATACGAATATTCAAATAGCATTCCCTAAAATTTGGTGCGGTTATTAAAGGTGAATTCAAAATTGTTTGCATTAAAAATGTATTTTCTATTTTACTGTTTTGAAATTGACACATTAACAACAACTTTCTCACCTTACCTCTACTGATTTTAGCCCATTGCTGAAAAGGGGGTAAAGGATCTTACAGAAATTTTGTATTATTTCTCGTGTATCTACATATAATAAGAAAATTGCATTTAATAATTTGGAGATTTTGCAAGAGGAGTCGACTCTATTACACGTATTTAGTTTTTAAGTAGTAAACTGTTGCGCTATTTCAATTTTCTATCATTTCCTCATTTCATTGCAGAACAAAACCATCAAAATGATGAGTATGAAGTGGTGAACAAAAGTGGCTCTATGAAAGAGTCAATGTGATTACTTCAAATGAATAACTAGACGTGATGAAAAAATTTTTTCTTTAAATATATGAATGTTTATTTTAAAGCAAAACTTGCACATGACTATAACATGGCTGAGTCAACAATTCAAATGATTTTATCCCAAGCGAATGCTTAAAATGGAGAAATCACCCTCTACTCGAAAAATAAGCCAGCTACAAGAAATTGCTTTTAATGATACAAATAAAAAGATCACTCTATCTGTATCAAAGATTGCAATCAGCAGAGAAACCCTATCATTACTGACGGTATTGGAGCCAAAGTTTCAAGTCTCTTCTCTTCATTGAAGGAAAATGAAACGGGCGGAGAGAAGGTTGAAGCTCTGGATGGTTTAATTGTTTTAAAGTGAATTGGCTTGCATAATGTACGAATAGCAACCAAAGCTACCCATGCAGATGAAGAGGCAGCAAAAAAATATCCTGACATTTTAGAGAAAATTGTTGAAGGTGACCCTTACCGCCTATGAATCGGGGGCATAATTACTATGTTTAAGGCTTACTACCTTAAGAAAACATTCAAAGAAGGAATAAAAGTATCAACTGGAGAGAGCCCGATTTCTCTGACAATTTTGAAAAGTTATATTAGGAATACAATTGAAACATTTACTATTCATGACTCACTGAGAACTCTCTAGAAACAACTTACCACACAGTGCCAATGATTTTTGTACATTTTGCTCAACAAATAAACTTGTCCCAAAAAACCACAACAATCTGAAAAAACCTTAGTTTCGATGAATTGAATGAAGAAAATGTCAAAGAATTGAGAGAATCATAGTTAGAGGAGCTTAGCTACAATGATTTGGTAAATTTTAAAAAGTCAAAGGAGCTACAAATGATGCATTAAATGAACATTCTCATCCCTTTGAAGAAAGATCACTCAAAAGGAATTTGAACGATTGAAACAGCAGTTGTAGCAGCCAATTTGGAAGGAGCTCTGTGCTTATACTGCGAGAATGCACAAAAAAGGAAGGAAAAAACTTATAAAAATACCCTCAATAATTTTTCATTTTAGTAAACATTATCCAGAATTTTTTTTAAAACAATCCTTCATGTACTGAATAATCGTCTTGATCATTTGAATTCTCTGAAAATTTGCTCCGGAGTAATTACATTGTTTCCCATAGGTTTCTGGTTTTTTAAGACCTAATAACCATGTTAATTAGGTGAGAGTGTAGTCCCGTATTTACCCCACTATGGGATTTCTTCTGTGTAATGAGCCTAATATAATGTCACAAGTGGTAGTCTGGGTCTTCAGTCTTCTGAGATAAGTAACAGTTGAAACAATAATTACATTCATGTTCTGTTAAACTCCATATAGTTGACTTTTTTGCTTCATAAAAAGATTCCCTCACCCAAAACTGATGAGTCATGTACCTGAAATCATGTACATAAAAACTCCTTACTAGTTTACATAGTTGCTCGATGTCAACCTACAAAAGCGTCAGATTAGTAAATAAGTAAAAAAAAATATCACTGGCATTACTACTGTGTTTTTAATCTGCTCACTTAAGTTAGAAATGAAAAATCAAGAAAAACATGATTTAAAAAGATTAAGATGTATTTACAATCACTTACATTAGCCAATTCATCACTCTCCTTGTAAAAGTTGCCTTTTACTCCAAAACAAATATTCTGGAAGAAACATAGATCAGATTCAGTGAAAGCAGTTCAGTTCAAATTAATTTTAAATGGTATCTATGTACATCTAATATTTTTCAGAGATTTAGAAAAAAAAAATTTTTTCTAAATAGGAAATCACAAATACCAATTCTTAAAAATAAAGAAAATTAAACACTAAACAAATAGTAAAACAAATTATTGTTGGAATCAAAGTATTTTCAATCTGCTTTCGATTTTTCTTAAATTTCTAAAATAGCAAGAAAAAATGCATGACTTTTTTAATTTTTATTTTTTTTATAAAGTTTAATTTGGTTCAAGCGAACATTTGTACGTCAATCCCCCACTTAATTGCTGAATTCATTTATAAAAGATACTTTTTCTCTGGAAGGAATGAAGGTCAGATCCCATCAAAGCAGCTTATACAACGCACAAAAAATTATTTTTCATAGATAAATCTTTTTTTTCTCTTCTCTATTTTCTCTTTTAAATCAATACCCATGTTTTCTTTTATTTTATGGTATTGCGATCTTCCTACATTATACAGCTTTGACACACATGATATGAGCCCCCCCCCTTTTTTTTTTCAAACTTTTGCCTTCCAATGCTTCCCTTCTGATATCAACCCTCCTTTTTTGATATTACTTCCCCCCCCCTTTTTTTTTCTTCCAAAATTTGCTCTCATTTTAGCACTAGCCTCCTTGACCCCCCCCCCATGATCACCACTTCTAAGCAGATTGAATAGGCCAACTCTGATTGCTAGGTGGAAGAGTTGACAAACCCAGTTATAACACGTACACACATGTTCAAAATCCTTAATGACTGCGAATTCATTGGCAATAAGATTTTGTGCTTATTTGAATATTATAAACAAAACATTGTAATGTTGATATATAGTCAAACTCCAGTTCAGACCTGAAGTCGAGTTTTTGGAGGGTTCTTTTTCACTGTAACAAGAACAATCCTCACCAAATTTAAGGGAGTGAAAATTGAACATTTCTCAATTTGCAATCACTATCAAGTGATCGGTAGCCAACTCTCTTACCAACAAAGCCAAACTGACAAGTCTTGTATATCTATAAAAATTCGTCGTACAGATACTCAAAGGGCTTATTTCATTCTAAAAATTGTTTACATTTATACTAAAGATTTTCTTCATTTCCTTGTGCAGTGAACTACAGTAATCCTCTTCAGTAGGTGGGCTTTTGACCCTGCTGTAGCCAGGCTTGTTTACACTTGATGTTGAAATCTCATTTTATGTATCACTAACTAGTAACACAATTTTCAAATTCCAGTTAGCTTTGCTAAAATCTAATTTGAATTTTCTTATTCAAATAGTCAACTTTTTGACACTTGATTTTAACTTAGACTGCACTGCATGATCCTTCCGAACTTTTAAGGGAAATGAGGATGAAACTTATGTTTAATGGCTTTATGATGGTGTATGATTATTTTAATATCTTTATATCTAATATTTTTAAAAATCCAATATCCTGCAAGTAGTTTACTTTAAAATGTCTGACTGATTTATTGTACCATGTGAGAAAATGTTCAGATGTTGTATTTTCATGATTCTAATGCATATTGCATTAAATGATGAATCTTAAATACTTACCAATTTATGATGTATAAAGTTTCTTTCTGTGGTTGCTTTACAAATAAGTAAACAAAAGCTCTCACGTTTTGTTCATTCACGCTATAAGTATTTTTAGGAATATCCATGTGCATATTAAAATCAAAAGCTAAGTATCAAAGCTTCAAAACAAAACTTGAATGAGCATCCCAACTGTGAAAATATTGCAGGTGAAACTTGAATTTTTTAAAATTTTTTTTTCTTCAAATGCAATTTCAATAGTTTTTCAACATCAGTGGTTGTGTTCAAACACCATGACCTATTCAGATATGATCTATCATATTATGCATCAAAATCATTATGCAATGTGTTCAGACTTCAAAATGTAAAAGCTCTAAAAATAACTGAAATATTGTGAGCAAAAGTTTGTCATACTTTGAATTTGATTTTCTCAACATATTAAAGATGGCTTGTTGGGCACTCATCTTGCGTAGCCACTCATGTCAACTATAACTTTTAATTGGGTTAATGAATCAATAAATGCAACAATTACACTTTGAAAATTACAGAAATGTTCAGTTTCCCTTTTTGGTCAAACCAGCTACTCAAGGACATAGCTTGCAACTGAACATTCTGAATTATGACATTTGTGTTTGTGTTTTTCTCCCCTTTTTCGAATTCAGTGTTGTTGGGTATAAAAATTTAGCTTTTGTTTAAGTAGATTTAAATTTCTAAGGTATAAAGATTTCCCCAAGTGTTATAATGTATTTGATAATTTCTTCCTACAATTTTTCTTATGAACTTAAAGTTTATGAATAAAAACTTGTCTGCTACAATCTGTAATGAGCCATTGTGGTTTTGTTTGAAGAAAAACTTATGCTATAATCTTTCTTAGTTAAGAATATGTATGCATTACGATAAAATGATTGCAACATGATACTGTGTGACTATAGTATTAGTATCATGAAGTAAAGATTAAAGGATGTCATTCTTGGAATCCTAGCTCTATCATAATACAATGTTTTTAATCTGGTTTGACACTGCTAATTACCAAGAATAGTTAGTTTTCAAATGTAAAATCTTTATTGTCCAAAATATAATTGTCAATATTATTTTTTAAAATCCTGCTTGAACCATATTTACCATCCATCTTTGAATATAAATCTCAAACATTTTTTTACTGTTTATAGCCCACTTTTCTCTTGTGACTTTTGTTGACAATATGACAGCAATTCACAGTTACCTAGTATTAGTACAATCACCTGGGCTTCGTCTTTTCCTGGTTTTACTCTTCTCTGGAAAAAATGCTAGAAATAAGTATTCATTGAACCATGATTTTTATGGACTTCCGGTCTACAATTGTTATGTTAGAAAAACTAGTTAAAGTAGTAGTCATGATTACCTCCAGAGGAGCAGGTGATAGTTATTCAAAGATCAGATGCACACTCATGCCAATGACAGACCAACAACCCATTAACAACAACAGTTGCCAGCTAGTCGGCAGTTTTTTTCCATTGTAGAATAAAAACTGTTGTGCCACAAAGGAAAATATAATGCTTTGTGTGTACAGGCTACTTGTTTCCTCCCATACAAGGACGGACATTAGGTGCCTGATGTAGAGCTATGATTAGCCAGTTACTTTTGCAAGCTGTTGCTTGTAGATTTGTTCCTCACAAGATGCTCTGTTATTGCAACCTTGTGTCAGACTCAGTTTGTGTGAGAGTGTATATACACAACACACACACACACACATATATAATGTACTCTGTTTATTCGCTTCTTTCAACTCTACAGTTAAGTATATTAAGAAATGGATATATATGATCTGACAGAATGATTATAAATTGCGTTCTATTATATAGAAACTTGTGATCTCCCGTCATTTCAAAGTCAATGTACCACTCACCCTAGACAAAGTAAATAAAATCAACCATTGAAGAAAATAGGGTCTGCAGGAGGAATCAAACCGACTACCAATAGGGTAGTTGTTTCAACATAGACTGCTAGGCATTGGTGCTTCTTTTAGTATATGCCAATTACTCATTATACATGTTAATTGCAGAAACAGATTAAATTTCTTGGAGCCTTTATGATAAATGATCTTATTTAGCTTGGGTGTTTTTGATTCTATGATAAACTTTATAGTACAGCGTGTTGAAATTCCTTTTTATACAAAGTATATAAATGTGTACGAATGAATTAGGTATACTATTGCTATGTATGGATATATTGCATTGTTTCTAGAATCTAGAAAAAAAAACATCTTAATCAAGAAATAAGATTTAAAAAATCAGTATGATTCAAGTATGGAGTGTATGCTTTTTCTATTATTTATTTTATTATCTACTTTAAAGGAAATGAGTTCACATGCAAATATTTTGTCTAGGTATCTGTTCTTTGACTTGTAAGAATTCTTTTCAAACGAACCTTGCTAGAACAGTGTATTAGAATATTTTTTGCTGTAATTATTTCTCCTGATAATTCTTCTTCTGAAAAATTTAACCACAATCCATACTGTTATTTCTAAGCATACATATGCCCATATCTACTGAACAAAGATGAATCAATATTCTATCTTACTTGAGGTCTCTTGGCAACTAACATTTTTTTTTTTTTGTCTCCTACTCAAATTTTCATTAGGGTACGATAAAATGATGCTTGGCATTGTATTATACGTAAATGTGTTAATGCAATGAAGCTGTTATCTTCATTCATATTAATGTGTATTTCATAATTTTTCTCTCATTATTCATACACATTGTTGATAATAAAAAAAATCTAACATAAATTGGGGCTCTTATTTGAAATTACTGTAACAATGGTAACCCACTTTTAAAGGCATACTGTGTATGCAGGTGTGTATATGACACATTTAATTTATTTAAAAACAAACAAAACAGTGCATATATACTGCATCCAATATACTGATATTATGACTAACTATTGGGTCTTGAATGATTTGCAGAGAACCGTAATCCTAATACTTTAGTGAACTATTTGTTTTATAGTCTGGCATATACATAAAACCTTTTTGAAATAAGTAAAATATATCCATCCTTGAAATCAATGGAGAAACTTATGACTATGAAACACTTGAATTGTTTTTTTTGTTTTTTTTCTTCCTTGAAGATCAAGAGCAAATTAAGTTAGTTAGGATCTGTGGTGACATTAGCAGACTTGATAATATAACAACCAAAGTTGAACAAGAAACTGCCATGCCCAAAACCTTTTATAAATTTTCAATATTGCAAATGGTGTAGTATATTAATCTTGCTCTATTTCATGGTGTATAGTTTAGGATCCTGCTCTTGCTGGAATATGTTGATCTAAGTGTGTGTATGTGCACACACATGATTGCATGGGAGTAAGGGTGTTTTTGTTTTTTTTAATTTTTTTTTTTTTTTTCTTCAATAGCGCTAAAAAAAACTAAATGTATGAAGTTGGTGTTGATGTTCAGTCTGTTACTAGGTGCTGATAGACAACTACATAACTTTAGCACTAAATAAAAAATCTAATGACATCACTGAAATAGCAATATTAAATAATCATATATCTTGCATAGATAATTAGCCTAAATTGTACTATAATTCACCAAATGTCTGGCATCTTCATGATATAGCGTAATTTGAGGACCATTCAGCACGTGCCCATGAAATTCTCTGTGAGTACTAATGGAATCCCCATGCATATTTTTAGAAAGTTAGTTTTTTAAACCCTTCCCCCGAAATATTGTGGGGTCTGCATTTGTGCTCGCGTCGATAATGATATGAATTCCATCTATTCATCTTGCTGTCATTTACCTATCTTTTGTGAAATCCCCACCAGATATTTGAAATAAGTTTGATCCAAGAATTCATGATTTTCAAGTGTGGTATGATTCAATGTACACAGTTCAAATCCATGATCTCCATATAGGGTCACAGGCCCTACTTAGGTCTCTTGCAAGAGCAATCTGAAATTCCTGCTCATATGGCATGTTTTCAGCTAATGAAATATACTTGGTGCTTATGGCATTGCCAGAGATACAATGGAGGCTGCTCAGGTACATTTCATTATGAAAATAAGTTCTGGTTTTGTTCGTTTTTTTTGGTGGGGGTGGGGTTATGATTTATTGAATGTACATTGAACATGCTTATAAATCATTTGAAGGCCCAACCAGATTGTCTTTATCACTATATCAAAATTGGACTTTTTTTTTTTTTTTTTTTTTTTTTGTTCGTTTTTATTTCCAATTCTACGTTGACCCACTCTTCAAGTATTGGAGAAAGCAGTGTGAAATCAGAAAGTAGCTAATTCTCTTCATTATCACTGTTACCCTTCATCTTTTTTTTTTTTTTTTTTTTTTTTTTTTTTTTTTTCTTCCCATAGTTGGTAAAAGGTTTTTCCTGAAGGGAATGAACTAAGCATTGTTTACTGTTTTGCAAAATTATATTGACCCTCATGCATGCATTAATGAGTTATATCATCTAAACTAATCCTTGTTGAATTTTTTTTCTTTTTCTCTACAGGATGTGTTTTTGATTTGCTTCTCCTTGATTAGCCCAGCAAGTTTTGAGAATGTGAGGGCAAAGGTAAGTAATTAGTTCTCATAGTGTTATTTGTCTACAGGTTAAATGACATGCCTTCTACGTATTTTTGTAATCGGTTTCAAATATTTTGTTCAATCCAAGGGACCTAACTTTCATTTTATCATAGGTCTTACATAAATTAAATGACTCCATCAATGAAACTAATTTTTGTACTTGATAATAAAACCATTGTTGTAATTGAAGTTCAAAGGTACATTTTTCTTGTATCAATGAATGTTTTATTGGTATTTGCTTTAGCTTGAAGAAATGAAAATTCAAAATAAATTTTAATAAATTTTAGTTCTACATTCTTATGGCAAATAATTAGTTTTTCTGATGCAATCTGTTTATTTATGCAATTAAGCTCGTTCTCCAGCTTGTTAATTTATTATACAAGCATGTAATGGATAGTTGCTTTGACTCCAGTTTTTTCTTTTTTTTACTACCAGCTAGCCCTAATTATTTATTTAATTGTTGTGTGTGGTTAAGCTGAATAAGTCTGTACCAGACAAGAGGCTACCTTTCTATTCTATAATTAAAAACTTATCACAAAGTACAGTTAAACTTCATGCTGTGAAGTATGTGAACAGTTTCTTGCTTTGTGTGTGTGTATAACTTCATTAAGAATTTGTAAAGCATTTTTTTTCTTTTTTTTCTCTCTCTCTCCAAATTGCCTTTTAACTGAGTAAGATAAACCAGCATTAATTTTGTAGCCTCGACCTGCAAATAAACTCTATATACACTCTTGATTTTACACCCTTTATATTGCTAACTATATACTCTAATCAATATTTTTGATTAAAATGATTAACTTGGCTCCAAGTTTTCAAGTCTTAAATTGTACTATTTTTTTCAATGATCATTTTCATCTATTTTATATTGTTTTTAAAAACTTATGCAAAATATTTAGTCTACCCAGAATAACTGTACTTGTAGTCAGAGCCAATGTCTGATACCATTTTGTAAGTTTTATTTCTATAATTGTCAAATGTAGAAGAGTCTTTTGGGATAGGCCTAAAAACTTTTTCTTGATATTTGTTTGTAAATGGTTGAAAGCTAGTTAAATGGTTATTCCCTTTTTCTTATTGCTTATTTTTCTGTGTTAATTACTGTATGACATGTCTTGGTGCTATCATGTAACCTGGTAGTCCTTATTATTTACTATGATTATGGTCTTTCTGAGATGTACTTGCATACAAATGTATGTTTGTTTTTTGAAGATATTTGGACTGATTTCATTCAATCTTTTCTGTTAAGTGTTTTGTTTGTTTTCATTTATTTTATTATACACCTAGTCACAAAAATGGCTCTGAAAAACACTAGATACAAAGTTTTAGCAAATCATAATTTTGTTTTTTGCCGAAAAGTTGCTGTTATAATACATGCCTAAATCTCATCTGACCCTGCAAATGTCCATAATTAGAAATTTTAACTTTCTGAGTGAAAATATCAGTTCCTGAAAAAGAATTAGGTATTAAGGCACATGTCAATTGCCGTCAGAAATAAATTGCTTTTGAGTAAGTGTCAGCTCCTTTCATTGTACAACTTTCATTAAACATGTAGTTGAGGAAGAATTTTATGGTGGTGTTGAGTATATTGAGCATGCACAATAGTGCCGTACCCTTAATACAATTGAGTTTTTACACCAAGTAACAACTTTATTTTGTAATAACTTTTACAAAACTCAACAAATTCTTATATGACCAACATGTTGGATTATATTCTAAGTAACTTTTTGTATTGTACCAAATCACAAAAGTTGCTTAGAAAAACACTTGATACAGAGAATCAACTAAGTTCTCTTTTCTTTTTTTTTTTCCGCAAGTATGCGGATGTTATTGTAAAATCTTGAAAAACCCTGAACAGAATATTTTAATTTATAATCGAAAAAATATTGATACATTTGCTACATTACAAAACTGTTAGCAAGACTCGATTAACTTCTGCCGACAAGGTTGGAGCAATTAATGTATCTTTCTGTCAGTCCTCAATGAAATTTTGTGGAAAGGTGGACAATGGGCTTCAGAAGTACAGTTACCTCTCTTATGTTGTAGCTATCTACCCAGACGACTCAAAATTTCATGGAGAAATTTAGGAGATGATGTGGAACCTGGGCAATAGGCTAGCAAAAAAGTGATTGAATTTTGTGACGGATCCTTGAACCATTATCTCCCTTACATCAGATACATGTCCACACCACACAATATTTCAAAGTTCTTGACTTCAGTTGTTTTGCTTTTTTTTTCCCCCATTTTCCTTTTGCAATATGAATATTTTGAGACAAACTTGTAGATTTATCTGTGGAAAAAAAACCCAAATAAGAATATACCTCTGACCAAAAAGTCTTCAGTGAAATGTCATGCAAAAAACCCAATTCAGCAAAAAGGTTTTCACTGATTGTCCACCGGATGATGCAACTGTTGGTTAAGTGTGTCGGCAAAACATTTGGACACATACTATGGGAATCTTATTAACTATGGTGATTATTTACCTCCCCCTTAGTTGGAAGTGTGTGTGTGTGTGTGTTATCCCAAAAAGCTTCAAATTTTGTTGAAGGATGGGCAATGGGCTACAAAAGTGATCAAATTTGGAATATCCATGTACAGTTACCTCTGTGGCTCAGATCCAGAACTTTTTTTTTTCTTTTGTGTTGGAAAGATTCTTCCACTACTCAAAATGTCTGATAACTGCAAAGGTCTCCAAAAAGTGCGTCAAGGGAGAAGTGGCTAATTTATGAGGTGGATCCAACAATTTGTTTTTGTTCATTCTTTATCAGGTGTGCAGTGTTGGCTGAGGCATGCACTCAGTTCTTTCTAGTTATCTTAATTGGAATTAATCTGAGGCAGATGGTTCATTGGTTTTTGCCTTGATGGTTCTATTCATTGATTCTTATTTGAAGTGCGTCTCTATATTGTATATGAAATACAGCATTTTATTCAAAATCTTCACCAAAATCTTAGTTCAGTATACCTGACCATCACTCAAAGAGGAAAAAAAAAACAGATTTTATTGAAAATTAGACAAATGTATAGCTTTGAAAAAAATTTATTCCTGAACTAAAATTTTCATTTGTGACTTGGGTTTCAAGTTCAATTTTAACATTAGTTAATGCATCAGAAATAAAAATGATTTTACTTTAATTTTCTATTTTTATGATTCAAAAATATCTTGATCTATAAGAGATAAAATTTCTGATGGAAAACTTGGTAAACATTTGAGAAAATGCAAATACTGAAGTATTCAATTAATTAATTAAGGTAATAATGCTACCTTCTGTCATTGAAGAGACAACCAACTTGTGTAAATTGCTTATCGCAGTGAGTGCCAATATCAATTAAGATTTAGACAAAAGTTGAAGGTTTATTCTCAATATTTGCCAAGACTTGTACTTTTGCTTTAAGACTTATATTTTTGTCTTCCAGTGGTATCCTGAGGTGTGCCATCATTGTCCAAACACCCCAATCATTTTGGTAGGAACTAAACTTGACCTGAGGGAAGACAAAGAAACTGTGGAAAAGCTGAAAGAAAAGAAGCTGTCACCAATTACTTATCCTCAGGGTTTGGCCATGGCAAAAGAAATCACTGCAGTGAAGTATCTGGAATGTTCTGCTTTGACGCAGAAAGGTCTCAAAACAGTATTTGATGAAGCCATTCGTGCTGTTCTATGTCCCAAGCCAAAACCCAACAAAAGAAATAAATGCAAGATTTTTTAACTTGTACTGCTCATGCAATTACTACTACTACTGCAACAATTCTACAATTACTCCTCCTCCTCCTACTACTACTACAACTACTACTACATACACTTGGCAGATGTTCTGCCACGTATTCTTATCATTTCTAACTACGAGCAATTCATACGTCCTGACATTTTTCTATTTGTGTATAAAGCAATGATATATTCTGGCTTCCATTCCTACTTTTAAAAAAGTTTTATTTCAGAAGTGTTGCCTTGCAAAAAAATTAAAAAAAAAAAAATATCAAATTGAAAAAATTGGATTTAAACAAAAAGGTTATTTCAATGGGTACACAACTTCTGAGAAGGGGATACAATTTATGAGCACAAAAAAAAAATTTAAAAACAAATTGAAAATTTTTTCTTCTATTTCTTTTCAATTTTTTCTTTTTACCCTGGCCATTATTTTCTTTTTCTCTCATCTTTCTCTTACTGTTAGCAAAATCCAGTGCTTCTATCATGTTTATCTAGAACTTTTTCTTAACTGGTTGAAAGTTCTAGCTCGTTGATTCAAGAAGAAAAAAAAAAAAAAACAAACTCTCCCTTCCACTTTGTGTATAAGTGAATGGGTGGGTGTGTGTGCGTGTGTGACTTTTTGTATATGTGTGCATATCATCTACTGATATCTACTATGAATATATAAGTGTATATCATGTATAAACTTATGCACACATTGCACTATTCTGTGGTTGATATGGTTTGAAAATGTTTCCTCTTTACTACATTTCACCATGTTTATACATTTTAATGTTTTTTTTTGTTTTGTATGTGTGTGGAAGATAAAACAACCAAAAAAAAATTCCCCACTCATTCACAATTTCTATAAGAAAGTCATATAAACCAGAAAAAATAACTGACACTGTAAATTTGAATCTTTTCTAGTTTATATTTTGGTTACTTCCCAGATATTTTGAAAACATTATTTTACTTGCTGCCCCTACTCCATTTTTCAGACTCTCACACACTCATGCAAAGAAAAGAAAGTTGAAAAAAAAGTCCTTCTCTTTTCTCTTTTACTTATTTTCCCTTCAATTATTTTCTTCTCTATCTGGGAGTTCTTGTTTCCTTAACTCCCTGATGGTGTAGGGTTAATAAGAGCATTAAATCAATTGTAAGTCTTCTATACATAATTAAAAACGTGTAATTTTTTTTTCCTCCAATTCCCCTGCCCTCTATCTTAAGAAATTAAAAGTCTAATTTCTGTTAAGAAAACTTCTTGTTAAATATCATGTTCATTGCCAACCTAACTGCATTTTCCTCTCTTTTCTCAGTTTCAATCTTGTCTCATTTAGGTTGACCTGTGACTTAAAATAATGGGAAAGGTTTAACATCTATAACAAACTAAAAGATACACAGAAAACAAAAAGGCTTATTTAAAAAAAAAATTTAAAAACATTATTAAAAAAAAAAAAGAAATTGAAAAAAACAAAAAAAAACCTGTTTTGTAAAGTGTATGTTCCAGGAAATGGATTGCAGAATTATAGGTATGGTTTCTTCTTTTTTTTTTTTTTTTTTTTTTCCTTATATCCCTGGGGAGGGTACAACGATCGTTGTTTTAATTGCAACTGCTTATTAAGCTGCTAGTGTTTCTTCCTTTATGTCTATTGTACATTATATTTTCTCTTGGTCCCCTGTCTCCTCCACTCCCATCTTTTTCCTTCTCTTTCATATATTCAGCAGTAACAAATATGATTACCCTATGCTTACATCAATGGTGGAGGTATCTCAGGAAATGCCTTAAATGGATGCTAGTGTCTTCAAATGAAAAATTTCAAGAAAAAATTCTTGTTAAATTAAGATTATAAATAAATAAATAAAAAAGAAAAAAATGTTAGGTTTTTCATTCAATTTCTCTCTCTCTCTCTCTCTCTCTCCCTCTTTAACACTTTGAACTTTTAAATTCAACTAAAAAAAATGTCCAGTCCTTTTCCTCCAATTTTATTTTCATTTTTTTTTTATTTATTTTTTTTTTTTTTGATTTTTTTGAGCTCTCCAACTTATTTTTCCTACAGTCATTCAACATATTGACGTATTTTTTCAATCACTTTTTCATTTTTAAAAATGTTTAATTAATCAAAAATATGTATTGCATTTTGTAATTTCTGAAGTGATCAAGGAAAAAACTTTTCCTTTTTTTTATATATATATATAAATGTAAAAAGAAAAATTATCCATGAACCCTTGTAAAAAGAAAAAAGTTCATAATCTACCCCCCTTCTTCCCTGCCCCTCCCTTTTTTTGAAAATTATCCTTTGAAATTCATACAGATAAAAACTTGGTTGGATGTCAAATCAAATTTATATTATTTGTTTCCCTTTCCCTGTCAGTATTTCTTTATCTCTGAAGTTCTTATTAGCTGGCCTAACATTTTTTTCCTCCCCACTTTCTTCAGTTAAAATGTTGGACAGGGGGGGAGTTGCATTCTGTTTTCCTGGAATTTCTGTAAATACCTTTGTCCCTCCCCTGGCCCTTCTGTACGAGTGCCATTTATCCTTCCTGTACAGTTTGATAACCTCTTACAATAACGGTTTGCTTTGAGGGTTTTGTTACCAACCTACCTACATAATCTATCTATTCACTTTTTTCATTTTTATTTTGATATCTGAAATTTTGCTTATCTACTCACTTTAAAAAGCTATTAAAATGCATGGCTTTTTATTATTTACATGTTTTTGTTCTCTAAATTGTAGGCAGTGCCCTGATTGAATCTTTCTAATTTTTTGATTTGAATTCATTATGTATAAAAAAAAAAAAAAAAAGAAAAAAAAATATTTCCATAATTTTTGTGTTTGGGCTCTAATATTGTTAAGATTTGTTCTAAATTTGATATTTGAATTTTTTTTTCCCATAATCAATTGGATCAATCATCTAATTTTAGCTGCTCCTTTTTTCTATCATTGTTCCTAATAAGGCCCTATATCTTTTTATTTTTATTTTTCTATAACTATTATTAATTTATGAAAATCCAAAGTTAATAGAATTTTCAAATAAAGGTCCATGGGACAAGAGATGTGATTAAAGTTCACTTTACTCCAATACAGGTGTTCAGTGGAGCCTCGAAACAATCCACTTCCAATATTATACTGTGGTGATTTATGCTCTTCTATTAATCGCCTTCCTTAAAAATGTCAACTTTCACCCTACCCTCTTAATACAATTCTCAGAACAATTCCTGATGATGAGCTGATGGCAGAGATTAGTATCTCGCGGCCAAGTTACTTCTCATCACTCGGTCATGAAACTCCTGAGCTCTCCAAGAAAACCGTTTTAATGCCTGGTTTGGCTTTGATACCTGTTCCCAGTCACTATGATTTCATTTTACTTTGTATCAATTTTATATACTATTAAATATAACATTCAACATTCATGGCAATACATTGTTGTGCTGCTTCTGTATCGATGTATGGGAGATAACTGCTGAAGAGCATTAATGCACATTGCATTGTCGATTGAAGTGCTTGGACACTCAAGTGATCAAACTTCGGTCATTAGGAATTTCTTCTTTTTTTTTTTTGTCTTTAAAAAAGATTAAGCTCTTTTCCTTATGAACAAGGAAATACCTCTTTCTTTATTGTTAGTTGGTAGTTGAAAGAAACATGACATTGATAGCAGTTTAGGCATAATGAATCTTTTCAAGACTATATGAGAAAACAATGGTAAGCAAGTATATTTTTCTTTCTACTAGCTTCAACCGAAGGAAAAAACAATTAAAATCTCTTCCTTACCCCACTCGTTTTTTCCATTTTCTGTAATGACTTTATTTCCATTTTTTTTTTTTCTTTTTAATTTTATTATTTCATTTTTTTAATTTTTCTTTTCTTTTTTTTCTTTTCTTTTTTTTATACAGACCATGCTATTTTTCTCAGATTTGTGAATAACTAATATCCCTCTCCCACCCCTCAATTTGGGACTAATATATGATTTCAGGATGTGACAATATGTACGTATATGTGGATATGTATATATTGCCTTTTGTTTTCAGTGTGATTCAATGGCTTCATTGTTTGCCCGAGTTGATTTCACTCCTGAGGCTACAACTGGGAAAAAAAAAAAAAAAAAATTGCAAAACAAAAAAATGCCCCTCCCTGCAAAAAAAAAAAGAAAAAAAAATCTCTTACCACATCATTGAAATTTGTAGAAAGGTAAGGTTACACGACCCAACTGCAGTGTATTTCTGCTGCTACTTGTAAAGGAGACTTAGTGGACATTTATTTTGATAAAATAAAGTAACTTTTTAATTTAAAAAAAGATAGTTAGCTCTGCTATATTTGTACATGATTTTTTTGTTTGTTTGTTTGTTTCTTTTTTTATACACACACACAGCAGGGATGTGACAATAATTCTCTTTTGATTCCATTTTTTTTTTTTTTTTTTTTTTTTTTTAGTCATTTCTTTGGATAGAAAAATGCAGTGTGTTAAGTTGGTAGTTCACGGTACCTAATTTAAATTATCACTCCAGTTTGGGGATTACTTTATCTGGTATTTTTAATCAGATTTATTTGAAGAATCTAGTTTAGAGTTTAGATTTTTAAGGTATTTGCGTATAGTAGTTCTTACTGTGTAAGAAATAAAAAATACAATCTATTCATTCAATAAGTTTGGCTTTGTCTGGCACAAAGCTGCATTAGTGGGTCATTCAGTGAGTATAAGTGGTATTACTTGATGTATCTTAGAGACATACTAACCATTGTGGTACAGATAAACCCCAGTCAAATATATAATTTCAGTTAGTGCTTAGTCAAATGATATAATAAACTGATGCTATGTTGATATTTGCCCCATTTATTGAAGATTTAGCAAATTTTTTAATAGAAGAGCTTGCATAAGACATGACTAATATTCAGTATAGAATGTTGGTTTTATTTGGTGGTGGGGTAAACCACCATCTTGTCAACAGTGGTATTTATGCCTTATAGCCTGTTTCATTTCCATAAACATTTATGAATTCAAATATAAGTGATCTGAGTCGAAAAATGACAATTGCAAAACTACCTGAACTGCTGAACCAAATAAAGATTAGTTAATGAATCCTAATGTTTACCATTATATGAAGTTCGGCAATTCTGTAAGATTTTGTCAAAGATTTCAAAATCAATCTTTCACAGAAGAAATCATACCAAAAAACTGATTTTTTTATTGGAAAAACAAATCCAAAATGATGAATGATTT
>OY735204.1:36018170-36089864 GCA_963457665.1 Thysanoteuthis rhombus
ATGCATGTCAATGACAGCTATCACGATACAAGCAAAAATAATCTTCACTCATGAAGGTAGATGGCATCACAATCATTTAGTTTCAACTAACAAAACCTTCAACGTTTGTGCTGACTCGAGTAATATTGAGTTATTTCCCTTTGTACAGATTTGCAAGTGAGCTGTTTTTGAATGGTAGGGTCCAGGTAACAAATCAAAAACTATCGTGTTGTGGGTTTTGTCTTTTTTCGTCTCTCTCTCTGACGGGGATTGAAGTGTCTCGAGTGTCAGCACTTGAAGCTTTTTTTTTTTTTTTTTTAAACCTGTCACTTTCTATTAAATGAAGAGTGCAATTTGATGAAATTGCACAAATTTTACACATAGCCTTTTTTCAATGAGGGTTTAACGAACTTGTTGCTCTGCCACAGAAATGCCTCTGGTGTGCTAGTCAATGATTGGGACCAGATGTAGGTGTTCAAAAGACACACAGTTGCTGTTCCCCTGCTGTCGTTGTTGCTGCTTGACCATTGCAGTTCTATCAGGTAAAGAAATCTTGAAGACCTTATTACAACAACCATAATGAGAGTTAAGTGGTACTTTGGAATTCTCCTAGTTTTTATCTCATTTTCACAAGGTTTACACTTATAAAACAAAAAAAAATAACGGCAAAAATTTAATCCTAATAAAGTTAACTACATATATTCTATATTTTTGAAGGACTAATATTTAACTGCTACATATTTCCTTTTGGACCTTAGTAATATTGATAATAAGATATAAACAAGGGGAAACATCTAAATCATACAAGTTTCAGTAGACTATACAGTTCATCGTGGCAAGATGTTCTGAATTGAGATATCCCTGAAATGTAACTTTGAGAATGCAAAATTCAGTGATTTGCAACTTGATAATAGTATGGAGTCTGTATTGGTTCTTACACTAATCTATGTTGGAAAGACCAATTTTACAAGAGAGGTAACTCGTATGCTTATCATAGAGTAACCTCCCCCTATTTTTCTATTCATTCACAAATGTGGAAAACATCCAGCTTCATTCTGGTCACGGCACATTGCACCAATTTTCTCTCAACCCTGTGACCTGTTGGGTCACCTTTTGTCTAGTATATTAAAAATCGTTTTTCCGCCCAGTGTTGATGTGCATCCATTTCTTAAGTGGTTCATGCTTCGTTTGATTAGTGTTGGATCACACAGTTGTATATATTATTTATTTGCTTAGGTTACACCTGGTTATGAATTTTGGCTGTCCAGATAGTTGTATGTGTCAACGAGCAATAATTTAATTTGCAAATCTTTCTTCTGCTCAATGAGGATAATTCCAAAAACCTTGTCTACAATGGAATAACAATTATTAGTCTGCATCAATTGCCTTAGATATCCATGATGAATGGCCGACACTGAAGTGTCTCCTTGACCTTTGGCACAGCTCTAATGTGCTTCACTAGTGGTTCATCATTATAAAAAGGAAAAGAATCTTTTAAACCTTCAAAACATTCAGAGAGCCTATATTTGCCAACACCAGTGTCACTAAGAACTGAATGAAAGTATATAGTTAAAATGCAGGGCAGGTTAACTCCCCCCCCCCCACCTCCTGGATCCGTCCATGGACTGTGGTCCACTCTTCCACAAAATTTCATTGAACTTCTGGAGATATTGTGTGGATAGACGTTCTTAGTAAATTCTCTTATTTTTCAACATAAAGCAGTAAATATTTTAAATAAAATCTTCAAATAATAATCTGGAGAAGTTTTTTGTATTCTTGAATGGCTTCATAATTTTCGAAGGAAAAAAAAACAAACTTGAAGCTGTTGTCATTTCAGACTTATTTTTTTAAATTTATTTATTTTTTTGGTGGGGGGTACCAGTCTCACATTGCAAGCTACCAGTTGGTTTTCCTAATGCCCTGTATCTACTACTAATAAGTGTAGTGGTGATGGTGCCCAGGCCTGCATTGCCAATTTAGAGAGAGGAGAAAAAAAAAAATTTCCTACTCCTCCTAACAAATGGTCACTTGTATGAAATTAGCTGAATACTCGAAATAATTTAACCCTTTTTTTTTTTTTATTTCTTTTTTTATGCAATGATTATTCATTTTTATTTTGCTCGTTTTGATGGGGTTTAACTAATAGAATATATTTCTGATTGATTTTTAAAGTTAAACTTGCAGATCCGGATCTAAAGTCGACTAGAGTAAATATTGGGGGTAATCTCCCTTAATGGCTAAGTTTTTGTTTTTTTTTTTAACTCAAAATTTCAAATGCCATATTAATTGATGTTCTAATTCTATTTTGATAAATACTTTTTTTTATATATACTGTATAATTTTATGGCTTATGTTATCTATAAATTGATATTTGTTGGTTCTCTCTCATTTCAATACTTAGTAGTACTTACAATAGGTGGAGATGAAAATAAAATGTAGCTAATGTTCTCGCTACAAGATACCATTCTTCAAATCTAAGATCTGATCAATATCCCCCTCCTCCTCCTCCCAATTATACTTTTTCATGCATACTTGACATCTCTGGTACCTTCAAATGATTCTTCTTACGTATTTAACATTTTTAGCCATAAAGTTTGGTATAAATGAAGAATTGGGGCTATCAAGGGAGATAACTTTTTGCACTATGTACTCAATTCAGTTTGAGAACCGGATCTTCAAGTTTAACTTAATAGTACAAGAGCGTTTTGAGATGTGAGTTGGCATAACCTTCACTGGCACAGAAAACGGAATTGACAAACCAAGTTCCAGCCAGAGCTTCGCGCTAATGCTTTCGAGATAAGTATGACTACACCCCCACCCACCCCAGCTATGGGTAAAATAGCAGTGCAATTGGAGCTCTTTAGCCCTGTAAGGCAGTTTGAGAAGTTTACTGTGACTGAAAAACCAATCGGGAGTGGAGTCGTCAAAGCAAACTACAGGTAATTGCCTTTCTGTTTTTTTATATTCCCCTTCACTAAGACGGACAATATGGCTCCTATATTGTCTATCTTAGTGCAGCTATTTACTTGGAAGGAATGCGAATTTGTTAAATGAACTTTATTGTCATCAAAATATCAACAAAATTCTGTAACAACTCCAAGCAACAAGGACACATTGACTATTGACAAGTCATTAAGCCAGCAATAGCTAAACTCTTAACGCAACAGAAATATTACCTGCTAAATTTGTGATTATGAAAGCTTGTAAATCCTCTCTACTTCCAGGATTTCAAGGCTGTAGTACAACGTTTCATGCTACCATTACCAAACAAAATTCAAATATTGAAAATCGAGCACATTAGTGAAGCACCTATTGCACAGTGTTGTCTGAAAGGCAGAAATTTATGAGAGCAGGAATCTAAATGTAATAGTACCTAATAATTGATGGATTCTTTTAAGAACCTGTAGTAACCTTTTATACCTAGAATGTAATTTCGGAGAGAAGCTATGTATTTTTATAGACAGCTTTGCAAATTCAAGAGACAACTGATGGCTTGTGATTTTTTTTTTTTTTTTTTTTTCTTCTTTGGCTAATTATATAATAGTTCATTCACCCTTTGTCACTTGGCTTTTAAACTAATTTGAAATTATATATTTAGGAAAAAAACCTTAATTGTATATTTGACAAATATTCAGTATGAAAGTTATAGCTACTAGATCGAACAAAGATCCTGGTAGGATTTATTGAATGTTTTAAAACTTGACTTTTTGAATAGAACAATTCTGATATTTTTCTATGGCTAGATAAATTGCGAATGTAAATGTCCTTCAGAGTTGTATTTGCTTATACCAACCTTCTGATATCTAAAAAGTATACAGCAAAATCTTTCTGAACATTCCATAGATGTTTATCAGTGGGCCTGATAACCGTAATTTTCATAAAATAAAAGAATCTGTTGGCTGTGCACAAAAGATGAAGTATTTCCCTTGGGTTGTTTCCCCCCACCCCCACCCACCCAGTATGAAAGGTGGATTGAGATGTATTGAAGTATTTACTTGATGGCGGAGTAGTCCTCAGTTGTCAATGTAAGGATACAAATAAAGGCTAAGATTTAAAATGATCAGGCCTTCCACATTGAGACGGATTGCCACAATCCAAGCTTCCTCCCTACAAATAGTACACTTTCTGTTAGTCCAGTAGACCAAACCTTGCCTAGGGGTATAAATGTTGTTTTGTTTTGTTTTTTTTTTTTTTGCTTTTTTTTCATATTGGCCCAAAATATTAAGATACCTACCTTCATGAAACCACCTGTTGTCATCAAGTAATTCTCAGTACATGTGAGCAAATCTCTTAAATAACCCAATACCAACTGAAAATCCACTTATTTTATAAAACTTAGGAGTATTCTAACCCATTAGTGAACTAAGTTTATCATGTTCAACCTGGGGTCAAGTTACCCAGGTATTCAAATTTGACCTGACCTTAAAGTGATCACTAGAGTTCATCACCTCCTATCCACTGTTTATCCTGGGGAGAAGTTACCCTTGTACTTAGAATTGCAGCCATAGCCTGTTAGATTTAAAAATGCCAACATTGACCTGACCTTAAATTGATCTGTATCAGTCATTTAAGATTTAAGGTCACAGCTACATTTGAAAATGCCAAAATTGACTGAACCCAAAATTGACCTTTAGAGGTCACCACATCCCCATCTATGTTCATTGTGGGGTCAAGTTACCATATCACTAATTTTCAGCTCAAATGGTGCAACCATTTAGAAGTTCACGGGGGAGGGAGGTGAAACATTCTTCATCTTTATCTAGCTGGGATTGTTGGAGTCACACCAGCGAGAGACCCTAAAAACATGGGCTCTCAGTCATCATGTGTGCAATCAACTAATGCTAGAGTTTGCCAAGATGAGAAGTGTCCGAGATGATTTCGGAAGACTCAAAAGTTAGTCAGTTGCTTGTATGGAGAGACTGAATCGGAAAAAAGATTGCAATGTGCTTTCTCTCGATCCAGATGTACATGCAGATTAGCTTGTTACCATCGCCAATAGTTCTGCTTTCAGTAGTCGTCGACAATTAGCATTGCTGAGGAGCAGGTTATTGAATTTTAGATGTCGTTACCTTAGGAATGCTGGAATACTATCAAAATGAGTTACAGCCATGGCTGTAATGAGGAGTGAAAGTTGTGTATGACACAAATGATCTTCTCACGTGTTGGGATTACATGCTACTCCTAGAAATGTTGTTTTTTTTCAAAGATGTTCTCTCCTATGAGTCGACATTCATCACATAGGCTCTGTTTGATAATTTTGGGGGGAAATGAGGATCGGTAATTCCAAAGCAGATTCCGAAGAAATTGAAGGTTGACGTGTCTATTAGGAATGCTGGATAGATGGACCATACCATTCTGAATGGTTGTGCAGTCCCATGGCCAGCATCGTCAAGCCAACCAAGCTCTTGTCTGTGACTTAATGGAGTCTTTCAAGCAGTATTTTCGGGAAAGATTGAGTGATTGGTACATTAAGTGTGGCACAAAGATGGTAGGGCTATTTGGGTTGCAGGTGTTCAGAAAGTGTTTTTTTTCGCAAACCTGTATCATTATAAAACATGTCTAGTTATTGAAATACCAAGATTGCCATAGGAATGAAATTCATGTTTGTAACACCAATAATCTATGCAAGTACATGCTAGATGGGATATCTGACATTGTCCCAGTAGGGGGGGGGAAGTAATCAATACTGAAAGGCCATGTTGTAAATTCTAATGCAGAGCTTCTCTAAATAGGAATCACACCCTTCAGCTGGTTCAAAAATGCCAAAATTGACCTATCTGCAGTTCATCATTGGCTTGAGTTACCAATGTACACTATTTTAGAGTTCCTAGGGTTCAGCCATCTCTATTAGATTTTAAAATGCCTGTCTAAATTGACTAGACATTAAATTGGCCTTTAGAGGTCAATACCATCTACCATATGTTCATTCTGGAGTGAATGTCTCATTAGATTTGAAAATGCAAAAATTGACATTTAGAGGTTACCAGAGGTCATTGCCACCTATCTTTTGTTCATCCATAGGTCGTTACCCTTATACACAAATTTTTCAACTCATAAACACCTTATTTACATTATTGCACCAACTATTTATAAGTCTATAAAAAAAAAAGTTTTTTTAAAAGCATAGAAACAAACATTCATTGTCTTTATGATATTAGATTGTGACCCCCTGTTTAGAAAAATGCTCAAAGTTCTGCTGGTGGGAACATGTTGAAGAGGTGTAGAATGACCTGAAACCACCATTAAAAAAGGTTCTGCCGGACTAAATGGTTCGTTAGAAGAAATAAACAATATAGAATACTGCAAAACAATCAAGTGGAAAACATATTGATAATTTTTTTTCCTAATCATTATTATTATGATGATAATAATTAGCAGCAGAATTCTTTCCTCTATTTTTTTTTTATGAAGAAAGTTGAAAAAAATAACAAACACTAACAAAGGAATCTAAATCGAGTGCTATGTTTCCCATTAACTTATTTATACTAACGATTATTGTATATGTCTAACCACTTTTTTCTATAACTGCAACATGAATATTTTCACCTTTTTATATATATATGTAAAATCTTCTTTGTTAATTGGTAGAAATAACTACTATCAGATTACATTGTAAAAAAAATTTAGTCTCGAAGATACTTTTTCCTTGAATATTTCAGATTTCTTCTACATTAAATCATTAGGAATGGCTATGATAATGTGAAAGATTTGCTCGAATAAAATAAAAAATCCTGCTCCATATTGAAAATAGATTTAAAATTTAATGGTACTGATTGATCTGAACTCAAATAAAGTGTACTAAAATAATTTGTTTCTCTGCTTTGTAACTCCAAATAAGAAACTGACTGGGACCCCTTGCATTTGAACAAGCTTGTCTCTTAGACCATTACTACATTTTTTTTTTTTTTTTTCATCAATGAGAAAAAGTCACTGCCATAATTCCTGGGAGGATATTAAAATTCTAGTTTTTAAATTGGTAAGAGAAATTAAATGGTAAAATAATTAGTGGTGGTGAATGTAAGGTCAGTTCTTTGTCACAGCCATAACCATTATTATATGAAGAAAATCTTTTGCAATACAAAGCAACTGAAAAATGATTCCCCATTACCCAAGTCTGAAATCCCCAAAGTTTGTGCCATGGCTCCCCTCAAGGTAAGAAACAATGAGAGAGAGGAACAAGTTCGAAAACCACTGACTTGAGTTCTTTTTTTTCCTAATTCAGTTCTGATTTCTGTTAATGGAAAGAATCAACAACAAATGTACTTGAAATGAGGTAATTGATTGCAGATGAAAGAAACCAGCTTTATTCTTGAAGAATCATGAAGCTATCTTTAATAGGCGATGGAAAGAGAAGTTGGAAGTTAGGGAGGAAAAGCTCTGCACTATTTGGATAATTGTTCACATTATTTTTTTGTCAAAAATAAGACCAGCTGTTTAATTTTCTCTTTCATATTTTTTTTTTTCATATATGCCCACCCATGTACATATATGGAAAGGGGGGAAAAATTCTGGTAATTCTTTAAAAGTTAAGGAATTCTTTTTAATGACGTCAGGGTGAGCGAGATAGGCTTTGAATGTGGGTTACTTCCCCTGAATAAAAATCTTCAATGCTGTGCAGAGAATGGTGAGAGGGAAGTTAGGGAGCAAATGAAAGTTGGAAGGGTTTTTTCCCCCCCTCTTTCAGCAAAGAAGCATTCTTATCAGTCCAACTCAGATTATGAACTGTGCATATTCATATTTTTAAAATCTAGATTTGAGTTTGTGTGGTCCATTTTATTTTTTTTCTGTTTTTATTAGAGTGTGTCATTATTATAGCTATTCATTCATAAATTGTTTTTTAAAGAGCTCCTTGTAACAACTGGCTGATCTTTTTGTTGAGGGCAGAAAAAATATTGCAGTAAATTCATAGAAATTTACTTATTTCACATCAGGGATTGAACCATAGACCTTTCAGTTCTTAGTTTCATGTTCTGTCTGTAGAACTATTTCCCAGTGGAAATGTTATTCTCAATATAGTAAAGCAAACATTAGATGCTATGTTTTTGTTTTTTGTTTTGTTTCATGTTTAAGAACAATGCTCGCTTAAGCAAAATTCTGGCATTTTCAAATTTCTTCTCTTCTTTAGCCAGGTTTGTTTTTCTTTTTTTATGGTTTGGATGAAGAGGGAATTATCATAATTTATAAATAAAATGGCTGATAATTTTGATTGATCAGTTTTAGCAAACCAAATAACAAGGAGAAAATATAACAATGCATTTAAGAGGGACAGATGAATCTTTTTTCGAAATTAATACGCAGCATAAAGAATTCTATTAGTTCTGAGATTGTTTTGAAAATTGAGGTGTGATCTTCATTATTATCATTAATAATAGATGATTAATGAGTTACAAACTGACTTGAACACAAAACATCTGATCGAGTGTGTGTCTGTGAGTGTGTATCTGTATATTTATATCTATATACATTCATTTGTGTATTATATATTTGTTTGTCTGTAAATACATTTTTATTTATGTAATAGATGTATATGCACACACATATCTGAGTTCATATGTATTCATAAATACATATATTTGCAAATATGTATTACAGGCCCTATTGCCACAAGATGGCTGGAGTCCTCTGAAATCAATCATTGACCCTTTGACTTTCCGTCTGTTTCTAATGATATCAATTGAATGTCATTCGCAAGGACCCCAACAGCATCGCTCTTCCCTTTTTCTGCTTTGGTCTTTCCTCCTGTAATTTTTTTCTCATTCTCCGATACATCCACTTCGATCTGTCTGACTGTTTCCAGTGTTGCTGCAACCATGGCTGCCGCGGCCATCCTTTCTGATTTACCCCCGCTTTCTTTCTTTGACCTCTCTTTACACGTGTCTGGCTCATTGTTCAACCGAGCCACCTTGTCAATCAACACAGCCTTTTTGTCTATGCTTCCCTGCATCACATTTTTTTCCAAAAGACTTGGAATGTCTTTCTCCTCAACAACACTTGCCGGTTTATCACTGTCCAATGATTTCTTCTTGTCTTTTGCTTTGCCATCTTGCAAAAGACCAGAATGGGAATGGCTTATTTTGACATGTGGAATACAAACGTACACGGGTCGGTAGAGAATGACTTCTTCTGGAGTCTCGTCATCATCTCCCATGTAGACGCCACCAAACTGAAACTCAGAACTGATGTAAATGCCACCTTCCACATGACTAACTGCATTCTCTGACAAGAAAAAGAAAGAAAAATGACACATTTTAAATGCTTTGATACATTCTAAAAATAATAAAGTGGGTTTTATATTAATTGTAGACATTTCTTTTTTTTTTATTCCCCAATGGTTGTAGGTCTTTCTTATTTAAAGAAACTGAAATAAAATGGCTGATAATTTTGATTGATCAGTTTCAGCAAACCAAATAACAAGGAGAAAATAAAATGACATGATAAAGAGGGGCTGATAAATCCTTTTTTTGAATTAATATACAGCATAAAGAAATTTAACTGCAACTTCATTAATAAAAAAATTAAAAAAACTTACAATCTTAATGCTTAAATTGGGTCTTGTGTAATACATACATCATTAATATTTTTCCAGAAGACAAAATATTCTTTGTCATTAATTGAAAAAAAAAAAAAAAAAAAAAATCAATGGACCTTATCTGAATCACACTGGAATAGATTTGTGAGTATTTCAGCCAAATCATTTTCACTAAAAACTTATCAAAGTGTATTTAAAAGAAAAAAAGATTGATAGATTAAGCATCTGAAAAATTGGGTAAAGAGTAAAAGTATCATATGCTCAGTTTTTTGGAAATTCATTGATTCAATTTGTGGCTGAGAATTTGTCATAAAGCAGGAGTCTCTCACACTTTTGACCATCACCTGTAAACCACTAATGGAAAGAGTTTATGAAAAGACATGCTTATGTCTCCCTTACAACCAAACATTCATTTCTTTTTGTTAAATCTTATTTCATTTCAAATTACAACTTGATGAAAACAAAAGAAATTTTTTTTCCTCTACATACAGTAAATATCAAAATCATCATTCATTATTTGTCGGTGATTTTAAAATACACCATTTCCTTCTAACCAAGCTTTTTCACACCTCATCATAGATGATGGTTTATGAAAAACATTGTTCATTTTTTTTTTTTTTTTTTTTCATTTCAATATATTAATTTGACCTGTAGTTTACTTCAAAGTTTCTATAAAATACAAATTGTAAGAAATGGCCAGAGAGTACACAGCTCAAAATGTTGTAATGCATACAACTAAGAAGAGGTTACTAAATTGAATAAATTTAAGACACATATCTTTTTAAGTCACTTAACTATATAATTCTGAACAACATTTTAACATGAGAAATGGTTGAAGATATGAATCTGTTGATCAGACTTGTCCCATGATATTTGCATCTTTCAAGTAAATATAAAATAAAGCCATTGATCCAAGTTCTTTCATATGGTGCAGAATTGAATCACTTCACATATGGAGAATAATTCAATAAAACAATGAAAAGCTAATACAAAATGATAATAGGCGGATGCGTGCTTTTGAGTGAACGTACATAAGCTAATAGTCTTACAGACCATTATTAGTGGAGTGAATTATGTTATATTATAATGTAGCTTTGTGTCAGATTAAGTAATGATAATAAAAACCTGCTTGGTGCACATGATAGTTGAGTTTTTGCATATTGGTACCAGTGATTAGAGTATCAAGCCCAGGAAAATCCAATATTTTGAATGCTGATTTTCAAAGCTGTTGGGCATCCAGAAGATAAGCACAACTAAATCTTCCTCCCCTTTCATGAGGCCCTTTGCCAGATTAAACTATGCTTAGTAAATATCTAAAAAATGATTCAAATTAATACATTCATGAAAATTTGAAAAAATAAAATTGTGCCTTCTCATTCACAAATGTGTGAAGAAAACAAAAAAAGGGGGGAAAGAGTTGTGGCTCCCAAACTGTCCTTTCATGACAATGAATGAAACACAGTATCTTATATTTTGTGGTCACTCTAAAGAGACAGTGTTGTAAAATGGAATGGAGATCGAATTTGAAAATAAAATATAATGAAATCTTTTGGATCTAATTCTTTGTGGATCATTTCGTCTGATAATTACTTGCAGGTCTGCTTCAGTTAGTTTGGGGACTTGAAACTGAGAGGAAATTAATGACAAGATATTGCTTACCATATTTAACTTCAGGGGAAGGACTGTTAGGAATTCGGAAAGGAATTGTTCCAACTGTGATTGGGAAGTCAATGTGAAGAACATCTCCTGTCTTCTCCATGCGAAGAAATACCTGAAATAGATTAAAATTACCCATTTAGTTTGTCATTTTGTATACAGTAGCATCACTTGATTTATGGACACAAAGTACGTTGGTCTAAAAACAAAAACTGTTTTGTCTTATCTAAATTCAATTCAATTGACCAATACTGTATTTTTTTTACCATGATACTCCCTGCTCCAAGATGTTGATGAATGCGTGGAGGTCAAAAAGGGGGTTGATGAAAATTTAATCAGTTCTTCCATAGCCTATTTTCCACCCTGCCCCAAAATATAAGAAAATCTTGTATGGATGGACATGAAATCTTGGTGTCATTACATGCTCTAGATAATATAACTACAACTTGCAGGAGGTAATTGTGCATGGATCTGCTTCAAAATTTAATCTGTTCTCCCGTAGTCTATTGTTCATTCACAGATTTCCATAGAACCTTTAGAAGTATCATATGGATAGTCATGAGTGTACACATAAATGTAATTCAGAAAACAATATCTCTCAATTGGGAAAGATTTCCTGGATCTGCCCCCAAATTTCACCACCTCTTTCTTACCCTATTGCTCAACTCTCCACAAAATCTTATTGAAATCCATTCAATAATGTCGAAGATATCACGTGGACAGACAATCCAACAGACCAGCAGAAACTACCAAATACAAATACCTCTTTTCAACTTTGTTGACAGAGGTAAATAAAAAAAAAAAATTTAAAAAATCACTGTGTAAATGTAATTTCTTGAGATCAAAGCATTTTCATAACTAAACTACTTCCTTCTAATTGAATATCAATTTACTTGAAAATAAATAAGGGAAAATACTCTATAATTAGTATTTTTCCCCAAAAAGGGCAAAAAGTTCTCAATTTTCATCTCTAGAAGGGAAACCAGTTTCCTCTTACTTTTGACTCCTAAAAGAGGAAAAAATAGTTCCCACACAATTTCGACTACAAAATAGTGAAAAAAAAAAATCATAAAACTAGAGAGCACTCTGAGACCATACACCTCTGCCAATACCATTGTCAGGTAGCTTTTCGTCCACCCTTCTACAAAATGTCATTGGAAGTGATTGAGAACTTTTGGAGATATTGTTTGAATAAACATGATATTTTGTCATGTTATGTGGTTTGAATATAACTACGACTTAAGGGAGATAATCGTACATGGATTTGCTAAAAAATGTAATCAGCTCTTACGTAGCCTATTGTCCACCTCTCCAAATTCATTGGGAAGTTTTTGAAATATCATGTGAATGGTTAGGATCATGTAAATAAATTTAAACGGAAAAATATTCATCAATCACAAAAAAAATCTGCTTCAAAATACTACCACCCCTTTTTAGCCCATTGCTGACCCCTCCACAAAATTTCATTGAAATTCATTTGGTACTTTCGGAGATATTGTGTGGACAGAAGGACAAACAGATGCTGCAGCCAAATACGTACGCCTCTTTGAAAGTGAAAAAAGTTATATTAAAATATGAGGTCAGGTAACAAAACTAATTCCCCAAAATAAGTGTGATAAGAATAAATATTCTACTATGATGTCGCATAGTTCTCTCATGAAGTCATAACATTCTTTTTCAACATCATACCTTGTTGACCCCGCCCTGCTAAACCAATGTAACTGTTGAAGAATAAAATAGATTTGGGTGATTTTCAAGTTTAAACACTCTGAGGGTAGGGCAGGGCATAGCACTAAAAGAAAAAACACTGCCAACCCTGTGATATTTTTTTGCTGGGTTATACTAACATATATACATGCAAACAGAAAAAAATACTATTACATATTGAACAAAACCTGAAAAATCATATACCAACAGATTTTCCATTTACTTAATAATAAAGGAAAATTTATTTTTTATTGTTGAAAATATTATTCCACTAGTTATCCATAGAGAGAGCGTTTCTGAATTATATGAGAAACAGAATGAGGGAAATATTTCATGGTGCAAGGGGAATAACTCATATTCGTTTCGTATTCTCATTCATTTTAATATGATTTCTACCTTCATCAAAATGATGAATCTTATGAATGCCTTTTAGATATTTCCATTCCTGAGTACGTGCACACATATCTTAGAGTCTATGTTTGATACAATACGCACATATAGATCAGAATAAAGAACATATCATCAAGATTTTATATTTGTTTGATGATATCAAAAGTTAATTTTTTTAACATATAAAATGATGTTATATTATTATAGGTAATTGGCGTAATTAGAGCATTTGACCAAAATTTTTATTTTTGTAATACAATTTTTGCTTTTATAGAAAATATAAAAGGTATATAAGTACACGTGCATACAATATTTTGGATGTAAGACTGTTCCTTTTGTTCAGTCTCTTTTCTTTTAGGTAAGAGAATAGATATGAATAATCATATTTTATCAATAACAATTTGGTTTGTAATTTATCAAATACTTACTTTTAATGTGTAATATATTTCCACATTCTGACAAACATTTACCAGTGTAGGTGGCATAACAGGGACTTGGAGGTGTTGAGCAAGGTCATCTATTCTGGCATTTGTGTAAGGAAGCACAGGGGTACCCTCAACTTCAAATACTTTATGTGCTGTGTCTTTATTTAGACCCAGCACACCTTTATTTATGAAGAACACCACATACTAAAAAAGAGAAAAAATAAACGGATTTTCAAAAACTTTTTCCATCAGACAATCTTGTTACATAAACCCTGAATAATAAACTTGTGAGTAATTAATATTTATCTTGTTTGTCAATCAAATATTAATTACCTGCAAGCGTATTATTTCAAGTTGTCCTTATCCTTCATCATATTATTGTGAAGTCCTGTATAAACATTTCTTAAAAAATTCTGAATCAAAATCACAAAAAAATTTTTTTTTTTAAATGAATTTTGGCTGAAAAGCCAGTTTGTTGCATTTAAGCTTCAACTATTTTTCAAGAGATTTTATCAGATTATATTTACTGTTTATTCACTGTGAATAAATCATGTTTATCTAAATGAACATTTGGTGGATTTTTGTATAACAATTGCAATGATGAAAATATCTCAGGTACTGAAGTACACTGAACTTGGCTGATAGAGTTACTAAGTCTAACAACTGATCTGTTCCCTTCTGTTTTTGTTTTTTGGAAATTTTAATTGCTTGTAATTAAAATCTGCTATGAGTACTGAATCTTAGTTGTTGTATTGCTGGAATCAGAAACTGTTATCTGTTCAACAATAATTCAAATGAAATTGAAGTATCACTCTTTAAGATTGCTAATTCTAATCTTGGTATATGGTAGGTGGTACATAGAAACAGGTATATCTTATCACAATTCTTATTTAATACATAGGGTGTTTTAAATATTTAAAAAGTTAGGTATGTCAATAAAAATAGCACAAGTATTACATGTTACAATAATTCCAATTCCAGTGTCAGAGAAAATATAATTAGTAGAATAACTACTTTTCAAAATGAACAAAGCTTATTATCAACCGCAAGTTTTTGTCCTTTAAACAGATGAAAAACTAGCAGATTTATATGTATCTCCCACTTGAATGAGAATGAAACATTTACTGGGAAATTGTGAAAAAAATTTGCATTTTCTCCAAATAAATAGATCTACAACTACCAAGAATAGTTACTACAATAATTTCCATGCGTAGTCATAACACTAACAGCATTTCCCATTTGTTAACTATTTCTACAATAATTATTACGGTACCTCAGCTTTGTTCTACTGTGTAAGATAATGTGGAGCTTTTTTTCTTTCAGATATGAGCCCTATGATCTGTGTGGTTTAATTCAGTTGATTATAAAGAAATAATTATTACATCAAGACTACTTGTATTAAAATAATGGCTCAGAACCAGTCAGATTGAAATTGCCACATAAATACATGTAACTGGGGAATTAAACATGATAATATAGCAATTTGGAATGATAGATTTACTGATTATGTCATTAATTCTCATAAAAAATCCAAATGTTGATTATCATTATTTCAGGAATTGGCTAAAACAGTGTCCTTATCTTTCTTATTTTAATTACAACATTTTGACATAAAACTCTCTAAACTTTGTTAGTGTTTGTTATTTACAATAATCTTTAATGAGCTTTGAATGGGATAATCTATCTTGTTTATAACCCCTTTTTTATAAGTTTCATCACTCCCCTTAGATTTAATTGACAAATATTCATGCTATACCTGTAAGAACTGATAAAACAATGGATGATAACAATACTTAATCACTGAATTTCAGATAACACTAATTATTACATTCATAATCGATAATCGATCATAATACCTTTCGGCATATACATATTGTTGTAGTGAACCATGAAATTATTGAATTATTTTCTTTTACCTGCACCAGCCGACAAACTATCCATACATTCTCTTCACTATTATTTTGTATTTCCGCTTTGAGTCGAATGTTTTCCCCACAACAGTAGGCACTTCTATCAAGTGTGGCTTTGAGGACAAGTGGCCCAGTGCCACAACACAGACAACATGTATTTCTCTTATCAGTTGCTTCTTGTGGAATCTGAAAAAGAGTTATTTTGAAAAAAATCATAGAATCAAAAAACAAAAATGCACACATAAGAATTGTCTTTAACTTTTAGACCCAGATCTAAACAGAATATGTTTTAGAATATTATTTAATTATTGAGTCAAGACAATCATTCAAATATAATTCAATTTGAATATTATTGTTTAAATAAAATTCAGTTTAAATATCATTCTCTGAATATAATGGCTTTATTATTGATGAAGCAAAAGAACATTTTTTTTGTCATGATATCAGTAATAGATAAACTTGTTACGACTATGAGAAAGAAAGAAATAAATATATTAGAAGGCTTCAAAATGGGCAAAGGCTACAATAATCTGGTATTCTCATATTGTAATGCAAGACCCACAATGATATTGTGAGGAATTGCTGAGGCACTCTGGTAAGAATGTTTCATCATCTGAGAAAGGTGTTTTTAGAAACAACTCTGAAAATGATTTTCAGAATAGTTATTCAATAATAATTTGTAACATATTATCTACTCCAGTCTACACAGAATAACTTGAAAACAAAATAACTCATTTTGACCAGAAAATCTGCCAGCCCCAACATTATAACTGAATACCTGAAGTAAAGAGGACAAATGTCTTCATGAAATTTCAAGAAAATTTATCCATAATTTTAAATGTTTGTTCCTTGAGTTGTTAGAAAAATCTGTATCATCCCTAACCACACACCATACTTATTCCTTTCAGGACGGGCAATAATATGGAAAATCTGGGTACAAACCAGGCTTCATTTTCACCTAGAAGCACACAGAATTCTTTCCGTCATTCATTTTGTATTGATTAGAAAAGGGGGTTGCTTGATCAGAGTTCAATTTGGAAAAGAAAAAATGGAATAGAATTATCGATTTTTATAAAATGATAAAGATTATGGGGATGTAAAATATTTATATCCCTTGGAAGTCATCTTGTGCGTTCAGTAGCCTCTCATATGAAAATGAATCAACTTACTCAAATGAAAAAAAAAAATGTTACAATTGTACTTAGACTCAAATCATGTTGAGGCAATAGAACAGGAATTCGGAATGAGAAGAATCAGTCAACATGCAATTAATACCTAATTATTGAATGATCAATTATATGAAAATTGTATTTAAACTTTTCATTAGATGTTTCACTAATTTCAACCGGGTGGCAGGCAGACTTTAGGTTACCTTCAATTTCTGATGATCTCAAGTGTTTATTTTTCCTTTCTCCTCATTCAAGATGATAAAAGAAGATCACTATGAAAATAAAGTTTATATTTACTTTGACATGCTCTGTTGTAAATATATTCAGGGTGGAGATAAAAAAGAATTACTTTATGAGATGAGCTCTTGTGAAATTTGATTTTTGCTCATTCCCCTGAATGAATAAAAATTACCAATAAGCATTTTCAAGTTTATAGTTGTTTTGGTTTTCTTTTGGGGATCTAAGAGGTGATTTTTTTTCTCAAACATATAAGAGAGTAAATCAAGAAAAGAGGAACTCTCTCTTCACAAAACGTTTTCTTTCATTGAACTTTTTTCTCTCAAAAATAAAAAATTTTTTTTGCTACTCAAACATAAGTTATTGTCCATTTTCAGCTTCTTAAATTTAAAAAAAAGTTCTTTTCGGAAGTAGATGGTCAAAGCTTAAATGAATCAAATCTAGATTTCAGAGATGATTTTGGTTTGACTTTATCTCTCAGTTTGTCACAGTAGTTTTTGTTTCTCTATTACACTTTCTTTTCACCTCATCAAGATGTTCTGCACTAAAGTTTCTCCAAATACAAATATATACATACGTACGCACACACACATAAACACACACACATATATATATATATATATATATATATATATCCAACATACATGTATAAACCATTTTGATACTGTGTTATATACAACAGGTACAACTAAGTGGTTTGATCCCAGTATCATGAGCTGATAGATCTGAGACCTTATTCTTGGTACTAGGATAGTGAACAGTTTCCAAATATTCAGCAAGAAATTTAAAAAAAGCTAACTCTTAAGCAAATACAGTAAACCTTTAGTTACCAATTGTGAATTTAGTACTTGTAAAGTCTACACTAACCGCACAGTATATCAACAAATTTCTAGAGGCATAAGCAAGTTCAAATATTGTTTGAAAAAAAAAAAAGTGCTTATTGTGAGTAAAAACCTGAATCCTTACCAAATATCTTTCATCCATACAATCAATATGAGGGCCAATGATAGTAAAGTACTTGATCCCTTGAGGAGAAGAAGCATACGGCATATCAATGATGACTCTAAGATAATATCGAATTGTGGCCATTTTGCTTTCAAAAGAGCAAGGTACAGCAGATTCTGGAAGTTGAAACTGAAATGGATATCTGTGGTTGCCACGAGGCAAGATCGGCACACTGCCTTCTTCATTTCTATCTGGAAGAAACAAAATGAAACCATTAGACAAAACCTTGAACTCCGACACTGAAATAAAAAGTTTCATCTGAATGACAAGATTCTTAGGGGTATTTTACAAGATTTGGAAAGAAGGTAGGAAAGCTAAATCTATCTCAAGTATGAATAGATGATTCACTCAGCTTTTCAATATGCAAAACATTTTACTAATGAAACAACAGAGAAAAAATAGCATTTTATTTATTTCCTTCATTGCTCGCAAAAGAATGTCTATTGCCATTTTATCAAATACTCAGCTTTGCAACCTATTCACATTCAGAGACAGATGGAAGGAAATCACTCTAAACTGGATAAGGGAATAAGTAGGATTTACTAGGCAATAAATCAAACATCCACTCTAATACAGACATCCCATGTTAGAGTGTGGGTGATTGATGGACCCAACATTTTCACCTATATTTTTGCCCGCTTGTCCAGAGAACCGCAAATTAAAAAAAAAGATTTCTCTTTGAACCCATAAGTCCAATATTTTGGGCTGAGTGCTATTTAAAACAGTGAAGCAAAAGAGCGCTTGGCTTGAAATTCCTGTCATCAAATGGGCTTATGAAAGAGCTGCTACACTGTAAGCCTATTTGATGGCACCCAACCCCCATGAAGAAATGTATTTGACTTATGCTGGCAAACAAAAACGATGATATGAATTAGAAAAAAACATTGCAGTAGTCAATGAACTGATCTTGAAAAATATTATTTTATCTCCCTTTTCACCTCAAGGAGCTCAAATGTATAGCATTTTATGGAGTAAGGGCTGAGGGTTCAAAGGTTCATCGATGTAAGTATTTTTGTGTTTAAATTCTGAAATTTGGTATACTTTCTAATATATTTTGGTTGTATTACTTAATAATGAAAAAAAAACTTTAAAGAATGCCTATTTTTAGAAAAGAGAATACTGATTTCTATCGTAGCATTTCGATAAGTTGTTCCCCAAAATGTTAAATATTAATTTAAGAAATAAATAATTTGAAAAATCAGCTTTTGTCATTGGCCTTGAAAAAAAATCAAAAGATGGAGGAGACAGAAAGATGAAACTCCCTCAAGCACATTTGTAAAAAAAAATCAGACAAAACAGATGAAAAAAAAGAGAAAAAATACAAGTAAAAATTTTGAAATAGAAAGAGAGAAAAAAAGAAAGCTGTGAACTAAAAAAAAAACTCTGAAAAGACAAAAACAAAATCTACAAAAAAGTGAAAATAAGAAAAAAATGCCAAAGAAAAAAAAAAAAAATTACACCAAAAAAAAGATATTTAAAAAAAGCAAAACAGAAATAAACAAAAATAAAAGTAGAACCAAATCAAAAATAAACAAAAAAATTTGAAAAAAAAAAAAGAAGAAATTGTACCTTTTCCCCAAACGACTGCTTTGTCATCAATGTAATAGTGATCTTGCTTCACGGTCCTGCGTTCTCCAGTTCGCATAATCTTCCATTCTGCATGAACTTTGCCTCGGAGTGTGAGACGAATCCCTGAATAACAGATGATGCAATCAATATTTTTTACAACAATGATAACATCAAAAGCCATTTCCAGGTTTGTCTCAGAAATTAGATAAGCAAACTAATGCTAGTCATATTGAGTGATTACTTTTTTCAAAATATGCTGTCAATCCTCTTTAGGGATAATAGATTTGCATGTCTGTAAGAATATTATGATGAAGATTTGGAAAGCAATATATCATCATGACTTTAGCGCAATTTGAAAGACAAGTCATTGATAACAGGGTTGGGCATGGAAGAGTAGGGCTCATGCCTTTCTCTACTGGATTATTATGACATGAATTTTTTTTCATTTTACATGCATATATTTGTATGCTTGTGGATATATCAGTATAATTCCTGAGTAGAATACAATTTTAGATTAGGAGCATCTTATCAAAGAACACCTTTCTATCAATTTTTAAGTAAATCTGACATGAAACTGCAGAGAAAATCAATTTTAAAACAAACTTTAAATCCCATTATTGACAGACCATGAGATCCTAAGTAGAACCTTTCTTTAAGTAAGAGGCATCTTATCAAGAAACACCTTACTATCAAGTTTCAAGTAAATCTGATACAAAATAGCCAAGGAAAACGATTTTTAAGCAAGGGATACCTTTATAATAAGTTTCAAGTAAATTCAACTTAAAACAGCTCTGAAACAATATGGAATCAGACCTGCAGGCAATTGGATAGACAAAGCCTCTCTAAAAAGTTTATTTAACATGTAATAATCCAAATGCTGTAATTTCAAATTAGCATAAAAAATACGATTATGGAAATTGGAGCTGATAACATTTTCATGTTTAATATTGAAAAATCTAAAACATAAATTTTAAAAACTATCAATCTAATGCCAGTTGGTAGAAAATGGTTATGCTTTACTCACCTTGAACTTTAAGATTTTCAGTGTTTTGTACAACGACATGGCCAGTGAGTTTCTCACCTGCATAATAGATATCTCTGTCAAGCTCTATATCAAATTTATGGATATAATCCATGTTGGTTTTGAAGGAGATTCGGTTTTACCTGCGGAAGATAAAATGAAAGTGAAAGTGAAAGTAGTTGATTCATATGAAAGCTCAAAGGAATATGTTTGTATTCATACTTTTGTTTACATTTGAAATTCACTATAAAAAAAACAAGCAGTAATTTTCCAATAACACAACACAGAAAAACAATTACAAATCGTTAATAGAAATGTTACAGCAGATCTGATATTTAAGGAGGGGCAAATGATTAGTGAATAACTCTGAACTTTCAATAAAGAATTTCTAACACTTTCCTTAGTTCCATAAAGATTTTGAGGAAAGCAAAATGCTTACGGCTGTGTAAATTTGTATGTAACTCTTTGATAGGAAGTAATTAAACTAAAAACATAATTAGTTTTCTGGTTTCTCCGTAAAATATACTTGAAATACAGCATGGTATCATGTGGTACAGAAAACTAAGAATTAATAAAAACAACTGGAGTCTGATGATTAAACCTTGTAACTTCAGGAAGATCTCAACATTACAGAGCTAAGCAAATGACATTCCATCCAAGTAAATGTAAAGTTATAAATTTGGACAAAACCAACCAAAGACAAAACTATGAAATTAGAAACGATGATGGCTCAGACCATAAGCTGGAGAAGACTGACATGGTGCGAGACCTAGAAGTCCATGTACAAAAAGCCTCAACTTTACAAAACATGTTCAACAAAATGTTAACTCTGCTAATAGAATGCTTGTCTATATACAGCATACCTTTAAATACATAAATGAAGAAAACTTTCTACTCCTCTACGAAGCTATTAACTGCCCACATCTAGAGTTTGCATCATGAATCTGGTTACCTCATTTGTAGGAAAAGCCCTAAGAAGAGCTACCAAGATTGTCTCCCAAATGAAAGATTTGTTGTACACAGAGATTGTTGAGTGAACTCAGTCTTGAAACACTGGAATTCCACCACAATTGTGCTGATCTGTTGAAGGTCTACCATATTCAAAATCACATCCACACCACAGACCAATACTGTCACTGCTCACTGTGTCCAGACAAGCACATGTTTACTGTCTCTCTGTCTACAAAAACCTGAGGATACAGTCATAAACTCCACATACAGACATCCAGTGGGTCGAGAAAGAATTTCTTCTCCGCTCAAGTCATCAAACTATGGAATGCTCTCAGTAACAAGACTATTTCCTTCATATCAATCACTGCATTCAAAAATAATTTATTGGAGGATATAGGAGACTAACTTCAAATATCCATTTCCATATTAGCTAAGTCCTTGGCTGTACTAGACTGATTAGTGGACTGCATTGGGTTTCATGACGTTATTTAGCTGTCACTAAAACTGATTTAGAGATATTAAAGGTATAATTGATATTTTGTGGAAGTAAGGATACTCTGAATTTCATCATTGCTATTCTAATATGGGTCTCTGCACTTCCATTCACCAATCAATAACTAAACACAACAAAGAATTCAGATCGATTTGGAGAAATATTATCATGTAAAATATGATAAATAGTAGGTAGGTCACTACAAGGTGTAAGGTCCAATTTTCTATACTTTGAATTCAAAAATGAAAAGAAAAAAATCCTAAAGAAACTGAGGCAGAAAATTACTCTAAGTTGTCAGTTTTAAACCAGGAAAATAAGGCAACAGTAAATTAGTACAATTTAAATCTTACTACTAGAGTATTTTCCTAGATTTATCCAAACACACTGGTTCAGACAGTATCACAATTATTATTTTTTGGTGGGGAATAAGTTGAAAGAGTAATATTTGCAAATAAAATAGGTGAAAGATATTGAGGTTAATCAAGTGGAGGAACTCTATTCTATGTAAAACCTTCTGCTAGGCATCTGCTCTGTACTCACAGAATCTATCTTCTAATTCAGCTCTCTAAACATGAGAGAGGAAAAGTAGACATTTCCTACAGGTTGAAAGATTCAACTTCTTCATGGAAACAGCATATACTAAACATACATTTGACTTTCTGGTACATCAACATCTATATGGGTCATATAACAGCAATCATTGTATATATATAAGAGTTGACAGTTTTGAGTTTTCTTGAAACTGTTGCAGACATCTTTTTGTCACCTCCTAAAAATCTTCTCTGAAAACCATAGCTTGGGTTTACTAAGAATCAAACATTAAATAGAAAAAGACACTAAGATGTTAACAATACATTATTTTTGTAATAAACTGCTGATCTCAGCAATTTGATAGAATATAGAAGCTGAACTCATACAAAAACTATGAAACTTACATTCACCTATGGTTTTCACAAGGCTTCCAACATCTTCAAAAAACACTCTGCTTCTACTATCATATTACCATACGTCTCTTGGACCCAATAATCTTTGTATGATATTTATAACATTTTCAGTATTACTACAAAAGAACTTTCTCCATTGAACATATGAAATTACATATATCTCTCTGGTTCTCAAAAAACAAATGAACTCTACTGCCACAAACAACCATGCTACCTGTAACTCGATCATTCTAATGGGATGTAAGATGCGATTTAAAAGCAATAAATAAGACCCAATATCAATTCTCCTGAAAAGTCAGAATATACTTACTACAACGGATATTTAGCCTTCGAAAACTTCGTTGTTTTCCCCACATCAAAAACATCGCAAAATGTAAGAGTTGAGCAAAAAAGAGAGAAGCAGAAAAGGGAATGTTGTATTTTTGCAATTTTTTTCCTCCAGAGAATAAAAATGTATAAATGTGTAAACCACTATTCAAAACTGGAGATATTTCATACTTTGAATTTTTGAAATATAAGAATTTCTCTGTATTTAATTTCTGAAATTCAAGAATGCAGTGTAGGATTTTCAAAAAAAATTACTAGCTGTCTAAAGTTTCAACTAGGTGACCAGTTTTAGGATAGTGTGATATCCGTTGCAATGGTCAAGAGAACCGGGCAATGATATCTTGGGATGTCACAGAATAAATTGCCACCTTCAGTCATGTGTTTTATTTGGTGAGTATATTGATGAGCCCATAATTAAAAAAAGACCATGATTTCTGTCAGAATTTCTGAAATAAGGATTTATTATCATCAAACACTGATTAATTTGAACAGATGTTCCCATTTTGGTTGTTATAGTTACAATGTTTCGGCAGTTGTACCCTCCTGCCTTCATCAGATGCCCATTGTTTGCAGTTTGTTCTGGAAATCTCAAAACAACCCCCTTATTTAATCTACTGGTTGATAGCTCTTATTTTGCTGTCCATGCTGAAGGATATCTTGTATTAATTCATCATCATGATCATCAGCCATTATTGGTCTACTGCTAAACATAATTGTCAGAAATTGAAGATGCAAAACTGGGGAAAGTAGACCACTACATCTACCTGGGACAACAAATCTCTATGAAACCCAAAAGAAGAAGAAATCAAGCGTAGAATCACCCTTGGATGGCAAGCCTTCGGCAGAGCAAGATCAACCTTCAAAAACAAGGCAATCCCAATAATCCTAAAAAGAAGAGTATACAACCCGACAGTCACTTATGGAGCTGAAACATGGAACATAACTAAGAGACAGACCCGCAAACTGAGAAACATGCAACATGCACATGAGAGAATCATGGAGAGATCACAAGACAGCACAATATATCAGGAAGAAAACGGGGGTCTGAGACATCATAGAAACAACTAGAAAACTCAAATGGCAATGGGCTGGTTACATTGCAAGAATGACAGACAACCGATGGACATCACGATTCACAACATGGATCCCTAGTGATCACATGCGAAACCAATGCCGACAAAATACAAGATGGAGAGATGAACTAGACAAATTCAGAAAATATTGGCTCCGTGATGTCCATGATAGAGAAATGTGGTGGATCCTGGGGAAGGTCTATGTCCAAAATGTTAAAAGACTGATGATGATGATGTTGTTGTTGTTGTTGTAATTCTCATTGACACCTTATTCTTGCACCAAGTTGGAGACGACCACACGTCTTACCAAGTCAAATAGTCTTCCACAATTTACAATGGCCTTCCTTCATCCACTATCTGGGAACATGCCAAGTAGCACAGAGATCCTGCCTCCGTCCAAATGTTTTAAAGGTAAGAAGGTTTTTTTACTATAAATTTTCATTTGCATTCTATTTAATCTAGTAGGAAGTAGTTGTTAGAGTTGAATCTAGTAGTTTAGTCACTGAATACATGGTTTGCAATTATTGATAAAGTCAGGAATAGGATGTAAACATGAGGATTTGAAAGAATAAATTAATAACTCAGGAGTTAAAATCAGAATGGAAGAATATCTCTTCAACTGATGATTCAGGTTACCATAGGTGGAATGAGTTGTGATTAATCAGAGATCACCTCCTTTATTTTTTACCAAAAAGTAAAGCTGGTTACCCCATTTGTTTTGGGGGATGGAGACTGTTTGTGTGAGGTTGAGTGTAATTTCTTTAATAGTAGTTTAGTCAGAGAATACATGGTTTGCATCCCTTTAATTCTTCTTTGTGATACTGCCTAGCCAGGGATTGAACTCATGACTTCTAGGTAAACTGCATAAACCTAACCAAAACATATCTACTTTGTCATTGGACAATCAGGTGATGAAATTTTGGAGCCTTAAACCTATTGTCTCTCCCGTACTGACCAAAAGCTCCTATATGCAGTTTGATTCTATGCTAGGCTTACTGAGCAAAGAATGTTTGCTGATTCTGTCAATCTCCTGATGTTCTTTAATTATTATATCAATTCAATTCCACAAGAGGTGATGACTCCTCCACCTTTTTCTCCTTCACACTTGATCAGCCATACCTGATTTTATAGTCTCTTCACTGACTGCATTTTTTCAACCTTTATTTTTCCCCTGCCATATCTGCATGTGACACTATGGAAGTGAGGGGTTAATTGGGAAAAATCTAAAATCGAGACTGTTGCCCAGGGGCTCCCAAAATATCTCAGAACTGGATAGAGAACAGATAAAATCTAAACAGTTAAAGCGAATAATATTGAATTGGGGAAGAAAGTACTAAAGGGTCGAGCAGATGAAGCCTGGACAGTATACAGATGTATGATTAATCACATTTCTAAGAGAGATTTATGTACGTCCAAGTTTAGAGAAATTCCTCAGAGGGGATTGACCATTTCTGCTCCCGGGTCAATGGGATCTTGAAGTAACCCAGATGTTGGCTGAATTGGAGACAATAATAATGATGACAGTATTGATATCAAGTGAAATTGATTGCTGGAGGAAATTGGCCCCGCCTATTGCCTGCGTATATTCTCAAGGGATATATATGGATCCCCAAATTTGATGAAAGCGGAAAGGAGAATTACTTAAGTCAAACACAATTTCAAATTTACCAGCTGGGAGGGGAAAATCAAACATAAACCCTCCAGCCATCAGCCCCACACGCAGAGGGAACCAATCATCATTAAAGCCATCCATTTTTGGGTAGCTGAGGAGATGTTACCATGGGCAGTGCAGAGAAATCAATGGTCATTTGTCACTACGAAGAGTCCTGACCCCAAATGACTTATAGTTTTGACTCAAGAACTTTGTTGAAGAAATACAAATAGATATACCAAGAGACACCAAGTAGATAACCTGAAAGACAGACTGATCGCCATTCCATAGTGTCATCACCCACATCAGCATATACTTTGACCAGTCACTCTGTATATGTATACTGACATAAACTTGTTGCATATTATACTCCAAGGGTTGATTCCTCATTTTTAACTTGTGACTCTCCGGGTGGTTTTTGTTCCAATGTCACAGAGTCATTAGCCAAGAACTGCACTCCCTCAGATCTGAACACAGCGTTGGCAAGGTGAGAGCAAATAGAAGCAGAGACCACAGCGACCGGTCAACTACAGCCTGACCAAGGTTGCACTTCACCAACCGGCAAAGGGTGACAGAGATAGGGCTGGCATCACAATAGAATGCAATTTAGTCCTTGGTCAGGTTCTCTCCTGATGAAGGCTTGCCTCAGGTCAGGTATCTCTGAAGGTCGGTACTGCTTTTGAATACTGTCCTGATATTATATGGACAGCGGATCCTCAGAATCCTTTCTGACATAACTGGCATTTTTTTTAGTTTTTCTACCAGTATTACTTTTCCCCTGCTACGACTGCATTGAATTCCATTCTTTTGTATGGACAGCAGATCCTCAGAATCTTTTCCAACACACGTGATGTGAGGTGGACAGACTGTGGCAGTTTTTTTGACTACAGTCATCCGTTCAAGGTATAGCAAAATAAAAACAATATTCATGGGATTACACAGAGAGTTCATTCAAATTTCCCAGAATGTTACTGAATACAACAGGTACCAGCAGAAGCCCAGAGGGTATTACAATCAAAATGTGACTATGATAACCAAGAGGAGGACACCAGTTCAAATAGATCAATATACAAAAAAAAAATTGAAAAAAAATACTTTGTGCCACAATTTGTCTATATGAGGTGACAAATAAAAACTCTGGTTTAGACCATTGAAAAAAAAAAAAAAAAGAAAAAAAAAAAGAAAAACCTCTCCTTGAATTTATAGAGTCAATTTTGTCAAATTTGTAAAAAAGAAATACTATTATAAATTTTGAATATTGTAAAATACAAAAAAATTCACTGAATTTTTTTCACTTCAGTTCATGAGATGCAAGATATAAATATTGATAATCTTAATTAATTAAGTTATACAAGTAAAAAAACAAATTCTGTCTCAATCTGGCATAATTCCAATCAAATTCCATAGTCAATCAAATCTAAAAGGACAAGTTTATTTCATTTTAGATTCTTTATATAAGAAAATGATTTCATATCAGAAAGAGCAGCTCCATACTATTTCCCTACTCTGTATACGTAATCAGAAATTACACAAATTGTCATAAATATTTGAGAAACTATTCTCTTTGGCAATGTATTTCCACTGGCATGTACTAATGAAGAGTTCGTTCTAAGAGAATGAATCAATAAGATCCATACCTGTACTGGCTTGGTAGATTGAATCAATGTAACCCTCTATTGAACTTTTAAGTTCATGATACAAATATGTATCGATTATGGTTCAGCTACCTACAATGGCTTGTGAACTTCACAGTATTAGATAAGTCACCATACAAAAGTTAACTATTTCTGTTCAGATAACTGTCATTTGTGATTCTTGGTTTTATTGTGATAATCTGTTTTATCCTAGGCAAACAACTGCAGGAAATTTTGTATGTTCAGTTCTTGGTTGCTATAGAATTTTGATTGATTAAAAGGTAACTTTAGATGTGAATTTCATAGTGCTGGTTTTCAAATATCAGTTTGTTTTTCATTTCATTTTTCTCCGCATACCAGGAATTAAAACCTAAGAGTAATTTTTCCAAGCTCACTATTGCATCATCATTGTAGAATATTATTATAGTATGTTTAATAGGAATTTGTTTCTTAATCATACAAATAGTGGGGCAGCTAAGAATGCTTTTTAGGTTGAATCATTCAGTTGGTGATACAAACATGCAAATTATGTTGAGCTGCATTCCTGGCTGACTTGATGTGAAAACTGACCTAGGCACTTGAAATTTCAAGATGGCCACCACCTAAATCCTTAAATCTCATAGAAATTGATTGGATTTTCTGATTAAGGAGGTTCTGGTATTGTTTCTTATGCTTCAGACTATGATGACACTAATGGTATAAAAACAGTCAACCTGAAATTCAAATATGGTGGCCATTTTCTAAGATGGCTGCCATCTAGAGCATAAATTCCACATTTTCTTATAGAAATTGATTGGGTTGTCCAATTAAGAAGGATATATATATACTATATATATATATATATATACTATATATATATATATACTATATATATATATATATATATATATATATATATTATATATATATATATATATATATATATATATATATATATATATTATATATTATATATATATATATATATGAATACATGGTAAAAAAATGAAAATGGTGGTTGACTGCCCACATAGTCAAATGAGAGAAAAATAGCAATTTTGAGAATAGCAAAAAATCAAGCACATTTCAAACAATCATTCTGACACTCTTATAACAACAATTAATATGGTTGCTACATACACATGAACTTATATGATAAATGTGACAGGAAAAAAGGCTATAAGTGCTTTATTTTGTATATTGTTTGAGTAAGATACTCTTAAAGTAGACCATTTTTTTATGTTTGTGATTTTTCGGCCATTTTCAGAGTTTTGTAGAAGGAAAAGTACATAAGATACATAATCTGATTAAATTTTTGAATTCTAGGGAAAAAGTTATCTCTCGTCACCAGGTTTCAAAGCTGAACATGCCATTTCAAAAGAGCTATAAATGTTGGAGTTTGGACAGAAAGGGTTGTCCAACAAAAAACATAAAATTGAGTAAAATTTCAAAGAGTATTTCAAAACTATTGGAGATACAGACCAAATATTTTGGATTTCTCCATAAGATCGAGCGGATGACCTGGGGAAAGTTTCTAACATTGGATGACTCTTTATCTTTTAGTTTCTCCTTTCTTCTGGATGAATGCACGGATTCAAATACCCATGTGCGGTGCCATTTATTTTCTGTGACTTACATAAAATCCTTTTGTCTCATGGGTGTCAAGAACTGGCCCATGAGTTTGCTCAATGATCATAATGTGTGTGGTCTCCTATTGTCTCATAAACTTTGTGTGTGGTACAACCCCGTTTCCTACAATTATGCTTTGGTCTTCAAGTAATCAAGCATTATGGAACAAAGCATTTTAGTATCTCCACCTCATAAATTCACAGCAATGACTTGGTATGTCACAACTTTCTTTTCTACTCGCTCGAGCGGTATAGCCTTTAAATCATCTCTCCCTCTTAACTCTATTCTCCTTAGTAATTACTTTGTAATCAGGCCTATACTAGAAGTAAAACAATCGCTCTTAAATGTTTACGTGTTCTGTTTCAGCTGAAAGGTATGTAATGTTCTAAATGTCTTATTTGTCATTTATCAAATGTATATTTTATTGTTTGAGTCTTTGTTTTCATTCCTTGTTTTATGAACTTCCTTGGCTTAACCTTTTTTATTCTTTCTGTTCGTATTCAACATGCTCTTAACAAAAGCAAGATGGTGACTTATCTAAATCTATCAATCTGACTTCTTCTTCTTCAAACACTCTGTAGCAATGAGTCAAAAAAATTCATTGTCTGATAAAGGCTGCACCCTTTTCAAAACTCAGCCTCATTTTGATTTTTCAATCAGGAGTCAGGTTTGCCCAACCCTTGCCATAACGTTCTCATACCATTTCTGCAGATTTTGCATTGTGGAGCGATTTCTTACCACCACAATTGTTAAAACAAGTTATTTTCAGCGAAAAGTTGGATAATTTGGTAGAATAACGTTGCTGTTTGTTGAATTCTCCAAGTGAAAATTAGCCCCCGACTGTACATGCAAAGTAAATAGCAGTTTTTAAGCTAAGAGTAAGTACTATTTCTTACCTGTGTCACAATTTTCAGAAAAATATCTTGAAAAACAAGTTACTCAATCAATTGCCCAAGTATCACTGATCAAAACTTAGCCACGCATGTTTCAAGTCAAGTTACAACCACTATGATTACTAAAATTCCACTTTTGGTCACAGACAATCAATTACTCCTCTATTGTTTTATATGTGCCCAAATTACAGATAAGTGACATGTAAAATCAAAATAACTTTTTTACTAATTACTGTAAATCAAAGATTTTGGTATCATTGGAAAGCTCTCAGAGTGCGCCTCTGGGCAATACCAAGTTTCACTAGAATGATTTAATTTGAAATTTTTTGCCACATTGCAACTCTACCCCACGATGAATCCATCTTCCCACTATTACTACTATTGGAATTTTTTATGGTGTAATATATCAACCGGAGACAAATTTTAAACTGTATCTAACACAGGCCTTGAACTAAAATCTTTCTCATCCATTAACACTTACCCTAAACAATCATCTAGGTCTTATTTCACTGCCTGTTTCAGCATGTCTAAAACAAACTTCACACTCAATGTAACATCCGTGAGTATCTTGCAATATTCAATGATAGTGTCAAACGTGAGATTTTGTGAAGTATTTTTCACTATCTTAAATTAGTTATTAATGCAGTCGCCATACAAATATCATCATATAATTTCAAAAGCTTTTATAAAAGTATATCCAGATGAAAAAAAAATAGCACTTTTGTTAATTGGAGGCAATTATTCAAATAAGAAAAAGAATAGACTCACCTATAATATTATTGATTTTAAAAAATAGATTGATTCAGGATTCCATAAATACATGTAAATACAAATCCCATTCTGTGATTGGTGTTTGCAACTTGAGATCCTGGTCAACTTCATGTGTACTATGTTGAAAGACAACTGGAAAATATATTGAACAAAATTTTAATTTTGTGACAAGCTGGAGAATCTGATACTTTTTTTTTAAATTGATGAAAATATATGTGATTAAATAACTATAAGAATGAAAAACCCATGTGGTAGAGAAATTTGCTTTTTGTCTTCAAAAAAGGCAGACAATTCATTCCAGAATCGCTCACACCTAGTCTCATCTAACAAGTGAACAAAATTTTTAGAATATAATCTGATGAATAAGGTCAGCATTTGTATTTCATTTGATTTACTCTATTTTCAAAAATGAGATAGAAACATGATTTGGATATTTTCAACTAAACAAAATATAAATAAATTTATTCAATTTTATAATTTGTTATCATAAAATTTGGAAATAAGTAAATTTGAAGATAGATTTGAGACTGACAGTGGACAAAACCATATTTGCTATCAAGTTTTATCCAACATAAGTTATATTTTAGAAAGATAAATACTCGAATACTGGTAAGCATTAAAAGTTGAAAAACTTCATTAAAAAACAAGTGTGTGTGTGTGTGAGAGAGAGAGAGAGAGAGCGTTCACAGATGTGTATCCATAACAGCAGTGGTGGCCTGGCTCAACAGGATACCAGGAAATCTCCAAGTGAGTCCTTTCTTTGATGGTAGAATATTTAATGGAAAATATATTTGCTTAGGAAAAGATTTATTTCACAATATTTCTTGCTTACTGAAGCATTTTTTTATCATTTCTAATGATTGCTTCTATTTTATTTTTTTGATGTGATTGTTTATTGTCCTTATACAATAATCAAATTTAAACTTGTTTTGGTTCATTTCCGTAAAGCGGGCTGCAATGTGTAAATTACTCAAATTGTAAGTACAATAATTTTAAAAAAGGCAACATAATAAGAAATACCAAATAAGTACCAAATAGTAAAAAGTGTAAATTATGATAATAATTTTGTGATTATCATATAATCTGTCTTATCATTGAATTTGGTTACTTAAAGCTATGAAGGAGCCACTAATTTAATGATTTATTGCTGTCATATAAGCCTAGAAGGTATGTGCAAAGATATCAATAAGATATGAAATATGATCAAAATAAGATATGTATCTAAGTATCTAGAAAAAAAAGCATACATGAAATGAATGATTTTGTGACCATAAATCACAATGGAACGTCATACCCTGGGTGAAATCTATTTGTATCACCATGAGAGGAAACACACCAAATAATTTTGTATCCTTTTCATTACTTTAGTTATGTCCAGCATTTCACCCGTGAGGTAACGTCTTTGGTTACTTACCCATGGATGAATGGTATCTTCCAAACTATCACACCTCTCATTTTTCAGAATTTTTTTCATCAGAATAAAACAACTTCGTTTTCTTTTTTTCTTCAAAGAAGACAAAGTCTATAAATCTAAATCATAATTCTTAGTAGTGTCTTCTGCTTTATTGTTCTAAAGGAAACTCAATTCTTAAATTCAACCACTGGTTGAGAAAATTATGTAAAATATTCAAAATCAATTAAACTGCTTTGATTGAGTCTCTGCTCAAGTTGAGCCATTATCCAGTTGCTTGCAATGATGACCTTTACCTTAGTGTAAAAGGTCTATAATCAGATTAAACTTTTGCAGATGTTTATTAATAAATGGACAGTAAGGAAAATAGTGAAATTTACATTGAATTCATACAGGATCATATACTTTTACATGCATGTAAAATCCTTTTCAAGTTACACTTTGCACAAATGTGAGTAACATATTCTTGAAAAATTCCAGTTTATTTGCCATTTCTGAAATTGTCGATTTCTCATCCTGATTTGTACAATTTTTTTTTATTCTTCTTTCATCAGATCTCATTTTTTTCCCCTTCTTTTGCTTGGTCTCTTTTTTCCTCTCTTTTGATTCTATTCAAAGTTTTATCTACTTACAATGATATATTTTTCTGTTAGACATTTTGTTAGCTCATTTCAGAACGTCTTAAGTGTTACTGAAAAAGAGATCTAAAAGAGTGATTTTTTTTTTCTCTTTAGTTATTTTCCCCTCTATCCAAGAACATTTTGTCTGTTTAGATTTAGTTTCTGTCTTAGATAATTTTCTTGAGTTTTCACGTCAAATGTTTTTCAAAATTCTCATTTGTCCAAAAATTGGATAAAGAGGATAACTTGTAATTTTATCACATACTTATTTTTTCCTATAGAATCCTCTCTCTCTCTCTCTATATATATATATATATATATATATATATATATATATATATATATATATATATATATATATATATATATATATGTATATTTTTTTTTTCTACAGTTGCAGAAACCACTGCTGGATAGCCATTTATTAGTGGAAGGGTCTTCTTTTTATCCTGTCAGAAGTGTCAGAACCGGAGACATTTTTCTTCCTTCTTGATCAAGTCAAATGAGGGGGGGGGGCTTGTCCCTTCTGGAAATCATTTGACCCTCACCTCCCGAATGAATGTGACATGAATTAATTAGTACTTGCTGTTATTAACTGCCATTCAAGTGCACAATATCATTGTCCATACAAATGTCGATGGACTTCAAACTTTTTCTTCCCCTTCTTGATTTAGTTTGCTGTGAGCGTGTATAATTTTCATTTACAAGAAATGCTTTTTCTTCTGCTCACTAACTGCAAGATTTTCTGGGTCCTCAATGGAATTCAGCCCAATGATGCCTTGGATCTTCAAAGCTTGGAGCTGTACGTCAGTTTTCAATCTTGCCAATGGGACGCTGTCTCCCATTACAAAAAATTCAGACGTACATTTTTGGATTCCAAAATGACTTCCACTGTAAATGTTCCCACAACTTTTAGTGGTTCTGGACTCCTGTACATGAAGAGTGATTTTGATTATTTACTTCATTTCCTTTTTGATTAGATTTCCTTTGTGTGATTTTATTCCAACAACGGGGTTTGCCATTCATCTGTTTTATCCCTATAGTCTCATCATCTTTTAAAAAACAAAGATGGCAACCTGATCTTGTTCATCTTCCTCGTCCACAATTAGGGGCCATGGAGCAATAGCTGGCCCCTGACATTACATAAGCATGTTGATAAAGTTAGTTTGTACTTTGAGGTACATCATTTTATATAAATAAATCACTAAATTGGATTTGAACATTATATATTGAGAGGTTCAGCTGTCTGAACTTTTGAAATTAGAAAACTAATTTATATCAAGTACAATAATAGAATATTGGCTGAAAAAATGAGTTTTCCTATTTTTCGATTTATTTTGGAAAGATTTTTTAAATTGTTAAGATGCAACTCCTGCTTTTGTTTGGTGACGGCTTTTCTGTGGTGCTCAATGATCTTTAACAGGAACTGCTCTGGCGGATCATACTGGACTTCTCAACCAGGGCAGTGCCCTTTTCTGCAGAGTTAGTCACCAATTTGAGAGCATCTATGGAGCTTTTTGGTGTATTGCTGCAGTATTCCTCCATATCATCGACCTCAAACAATCCAAAGAATCTTTGTAAAACGGATGACTAAGTTGCTCAGGTGTTTTCTTTAAAACGAAATTTTTTTTTCCTCTAAAATTGTTTCTCTTTCTCCTCTCCCAGCTAATCTAAATTTCAGAACATTATTTCCTTTTCTTCAAGGGTAATACATTCATGCAGACCAGCAAATTCAATATTTGTGTCTCTTAGCCACCTTCGCTCTCCTTGACTTCTCTCTCAGGGTAACAGTTCAGAAGTGAAATCATGCCCAAATCATTTATTGGTGCCACATCGGCTCACAATTGCCTCATGCCAAAAACAGACATATACAAGGCTGACAAGATAAGCTACTTTCCTCGTTCTTTTCATTTCTCAATCACTACTTACCATACAAAAGTCATAGAAGAGTGGAGCTCCTAAATATTATTCAATTTATCTAAAATTCAGGATACAGGTCACTTGGATGAATAAAAATAAGGAAGTGAGTAGAGCAAAAAGGACAAATAGCAATCGTTTGAACTACCATAATCAACACACAACATACAGTAACTCAGCAAGCCTTAAAAATATCAATCTGTGAGTTGACGTTCAGGTCTAATGGAATTACCGACTCATCTTTTACATAAATCAATTTTGAAATACAGCCAGCCTCTGGGAGCTCTTTCCGCTGAGGCAGTAGTAGCATGTAGCGCCAGCAGCAGCCATTGAAGCCTGTATGGTGTTGGGCACACTCTCATGTGTCGATGGCGGAATATTCTTAAAAGTGCTAACAATGTTCTATACTGTTCTTACACGGTTTTATCCGTCTCAATGACCTTGATGAATAACAATTTGAAAGAGGTTGAGCTCCTTCAGATCCTCATCACTTATCTCAGGATAATAGCTAATTTCATTGATCCATTTGATTTCCCCATTCACAGTGTTCACAATGAGCTTCCCGACAAATGTAATTCCGGGTTGGTTGGAAGGATCTGATATGGATGTAATCAAATGATCGATCAATGAAAAATATTCTTGAATGTTGGTATATAATTGCACTCTGGTTACTCGGAGTTGTTTTCATAGTGCATTGGGACTTTTTCTTGCCTGATGAGGTTGGATCTAGGAAATTGAGTTGAGCTGCCTTTGTCACAGATTCATCATAGAGTTTGTTGAAGGTTCAATCAGTCAACAGTTGAGAACAAATCTTTGTTTCTTTTCAATTGAATTTTCCTAGGCAGTGGTTACTGCCTTGAACTGCGCTCTTCATTTTCCTGAATTTCGAACAAAATTTGTACAATTTCTTACAAAAAAACGCACTCTTCTCTTGCGACATCCTGTAAACTCAAATCTAAAGAATGATTTACGCAATGTAAATACATTGGCAGTGGATATTTCGCATTCAGGAGTTCTCTTGCAGCTTTAAAATGGCCACCCATGTTGGATGCACTGTCAAATCCATCAACATCTTCAATCGCTTTGGAAAATGTAAGACCTACTAAATCTGGAAGATTGTAAAAGCCAAGTCTTCCATCATTTCCAATGTTTCTGAAACATAACAGAACGCAATAGATAACTGCTCTTCACCTGTTATATCTTAAATCCCATAAGCAATTATGCTAAACACTCTTGATGCTAGTTTTTCAGTCCAAATTTGTTCACTAATCCTTTAACAATTAATTTGATAATCTCATCCTGAATTGTATGGAACACCATTTATTTTGACGAGTAAGCCATGATGCTGGAGCTGGAATGTCTAGAACCTTCAAATGAAGGAGTTTCATGGAGTTACAAGACACATCATCGTGGCGTTCAAAAGGTAAGCCTTGTTCTAACAGATATGTAGCAGATTCAAAATGGTGGTGGGCTGGCTATGTTGCAAGAAAGGCAGACAACCGATGGACATCACGACTCATGACATGGATCCCCCGAGATCACATGCCCAACCGAGGCCGGCAGAATATTATATGGAGAGACAAGCTAGACAAGTTCGGGAAGTACTTTTTCTGCGACGCCCATGATAGAGAAGTGTGGCAAATCCTAGGGAAGGTCTATGTCCAATGACGGACATTAAAAGACTGATGATGATAATAAGTACTCTTTGATTTTGCTGCTGTGTTTTTTGCATTCTCTGTTAATCATGCTTATGACATCAGTTTTTAATAGATTCCATCACCTTAGCTTCTTGGCACTGATCACTAATTTCATGATCTTTTAAAGCTTTAGGGCATCCTTTCATGTTTTGAAGCCATCATATATGGATGTTTCCTGCAACTTCCTCCCAGCTATGAGTAGTTTTTGCTCATAAGCTTGTGTACAAGTGGAACAGTGGACATGGTCAGACCTAGTCTTGTGATGCATTAGCCATTTAAACATTTCAAAACACTGATCACAATGACGTTTGAAGAAAATTACTTTCAAGATATAAAATTCCTTGGATGTACAAATTGTTTTAATTTTTCAACTGATGCAACCAATGAGAGATCACTGGATACAATTGTTAAAGCAGGAGCAGCTTGAATAGACTGAAGGCTTGAAAAATCCAAATAGTATGCACAGTTTCTCTCATCCACTGATGGTACAGTTTATTTGAGTTTTGAACGCGGTTTGAATGTGGTTCCGAGCAGACCTACAAAAGTATGGTGTCAAATGTTTCAGCTTCTCTGGTTCACTTGGGCATTGTGCTTCACATTACTTTTAGTACTCTGAATGGTCTTGCCCTCCTCCACTTGTAGAATTAGACTCAGCCGGTGTCAATAGTGCGACATAATAGGTAAAGAGGTAGTGTAGCTGTGGTAGCCATGAGATGCAGATAGGATTAAACACCGTCTGACTTCAGAATGATTGTTGGGGCCAGAAAAATGAACCACTGTATCTCTGTTTTCTTTCTTTGAGGGGGGGGGGGGCGCCAGCAGCAAGAGTATACTAGGAATATATAAATTTCAGGCAGACATTGGCGGCACATGAAAATTCCAAAAACGGGACTGCCAATGAGTGACAAGGGTGCTAACCACACATTGAAGGGGAATAATGGAATAATCACATCCAAATTCAATGCTGGTGCGGGTCAATCAATTCAATGCTCTGTATAGCAACACTGCATTCTATGGAGTTCCATAGTTGTTAATCTACAAGAGTACCATAATTGACACTATGGCATTGGTTACTACACATCACCTAAGCCAGAGAACATTGCCATTGGAACATGGAAACCTGGTGCTGTGTTGCCTTATCAGATAAGCCATATTTCCATCATGGACAGTGGAGTTTGTATGTGGAGGAGACCAGATGAGGCTATGGATCCAGCCTGTAAGCAAGGTGTTGGGCAAGCTGATGGAGGCTGTAATGGTATGGTGTGTTTTCTGTTGGTGTTTGTAAGACTGCTAATTAAACTGGAGTGTGTGTGTGACCCACACAGATCTTCTTGCAGACCATTTCTGTTTCTTATGTTCACCAGGTTTCCTGAAAGTGATGATTTGTTCCAGAAAGATAATGCAACCTGTAAAATGCATGGATGACACAAAACTGGTTACAGGAACATTCGGCTGACTTCCAAGTACTTCATTGGGCCCCCATCACTCACCAGATTTAAACCCCATTGAACATGTACAAGACATGTAGCAGACCTCACTAAATTCTCCAAAACAACACAACTCAGTTACTGACAGCCCTGAAATTACTTGGATAGGTATACCCATGCAACGACTCTAGCACCTTGTAGACGCCATGCCATATTGCATAGCAGCTGTTTTTCAAGTCAAGGATGGAGCTATACATTATTAGGTAGCTGTCTCTAATTTTTTAGTACTTCAGTCTATTTACATAAAATTGCAATGGCAAATTCAATTACAAAATGAAAGAGGTGAAGATCTAATGGATGGGTTTGAAATCATGAATACTTTCAAGGAAAAAACAGATAGAAGATGTACCTATAGAAGACCCAATCACAAAAGCAAAAATGAGATTGATCACATCCTGATTACAGACAAATGCGACAGTCAAAGATATCCAGTTCCTAAATCAAGTCAATGTTGGAATCGACTGCTGATGTTAAAACTTAATTAACACCATGAAAGAACGCAGGAAAATGTTCTGCATCAAACCATAACCACTTCAAATACAACAGCTGACCCAAACATTTCAGCTCAAACTGAAGAACAGATATGGGCTTCTCACTAAACCAGAGGAGAACAACATCACTTAACACAACAACAAAATAATAACCCAACTAATTGAAGTCACACACTTGCTTGAGCCAAAGAACAAACCATCAATAAATTTTCAGAAGAAACCAAGGACCTCATGAAAAAATGCAGAGATCTCAAGCTACCAATAACAATGAAAGAAAGAATCAAAGCAATCAAACTCATCAAAACCATCCAAAAGAAACCAAGAGAAGATCACAACAGAAGGCATTGAGGAAAGCCTAGAAAAAGGTAAGATATTCAAAACTACTATTAGAACTCTCAGCTCAGGAAGGATGCAAATTGTTAGTGTCCTTGAAGAAAATGGAGATCTAAAAACAGACATGGACCAAATTTTCCAACATACCCAACATTAGAATACTTTATCCAACCACGGAAGAAAGAAAAAGATTTACAAGACACCATTCTGAAGATTTCCCAAAAGTTACGCCATGACAGGTAAAACAAACCATCATACAGTCAAAAAAGGAAAAGTACTCAAAAAAGTTGGTGTAAAGTCCCAGAAAATTGGAACATTGCAATCATCACCTACCATGGCTATCTCCCTAGTGGTTTTCTTCAACTTTTGGGGCTCTAACCTGATTTTCTGTAAAAAAAAAATAGCACACCGATGTTGCTGGGAAGCCCTGCCAACCAACTTCTATGAAGTATATTGCTGACTACCATCCCTTGGTCATAACACCATTGATCGAATCCTGATACTTGGTCTTCATTAGTTGACAGGAGATTGCAATCCTTTCTCCACCAGGCACTATTAGTTCAATGACTGGGATGGTTCTTGTACTCCTGGATAAAAGAACCATGTCTGTTTGGAGAGAAATTACTGGGACCTCTTCTGAATATGTGACATTGCAAGCCTGACTACCTCTGATGGTACTTGGTAGTGCTCCGATGTTTTTTAGATAAGTTGGTGGGGCACACTTAGGTAGGATTTGGCTAAGTCTAACCATACCACTGAGAGCATGTTTTGTTAATCTTTGTTTCCTTAATAACCTGGCTGATTACTGCCGTATGTTCCAGGCATCCAGAATAGCCCAAGTCATCTCCTTTTTAGACTACTGTCAACATACTCACAAGTGAGTACATAAGATGTTAGCCTTTTTGCAATTATTGCCAAAAAACATCTTTCCTTCAACATCCCACAGAGATTTCATGAAACTGGTCTAGACCTGACGAGCCTGGGACAAAACAACCCTCAGCAAGTGTCCAAAACATTGCTTCCTGTTTTTTCTCCCATAGCATATGCTAAAGTCACTAAAGCCTCTTCAGCAACTTTGGGAAGTTTGAAAATTTTTTAAGTGGTGCCTGATGGACCTGAAGCAAATCCTGTTTGGGCTTTTCCCACTACCTCCTTCAGTTCTTTAAGTGTGAGGTCCAACACATCAAAATAGATGTGTGGCTCAAGTGTTGGCAGCTGGAAAGGACATCAGCCCCCTCCCCGAGGAGTATCTCTACCAAAGTCAGTATGCGTTCCTGTTGCATTTTCTTCCTCTTCTCCCGTAGTACATATCGGATTCCCACTTTTAGGTTTTCCCAGGAGGTTGGATATGAATTGGAAGGGTTGTTGAAAAAATCATTCCTCTATCGTCATCTCTCTCTCTCTCTCTCTGTTTATTCCAGATTGTTTCTATCCTACAAAGCTGGAACAGGTTCTTCCGAAGTTCTGAGCTCAGTTGGGTCAAGGCTGCTGCTACTTTATCTGCTTTCCGAAACTTTTTCTAAGCATCTTCGGTTCTTTCTTTCATTCTTTGATCTGTTGCTGTCTCCCACATAGATCTGCTGTTGGCTTCACAATTTTGCCTTCTCTCTCACCAAAGGTATCCTGACATATCTCATACACAATATACACTGTGGTTTTAACATTTAACATTTACATCTTCCTTCAAGAGGTTATCAAGTATGATACCCAGCTCTTCATTCAAATTGGGACCATCTGTAATTTGCTGCTAGTGGTAGTGGTAAATTCAGCTGTGGCTTCCTCTCAAAGTCCTCTAGACTTTTCGATTCACTGCTTTTTTTATGTACTGAGCAAATTGAGTTGAGATGTCCAGGACACTGTGGTCCTTAGCTGACTGACAAGCAGTGCTCACAAACTCAGAAATAACATTGCTGTAATTGCTTTTTTTCACTTAGACTTGCCTTGGGGAATTCTCACATCATCTTCATTCTTGAACATTCTGCCGCACATGTTGCATCTTTTCCCTTCATCCATCTGTTTTGTTGCATTTAGACTCATAATTCTTTGACAACTGTCCAGGTCTCTAGTTGTGTGATCTGTCCTTGATGGCTGATTATCCTTTCTTCCCCTCCATTTGCCTGGGGCTATTCTCTCTTCTTAGTACTTGTAGCATGTTCTTTTTTAATGTTCCAGGGTGCTAACCCTGACACCAATTTGTGCCATCTTTCTGACATGTCATCCATTCTTTCATGGATATCTGTGGGTCTTTTACGGATATCAATAGGTATTTCACAGATATCTGTGGGTCTTTCCCCCATATCTGTGGGTCTTTCCCCCACTGCCAATAGGTGGGATAAACATTGAAAATGCTTTGCTATGTAAAAATTTTTTTTTTTTTAAAAGGAAAAAAAAACTTGAATATATATGGTACAATACAATTTTTTTTTTTTATGCGACCCTTTTGTATCCTCAGAAGGTGTCTCTGGGTCATCAGCGTTTTGCCCCTTGACCTGTATGACAAGCAGGGCAGCAAAAACTCAATTAGCCCTCACCTGCACAGCCACTTGTCATCTTGAGCTGATCTCAGCAATCATGGCTATCTCCCTATATATCTTATAGATATCATATTGCATATGCACTTAGATAAGTAATATATCTACTAGTGTATCTGTATATGCAATTAATTAAATTATCACCAGAAAAGGCTGGTCACAAAGTTTTTAATCAAAACATAGCAAATTTGAAATGTAGTTATTCAATGGGACCGTGCAGTGTCAGTTGGGTGGGGTGGGGTGGTGTGGGCTCGTGAAAATGTTGATTTTAAGGCTCAAAATGCACCATTCACATAAATCCAAAACTCAATGAAACTTATACTGACGAATGTAAATTCACTATTTTAGATATCCACAAATTGAGAACTATGCAATGTGCACAAAAAAAAATTATGCTTGGCCTCACATGGAGAGACCACAAGACAGCTCAGTACATCCAGAAAAGGACAAGAGTCAGGGACATCATAGAATCCAATAAATATCTCAAATGGTAGTGGGCTGGCCATGTTGCACGAATGGCAGACAACCGATGGACATCGCGACTCACAACATGGATTACATGCAGAACCAAGACCGGCAAAATATTAGATGGAGAGACGAACTAGACAAGTTCAGAAAGTACTGACTCTGCAACGCCCATGATAGAGAAGTGTGGAGAATCCTGGGGAAGGTCTATGTCAAATGACGGATGTTGAAAGATTGATGATGATATGTTTAGCACTGTGCATGCACATTCGATCCTTTGAAATAATCTAGATCTATTCCTAATTCCAAAATACATCATCATCAGTCTTTTAACGTCCGTTGTTGGACATAGACCTTCCCCAGGATCTGCCACATTTCTCTATCATGAGTGTTGCAGAGCCAATATTTTCTATATATGTCCAGTTCATCTCTCCATCTTGTATTTTGTTGGCCTCAGTTTCACATGTGATCTCTGGGGATCTATATCGCGAGTCGTGATGTCCATCGGTTGTCTGTCATTCTTGCAACATGGCCTGACCATTGCCATTCAAGTTTTTGAATAGATTCTATAATGTCTCTGACTCCTTAATTTGTTGTAAGTTTTGTTGTAAGTTTTTTGATCATGTACCAGTTGTAATTTTTCCTTCTTTGCTTTACATATAAAGTGGAAAACTTGCTTGCTCTATTCGTTTTGAATACAGTCATAGATTATACACTTCAGAGAAGACGACGACTTAGAGATTGGAGAAGAAGAAGGATAAAAGCTTGGAGAGAAGAACGATAAAAGGTTTTTCTTCCTTATATACTGTGCTGTCTTGTGATTTCTCCATGTGAGGTTGAGTATGATTCTCCAAAAACCCAACAAGAAAGTACGTAGAGAGTGCATACCTCTGCCAACATCATTGTCAGGGGAAGTAATTGTGCAAATGGTTTTGCCCAAAAATATAATCACATTTCCAATGATCCATTACCCACCCATCTACAAAATTTCATAGAAAATCATTAAGAACTTTTGGACATATCATGTAGCTGGACATGAAATTATTGTCATTTTTTGTGGTGTAGACATACAGGGTAGGTGCATGGATTCACCCCAAAACTTGATGACTTCTTTCATAGTCTATAGCCTGTCCTTCCACAAAATTTCATGGAAATTCATTGAGAACTTTGGGAGATATCATGTGGGCAGTCATGAGCATATATGAATGTATAAGAAAAAAAACCAGAAAAATTTCTCTCAATCAAACAAAATTCCTGAGTCCACCCAAAACCACCCCTTCCTTACCTCATTTCCCATCCTTCTACGAAATTGCATCAAATTCCATTGAGTACTTTCAGAGATATCTTGTGGACAGACAGATGGAAGTACAGAAGGCAATAGATATTCCTCTTCTACTTAGGTAGAGGTAATGAAATCACGATTAATCAACTGAAACTATTGTCATTTTTCATTATTTTGTTGATGACCAGAGTCAAAAATTCAATTTTTAGAAGAAATATTTCTTCTCTACATCTTCATTTTTGAAAAGGACCTTAACATTAATGATATAAGACTATGTATATGATGGCTTGTATTTTTCTATCTTTCAACAAAGGCAATATTGATAGCCTCAAAGAATTTTTAAAAACTTTTGAAAAGATAATATAATCTTCACTCTCTTTAATGAAATTAACATTTCAGTACAGTGGTTTGCATATTAAAACCATTACTTTGAAAAAAAGAAATTCTGGCAACATATTTTCCCAAATAGGATGAATAGATTATTATATCATCCTTAAGAGCTCAAAACCCCAGGCATTAAACAACTGCCAAAAGTGTTTTTAATGTAGGCTAGGTTTATAAAAGGTTTTTCTCATTAAATGTTATCAGAATAATGGTTAAAATCTTCTGAAAATTGCAGCCAAGATAAAATTTTATATTAGATGAAATTTGCTTTTGAAAAGACAAATAGAACTTCTAAGACTGATAAGAACTGAACATATACTGGGTATTATTTTTTTTTGTACATGTGTATTTGGAGTATAACTTGAAGCCATTCTTTTCAAGAGTTTGTTAGATTGGAAAACAAGCATCAACAAACACTTATCTAGTATATGGTTTGTAACTCAAAATTTTTTTTGAAGACAATAAATATCTTGTAGTCAGCACAATGTTTTGGAAACTGGATAATGTACAAACCAGTTTGTTGAAATACAAGAAACAGATCAAAATAAAAAATGTGAGTAAAAGTATCTTCCAAAATGAAAAAGAATCCAAGATCAAGGAATTTCAAGCTGGAATGAAATTTAGAAAACAATTGTTTAAGCCAAAATCAAAACTACTCAGAAATTTGAGAAGTATCAAATAAATGCAAAAATGTTTCTGTCCCTCTGCTAAAAATCATACATATATATACTTTATGCTTTAAGCATATTGGTAAGGTGCTATTCCATACACCTGTATACCAAATGCTTTCCAGTCAATAGCTATGCATTATTATCAAAGACCTTTAACTTGTGATATAACAATGAATGAGATATTCTTGGGGGTTTAAACATTACATAAATCTTATGTAATTGCTTAATGTATAAAATTCTACAGAATACTACAACGGTTTCCTATTGCTTACATTTAGACAAAAACTATATTCTGCTTACTCTGAATGTTTGTCAGGTATCATTCCTTTTACACAAATCTGCATAGCACCTGAAATTCTGATTCAGCTCAGTTTTCTAATCATTCATCTCAAGACACATTTGACAGGATATTGTATTAACTTTGACCAAATATGAACTATTGATTGCCTGCACTGATGTCTCCCATTTCTCGATAATATCTTTGAACATTGTTTACTCTCAAATTACAAATGTGCCCCATATAATGTCTGCTGAAATAGTGGTTTTCTTCTTATTCTGTTGACTGATTGTCAAGTCAACACTCTAGACTGTTCTCCTTGTTTTGAGTTCCATTTTTGAATACCTGAATGCAATCAAAACAGGGTGTTACTTAGTAAGTATCGCCTCGAGTCAAAGATGTTAGCCAGTCTCTTGTCTCATTGGCCATCCCATGTTAGTTTCTTGTAGAATGAGATTTGCTACCATAACAGTAAATAAATGAAAAGGAGAAAATGAAAAAGGTAATGAAAAGAAATAAGTAAATATAGAAATAATTCAGAAGAGGAGAGCATTCATGTAGAATTCACATGACTAGCAGGTCAATTCTTGATTGGTGAAGATTCTTGAACATATTTCACAGAAAAAAAAAAGAAAAAAAGAGAAGAAAAAACCCTTATCCTGCAGAAATCATTTTTTATTATGTCATCTATACTCTTTTAGCATTTTAGACTGGAGAGGAAGGAGACTAACGCAACATCACCATAACTTTTTCTTTTAATGACATACAAGTGATGAAGCAAAGATTATTAATAGAAGAAAGCGTCATAATCAGAGTCAAAAAAAGTAGGGGAACCCCCAGATTTATTTTTTGACACCTGTCTTTTCTAAATCCTTCAAGTATCTATTCATGATTCTGCCTGTTTTCAAGCAGAAATACTGTCCCGTGGGGTCCATTTTTACCCATATATTACATATATAATTCAGAAGTATAGGTACTATTGAGATAAAAACACATCTCAACTATTTCAGGACAAAAAAATGTTGAAATATCCAATTACCCAATTCTGATTTAGGATAAAGTGTGCAAATTGAGGCATTTCAGAATAGAACATATATATATATATATCACTGGAAAAAGGATTCTATCAGTTTTCTAACAATGTATCTTGTCAATTTATATACATATATATATATATATATATATTAGATATGCAGGTATAAAAACACACATATCTTCCAACTTGGAAATAGAACACTCTGGTGGATGAGGAATTACATGTGAATAAATATATCGCTTAAATTCAACCTAACTGACCGTCCAGTTGTGCGTAGGGCAGAGGTAAGATGCCAGCCTCTGGGTCTGAACCAAAGCTTTCGATCCTACCTTGTGGTACTGGATGGGATAATGGATAGTCTATAGCCACACCGAAGAGTTGTAATATAACAAAACAGCTATCTGTGGATGACACAATTATTCAATTATTAATATATACATGTATACTGGTAAGTAAAAGTTGTTTTTTTTTTGTTTTATGAAAAAATTATATTATGTTTTGAGCATAATAAAATAAATCTTGAAAACCAGAGAAAAATATTCTAATTAATCTCACGATACATCTTTGCAGTAAGCACTATGAAAAGCTTACTTGTATTGTGTCTCAACGACTAAAAACAAACAAAATCAGGTATAAAAAAAACATAAATGATATGGTTAGTTTTGGACTTTTAAATGAAATGATTTCTGACAGGAGCAATACTTAGTGAAAACAGGCCCATACTAACTATCTTGAAAGCAATATTTATAAAAGATAAAATTCTCCACATTTGATTTTAAAACGTTTTTATTCATTTTGCAACTCTTAATAGGAGCTTCAACTGTTTTAATTTGAAAAAAAAAGGGTATGCTATCTGCAAAACTGATTCAAGGACAAATCAATTCTATCACCAGCAGTTTATGTTGATTATTTAGCTGTATTTAAAATTCCATTAGAAGGAAATTTGAAACAAATAATGAATCTATTCACTAAGAGAGGCAATTTAAAATGACCTGAGATTGTCTTTAAAAACAGTTTACCTGCTACCACGGAAGATGAGACATGATCAACGCACCTTTTATTTATTAGATTTACTACCTTACTCTTATAAACTTTGAGTTTATTCTGAGATTTCATTTTATATTCCTAAAATTTGTTGTAAGTATTTTGATCATGTACCAGTTGTAATTTTTCCTTCTTTGCTTTACATATAAAGTGGAAAACTTGCTTGTTCTATTTGTCTTGAATACAGTCATAGATTATACACTTCAGAGAAGACGACGACTTAGAGATTGGAGAAGAAGAAGGATAAAAGCTTGGAGAGAAGAACGATAAAAGGTTTGAAAAGTTCCAAGAAAATGTTTTGGGTGATAAATCCATATTTATCAATGGCATAAAGTAAATTTTCGCGTTTATGCCAAGTTTTGAGTTTTCTTTTTATTCATGTTAATGATTTCAATTATGATGAGTAATGATTGATCAACTAAGGCTTCTGAATATTTCTTTGATTTGTTACAAAACAAATGAATCACTGATCTTCAGTGTTCATGCAGGACATGACTTGCATATCCAAAATGCACATTTATGATATACATCACTAAAAATAAAAAGAACCTGTTTGTTTTTGTGGCTAGGTATAAATATTGCTTTAGTTTTAAATTTGATCATTTTTATCTGCATTTATGCAAAAAGGTTTGCAGGTCCAAAGCACATATGTATACATAGAGAAATTCATTTTTGATGGGTGATTTGTTTTTCTTTTTAAAATAATATGCATACATTTGTGCAAATCTAATAAAACCAACTAATTGTAGTGCATTAGGAAATAAGCAAATGTATTTAGACAATACAAAGATATCTGCAATATCTTCTATAATTTATGCTTCTTATCATTAAGAAGGGGAGGAGAGAAAAAAAAGAGTGAAAAAACAAAAAAAATTACAGTAGGTAAAAGAAGAGGAAAAAAGGAATACAAAGAGAACAAAAGAAGAAAAATTTCTCCTGAATTTTTTTGTTTTAGTCGTGTGTTCAAAGTATCCAAATTTAACATGACCACACGGAAATCACAAATGAACTAATTCATAATTTGGGCTTGGGTAGGATCCAAATGGCCAGAAAGATATTTCCTGCGAAAAACAAATAAAACGCTCTAACAAATCAGAAAAAAAATCAAATAAGATTTTTCAACCAATGAAAATAATGGAATCAGGCTACAAACAATCATTCGCTGGAGCCAATAAATTTTGCTGATGGAACTTGGTTCATCAGTACGCATTAAGTCGACAAAACATGGAAACTAACCAAGAGACAGATCCACAAATTGAGAAGCATGCAACGTGCACATGAAAGAATTATGCTGGGCCTCGCATGAAGACACCACAAGACAGCACAATACATCCGGAAAAAGAGCCAGGGACATCATAGAATCCTTCGAAAATTTCTAATAGCAGTGGGCTGGCCATGTTGCAAGAATAGCGGACAACTGATGGACATCATGACTCATCACATGTGCGACCGGCAGAATATTAGACGGGGAGACGAGCTAGACAAATTCGGAAAGTACTGGTTCCGCAACGCCCATGATAGAGAAGTGTGGCAAATCCTGGGTAAGGTCTATGTCCAACAACGGACATTGAAAGACTGATGATGATTTCCCAACCATGGGGCTGTTGATCAGTTCTGGGCCATAAAGCATGTGCTACTGGGGCGGTGTGGAAACAATATTTCTTTGTACAATGAAAATAATTTCATTTGCTTGAATCTTAACATTAAATTTGTTAAATAAACCCTTTAAGAAATGAAATTGAGTTTATTAGCCACTTAAGAATGACTTATAGTTGACTTATCACCTATATTTCAGTCTTGACCAAAACCCAGCCCCCAACCCTTGCTTCAACTAGTCTGCAAGGATATAGTCAATATCAAACTGGTCCGTAGTGCAAAAAATCTGCAGCTTCAAGTCAGTGAATTTACTTCAATATGTCTCAACTGGTTGTAAAGAGTGAAATTTAAGTTGGCAGTGAAAGAGAAGTCATGTAGAGACAAATATTTGAAAATCTTCTCAATAATATTTCAGCTGGAAAAGAAAATGAACCAGTTGTTCCATTTCAAGTTTCAATTTCAAACTCTCCTTGGTAAAAGTAAAGAGAAAGATACAAAGGAAACAAAAAGAAGAACAAAAAGAAGAAAAACAATAATCGCACCAAGAACTGACCTCATCACACACACACCCCACCCTAAAAGAAAAGAAAAGTTTTTCAAAACTACTTTTCAGATGCATTAAAGGTTTTCTAACTTGGAAGAGGCATTAGGTTGAATCTCTCTGAGTGCCAATGGAAGTAAACCCATCAAGATTTATGGTAACATTTTGGAATAGAGACTAGTAGACAAATGGTACCACAACAAGCCAAACCAATCTTTTCAAAATACCAATTCTGTGTCAGCTGACATCTACTAAGAAGATTAAACGGATTACCAAAATATTCGTTTGTTAAGATAATTCAGTTCAAAGACATTTTTCTATCAAGAGCTAAGACCTTAAGTGTATTTAAGAGCTTTTTATCCATTGTACTTCTTGTAGTACCAATGCAATGAATGTGGAATGAGTTTAAACACCTGAATAGAATCAAAGGCTTTTTATTCTCTCAGAATCACAATCATAACTCAGATCAAATTAGGTCTCTTGAAAGCCAAGAAATTTCCAGGGAAACCTACATTGGTTTTTATTCTAGATACAGAAATTGGAGAGTAAGAATACATACATATATATATATATATATATATATATATATATATATATATATATATATATATATATATATATATATATATCCCAGTAATCTGTTTATCAATGTCAATGTTTCCAATAGCCTATCCATTTATCTATCAACTTGTTTAATTGTCAATTTATCTATGTATTCATCCATCTCCCACTTCATTCAATCTACCTATTCCAGTCTGTTCATATCACCATTAAATAACTTACTTCAACAAAAAGCTAAACAGGTGTGAATCTGCTTATCCGTCTATTCATTCATTTTTTTTTCATCTATCTAACCACCTGTCTCTTCATCTATCAAGCTATCCTAGTCTGTTTTTACCTATCAATATATTGTTTACTGAATTTAAAACAAACCAGTTACTGACAGCAAGTTGCAGTGAAGAACACCAATTTGATAACAAGCAAACAAATTTCCTTATATTGTCTCCAGGAGTTCTACATTTAATGTTCCAGTACAAAACAGAAGGTTTCGTCTGTCTCCAAGCACTGCTACTACCTCTGTTCCTTTTGCTGGCTTTCCAAAAATAGTCTTCTGGAAGCCAAAATAAATCAGGTTGTCATGGGTGCCTAGTTCAAGATTCTAAAGCAGCAAAATGATTCTGTCTTTCATTCTTCCTGGAATTTATGAGATTCAGATACAAAGAAGTTGCCAAATAACAAAAATTTGGATCAAAGTCTCGATAATGATACATGCTAAGAGAGATGAAAATGTAAGCCCAGATAAAAAACAAATTAAATATCTTAGAATCTATAAACAAGGTAATTGTGATGTTTTTATGTGTCCAAACAAAAAGAGAATTAGAAAATAGCTGAATATATCAAAATTTAAACTAAAATGAAAATTAAACTGTAAAATTTTTATGAAAGATTAGGTGATAGCAATTTTAGTTTACTGTTACATACAAAATGTGCCCAAATCCTGCTTACTATTTTGGTAAGTACCGAAGAGCATAATGTATTATTGCTCTTTCTTTAATAAATCATTAAAATGTCATTTTAACATTGTCTGAACCTAATTTCGATGTAAAAAAAAGCAAGCTTGTAACTATAGGCATAGAATATAAAAAAAGATTTTTGAACAATACCAAATAAAATGTTTTACCAATCCATGAATTTTCTAATTTAATTTGAAATTTTTTTTGTCTTTAATTAATGATCTTGATGAACAAAAATAAGAGAATATTTGTCAATTTTAGTATCATTTAATTTAAAATCTAATCTATTTAATGGGAGATTTCTTATATATTATAAGCCTAGGATTTCAAGAAAGTTGTCTTGTTTTGAAAAAATAAGGACCAAGAAGATTCTGAGAAAGTACATCATCATGTAATGCCTTTCTCAGTTTTTCAAAAAGCTGTACTGGTTACTCTGAAAAGTCATCATAAAAGTTAGGAATCATAATCATGAAAAACAATCTTAAATATGGATTTATTTTCAATTATTAATTAGATTATTAGCAGTTTATCTTTAGATTATCTATTCAATTATTTTTAGATCTAGGTATTAAAATATCAATGGATTGAATTATAATTATTACATTACTGATAATTAAAATTATTCATTGAATCACAATCTCTGATATAAAGTATGGTAATTTCATGTTCGGGCAAATTAATATAAGTATTATCATATATACAAGAAACTTTTTATAAATCTGCAGAAAAAACAATGAGGTGTATTTTTTTCATACAGAAAACTTGAAATCACTTAGAGAGCATATACCTCTGTCAACACTAACTAAAAACTGAATGAAAACAAATTGCAGGATCCATCCAAAATTTTGATCACTTCTTCCTTAAGCACATGGCCCATCCTTCAACAAAAGGTCATTGAAATTCATAGAAAACTTCCAGAGATATCGTATGAAGAGACATGGGCAAATACATTATGAAAAAAAAACCAAAAAAAACAGAAAAATATTTCTCAATCAAGAAAATATTCCTAGATTCACCCTAAATTTAACCACTTCTTCCTTAGCCCATTACCCACCCTTCCACAAAATGTTACTGAAATTCATTTAGAACTTTTTGAGATATCATGTGGATAGAAAGGTACAGAGTAATACATATACCTCTTCAACTTAATTGGTAGAGGCAAATAAACAGCAATTTCATCAATGTCAAGAGCAGGGTTTTGCATATTCTGGATCATTATTTTTTTAACCTTTTACAAATCAGACAAGACAAAGTTGTTTTCTCCTTACAGTTATTCACATGAAGAGGAGATGAGGTTTATGCGAGAGAGGAAAAGAAAGAATCTAAAGACAGACAAAGAGCAACAATTTCATTAAATGGCAAATCAATGCCAAAGGTTTTCGTAGTGGTTCCACAGATATAATGGCCTAAATTGGCTTTCAATTTGGGGAATAATGTTTTAATCAGGTATGTTTTGTGAAGAAAGAAAAACAAGCACTAGGAGTGTTTGAACTGATTGGGATGATGAGTGTCTAAAGAATTCTGGGACACACACAAGATATACAATGATAGGTTGATTGGAACACACTTTTATCAAACAACTCTTCTACTCCTTCAACTGAGGAAAACAAATATACTGCATTATTGTAAAAAAATATATGCAAAAGCGAAGGTATTCCTTAAAATTTTGCAATGTTTCCTGTGTTCAGTTGGGTATGATTTATGAGTGTTAAATGTTTGATGATAAATACATGATATCACTGAATACTCTGAGATAAAGTGCAAGTGAAAGAAAGGAAAGCTGTTAGAGGAAGAGGAATTTTCACTGAACTAATTAACTACTAGGTTTTTCCTTCCTTAAGGAATTGCAGCCTAATACACTTACTAAAAAAAGTAAACTTCCACCAGATTCAATTCCCATCCAAACCATAATTCATCTATTTAGGCACCAAAGCTCATCAAACAGGATCAAATATCAGCCTTGCAGCTTGAACCTAATATCAAAGAAAACACATTTGATTCCACTGCTAAACGCAAAATAAAGCCATCTTTTGATCATTGATGATGATGATGATGATAATGATAATAATAATAATAATAATAATTAGAAGAAGAAGAAGAATCTATGGTAGTGGATTATACATGGAGGAAATACAGTATATGAAAATAGGGAAATACAGTGCATAAAAAATTAATGAAATCAACAATGGACATCTTACGTCAATTCGCAGATATATTACTTTCAGCAACAGCAACAATGTGGTTGAGTTTTATCGTTGAAAACAAAAAAGGTGAAAAAAAACCCACCAATTTTTCCCAATGAAGACAATGAAAAGAAGTAATCGAAGATTGTCCTCAAGACCATATATTTACCAGAGTAAAGTGATAATAATATCTGAGATGGGATATTATCACAATCCTGAACAACCATTCTGATCTATATTCTAATCTTTGTTATTTCAATCACTGTTTCAAAACTTAAATGGCAATCGACAAGCCATGTTGCAAGAATCACAGACAATCGATAGACATCACAATTCACGACATAGATCCCCAGAGTTCACATGCAAAACCAAGGCTGACAGAATGGAGAGATGAACTGGACAAATTTAGAAAATACTGGCTCCGTGACGCCCATGATTGAGAATTGTGGCAAATCCTGGAGAAGGTCTATGTCCAACGACGAACGTTAAAGGACTGATGATGATGATGATATCAGGTGTATGTATCTGATAAACTTCAGGGAAATTTCAACAGAATCACTTGTCAGGATTCATGCATTCAGGACTCCAGTGGAGAACAATTCAGGTATCAAAGCAACAAAGATTCATTTTGCACTTGTACAAATTACAAAGAAAAAGAATGACAAGTTTGACATAAAATTCCATCATCTGCAAAGTAAAAACTGTCAACTAAAACTTTTAACATGGGTTTTTCAGTTTCCAAGTTTTGCAGTGTGGCTATGTATATATGTATCATACATACAGGCCATTCCATTAGAGCTAGAGAGCTGAAAATTTCAACATTTACTCCTTATTACATCTAAAAAAAATTTTTTAATTATTTTTTTTGTTTTTTTTAACATTTCGCCACACAATAGTTTTTTTTTTCTGGAGTGGGGACAATTTACAATGTAAGTTTATGCTAAATTGGTCCCTTATTCTGTGTCTGCCAACATTCATGGTTGATTCTTTTCCTTAAATTTTTACTTTTTTAGCAAGCACTGCCCAAGAAAGGCAAGAGAAATAAGTTATTGACTGACCATTCCTTTATCAATTTTTCAACTGATCATCCCAAACATGGCATGATTTTCAAATAAGATATCATTCAATAAATACATAGTTCAAATCCATGATTTTGACCATGAAAAAAAAATATACTGACTCTAATACATAGTATCTACCATTTCCTTTGAAGGAGTTCCCTTTATACTCCTGCTTATGTAGCAGCAAAAGTCCATACTAAATTTTGTTTGCATGTGCTGCTCAATTTCCTTGAACTTTTGGGTAGCACCTCATGTATACATTTATATGCATACCTACATTATATATAACTTTGAGAAAAGTCATTAACATCACTATTTTTGTTTAGACAATCCAATCTCTTTTTCCCATCTTTGATGTTAACACCATCTTTTGGCAAACTCATTCTACAGCATTTTCCATGTGTAATATGTAATATCTATAAGATCTCTTTTTCCAGTGGTATGAATTTAAAAAAAAAATAGTATCAAACAGAAAATATAAACTGCAACGCTTGTAAAAAAAAAAAATTTTCAATAAAACACTTCACTTTAGTGTTGCAAATACTTGAGCTATACCATAGACCTGCAATTTACGAATCATTTTTCTAGAAATTATATGAGAACTTGAAGAAAATTAAAATAGAAAATAATGTTAGTAATCAACAAGCATGTGTATTTGACAATTATCTCTTACAGACAATTTGTTTTAAGACTACGCAAACTGAGACTAGACGGCACTCAGAGCGTCAACACCATTTGTCAAGGGGAGTGATTGCGCATGGATCCATCCAGAAGTTTAATCACTTCTCCCGTAGTTTATTGTCCATCCTTCCACAAAATTTCACTGAAATTCACTGAGAACTTTTAGAGATATTGTGTGGAGAGATATAAAAGTTTGGTGATATTGTGTGGTGCAGACATATAACTTCGATGTAGGGGAGGTAAATAATCATTTCTTCTGCAGCTTATAGTCCATCCTTCCTCAAAATTTTATTCAAATTCATTGAGAACTTTTGAGGATATTATGTGAAAAGTCAAAAGCATGTACCTGAATGTATGAAAAAAAAAAAAAATTGGAAAAATATCTCTCGATCAAAAAACTTCCCAGATCCGCTCCAAGATTTAAATAACTCTCACATATCCCATTGCCCACCCTCCCAACAAATTTTATTGAAATTCATTGAGAACTTTTGGAGATATGGTGTGAACAGACAGATGAACAGAAAAGACGGACATAACCCGTTACAGACGCCATTTCAACTTCGTTGGCAGAAGTAAAAAAATAATGGGATTTTTGATTACTCTACATTTAGTTGAAGAAGACCTGATCAAGTTGGTTCACTGTCCTCTGTAGTGCTTACGAATTACGTTTCAACCAGTTATTTCAAACCTTATGAAGATCTGAAATTACATAATTCATGTGAAAAAAAAAAAGAAGAAAATAAAGAAACTTATTAGCCTGTGATTTATAAGCGATTCCCAGAATCAAATGTTTAGCGGAGAACAGTGGTTAGGTGGAGACGAGAAATGTGTGGGATCCCCCAAGTCTTAGAAAATGAGAAATGGCATTTTACGTCATACTACAAAGTATCTCGGGATTGAATACAACTGAAATTGGTATTCATGAAAAAGAAAAAAAAAAAAAAAAGGAAAGAAATCTGGATAAGTAAGAATTATCTAAAATTGAAAAATCAAGGTGAAGAGTACACATGGGTACACAATACACATTGCATATTAAGTAACCCCATTTGTGTAAACGGGATTACTTTATGAAGAAAAATTGTCTTTTTAATATCCTTGATTCTTTACGGATAGAATTCAATGAATTTTGATGTGCTTTTTCCAAACATGACATTATTTCTACATTATATCAAAAAACTTCCCAGATCCACTCCAAGATTACTTTCTTCATGATGTAGTGGTCTTTTTTGGTTCACCCTCCTCTGTTGTGCTTACGAATTACATTTCAACTAGTTATTTCAAACCTGCCTCTCAATTTATCAAAGTAAAAAAAAGCCCATGATAGAGAGGTCTGGCGAATCCTGCGGAAGGTTTATGTCCAACAACAGATGCTAAAAGAGTGATGCTGCTGATGATAATTGGTAAGTGATTCTCTTACCAACTGAGCTAAATTGACTAGTTTTACAAATCCACGAAAATTTATCCAACAAATTACTTCATACTAAAAAATACACATTTTTGTAATTTTTTTATTATCATATATCCAATACAAAATTTGCAATAATCATCTTCAGTTAGAATAGAAGTGGGAATAGAGTTTGACCCTGGTGCAGCCAGGCTTGTTGTGGCTCCTGTATTTCTATCTTAATAAATTGAGAGGCAGGCTCATTTGACTATCATCCTCACAATTCCATTTAAATCTATCATATGTAAACTGTCAACCATAACTTGAAAATCAGATTTTAAGAAATGATGATAGTTTTTAAACACTTTATAAAAAAAGAACATACAGCCATATAAAGAGAAAGCCATTTATATAAATGATTTTAATTTGTGGATATTTAAACAAGATGAATTTGAAGATGTTCAAAAAGAGATAGTTGCTTTTCAGATTTTTTGTAAATAATTACCTAGCTTGGTCTGGAATAGGGTCACAGTGACCAACAATGGGTTGCAAGACGAATTTGCTAAATATAGACTGCTACCTTTTCAGATACTTTGTATATTAGACAGGCTAACAAATAACATGAGTAGAAGAGTACAGTTAATGTATTTAAATTATCAATGCATAATATGGCAGTTTAGCAGTTCTCTTTTTAAAATTTTGGTGAAATATCAATTTTCATATTTCAATTGACAGGAACACTCTTTATCAATTTAGCAGTAGAGATATCATCAGACTACTTGCTTGCTTTCCGCTTAAACATAATTGTTATCAATTAGTTTGATAATTAATGACACCAAAAGTTTGTCATTTTCTTCATTTGTCTCGCAAAGTGGTAGTTATTCCGAATAATTTAAATTTTTTACTTAGATTGCAGCATCTCCCAATGTTGGTAGCCATTTATAGATGCAGCTTAGTAATAACATTTTGGATGGGACCAATAAGGTTTGAAGTTCGATGTTCAGAGACAAGTGATTTTTGATACTATAATAGGTTTTTTGCGTTAACAAGATTAAATGCACAGTATTCCCCAAGAAAAAAAAATCTCTGAATATGGCAATATTGGGAAGGAAATTTATTTTTTAGGGATTTAATAAAAAGACACAAGTCAAACACGCATAACTACTCTTAAAACCTTGAAAATTAATTTTTCCTGAAAACTGAGAATTTATATGATCACTTCTGGGGTTAGTAGCTTGCATGTCAAAGAGGAAATTAAGGGTGCAGTTTAACATTGTAGCTACATTGTAAATAGAACCTTCCTTTATAAAACCTTCAAATATATATTTCCTTTTAACTGACAGGTTTTCAGAATATTTGAAGTTCTAATAAATATAAAGCACATGAGACTGAAAAAAAAAAAATAAAAAGGGAAAATTCTGTCTGCCAATCATATTTACCGTGTTTCCAAACATTGGTGTATTGTTGCTCTCACTGATTTCTTTAACGTTAAAATTAGTTTTTATCATGTGACTGGAAATGCAAACCTGCCAAAAATTTACGGTTTACTTTTGATAAAATACGACCTTAATATGTGCATTGTGGGTAAATTGTGATTTGCTGATTCAGGATATGCCTTTGTTTTTCCTCTGTAATAGCTCACCAGTTGGGCCAGTACACATTCTAAGGTTAACCTAGGCCAGTGCGCAACTTTGGCCAAACTGGCATAAGCACTGACAGAAAGAGAAAGTCACATCCATGGTCAATCATAACAAATGGAAATTGAGGTTGCAGTTTAGTATTATAGTTACATTGTAAATAAAATCCCCTCTTATAAAAACTTGATATATTTCCATTCTCAAACCTGACAAATTTCCCAAATCAGACCCTGTCTGGGTTTGAACTCATTTTATTTTCCAAGGCTTCACCAACTCAACTACTGAGCCATCATTACTTTGAAATTGTGAATTAGAGCCCCCCAGCCATTCTTAGAAAAAAATTTGAGTACACATTTGTTTTCAGAGAGCGTGAATGCCAACATGATAGAAAGTGCCAAACTTTTTTTGTAAAATTTAACCTTTGAATGCGGGCTGCAGGCAGTTTTTGGTCAGAATAGACAATAAATATCTGAGCAACCTCAGATTTGCAGACAACATGTTTTTTTTAAAGAGAACCTCCACAACTTCCAAGAGATGTTAGATGAACTGAATGAAGAAAGCAAAAAAGTCAGCCTTCACATGAACTTCAGCAATACAAAGGTCATATGCGATAATCACATCGGAGATGAACACATAACAATTGAAATCAAAAACGTAGAACTGGACAAAGAAGACCACTACATCTACTGAAGGCAACACAACTCCATAAAATCCTCAGAAGAAGCAATCAAGCAAAGAATCACTCTGGGATGGCAAGCCTTCAATAGAGCAAGCTAAACCTTCAATAACAAGAAAATCCCATTAGTCCTAAAAGGAGAGTATATAACCATTGCATCCTCCTGAAAGTCACCTATGGAGTTGAAACATGGATCCTAATCAAGAGACAGACCCGCAAACTGAAAACCAAGCAACGTGCACATGAAAGGATCATGCTCAACCTCACACGAAGAGATCACAAGACAGCAATATATACCAGGGAAAAAACAGGAGTCTGAGACATCATAGAATCCATCAGAAAAATGCAAATGGCAATGGGTTGGTTATGTTACAAGAATTGCAAAAACATTACAATTCACTACAGAGATTACAAGTGAAACTGGGCATGGCAGAATACAAGATGGAGAGACAAACTAGACAAATTTGGAAAGCACTGGCTCCATAACATTCATGATTGAGAGATCTGGTGAATCCTGGGAAAGCTCTATGTCCGACGATGGACGATAAAGACTGATGATGATTGTCATCATGATTTGGGATTTACCTATTTCCCAAGGTTTTAACCATTTGGGTATGTCCATGACCTTGAAGCAGCAAATTACCGTCCAAAAAAATAATTTCAAAAGCATTGACCATCCTCTCACATGTAATTACATTCAAATGAATAGAAAAAACACAGTTGATGCGGATTCACAATATACTCAAGTCTATGTGGTTTTTTATTTGAAATTTCCAGTATTTTTGACGGACTTGTTTTCTGAAAGCGCAATCACAGATCCCATAGAAATCAACAAAATTGTTTTTGTTGAATTCAACATTAAAATGTGCGCTATTGGCAAATTGTGAGCTGCTGATTTTGGATATGCCTAAAGTGAGGTTCCAGTTTAGGATTATAACCGCCTCAAACGATACCAATTCAAAATATACATATAATCTGATTTTAGGAATTTAACTCAAATATTTTTTGAGAAAATCATAGATAAAACAAAACACAAAGGAAAAATACTTTCAGACAGACTTGTTTTCTGAGAGTGTGAACAAAGACCCCATAGAAATTGAGGATTTCTTTTTTTACCAAACCAACTCCAGCTGTGTGCTACAGGTTTTTTGAGACCTGCTGATTTAAGAACCAAATGTTCAAATGCAAATAACTAGCACCAGATAGGGGAATTTCATAAATGTATTTTTGAAGTCCAAAAAAAAAAATCACATTAGAATATGGAAAGAAATGGCAAACCATAGATAAATTTTGTTTGTAAATCACAGATGCATGAGAAAATAAATGATTTTGTACAGGAAGTTTAGTGGTTGAATATAAAAGATTATAAGGCTTATGGTTCGATTCCAAGTTGAAGACATCTTCAAAATTTAATCAAAAGTTGAGGTAGATTGATCCCTTTTGAACCAAAATCATCAGATTGCCTGAATGTTCAAATTTAAGAATCATTAAAAACCAAGAACTTTCACTTGATTGGACACTCCATATAATCACTTTTTAAAACTAAATCATGACATTTTGCTTTTTTTCGTAAGTGGTCAATTACAAATGGTGAAGAAAATTTGTGACCAATGAAAAGGTATGGCACTTCTATCAAATGAAGTTTGGAGTTTTCTGATTAAACCAATGATTAATAGAAAAAAAATACCTCAAGAATAATGGACTAGTAAAAAAAATCAACTTCAGCATAAGGACAACAGCAATTGCCAATATCGATAACTATCATTTATTCACTTATTTCATTAAGCTCTCTTGTAATTTTATTTCAACGAATCAATCAGCGTATGGTATATTTGAAAAGAAATTACTGGTTCTCAAATCTTGAATTTGTAATTCTTATCTGCTGTAATTAATTCACATTTGCAATCAGTAGTTCATATTCAGATCCAGATAAAAGCTAGGATTCTATTGCTGAACATCATGGCAGCAACACTATATCTATCCAAAGAAAAGGCAATTTCCTGAAGAAACTAATGCACTGGATATCGAAGACATTGAAGTTCATTCTGCATGGAACAGAACTGAGAAATAATAGGAATGTGGAGATGTGGTAGCAGAATTGAAATCAGATTATATACAAGCCAAACGAATACTTACAAGATAAGTAGAAAGGATAGAGCATCAAAAGTGTGTTTAATGGCGTTCGGCTGTTGTAGTATCTTTCTGATGCGTTCTCAGGCTATTTAGCTAATATGCCTCATCATTTTGTCTCTTTCTGGTATTTTCAGGTGCTAATTTGGATTCTGGAAACAGGAATGAAGTATCTTGTTGGTTTTCATTGGTAGTATACTTATGGCGTTTATAGGAAATGTATAATTTTAATTGATATCTTTTTCTTACAAGCACTTTCAAAGGATTGATTTTTTTGGCCGATGAGTGGACAGAAGAAAAAAAATAGAAAAACAGAAGGATAAATTACTGGAAAGATGGACAGTGGGCAAAATATTCATAGAATATTTATAGAAGAGAAAGTGAAGTAAACAGCTGGGAGAACAATAGAAAGATAGGAAAGCATTGGATGGATAAAGATAGACAAAAAGATGGATAAACAAGTATTAAGAAAATAAACAAAAATAATGAAAGACTAGAAAGCTTACTTGAAAGGTACAGCTAGATAAGTTAACAGATACAAACATAGCTACCTAAATAGATGAATGAAAACTAGATAGGCATGAAGATGGATCAATATGTCACTTAGTTATCAGCTAATTTTCACTCCTAAGATGACATGGTGCTAGAGTTTCTTTCAAATAATAGAGTATGCACAACTGTGGTGAGTTTACCTTATGTGTATGCAATTACGGCTCAAATCCAGATGTATAACATATTTTGAATGCTAATTTTTTTAGGCAGACAGTTCCTAAGGAAAACTATGGTACACAATCTTCCATCTCTATCCATATTAAACTTGTGATTCCCTGATTATTTGACTAGCTACCTCTAATTGGCTTAAAGATGATATAGCTCCCAAGCTTTCAAACTCTGATCTGATAAAGAGCATTTCAGACAAAATATTATACCTAGATAAATAAATCATAAAAAGACAAGAAAATAGCTTTCAAAATGATGTATATGTATTCAGTTAATATATGGCACCTGAAGATGCATATTCATCCTCCAAATTCTCTTATATTGTGAGAGAAAAACAAAAAAAACTGGATCATTTGTATGTACTCTCCATACAGCAAATATCATATTGCATTTCTAGCCGAAAATAGTAAAGTGGGAAATCAATGAAATGGGATTCTCTGAGTTGGATGAGTTAAGCACTAGAAAAATTCTTTTCTCTTTCAAAAATTTATGGATCCATTAGGATTGGCAGAATTTACAGAAGAAACTAACACACTTGGTAAAAAGGTGTTGAAGTTCATTCTGCATAGAACAGAACTGACAAATAATAGAAATCTGGAGATATGTTAGCAGAGTTGAGAGCTGTTCATATATAAGCCAAACAAATACTTATAGGATAAGTAGCAAGGATAGAGCATCAAAAATATTCATAATGGTATTCTGCCGCTGTAGCATCCTTGTAATGCTCGCTCAAGCTATTAAGCTAATATGCCTCATCATTTTGCCTCTTTCTAATGCTTTCAGGTGCTAATTTGGATTCTGGAAACAGGAATAAAGTAGCTTGTTGGTTTTGATGAGTGGAATACCTATGATGTTTATAAGACATGTATAATTTTGATTAATGTCTTTTTCTTTTTTATGTTTTAAAAGAAGGATTAATTAATTGATCAATGGTTGGATAGATGAGCAGATGAAAAAATGTGACATCCTAAGAAGATGGAAAGAAGAAAAGATGAATTGACAGCTAAGCAAGATTAGTGATCCTTTAACGGTAGCAGATTGGATAAATAGATGAAAAAGAGATGGTTAGAAAAACTGGATGAAAAAGAGATGGTTAGAAAAACTGGATGAAAAAGAGATGGTTAGAAAAACTGGATGAAAAAGAGATGGTTAGAAAAACTGGATGAATAAGAGATGGTTAGAAAAACTGGATGAATAAGAGATGGTTAGAAAAACTGGATGAAAAAGAGATGGTTAGGAAAACTGGATGAAAAAGAGATGGTTAGAAAAACTGGATGAAAAAGAGATGGTTAGAGAAACTGGATGAATAAGAGATGGTTAGAAAAACTGGATGAATAAGAGATGGTTAGAAAAACTGGATGAAAAAGAGATGGTTAGGAAAACTGGATGAAAAAGAGATGGTTAGAAAAACTGGATGAAAAAGAGATGGTTAGAGAAACTGGATGAAAAAGAGATGCATAGAAAAACTGGATAAGAAAGAATATATAGAAAAACTAGATAGAGATATTTAGAAAAACTGGATAAGAAAAATATTTAGAAAAACTGTATAAAAAAGAGATATACAGAAAAAATGGATAAAAATAGATATATAGAAAAACTGGATGAGAAATAAACAGAAAAACTGAATGAAAAATAGATACATATACAAAAACTTGATAAAAAATACATACATAGAAAAACTGGATAGAAAATAGATATATAGAAAAACTGGATAAAAATGGTTATATTGGAAAACTGGTCAAAACGTAGATATGGAGAAAAACTGGATAAAAATAGAAATATAACAAGATGATGAATTCCTACATTGAGAGCTAGCTAAATGGATACATGGATGGAAATTTGATAATTGAAATCTCACTGAATAACGCTTGATCTATGTGATTATTATTCACCACTAGATTAAATGCACTGGCAAAATTGTTGAAAAATATTTCTTGTTGAAATAAGTGCTTTTTTATCATTAGGCTACTGACTTACTGATATAACAAATTCTGAAGCTTAAATCTATTATAAATGTATTTTTAGTCGAAACTTTAAGGCAAAAACAGCAAAAGGTGAGGATGCTAGTCCAAATAACTTGTGGAATAATGATGATACTTTTGCTCAGAGTTTCATGCCAAAAGCAGAAATTGCCAATGAATATGCTATGTCCTTGTTTATATTTAATGATCCAGGAAGAAGTCATGTGAAACTACATTGTTATTTATAAACTGAATCATTTTGTTCTTTGTTTATATATATATATGATTGTAATCTTATAACTACAACTACATATCTCAATCTACCTACAGTACACATTTTCAGGTTGAATCTTCCTTTCAAATCAATTTTTATGTAATTTTTTCATTTTTTTGAGTCTATGTCTGAATAATATCTGGCCAACAGCTTCTGCTTTAAGCACCAGTCAAAAAGTATGTCGTGTTTGTCCTCCAAGGTTAAGGTTGTGGCCTTGTCCAAAAAGTATCCAGCCAAGCCAACAGCTCCTGCTTACAGGAACTAGTTGAAAACCACTTGATAGGGTAGGTTTCCACTAGTCACAACCACAGATAGAATCAACCAAAGCCTTATATTGAGAAACTAGTTTAGCACTCACAAAATTTAGAATTTCACATTGATATAAGAGTGTTGGGGACCAACAAAAAGGTACAAGATCAGAAATAAAGTATTTCAAAAATACACAAAGTTATAAATTTTATGGTTCATACTAATGTTCTGGAAAAATACTTTGTACCCTGCCATCAAAAATCTGACAGTTTTATAGCTTGATGTTAATGGAATCGGAAGAGAATGAGGATAATCCAATGCAACTCTCTCACAATTTCATGCACAAGCACTCATCTCCAGAGAGATTTGAAGCCATTTTTAGAAACAAGAGAAAAATAAAAAATAGAGCATAAATATCAAATCCAGTGATTTTAAATGGTTATAGAATTCACCTCAGACAAGAAAAAATTCTAATTTTAAGAGTCTTTTCAATAAAGACATTAATCTAGTACATGTAAAATGAACAACTGACATTGTATAATATCCTACTTCATTAGGATATTCTTAGAATGGATTATACTAAATCTAACAATGGTTACTTGTGGTGGACTAGGCCTAAAATTTCTATGGGGAAAATGATTAAAAGGGCCCATCTAATCCTAAAATTAAGTCCTTGTGCATCGGTTGACCTTTGATTTATGGTTACAAAATTATTCATTTATGGTATGCTTTTTTTTTTAACCAGAGATCCTTATTATATTTCACTTTTCAATTTTGTATCTTACTGATACCTCCCCACATACTTGTATCTTACGGGCTTATATCACAGCAATAAATCATTAAATAAGTATCTTTTTTACTTTGAAGTATTGAATTCAATAATAAGATTGATTATATTATCTTATTCATGAAATCATCATAATTTGCACATTTTACTACAGTAATCAGCCTATCAACATGACTCCTTATACATAGTGACACAAAAGTCACAAAGGGATTTAAAACAATTCTTTTTCTGCTTCAGTATTCTCTTTTTTCATCTCAGATATATACTGAGCAACAAACTAAATAATACAATTTCAATTTGAATTCCATCAATCAATAACGTTAACCCCTATTCCCCTTGTCTGAATGTGCAGACACTGCCATCTGAATCAATGATTTGCTGGATTTAACATCTCATGCCTTTTTCTTTAGGATTATTTGGATCTTATGGTCTACACTTAAAAGCCAAAGGCAGTCCAGGAGCGGAAGATAAATATCCAAGAAGAATAAATGACCTCGGACCAGAAATCCTTCGAAATGTTATACGGACTGTTTTAGGAAAAAGTAAGAATTTACAAAGTTGAAAATGAAATGGAAATGAAATTTGTCTCTAGAGTGATTTCATCTTTGCTTCTTGTACTTGTAATTATATCCATGTGTAATCATATAATGTATTTGTGCCTTTTTAGTAGTTCAGTACTCTTTCTTCTACCAAGCGTTTATAAAAATCAATCTTTTTCCCTCCTGGAGAGAAAGATAAGTGCCAGTTTTTAAAATCACCTCAAACGTTACACAAAACTATGCAGAATAAGGTACATGTGTGCGAGAGTGAGCAAGCTGAGAAGCTGCAGCCTTTGGGAGCATCTTACATATCATTTAATCAAAATAAAGCATTTCTATACACAACGCTCTGAATTGGGTAGCTTGAACCAACTTTGTTTGCCAAGTTATAAATTGATTGATTGAAGTAGTCTAATAATTTATGGCCAGCTCATACATATTACCTTTCAGAGGTAACAAAAACATCATTTTAGTTTTTGTTAAACTTACCGCAAAGGTAAGTAAGAAATATTACCCAAGTCTGAACAATCATCATCAATAGAGTGGATCAAATCTCACAAGAACATTTGCTGAAAACTGATGCTTTATGAATACATTCTTCAAAAAGAAACCCAATAGAAAATGGACTTGGAAGAGCCCTAATCATGAAACCAAAAACAAAAGACTACATCCCAGTGAACAAAAGCAACACCATCAAAGACATTCAAATTCTAAACCAAGTAAACATAGGGAGTGACCATAGAATGGTAAGATGTAAGATGCAAGTAAACATAATAAAAAAACTAGCTAGAAAAGATGTAAGATGCAAGTAAACACCAACAAAGAACTTCAAGTTAGAATTGAAAAATAGATACGAAATCCTTACCGAAGTGAACGACACCAACATCAACGAACTCCACAGCAAAATAACAACCTCTCTGATAGAAGCTGCCACTGTGCTTAAACCAAGAAACACACAGACCATTAGTAAAATCTCAGTCAAAGCCAGGAAACTCATTGAAAAGCACAGAAACCTCAAATCACCAACAACAACAAGGGAAAAAATAGAGGAGACTGAACTAAACAAAACAATGAAAAAGAAACTAAGAGAAGACAAAAGAAGGTATACGATAGCAATCATCGAAACTACTCTCTAAAAACAGTGGGGCTTTCAAGTAATAAACAAAGCTCTCAGTATAGGAAAGAAACAAATAACTAGTATACTTGAAGAAAACAGAGACATAATAACAGACAGAGAAAGAATTGTCAAACGTACCCAAGAATTCTACCAAGAACTTTACTCTTCAAGACAGGAGCAACAAAACAATGAATGATACACAAGATGCAGACAATCAGTTTGAGGACTTCCCAGAAATTACACCATGGGAAGCTATCAAACAAACAAAAGAAGGAAAAGCCCCTGGACCAGATAATGTTACCATCGATCTACTCAAAAAAGCTGGTAAGATTGTCAATGAAAAACTAGCTATTCTATTCAACTTGTATCTAAAACAGAATACAGTCTCAAAAGACTGAAACACGGCACTCATAATGCTTTTACTTGAAAAAGGAAACTCCAAAAACCTCAACAACTACAAACCACTAAGCCAACTCAACTGCATCAAGAAGATTTTCACAAAAAATCATCTCCAACCAAATCACTACAACACTAGATGAAAACCAACAATGGGAACAGGCTGGATTTAGAAGAAGTTACTTGACCATGGACTGTCTCCATTCAATAAATCAGCTGAAAGAGATAGCAGCAGAATACAAAATGCCACTCACTGTAGCATTCATACACTTCAAGAAGACATTCAACCCTGTGGAAATTCCCATGGTCATGAAGGCCATCTCTCTACAAGGTGTAGACCCTGTATAGGTCAGAGTACTGCAAGATATATACAGTCACAGCAACTCTTTTATCAGACTACATAAAGACTTTGATCCCTTCCAGCTCCAAAAAGGAGTAAGGCAAGGTGATACCAGCTGACCCAAGCTCTTCACGGCCAGCCTCGAGATGATCTCCCAAAACCTGGACTGGGAGAATAGAGGAATCAAAATAGAAGGCAAATATCTGAGTAATCTAAAATTTGCAGACGGCATCATCCTTTTTGCAGAAAACCTACATGACCTCCAACTAACGCTAGATGATGTAAATGAAGAAAGCAAGAAAGTCTGCCTACACATGAACTTCAGTAAAACAAAAGTCATGTGCAACAACCACATCGAGAATAAGAACATAACTGTCAAAATCAAAGATGCAAAACTGGAGAAAGTAGACCACTACATCTACCTAGAACAAAGAATCTCTATGGAATCTTTGAAAGTAGAAGAAATCAAGCAAAGAACCACTCTAGGAGGGCAAGCCTTTGGCAGATAAAGCTCAACCTTCAAAAACAAGACAATCCCATAAATCATAAAAAGAAGAGTATACAACCAATGCATCCTCCTGAAAGTCACTTGTTGAGCTGAAACATGGAACCTAACCAAGAGACCAACCCTCAAACTGAGAATCATGCTCAACCTTACATGGAGAGATCCCAAGACAGCACAGAATAACAGGAAGAAAACGGGGATCCGAGACATCATAGAATCTACTAGAAAACTAAAATGGCAATGGGCCGGTCATGTTGCAAGAATGGCAGACAATGGATGGACATCACGACTCACAACATGGATCCCCAGAGTTCACATGCAAAACCGAGGCTGGCAGAATACCATATGGAGAGATGAACAATACAAATTCAGAAAATACTGGCTTTGTGACGCCCACAATAGAGAAATGTGGTAGATCCTGGGGAAGGTCTATGTCTAATGACAGACGTTAAAAGACTGATGATGATGACTGATGCTGCTCAGTGTGCAAGTCTTGCAAGATATAGTGAGTTTATTCCTTATTAGTTGCTCAATACATTCACAGAAGATGCACATCACCACATTTTATATGAAATGTAATTTTGCATTCATTGGGTTGTTTACTTACATTTTAATATACCCTGACAATTCTGAGGTTAGCTTACATTTGAGGAGCATTGGGTTATTCAATATTATTGCATTCTGAATCTATACTGACTTTATAATTAATGCATTTTTTTAAAATAAATAATTTCTGATGAAAAGATGCAATTTCTACTCAAGATTGAGCAAGAATAAAAGTGCCATTGCAAGTGACCTTGAAACGATTAATCAATAATGAATACATGTATGTATGTGAGTGAGTGCAATGGTTTATTCGATACAAAGATCAACTTATTTCACAGGAAGGAAGGAAAGGGATTAGTCAAGTTTAATCATTTTCTGAAAAGAATATCTATGTGTAAAATTTAATGAGCTTTTATTGTGAGAATAAGAATATAGTGTATCAGTCATCTTTAACAGTGAGTGCACCTGTAATGAAAAATATATATTATACTCATCAACTGAACTACTCTAGGAGATTTAGCATCAACCTATTCCAGCTTGGAAGCCAATCTGCTGCCAAAACAATTGTTGTTATTTAAGCGGATCTGCCTTGTAGGTTACAGAACAAGAATTTTGCATTTCAGCAATTTTGGGAACTTATCCAAAAAGCAAGCAATTTTTTAAAAGTGCCAAAGATATTTTGAATCACAAGCATATTAAAAGAGGAAAAAAAAAAAAAAAATGCATGTCTGAGAAAAAAAAAAGTTATTGATCCATAATTATTATTTTGATATTTTCATGCAGCAATGTGGAAAATAATTATTCTGATTTGACCATACCTTGTTCAATTGATCTGTTTTGTGTATTTTTGTTTCCACTGTCTAATAATTCTGCTCGCACAAAAATGCATGAATATATATATATATATATATATATATATGATTATTGTGTCATCCACTGACAGCTGTTTCATTATATTACAACTCTTCAGTGTGGCTATAGACAATCTGTTATCCCATCCAGTACTACAAGGCAGGATTGGAGATATATATATATATATATATATATATATATGAAATCATACAAATTTAGACACATGCTTACTTGTATATTGGTTGAAAATATGATACAGTGTTTTTTTCTTTCTCTTTAGTTTTTAGAATTTCTCTTCAGAAAGCTTTTTTGGTTTATTTCAGTAAATGTTCAAAGTCCATGTCCTTATGTTCAAAGAGATCTTGGGTTGTAAAAAAAAGGAGTCATGAATTTAAGGGCATTTGTTTAAACTTGCATCCTGATCTGATCAAATAAATATGGGGAGAAATTTAAAACCATAAAAAACTGAGTTAAATTATTCTGTGTATTTTTCATAGTCACCTCAAAGAAAGATTCAATAATTATTTCCTAAGTGGACGTGGAAAAAAGTCATTACTTTATCAATATGCTTAGTTCTACACATTATCAAGATATTCAGATATTTCAATTTTTAGAGAAGAAACTATACATACATATGCACTCACTTTTTTAGTATTTTTTAAAATTATTGGGTGAAATACCCACTCTATAGGCAGAAGGCCAAAATGAGACCCTGGGCCTTAATAAGAGACCAAAACTTTTTTTAAGGGTATCTCAATTCAAACCTTTGGCTACAATAAATTATTCTGTTTACTTAGAGGTCACATAGAGATAAATGAAATCAGGCTTTTAATATTAGATAAATTGATACATGAAAATCAGGTCATTATCCTCAGGAAGTACATGAAAGCAGAAACCACATAATCATTTTTTTTAGTTTTCAAAGACTAATACACAAAAAAACATTATCCAGGGTCCTCATATTATCCTAACTCAGACGGTAAATGAATTGAAGTTATGGTAAATTTTTAGAAAAGCATAAATGCCGCTTGACACAAAATAAGGGACTAATTTACCATAATTCCATTTAACCCCCATACTAAAAACTTGTAAAATGTTGGAACCTTCAAAAACTTGTTAAAAACCTGCTCCGGTGTCCCATTAGTACACACATAGAACATTTCATGGGAATATGTTATATGGTTCTTGAGTTTTGGCAACACAAACAAACATTTGGCAAATCATAAGATAATAAATTTTGGGGAAAATGTGAATGCTGCTTGGTGCAAAGTAAAAGATCAATTTAACAGAAATTTACATTGTAAATCATACCCCTCACTAGAGCTTATTTTGAAGGAGGAAAAATTAAATTCAATTGCTAAAAACCGCTGAGTACTTGATGGCTATACCTCTAACTCTTTTGGGGTTTTGTTTGCACAGAAAGACAGACATTTGGCAAGTTATAGTAAGAAGATAATGGATATTTCATTTTATTAGTTTTAACATTATTCTGTATGATTGTCTTATCAAAAAAGCTGGTGATGTCAAATTTGCCAAAATATCATCCATAGAATATTGGCATGACTTGATGCTCAGACATTTTATGCCTCTGAGAATCCAGTTTTGTGATGGCACTTATCAGTCTGAAGTTAATCTACTTTTCTGCCGCTGTTGACTGGAGAATTGGCACAGTACCAATTAGCACCTCTCTTTCCATGCTTTTTCTCCATCTAGACTACAGCTATTTGACCATGGTACATTATTGATTATATCCTATGGATATTATACATGTTATTTTTGTGCGTGTCAATATGTTAGAAAATCTATTAGCTTCTGTTTCCTTCCAGTTATAATGCCACGGAGAAAACCTTTCAACAAAAAAAAAAACAACAAAACCCTGGCTTCATTTCCTCACCGTGCCAAGTGATGATATGAGAATCTCTCAAATGACAGCAATTCCTACATGATTTGGATTGATATTCATAGCTGAGTCCAGCTTAAGCAGAATAATCAACCCAATCTGTAAATGAACTCAAGAACAGCTCAAGAGTTCTCAAACAAAGTTGGTGGATAGGTCAATATCTAGAAATTTATTACACATTTAACTCTTTAGCACAAAGAAAAATTAGATATGCGTTCATTTTCTTTTCAGTTTCCTGAAGATTGAGCCAAATAAGGATAGACGTATTAAATTTAGGGAATATATAGGGTGTCAAAGAAATGTATACATATTTTATCAACTTATGACTATGAAATTTTCTTTTTCAGCTGAAAATTGGCTTGAGAAATCAATAATGACCAATTAATGTATATATTTGAACAATGGACATTTGTACTGAAATTGTACTAAATATAATCATCATTATCATCTGGACAAAGGCCTTTCCCATCTCCTTCCATGACGACCCTGATCGCACTAACCTATGCCATGTCTTAGTGGCAAAATTTTCCATTTCATCCCTCCATTTTGTGTCTCCTGTCCCATGAGAATCCATCAGTTAATCTTTTGTTCTATCTGTTGTCCTTTCTTTTTGATAAGTGCACAGCCTATCTCCATCTCATGTTGATCTTTTTCTATCACGGAGTTATTCCTAAAATTGCTCTTTCCATTGCTCTCCGTACGACTGAGTTGGTTTTGGAGAGGTTTAGTAAGTTTCCAGGTTTTGCATCCGTGTATCATAGCTGGTATTATGCATTGATTGTATACTTTATGTTTTAAGCATATCGGCAATTTGCTCCCCTGTATGTCTACTTATATCAAATGCTTTCCAACCAACTGTTATGCGCCATGATATTTCATTTCTGTGGTTTTCCTCTAGTTTCATTGCCTGACTTGGATAAATACATTCTTTAACCTATTCTGAGTCTACACCCTCTATTCGTTTGGTCTTTTTTGGGACTATATTATGAACATTACTTTTATCTTTGTCCTGTTAATCTTTAACTCTATTTTTTGGCTTTCTCTATTTAGATCACATATTTTGTAGATATGCTGTTTCTGATATTAATGCAACATCAACACAAAACCTTGAATGTTTCAAATATTCTCCGTCTGTGTTCACTCCCATATGTTCCCAATCTGTTTTCCAGAAAATCCTTTCTAAGCTTGCTGTAAATAGTTCGAGTGAAATTGTATTATTGCAGTGCAATGAATTTATTTTGTATATATTCTCAATGACTTTTACATAATTTTCATTTATAACTTTTTCTTGCATTGAGTTGAAGACTGCTGTGTGCTCTATTGAGTTAAAGGTATTTTTATAGTCAACATAAGCCAACAAAGTGGTTTTATATATTCTGATGTCTTCTCAATTAGCTAGTTTGATGCGTGTAGGTGGTCTATTGTTGAATAGCTGCTCCTGAAGCCTGCCTATTCATGCTTTCATTTAAAGTGTTAATTTATTTGTATATATTTTTTAGAATATTTCTTAAATGTTT